>JAKZAP010000002.1:265000-875712 GCA_023053575.1 Branchinecta lynchi | reverse complement strand
TTTAAGGATGGGGGTAGGGGTATAAATTAAGGGGCAAACAAAATATTTTTTACCAGCTAATGAGATAGTCGATCCAGGGACATGCTGAACCCGAATATGAAAATCACTTTCTCGCCGAACAAGTAATTCGCCCGGAATCCGGCCAAAACCGGAAAATTGTTAAAAGTAAAAGTCTTCTTGGAAGTTAACTAGATGTTCGATTAACAGGAATACGAAAATCATTTCCTCGACAGACAAGTAGTTCGCCCTAATCCGGGCCGGATTATTTGGAAAATATGTTAAAAAGATCATTTTCTACCTTGACATCTACTTCGGCCGGTCTCCGGCTAACTGGAAAATTTATTATAAGTAAAAGCTTTATCTAAAGTTAGATAATCCTTCAGCCCAAGCTGACTGCGAATCATATTTGACGGTGCAAAGCGGATAAGTCAGCTACTTTTTATTAGAGCTATATTTCGACCCTTCTTGGCAAGGGTCCTCTTCAGGCTCAAACTAAAAAATGAACTTCTGGAGAAACACATAAAGATTCTTCCTTAAATATCTGATTTTATGAACTTCTTCTCTGAAAATTGGTTGGAGTTAAAGCTGGTGCTGCGAAATATAGCTCTAATAAAATGTAGCTGACTTATCCGTTTTGCACCGTCAAATATTAAGTTGATGAGAGGTTCAATATCGGGGTAAGGAGATACTCTAGACTCTTTTTTTGTCGGTGAAGTAGTTTTCCCGGAATCCGGCCGGAACTGGAAATCGGCAGAAGTAAGGCAGGAAGAATAAATAAGTCTGTTTTTCCAATCTGAGCGGTTTTTTAGCCTGAAGAGGACCATTGCCAAGAAGGGCCGAAATATAGCTGTAATAAAATTCACCTGACGTATCCGTTTTGCACTGTCAAATAAGCAGCAAGTTTTGATAAATTTTTGTCTAAGTAGATATGTAGTATAGGGTCAAATAAACATGCTGAATCAATATTTGAACTTGTTTTTGTCAGATGATTGGATCAGATATTAAATTTTGGGATCCCATTAAAACCTTTACTCTTTTTTTTATGCTTCACGATTTTGCGTGTGACCCTTGCGCAGGATCCATGCTAATCTTCTTTGTATTGTTCCAATTTTTCTGCCCTCCCCATATGATAAGTTGGCACGAACTCATGAGCAGACTTCTATACGGAGTTCCCAGATGTGCTATATTTAGCTCAAAACCCAAAGACTGAGGGTGTGCTACCTGAACGGGTCTTATACGGAGTTCCCAGATGTGCTATATTTAGCTCAAACCCCAAACACTGAGGGTGTGCTACCTGAACGGGTCTAAACTTGCTCTCGAGTCGATACTTGGGGTTGGCATTTGGATACAAAAAGGTTGTTTCTGATAAGACGAAAGGCGCGAAAACAATTTCAGTGGCACAAAATAAATAGCAGTGAAGGTGAATGTCGAATGGAACGCCAGAGCAAGAGATATTCAACCGTCTTATAGGAGCCGGAGTGGACAAAGGTAAAGATCATCTTCTTTGTGTTTCAGTTGTTGATTTTCAGGGCATTTATTTCTCGTCAGTGCTGACATATTTATTTTGTTGTGGCTTTTTGTGAAATTCTGGCTTCTGACGGGGGTTAGGAAAGGCTCTTATCTTGATTGCGTGATGGGTAATTTGTTGTTCAATCTTATAAAAAGTCGATTTAAGGTGGCCTAAGGATCTATAATAAAACCGTTATCTAGATTTGTCAAGTGTATAAATTAAAAGGGTATTTCTTTTTAGGTGAATAGTGTGGCGAGGGAGTCCTGGAGAGATTTGGAGTGGGGGTTGGGGCTCAGGAAGGAAGTGAGTAATTGAAGCCACGAGATAAGGCTGTCAGTGAAAGCGAGGGGATTGCCTCTCTCGATTTGAGTATATAGCAATTGCCCGGTCGGTGCCGACATCTGTTGCTACATGTTTCGACAACAAAGTAAGCTTGTTAAGAAGCGATTGAAAGATAAATCGCCTAATTTATCGACGGCACCGTTGCCGTGAAAAATATCTCCATACCCCCCCCCCCCCCCTACCGGACCTAGAAACAGGATATCTAGTTTCACTCGAGGGTTCCCGGAATCACCTAGGATGATCTGGGACAAACTTTTGATACCACTACTTTGATCCATATGAGTGCTACACTATTTCCGGTACCGCTCACCCTCAAACTCCCCCTACAGCGGCCGAATCTGGTTCCGGCACACAAAACAGACCATCTAAAGCATCTTCTAGTACTGGCTATCAAGTTTCACCCGACTCGAAGATTTTCCGGGAACCCATGCTCCCCCCCCCACCACCACCGTGTGATCCACTCGTTTGACCCCTATGCGAGCAACAAAATTTCCGGGACTTCCCTCAAAATCCCTGCCACTGTGGCCTAGGACACATAAACTTCACATCTCCTCTTCTCGTCCTTCAAGTTCGAGTCGAATGACCTTATCTGCAAATTTCGGGTTTCCGCTTCCTCCTCCTCCGGCTGCGGCCGAATCCTGGCCGGACGCCAAATATTAGACTTGGCCGCATAAACTCGGCATTATCCAACTCGAATCCCATTCGGCCCATTCGTTTGTTTTTTATGCATGTCACAAAGTTTCCGGACCCCCCCCCCCTTCGGTTCCCCCTATCTTGATTGCTGCCTACTCCCCAGAGACATGTTTTGCATGTCTAGGTCATTAGTTATTAACACCCGTACAGTTTCACTAGAATCGGAGCACCCGTTCGCAATCTATGGAAGTCGGTAATTACCGAATTTCCCTTCCTGTAACTCCCCCTAAAGTGATTGGATCAAGGAACGGTAGTTTTCCTGGCTTAGCGTCAGGTCCTTAAGTCTATTTGGTCGGTCACTAGTATGTCTGCCAAGTTTTATCGTCCTAAGCACATCTGGAAATATCCAAACACGAGATCTCCAGAACTTTGGGACACCCCCTCTGACTCCCTTCAAAGAGCACCGATACGATTGCGTTCTGTTTAACGTATCTAGGTCTTATGCTTGTTCTTCCCGCCAATCCCACCCCGATCCCTCGACGCTAATCTTTTAATGAAAATTCCGGTGACCCCCCCCCCCCCCAAGAATCAGATCAGGTCCGAAATTGACTTGGAACATCTGAGACGACACCTCTTTCCACTTCCCAAGTTTCATTCAAATCTGATCGCCCGTTCAAAAGTTTATATACAACTATATTCCGGCTTCACCATCCCTACACCCTACAACGATGGTCGGATCATACAAACGACTCTTCTCAAGTTGGTTCGTTTGAGTCCCTAATATGTCAGCCAAATTCCATCGTCTTAATACATCAGGAAGTACCGATCTCGCGAGATCACCAGAATTCCAGACCCTCCCCCCCCCCAACTTCCTCCAGACTGCCCGAATCTGGTCCGGTTATGTTAATGGTGTATTTGGGACTTGTGCTTTGCTCTTCCCACCAATTTTCATCCTGGTCCATCCACTCAAAGCGTTTCCCAAGATTTCCGGTTCCTCCCTCCCCGAAGTCGCCGGATCCGGTCCGGATTTTTTAATTGGGTCGTGGAAGATAAGAGTTCTTTCCAAATATCATTAAGATCAGATCACCCGTACATAACTAAAAAATACCTCAAGATTCTGGATTCCCTCTCCCGCCACTCCCCCCACGATGCTACGATGCTCGGATCGGGGAAGTGACTATTTCCAACTTAATCTTTTGTGGTCCCTGATATTCCTGCCAAGTTTCATCGCCTGTCTTATGTGCAAGTGCCCCAACTAGGAAAAGCCGGACCAACCAACCGATGGACGGTCAGAAATTGCGATCGCTAAATGGCACTTGGCTGAAGGGCAATTGCCATAATAATTGCAAGATAAGCAGTATAGGCTATCGACAATCAGGGAATCCGAAAATCTAGTAAAAGCTTAATCTGAAGCTGTCTTGATTTATAGGGACAAGAATATGTCAAAGCGACATTTAAACTTTTATGTCCAGACCAAACAAGCAATTTGCCAGGAAACCGGCCAGAAACGGAGGTTCAGTAGAAATGAAAGTGAACGTTTGGGTCGATTAGATTAGGCTACACCATGGTATGGGGATAAGAAGAAATAAAGATTCGTATCTGCTTTCGTGTTCTCAGAGGATATATTAGCTGGTTTGCCATAAATCACAACTTTCACTCTTCGTACATTGTTGTGCAAAGAAGGAAAGTGGGAGAGAATGAGGGGTTATTTCAAGGTCTGTAATTGATTGGGTCTCGGCGGGGGGTGGGCTGGAGGGAGGCCGTAGACTTGAATTTTACTAGATGTGTCCGATCGCATCTGAACAATGTGTGGGACCTAGAGTGCTTGAACACAAAAAAATGTTTTGCTCGTAAAAATTTACTCCTTTGGGAAATTTCCCGTCCCTTCAGCTTCCCCACATATAAAATCGAAGGCCCGTTTCGTATGTACTTATTTACAAGTTGCATCACTATATCCTTCTATTCTTGTAGTCTCAATCCTGTGCGTGTCACAGCATTTCCCGGATCTTTTTTGTAGCATTCCCACCATGCCCAGATGCAATACGAACTCATAAATGTTCCTTTTAGGGCATTTCGACATTTCCCCAACCCCCTCCCAAGTTTCACTCAAATCGGAGCACTTTTGGATCCGGTGCGACATCCCCTCCCTCCAACTCCCCCCGATGAGACCGGATACGGTCCGGACTTCAAATAATAAAGTTGAGACCTATGACCTTTATAGTTTTTAATTTTCGTAGCTATCCCTCGATCCCTTTAGTCCCTGTGTATATTAGACCCCCCCCCCCCCCCTTCTGTCCCGCATCACAATGGGTGGATGTGGTTTTGACACATAAACATGAGATCGTATCTGCTCCTGCCAACCATCAACTTTCGGATCACTTTTTCAATTTCGCCTCCTTTCCGTCCTCACAGGGATAATCGGATCTGGACTTTTTAGTATGTCGTATTTCCTCATCTAGCTTCCAGGAGCGGGCTCGAACTAGTTAAACTGGGACAGAACAACAAACGGTAGATCGCTATGAGATAAGGCACTTGTGCCGTAATTAGAATTACGGAGTGCAAGCGAGTGGGTGGTGCTTAAACCAAAGGCAATAAAATTGATATTTCCCATTTGGGCATTTGGGGTGCCAGGTTTGGAAAGCCCAAGGTGCGAATCGGTTTTAGAGTGGGTCGGATGGAGGGTACTGCCAATATATTAAGTTGATGACCTGTCTTGAGGATCCAGAATCTAGAATGTGAGGAAAGGGACTACAAATTCAGTTTCGAGTCTCGCAAAAGATGCTCAGCAGATCATGCTTTATTCTGTAGAGTAATAAATGATGCCTAGAAGGTCTTCGAATTTTTTGGTGTGCCTTGCAGGAGAGAGAGTGGTGGATAGTTTCGATGGAGCTAAAATGGCAGCAGTCAAAGGCAGTCCAGTCTAGTTAAACGTCTACTTTTTTTCAGTCCTTTCTGGATTAAACCGAGCGTTTGGCTGATGAACATTCAGGAGAATGTGGCATTGCGTCTGAACAAAAGCTTTCCGTACATGAATGAAGCTGAAAAGCTTTCCATAACCTGCATGCAGAAGGAGGTGTTGGACGGACGTCATGGAAAGAAACCATGCTTCCCTTCCAGCAAAGTTTGCATACAAGGTTAGTTATTCGATTTGTTTCGTAACCAGTGAAACTCAATAGAACCAGCCCTATTTTTTCTTCGAAGCCCTGTTCCTGTTGCTTTCCTTGAAATTTTTTCTTAAAAATAATAATAATTTATAATTTAGGTCGTCAGCATCTATGATAGCGCCACTAGACCAACTCGAGGTTCCTTTAAGTAAAAAATAACGAGAACACATTTGTAGATAAGAAGGAAACACAGTGACAGGAAGCGTTAACAGTGGGTGTGCCTAACCATGGGAACTGGGGCTTCAAAGCGGACGGAAATATCCATGTGGTTCCAGTTGGTTTTCATAAGCCATCCTAATGTGAAGAAGGACCCGAAAGAGAGCTAGCCAGAATAGTCTCGTTGCGACAGTCGAAAATGTTGTTCCGTCCCCTAGATTCAGGCACCTGGATTAGTTCTCTAAGCTGCTTAAGAAAACACGAAGCATACCCGTAAGGAATTCGGCCAATCTTGCGCATTCGCAAAGCAAAGATTCTGCTCTTGCACCAAGATATTGATGCTTTGGCTCGTTCATGGACTTTTAACCTTAAAGCACAAGTTGCAGCAGACAGCTGATCCAGTTGCGTCTCCAGTCTCGGACATAGTAAGTCTTTTGAAACTCTTGCTGGGTTTCTCAAGGATAGTCAATCCGTCTCGGCTATTTTCAGCCTCAGACATCCCGTTCGGTTTTGATGAGAAAACACAGAACTTTGAATAGGGTAACCGCTATTTCTGACCAATTAGCTCATCAGAAGCGACAAACTTCCGATCCGATCGGTGTCGAGAAGTGTCACCGATCGAGCGCCGTTAAGATGGATGGTTAGTAAAACGATTTCACACATAGTCAAAGATTACAAATGGGTAGAATGATTAGTGAGCTCATTTTTTTTTCTTTCAGTACCTTTCGAACATACACGGTGGTCAGCAGTACGGTGCAAGGGCAGCTGGTCGCCTGCCAGTATGCAATTCTCCGAAGCGAAATAAGACATTCAGAACCACAGATCTCTTGGCGAAATTTTGGAACATGAAAATAAAAGGGTCTCTGAAGGGTAGATTCCGGAACTGAATGGCGTCTCCAAGCAAAGTGAGTATCTGTTGATCCTAATTTTTCTGAATACTTGGAATCAGAGCTATAGAAACTGTGCTGAGGGAACCCGCGCGTGATAATTACAAACTAAATCCACGTCACTGGAATTTTTCGAAGAAAGTGTGTTAAAGTCCAACTAAGAACGCTAAAACACGGAATTCCAACTTAATATATTTTTTAATAACCTAGCAAACTTGTCTTTTACTAGGTGAACGCTCCTTTCTTGTACCTATATCTCATAAAAATGACAATGACTTTTTTTAGTTTCTACTGTGTCTATAGCTTATTTTCTGTCAAAATATTTTTGCTTCACTTAGATTTTCCGTATTTTAAACCCATCCTGTTCCATTTGAGGACTTCATGTATTCGTATTAATACTTTTTCTTCACAAAACATGGGAAAGAATAATATTAATAAGAATAAATACTTTTATGGCAATTGACCTTCGGCCAAGTGCGCCCGTCCGTCGGTCTGTCGGTCCCGGTTTTGCTAGTTCGAGCACTGCTACTTAAGCTAGGATGATGAAACGTGGGAGGCATATCAGGGACCCGACCAGATTAAATACAAAATCCGAACAATCCAACCATCTGGGGGGATCAGAGGGTGGGGAATTCAGAAAAATTAGGTATTTTTAACTTACGAACGGGTGATCGGATCTTAATGAAACTTGATCTAAAGAAATATTTCCTGTTTCAGGCATCCCATTATAAATCCGGACTGGACCCGGTGATATTGGGGGGAGTTGGAGGGGGGTATCGGAAATCTTGGGAAACGGGGAGGGTCCGAATTTCTAGTGATCCTGTGAGTTCAGTACTTCCTGATGTACTAAGACGGTAAAACATGGCAATGTCTTTAAACAATGTATCAAACGGATACCTCAGCTACGATGCTTCATCATCCTTCCTCTTCATCTTGAATTTCATTTCCAGCTTGAGCCTGAAAAGGACCCTTGCCAAGAAGGGCCGAAATATAACTCTAATAAAATTTAGCTGACTTGTCCGTTTCGGGCCGCCAAGTATGATTCGCAGTCAGCCTGGACTGAAGGACTATCTATCCTTCATCAGCGATATTTCGGCCCTTCTTGGCAAGGGTCCTCGTCAGACTGTCTATCACCAGGGTCAACTTCGGGGGAGGAAACAAACCTGTAATCTATACGAAACCCTTAATCTGTAATTACAGGTTTGTTTCCTTCCCCAAAGTTGACCCTGGAGATCGACAGCCTGACGAGGACCCTTGCTAAGAAGGGCAGAAATATCGTTGGTGAAGCATCTAACTGACGTATCCGTTGTACCCATTATTTCATATTTCAAAGACAGCTTGGGCTCAAGGAATATTTATAAACATGGCAAGCGTGTCAAGGACCCGAACAGATCGACTTGAGAATAGTCGTTTCCCCGATCTGACCATCTGGGGGGGGGGGGGAGGGAGGAGGAATCCAGAAAAGTGAGTTTTTTTTTTCTAAACTTACGAACGGGGGATCGGACCTTAATGAAACGACCTAATGTCTCAGACGCCCATTTTAAATCTGGATCGAATCTGGTGACACTGGGGGAGTTGGAGAGAGGAACCGGAAATCTTAGGAAACACTTAGGGTAGGGGGATCGGGACGAAACTCGGTGGGAAGAAAAAGAACAAGTCCCAGATACGTCATTGACATAATAGGAACGGATTCGGGCCCTCTGGGAGAGTTGGGGGGAGGGTAGGAATTTCTAGTGATCGCACGAGTTCGGTACCTCCTGATGTGGGGAGAGAATGGGACAAAACTTGGCAGAAAGGACAAGCACAAGACCTATGTACGTGGTTGACATAACCAGACCGGACCCGCTCACTGTCTCGAATTACTAGTGGTTCCCGCGAGTACAGTACGTCCTGATGGGCTAGGACGATGAAACCTGGTACGCCTGTCAGGGAACAGAACAGATTAACTTGTGAATAGTCGTTTCGTCGATCCAACCATCGTCGGAGCAGGGGATGGTTGGGGAATCCGGAATCTAGTGTTATGGGCAGCTTTTGAACGGGTGATCGGATCCTAACGAAACTTGATATTTGAAAAAACCTCGTGTCTCAGACAACCCACTTCAAATCCGAAGGGGATCTGGCGACTTTGGCGGGAGTTTGAGGGGGAACCGGAAATCTTGGGAAACACTTTGAGAAGAGGGATCGGGATGAAACTTGGTCGGAAGAACAAGCACAAGTCCTAGAATTATCATTGACAAAAGCGGACCGGATTCGGGCACTGTGGGGTAATATGATGAAACTCGGCAGGAATATCAGGGATCGGAATATACCGACTAGAGGCGTACTCTCGCCGTTCCCCGCGGACTCCACTTGCTGAGTCCCCGCGTTTTTGTTTGTCCCGGGGACTCACTCCCCGTATTCTCGCGAGTCCCCATGGACGGGGAATGCTCTGATTATCATCACCATCATCAAAAAGGACTCCCTTTCAGATTCGGAGGGGAATCAATTTTGCTGGTGGTGGTGCAATGTAAAATTAATTAAAAATAATTAGAATAAACAAAACCAAAAATAAAGTGGCTCCAGACTAATTTCGTCAACTTCATATCAATTTTTCAAACAAAATCCGTGCTGGAAGCATTCCCCGTGTTCTCGCTGTTTCTGTCCACGGAGTCCGCGTGGAGTGACTCCCTCTATTCTCGCCGTTCCCTTTGATTCCCCGAGGAGTCCTCGGGGAACGGCGAGAATACGCCTTAGGAAATAGTCGTTGCACGATCCGAATATGTCGCATTTATAACTTTTGAACGGGGCTATCGGATTTGAATGAAACTTTGCGAGTGGAAAAAGCTATGGTCTCAGATGTTCCATGTCCATTCTGGACCGGATACGATCCTTGGAGGGGGAAGGATTTGGAAGGGGGCCCGGAATTTTTGTGAAACGCTTAGTGTCGAGGGATCGGGATGGAATTTGGTGGGAAGAACTAGCATAAGCATTAGATACGTTCTCGAAAGAACCAGATAATGTCAGGACTTTTTGGGGGGAGTTGGAGGGGGGTTTCTCTGAATTCTGTTGATTGCGAGATATGATACTTCCGGATGTGACAAGCACGATAGAACTATAGAACTTGGGATGCGTATTCGTGACCCTACCGAATAGATTTAACGACCCGAAACAATGCCTAGGAAGACTTCCGTTCCTTCATCCGACCATTCTTCGGGGAATTGAGGGAGGGGGATTCTGGAAATTACGGAGTCCAATTGGTTGTGAAAATATGGTAAAGTTCAAGTGAAACTTTATGGGTGAGATCTGATGATCTAGATACGCAAATGTGTACGAACCCATGTGGCCATGGTTGGGGGAGTTGTGGGGGGAGGCCGGAAACTTTGTGACATAAATTAAAACCAAACGGATTGGCAGAATGGGAAGCAGGTTGGACAGTACCAAGTTTATGCACCCTAGATTTGTCATTTGGCGTCCGATTCGAATCGAACTTGATGGACGAGAAGATAAGATGTTAGAGATACGAAGTTTTTGCGTCCGAGTTGTATTCGGCCACAGTGGGGGGACGGAGTCGGAGTTCCGGAAATGTTGCGGCTAGCATAGAGACTAAACGAGTGAAGTGAATTGAATGAAATTTGGAAAGTAGAGAGATCGTATGCCTTATATCCCATATTTAAGCGTCTGGAGATAGGGAGGGTAGTCGGAGAACCTGAAAAAATACTCAGATTTAATTTCTCGTTTCTCACACCACCTACTTGTAACAACTGCCATATGAGCTCGTAGTTCTTGTTTTTAACAACAGAGAGAGATGGAATTTGGTATAAAAGCAGCAGGCTAAATAGAAAAGCAGTAAGGGATGTACAATTTTGTAGTAGGGATGAATTAAGTAAATATAGGAAACAATTATGATGGAAGATTTGGTAGGGAGGCTGTGGTAATCAATATGCAGGGTGGTGCAGCGGGTAAATCTCATGGTCATACATAACGAATATTGGAATCCCGTACAAGCTAGAATGTAGTGATGATAATGATATAGCGGATTGAAAGGAACGGAATTACAAAACCGCGTCCATCTGCTTAACGCCTAGTTTTTTTGCCATGACTTGTGTTGCATAGCTTTATTATAGTTGGGGAAGATGTCGAAGAGGGCTGTAAACTGACTCATGGTACGCGGAATGTCATCATCAAGTTAAAATAAGTAATGTCTTCTTGAGTCCATTTTCACCTGTTGCAAGGTGAAGAGATCGTATCAAACAAAATATCCAGTGATAGAAATCTGTTGCATGCGGCAAGAGGTTCAGGAATATTCTTGAAAGCAGACTTCAAAAAATCTGTCCGTAACAGCCTAGCCGTTCTACTTTTCTTCTCGTGGCTTCGTATGACAGGAATGACTATCACTTGAGACGGACCCAGTAAAGGTTTTTCGATTGCTGCTTTTTATGTTTCTGGAACATCGGAACGAACTATACTCCGTCGGATAGCTTATCCATCCCTACTTCCTTGCTATTTTTCGGATAATTTCCTCCCCAAGGATTTCTGAGATAAAACAGATTTTGGTAGGTTGGTCAAAAGGTCCGTTTTATCCGAAGGGAGTGGCAAGAAGGACCACCAGAGGGGGCAAGACGGACTATCATTATGGTAATCAGTTCCAGTGATTTAATTTCGTATAAATGAATAAAGTAGAAACGGTAACGTCCACAGTGACTCTTTTCAAGACGGTGAAGCCAGAAAAGTCAACACGAAGTGTATGAAGTGATGCCTTTTGCCATTCCTCCAGAAGGGATGGTGTTCGATAGCTTAATCAATGCGGCCTTCAAACTGACTGTTCCCTTTTCAGTGGTTTCTTGAAAATTGGACGAGTGAAAAATTGTTTTCCAGAATAACTCTTCAATCTCATCACATTCCTCGTCTTTCAGGTTTACCCCCAGACCCTTCCCCTGGTAACTCCCGGTCTGTCTTACCAACAAATCGTGTGGTCCGTATTATCTGCAACGGGCAGATTTTAGACAAACTGTCACCGAACTCGCTAGATGGCCCAGAATAGAGGTGTCATCACTTTTAAAGAAAGTAGATAGTCAGAACTGTCTGGTAACAAAACCCTAATATTTTTATTATTTTCCGAACCAGAGATATCACAAAAATGTTTGACATCAATTTTTTCCAAAACAGCCTCTTAAAACATCAACTTCGGTTTTCTTGAAAACTAATAAGCCAATCTTTTTATTTTGTTCGGCAGATTTGAAGGCTAGACGGCTGTACCTTGCTGTCACCACTAGATCGCATTGCTACCAATCTCTGAATTTAAAAATGCAAAGGTCCGTCTTATCTGCAGGTCCCTCTTAGGTGTCTCTTCCCTATATTTTCATTAGTTATTCCTCTTCCAGGTGTACTACAACCAACCAACAATTCAGTCAAAACAGCATTTCCCAAGCCGACAACCGACGACGGAGCTCTTCACAGAAATCCAAAACCAGTTTGTTCCAGGAACGGAAGAGTCCGAAAACCTCTTACATTATCGTCACGCCCATAGGTGAGCATTGGCAATTTGTGAACTAAACCGACTAGCCGAGTTCGGCGTAAGCATTGCTAAACTTTCCATTTCCGTCGCTAATCAAAATCTGGATGTCCTGAAAAGGCTATGGAACCGAGCGGCAGTTATCTGCAGTAATCCGCACGCGAAAGGTCTTTATTCAAACACTTCAGACTGTGCAGAATATTGGTAGGTAATAAGCAGAATATAATATATTTCGTTTTTCTGCTCGAGAGAAATAGCAAAACACCCCTAGAAACGAAAGCGGATGGAAGATTTTCTACTCAACATCGTGTTGATCTATTTTACCTTATCTTTACCTTCTTCAGACAATTCACAACATAGTCCGCTTTAAAGCGCTGACCGGAATACGTTGCTTTGTTGTGTTTAATGCAGTAAATAAGTAATTTATTTGTAACCCGCCTGTTCTAAAGAGCAATTTTCAATCTCTGACTGAGAGTCATCTGCCGAACAATAGTCTTATATCATCAAGTACGGCAAGTTTGTTTTACGTTTGAATTACTACATTAAATTGACGCTTCATATTCCCTTTCGCTTCATATCGAGTTGAGTATTAGCCCCGTGGAAAAATCAGCTAGCAGTCAGCACAGAATTCGAAAGCCAGAAATGACAAACTTGATGACTGTTGACAGAACAGAGTTGGGTAAAGCAAAAATGGAGGATGAAAACAGTTTTAAACATGGCTAGGCCTAAGAGGAATTGAAGATAGCCAAACAAACCTGGATAAACGTACACCAAGAAGTAACGTTCCATTGTTTTCTGTATGACAGCGCACCTAGCGGCCAGAAAAGAACTAATCTGAGAGGAATTTTATGAGGGGAGTATCCGTGTCAGTCACCGTCAGTTGCTAGTAGTCTTAACTCGGTACAAGAGCCTCTTTGGTACCACAACCGGATCTTCATCAACACATGAAAATCTAGCGAAAGAAGCATGCCCTTGGCTAAGCGTCATGTTATTCTACACTAATTTGTTGTTACGGCTAACCATTCTACTTTTTCCTAGGGTTCTCCTTGAAGATGCCTCGTAGCACCCTCTTTTGGCCATTACTCGCGCAGCAAGAACGACCCGAAACCCAAGCTTCTTTCCCCGCCAAGGAAATCTTCCGCATTTCGCTGGACATTTCATGTGTACTGATGTTCGTTTGGTAGTTGTTGTTTGTTACTTTGTGTTTTATTTGTGTTTCCAATTTACACCCGTGTTAGCCTAGTGCTATTATGGTTAAAATAAAATTGACTGATTTATTGATAGCGTTATGAGTTTAATGGCTCATGTCAAATTATGAAGAAAGAAAGCAAAGAGTGTTTCAAAGATCAGCTACTTTGTCAGATTATCAGATTCATGATTGTTTTGCTTAATACACTGTAGTTAGTTTATTTTTATCTTCCGCGTAGTTTTTGTCACATCTGTTTATATCGCATAATTGTTGTTTTCGCAAATCCTGGTTTGAATAAATTACTACTGGATTGGTTGGATGCAGTGTTTTTCCTCTACCAAACAGTAGAAAGTTACTCCGAGTAAGGATTAAAGTGGATTGCTGTATCTGCAACGGGGATTAATCTTATCTCTACTGGGATAACATTAATCCGAACCTCGTCTCAACTGAGATAATCTTATCCAGTAGAGACAAGATTAATCCCAGTAGCAAATACTGCAAGATTTCTGCGAAATATTACTATTTGTTCGTCATTTTTAATTTCCACTGTCTTTTTATTATCGTTGTGAAATTTACTTTTATCTTTGTTCAATATGTATATCTTAAAGACTAATAAAAATGAAACTTAAAACGTTTTCTTGTTATCAATCGAGCATTCAAATGCAGATGGCCGTCAAGAAGCGTCTCCACTTTGACACTATCAATAATGCCTTAGCGAAGTAGGCTTGCAAATTCATTATTTGAAGAAAAAAAATAATAATAAACGACTGAAGCGCCATCATGCTTCTAGCGCTATATTCAAGCGTTTAAGACTGTCACGCAAGATGTCGACGAGCCAGAATGGTTAAAATGGTGCGCCAGTAGATGGCAGGGCAATAAGGCATTTTGACGGTTTGGAATGGACATCCGACGGACATAAAATGGACGTCATAACTGGTCGAAAATCGACTCCATTCAGGAACGGCCGTTCAGAGAACGTAGGTTTAATGGACTTAAAACGACCCTTCGTTTATTACACCCTGTCAAACGTCTTACATTCAACGGCCGTATTAAGGCCTTTATATGAGGCGAAAAATGTACGTTCCATTTTTGTTAGGGATGGGTCGTGTCGTGGTTGTTTATAAGGTATGGTTCAGGTCTTTGCTTCAGAGTAGTATTAAGGGTGTTGACCCAAGCGCAAATTTATGCTAATGGGCTAAAGTCAACACAGGGAATCCTCTACTAGATACACCCAGTTCCTAACCCCTCATTTTTTTATTTTTTAAGTGAGGAACCCCTCGCGTGCACCGAGTACCTGAGGCTGGCTCACATCCACCTAGCACCTGGGATTGGCTCACACAAGTGTCTAACCCCTCGAGTAGTCCTTTAATGAGTACACCAAGTGAGTAACCCCTCGCGTGCAGCTGGGATTGGTTCAATGAGTACCTAGGACTGGCCAACCCAGACGCCACCCCCTCTCCACCCGCGAGGTATACCCAGTTCCTATCTCCTCGCCTGACTGACTCACCCCACCCCTCCCCAACCAACTTTAGTAGACCCAATGAGTAACCCTTCACTGTTAAAGTACACCTTTTTTTCCAGTGAATAACCCCTCATTTACCAAGTACATTTTTTTTAGTGTACATCTCCTCACCTACCAAGTACACCTTATTCCCAGTGAGTAATACCTCATTCTACACTCTACGCTCTACCCGTTGATCCATTGATGGGTATAATAAGCTGAACGAAGCAGTAGTTGGTGTTAGACGGCAAGTAACATTGAAGTAAGTTCTTGACTTTGATCGTGTTTGTTTTTAAGCGAGTGGGGCGTTGTATGAATTTTGGATGCAAACTAACTCCGAGATTGCTCTTATTTTTACATCGACCGTACCTGTGTGAATGTGATTGGGGATACTAGGGGAGTGACATGAAACTAAAAACAGTATTCGAATGACACGTAACTCGAATTGGGCTGAATGTCAACAAGTTCTGATCCAGTGTTGTGACACAATTCAAGTAAAACTGAAGTAAGTTCTTGACTTTAATAGATTTTGTTTTGAAGCAAGTGGAACGTTGTATAAAGTGTTTGTATTTGGGATGAAAACTAAATTCAAAACTGCTCTTCATATTACATGGACCGTACCTGTGTGAACGTGGTTGGAAGGACTAAGGGAGGAAATGTTTGAGAGGGGTGTACTGGAAATCTTGTGGTATTTTTTGACTTCCGAGCCCAGTGAGCAGGCCTTTGATCGACGAGTTCGGGTGTTTACGTTTCTTGCTACAGTCAACGTGGCCAGCCCAGAGGCTTTCTTGACCGGACTAATGACACGATAGAAAAGCTCTTGGAACGGGAGCATGGCGGTATTTCCTTCTACCTTGTGTTTCGTGTGATTTTGGTGAAACAAACCGTGAACGAAAACAGACGTCCCACCGAAAGACAATTTGAACACTTTTTCACTAGTAACGCCATTATATTGTTTGAAGAATCGTCCTTACTGGATGCAATCTGTCGAGCGAAAGCTGAACTGTTGAAACGGCTAGAAAATCACAACCAAGAAGTGTCTGGCTTAACATTTGGCCAAATCTTGGGGTTGGATGTGAACATTCTAGTTTTCAAGCCGTAAAACGAAACAACTGCGCTCTGGCGGCAGTGTTAAAGGTCAGTTGCCGGGTGGGGAAGAAGTCCCAATCCCACCTCAAGTCGCAAAGAAGAAATCTATAGTCCGAGTTCCAATCTCGTCTCAAATCGTAAAGAAGAAAGCGGTTGCCCGAGTCTCAATCCCGCCTCAAGTCGCAGAGAAGAAAGCTGTCGTCCGAGTCTCAATCTGGCCTAACATCGCAAAGAAGAAAACTGTTGTGCGAGCCACATCTGTGTGATTGTGGTTGGGCAAGACTAAGGTAGGAATTGTTTGGAAGGAGTGTACTGGAATTCTTGTGGTACATTTATACGATAGGGCAGGGGGGGACTGTTATGAAATCTGAGGACCCCGAGCCTAAAATCTGGCCTTTTTTGGAAAAAAGACCCACCCACCCCCGCCTGGCTGGTATGAAATCTGAAACCGCTAGGGGTACCCCAATACCCGCCGAATAAAATAAAAAAATATTGCACACACCACCCCCAATAGCAGGGTGTGTAGCATATCGTTCGATCCCAAATTACAAGGTTAGAAGTCTGCTGTACTTCTTTTATTATTATCACGTAGCTCAAAAGCTGATTTCAGCACATGTCAAGTTTTTTACCTCGGAAACACTTCAGCATCGAATTTTAAGTAAGGCTTTGCAATTGGCCAACGAATGTCGAGTCTTCTACTTGTGCTTTCAGCAGCACGACGGAAAAATTGACAATTTTTCATTTTTATCTCTGCCCTCTTGCTCGTCGAAGACAGCAGAAGTCCAGCGACTTATTTTTGAGCATACTTTCTCGAGGCTTGCTGTAGCCTTAAAAGGTCAGCCTTATCTTTTCTTAAATATTGCCACTGACGCCTTATTTCTTGAGCACGAGTACAAGAAACGGGACAAACTCGTGAAGAAAAGTGCCCTTAGGAACAAGCGTCATTTTGTAGAGATGAAAGCTCAGATGGCAAAAGAGGCATCAAAAAGAGGGGACTTGGGAGCTTTCTACAAAACCACGAACGAGATCATCGGAAAGCGGCCTTGCGTGCCTGTAAGGGATCCGAGCGGCCGGCTAATCACCGACCCCGAAAAGATCGGCGAAGGCTAGCAGTAAGCTCTGACCCACCCTCTTCAGCCGAAATCACTGGTGCCCTAAAGAAGCTAAAAAACGGCAAGTCACCCGGAGAAGACCATATCGCATCTGAGATGCTGAAGTGGTCTGTAAACGCCTGCCTAACAGTTTGGATGACACTCTTTAACCTGGTATGGGAAACCGAAAAGGTCACTCGTCAGTGGACAAGGAGTACTCTAGTCAAAATCTTTAAAAAGGGCGATTCCACTGAGTGCGAAAACTGGCGAGGGATCAGCCTGCTCTCCATTCCTGGCAAGCTCCTGGCCACCATCCTGCTGAACCACATACAGCCAGCAGTCGACAAACACCTACGCGAAGAACAGCATGACTTCCGCCAAAACCCTTCATGTGTGGATCTCATATTCGTGCTAAGAATGCTGCTAGAAGAGTGCAACGAATGGAGGAAAAAGCTCTACCTAGTCTTCATAGACTTCGAAAAAGCCTTTGACTCCATCGACCGTGCTACACTCTGGAGAGTGCTCCGGTATTACGGCATAGCGGACAAAATCGTAAGCCTGATAGCAGCCTTTTACGAAGACACGGAATGCTGTGTCCGTACCGGTGACGGCAACACCAGATACTTCAAAATTATGACGGTCGTAAAGCAAGGGTGCGTTCTGTCTCCACTGCTGTTCGTCCTTATCATCGATTACTTTCTAAGAAGATGTGAAGGATACGGCATTGCCATCGGGATGGCAGAAAAGTGGGAGACATAGACTTTGCCGATGACATCAACCTAATGAAGACCTGCAAACAGAAGCTCCAGGACTTCCTCGTGTGGAATTCACATGAATCCAATGAAACAGCTGAACTGTTCGGACTGAAAATAAGCATCCCCAAAACGAGAGTATGGCGAGCAGCGGATCTCCGCTAGCTATACGCTGTAGGGACCAGCAAGTCGAACAGGTCGTTGAATTCCGATATCTCGGCAGTACAGTTGAAAACACTGGAGCTTGTGCAAGGGAGGTCCAGCTAAGACTTGGTCAGGCCAGCGGTGTCTTCAATCGGCTAAAGAAGATACGGACGAGCAAGAAGTACTCCCTTAGACTCAAGCTGAGACCTTTCAACAGCAACGTTCTCTCCGTACTGGTGTAAGGGTCCGAGACCTGGCACCTCAGCCAACGGCTGGAGAAACGTCGTCTGGCCTTTGAAAATACCTGCCTTAGGCGGATCTTAAACATACACTGGACAGTAAGGGTTTCACCAGATGACAGATTCGCCAGATGAAAGGGCAACCCCTCATTACTGAAGTCATCAAGATCCGCCGCTGGAGGTATCTGGGGCATACAATCAGGATGGGAAGCACCAGACTCCCCAACGCTATCCTCCAGTGGCATCAGAGGGATCCAGACGAAGAGGGTGACCGAAGAATACTCCTCGTCTTACACCAGTCGGATCTTCACAATATCAACGCGTCTATCCAGCCGAAATGGGAAGATGTATGGGCAGCGGTTCTTATGAGAGACGAGGGGGGCTCTTCTTGGATGCCCTAAGCCAGTGGTCTGACCGGTGGTACGCGTACCCCAAGGGGTACGCGAGACCCTTGCAAGGGATACGCGAAGGAGCCAAAATTGATTTAGTCTGTAGCTTCAAATAACTGCTTTTACGAAAAATCGAAGTGCCGACTCACTCCTCTGATTACAAGCCCTAGTGAAAGTCATTCAATAGTGTTGGTTCAAAACAGCTAGCCTACTGCCATCAAATCTGTTCCTGTGTCGAACAATATTGTTTCAGGAAGAATCGAAGAGATTGCAAGTGGCATTGTCATTCAGGTTGGGAATTAAATTACTAATTACTAATTAAATTGCTAAGAAAAAATTTTGCGACGCAGCTTGATGGAGAACATCAGAACCAAACACAGAAACAGGCTGACTGTAAAAAATATGCCGCTAATGATGTCGAGCCGAGATTTGACAAAATTTTGCTACAAAGCAGCCTCTAGTGATTGAATGACACGAACATTCACGATGCTAGGAAGAAAAGCAGCTAAATTGGTTAAGGTGGGTGGTTGAAACGATGCTAGGATTCGTCTGAAGCACTGTTCAAATAGCCCTGAGTCGTTTGGGAGCTTGACATGCATTGTTTGTTGAAAGCTTGAAAAAGTAAGATAAGGGCAGTTTTTAATGGGTTTCGGGGTAATGAGAGTGAAAATAAGTGATTTGTGGGGAGATGGTGGAAGATTTGTGTCAAACATACAGTTTGCAGAGTGTATACTCTTTTATTTCTATGTTTTGTGTCATGTGGAGTGCAATACGAGTGCTTTTTAAGCATGTTTACGCCCTATTTAGAGTTGAATGACTATATTGTAGAGAATGTGATGCAAGGCATATTTGGCATCAAATTTAAGACGTTGAAAAAAGTACCGTTAGTTTTGAGTATTGACCAAGGACAGAAATAGCTCTGGGTATAAAAACTGATCGAAGAACAACAGGTCAGACAAAAGTTTAGTCTTTGCATCCTTGGCCAAGTGAAAGCATGGTTATGCAATATCTTTGTGACTTTTGCGAGTGCTGTATTACAAAGCGTGGAAAATGTGACATTTGTCCGCCTCCGACGAAGATGGATGCCAACTGTGTTCCTTGTCTTTTGACAAGATGTGAAAATCATCAAGAAAGCGGTCTGGATCCGTTTTGCTTCAGCTGCATACGGTCGAGATGCCGACTACATTGTCCGAGCTATGCTATTTGCACATTTTGTCATACTTACGAAGTTTGCGCAAAGTACAAGATGTTATCGATGAACTCCCTCAGCCGAATGTACCGGACAGAATAGTTCAAGACGAACAAGAAGAACATGTAGATTTCCTTCTTACCTTGAAGAAGTTTGAGAGCGTGTTCCAACCTCGTACCAATAGTCACTATTAGTTACTAAATCCGTTCCAACCTCATGAAGAGTTACTACGCTGACCGTTCCAGCCTTCTCGAAATAGTAACTAATAGTAACTATTTGCTTACCGTATCTCTGTAACGTGATTGGACGACTTCGCCCCTGGCGTGAGATCCTGCAGAAAAATCGTTCCAGCCTTGGCGGCAAAAAGCCAGAATTCGTGACGTCATGCGTAGTAGCTACGGTAAGTAGCGTGGAACACGCTCTGAGCCTCTTCGCATCACGAATTAGAGGGAAATTTATTGTTCCGTTGAGTGAATAAATTGTGAAAAAATTAAAACCATCGTGTTAACCGAGGAGAACGCGAAAAAGCGGGAATTGGTGTGGGCGGGATGGGTGGGTGTAACGACACGAAGTATTTAGTTCCACGTTTGATTCCACGGAATACTTTAATTAACAGCCGCGAAATTTCCAGGCTCGCAAGAACGACGCGTCAGTATTTATTCGCCAGCTGAGACACCAGTTGGGTCAGCTGGAAGATCTTAATACTGTAGTGTCAGCATTTGTTCCAAACCAAGTTATCAATTTGGAGTCAGCTGATATGCCAGCTGATGTTGGTTAGAAGGTTCAGTATTACTGAGTTAGAATTTAGGATGTATAGAATTTAGGAGTTTGAACCATTTATGAGTAAGTCTTCGAGTCAGACTTAAGTTAGTCTTAAGTCTGTAGTGATTAAGGATCGTTGGATTAACGGATGTATTCGATGGATGCAGAACTTCAATATTAAACGTAAGTGTGATTTCTAAAAACTCTCTATTCAATGTAGGACCCAGGACCCACCGTCCGAACTCCGCCCTCACAGTTACGAACCAACCTTTCGAGGATTTAGATCAGAGTACCGGTAATATGTACCAACCGCTCGGGTACACGCTACACGTATATTAGATACTCGGTTTCGTACAACAGTTAAAGCATAAAAGATTAGAGATAGTCCTAATTTAACACTGGTGGCATCGTTTTGCTGTGGAAGGGAGAGGTTCGGTTGGTTTCCGATAGGACAGAATTTTTGACATTTTTGTTTCGAAATTGCCGGGAAAATTGAAATATTGTTAAAAGCGGCCGAGACTGTCGACTATTTTGAGGGTAGGAAGGATGTGGATGAATTTTTGGATAAGGTTGGAGATGTATCGGCCTGGGATGAAGATGAAATAAAGGATCCTGAGCTGATAAAAATTGTGCGGCACAAATGTCGGGAGGTGGCGTTAGACTTTTCAGGGCTAGTGAAGGAAAATTCCCAACTTTTGCGGCACTTCGGACGGCATTCAAGGAACGTTTCCAAAGCAGGTCAAAGAAAGATCGGATTCTATACGAAAAATGTTTTTGGAAGAGTGGCAGGAACCTTTCAAATTTGTTGAAAGTATCGAGCTGAAGGCTCTGAACCAACTTGGTCTAGATGCTATGCCAGCAGCGAGCAACGCACCAGGTTCTCCTGAAAACAATGGTTCACGATCACTTGGCAAGAGGTTTGAGTGAAAATGTTTATTTGCGGGCCCCCGATTCTTGGGAAGTCATGAAGGAGTGTTTGATAAAATGGTATCGCGCTCAGGAAAAGGTAAAGTGGCAACACGAAAGCAAGAGCGATACGACGGTGTACTATAACAATAACAGGTCACTGAAAGGTAAGTCTAAAGAACTAGTGTCACAGCGGGCACAGTCAGGTTTCAGAAATCAGAAATACACTCCAAACTATACACCTGACACGAAAAGTAATAACCGAGGCCAAAGTACACGGCAGAAACACAACACTAAAATTCATAACCACACCAGACAAACAGAAAACAGGAAGGCATACGCCTGGGACGCTGGTGGGAAACCGATTTGTGCGAAATGTGCCAAGGTCGGGCACATCGCAAGGAATTGCTGGTCAAGAGGTCTTGAGCCAGCAAACAAAAATTCATCGAGGCATTTAAACTGGCGAGGGGGCGCGGTTCCAGAGTAAAGAGGAATCCGGCGCCCCGCAATTTCCGTCGTCCTTCTGACATTAGTGCTTTTAATTGCGCGAAGGATGCACCTTTTGTTGACGCCACCTTGTGTGGGGTACAGGTAGAGGCATTGGCGGATACGGGTTCCGGCATTAGCCTTATTAGTGGGCCCTCTTCAGGAGGTTGCCACATAGAGTCCAGGAGGGACTCAAAGAAGACTCCACGTTGGTTAAAAGTGCGCCTGGGCACGGTTTAGACGTCAGAGGTGTCATCACGGATTTTGTTAGGATAGGAGACGAAGAGGAAAAGTTTTTCGTCAGTGATGCTAATTAGGATACACGTTTATGAAGCAACATAGTTTTTACGTTGACACGGAGAGAGACTCCCTTGTTAGGAAGGATTCCGCTAGGTCGTTTAGTGTTGTTGCGGAAGTCAAGGATGAGTCAGATAGCACCGTTGTCCAGCTGACAACAATATTGCCAGTCAAATTACCGGCGTTTTCGATAAGCAGGTTATGTTTGGCTCCACGTCGAATGTGGGATTTCAGAGATGTTTTGGTTGTTGCAGCGGATTAGTTTGTTCAAAAGTTTCCTCAGTTGGTAATCTTAGATCAAGTTGCGACACCTGAGGAAGGGCTGGTTTCGATATATGTAGAGAATTCATCAGACGCAGTCGTTAAAAGTTCCACGGATGAGTGTTGCTACTGGGACGAAATTTGAACAGAGAGACTGTGTGACGGTCAACAGCTTAACTCTGACGTCAGAAAATCGCAGGAAGTGTCGACCAATGACAGAAATAGAGCGCGAAGCTTTCCTTTCGCAGTTCAAGCTGGACCATCTACAGAAGAACTCAAGAAGGAAAAGGGTCATTGAAGATTTCCTGGTTAACAACAACGATGTTTTTGCGAAAGATGAGTTCGAGCTAGGTGAATGTGACCTGGAACCATTCACTATTGACGTTGGCAACAATCCTCCAAGCCGTATGAGACCGTACAGAATTCCTGCTCACCTGGAGACATCTGTACACGCTGAAATTGACAAGATGCTGAAGTGCGGAGTAATCGAAGAATCAAGTTCACCATGGCTGATCCCATTGCTGATAGTACCGAAGAAAGATGGATCAAAGCGGGCAGTCATTGACCTACGGAAGGTCAATAGTCTTACCAGGAAAAACTCTTATCCACTGCCACACATAGACCAGCTGCTGGATAGACTTCATGGACGCCATCTCTGGATACTGGCAATGTACTATCGATAAGACTCGAGACCAATTACAGCCTTTGCAGCGCCAGGCACACCGGTTTACCAGTTCAAGAAGATGCCTTTTGGTCTGTCCAGCGCAGCTGCGCATTACTCTAGGCTGATGAATAGGATCCTGAATCACCTGTTTCGGCTAGGTATCTCAGTCTACCTAGATGACACCCTGACTGCCAACAAAACAGACGAAGAACATTTTGCGCATTATCAAAGGTTTTCGAGGCACTTAGGCGGGCTAATCTGAAGCTTAAGGGTAAAAAGTGTTCCTTTTTCAAGGAAGAACTGACTTACTTGTGACACCAGATATCCAGGAAAGGGATAAAACCGGACCCAAGTAAGATAACTGCCATCGAAGAGTTAGCTTACCCGAAGAACCTACATGAGCTTCTTTCCGCACTTGGATTGTTTTCCTATTTCCGCAAATTCATCAGAAATGTTTGCGGAATATCAGAATGCCTTACCCGCCTTACTAAGAAAGGAACAAATTTTAATTTTGGGCTAGAACAAAGAGAGGCTTTCGAAAAGTTGCGATCGAACCTTCTTCAGAGCCAATTTTAGGACTTCCTGATTTTAGTCCTGGAGCTAACCCTATGATCCTGAAAGTAGACGCTTCAGACGTTGTTATTGGTGGAGTGCTTGCTCAAGTTCAGGATGGGCAAGAGAGGATCCTTCGTTTCTCGTCCAGAACCTTGAATACTGCAGAACGAAAGCATTCAGCAACCGACAAGGAAGCCATCGCTGTTGTTTACCATATTCGGACATTTAGACCTTATCAGCTTGGCAAGAAGTTCACCGTCTTCTCCGACCATAGACCTTTAACATGGATCATGAATAAGAACGACGCTACGGGTAAATGGGCGCGTTTTCAGATGGAGGTCCAAGGGTATGATTTCGACATTCAATACTTACCCGGTCCTAAGAATGTTGTTCCAGATGCACAGTCAAGGTAACCTACAGTATATGTCAATTTAACGAGTATCAGTGACTTACCAGTTACGTCAACAACTCATATGCGAGATTTGCAGTCTAAGGATGTTTTCTGCAAAGTCATTCGCGATCATTTGAGTACAGGGAAAATAATGCCGCAGGAAACTGAAAGACTTGCACTGCGAGAAATTCAGAATTTCGTTATAGACGAAGAATCCGACTTCTCCATACCAACAAACAAGTGCCGTCGCTCGGATATCAAGGTGGTACCAGTTTTGCCGACGAGCTTAATACGGGAAACGCTTGAGTTTTTCCTTGACTCTCCGCTGGCAGGATATTTCGCCTTCATGCGCACTTATCAGCGCATACGAGAGCGCTGCTATTTCAGAGACATGTTTACAATCATCAAGGGTTATGTTCAATGTTGTCTAAAGTGCAGTCAACATAAAGGCTTACCTTACACACCGAAAGCGCCTCTTGGCTCGCTTCCGGAGGTAAGTAGTCCCTTAGAGTTAGTCGGTTTAGACTTAATGGTCTGTTCCATCGGTCGGACCAAGGTAACAAGTAAGTGATCGTGATTACTGATCACTTTACTAAGCACTTGACTTTGGCACCTATTCCTGATAAGTCGGCAAACGAGGTCGCTAAGGCGTTTGTCGAGAAATATGTCCTGATCTATGGTTGCTGTGATCGAATAATCAGTGACCAAGGTAGCGAATTCATGAGTTCAGTTTCATGAGTTCTCGAAATCTTGAATATTAGCCACAGAAAGACACAACAGGGAAATTACAAATATTCTCTGTATGTATGCGAGCCGACGAGATTTCTCGGATTGGGAGAACTTTGTTCCATATGTCCAGTGGGCGATTAACACGGCTTACCAAGAATCAATACAGGACACGTCTCATTTCATGACATTTTTGCGTGAACCTCGTTTCCCATCAGATGGCATTATCAACAGTCGCACATATTACGACTCAGACGTTAACTACAAATCAGAAATGATAATGAGACAGAAGCTAGCGTTTGACATGGTGAGTCAAAATATCAAAGCAGCGAAGGAGAAACAGAAGAGACACTATGATACAAGTCTGAAGTATCATCAGTTTGAAGTGGGACAGTTGGTTCTGCTTCACGTTCCACCAGAGGCAAGACACTAGAAACTGGACAAAATTCGCTGGGCGGGACCTTACCGAGTGACAGCAGTACTAGAGAACAAACTCAACTACGAAATCGCTCGAGCAAGCGAGAACAAGATATCAGTTGTCCATCAGAATCGCCTGAAGCCTTATACACCATATCGGCTTTGGGAAGGCCAGGTCGAAGTTGAAGAGGAAATACAAACATCGGCAAAACCAGCCAGGAAAGTGCTGTTTGCCGAGCCACCACACAGGGATGAGGAATCCGATTTATCAGACGACCGATCCGATTCTTCAGATGGTGAAAGTGGTGACGAAGAGTCAAATGCCAAACACTCAGCAGATACCAAGCAATACCAGCTCTGATAGACCCTCGAGATCAAATTAGCCAGCCTAGACAAGCGTTCTAGCTCATTTCTTCGAAGACCCAAACCCTTCTGCCGGAAGAAATACACGTTCATCTGCTATACCACCAGAAGAGGAAGAGTCGGAAGACAGTGAGCAAGAATTCTCAGATACAGCATTGTCCCCTCCCAGGACACCCACATATAAGATACCAAGTGAACTGCACGATGGTGACTATTCAGATTGGCCAATCCCATTTCAGTGGACTCCTGAGAGAGTAGCAGACTTGGATATCGAAGGGACTCCCGACTTCAAGGACCGATTCCTTGAAAGAACAAAAGCGACACCAAGCGAGCTTGCCTGGGACAACTATCTAGGTCAGAAGTACGACGACTCGATAGGAGGAGATAAAGTTTTCCATCCGAAGGTTGAAAAAATTCCCTCTGTTTCGCGAAGCAGTCCATAAATCAAGAAATCAAGTCGATCTGAAGCAAAATATAATCGAAAGAGCTGGCTAGCGAAATTAGACAAATGGCTGGTAGAGCCATTGTTTGGACCATTCGATTGGGAGGCGGTTGATGAAAGGAGAAAACGCAACGAAGAAAAGTTGAGCAAGAGCTGAAGCTCACAAAGAAGTACCAGTTCAGGCCCCGCGTCAGATCAGATGCCTCAGACATGTAGAGCTGATGAAGAACTATGGTGGAGGAGGAGCCCCCCGAGAAACATATCGAGTTCATCAGCCTCAAACAAGTCCAAGTCTCCCTTGTCCGCAACGGAAGACAGAAGCGAAGCTCTTGAACAGAGAATAGGTGACTCAGCCAACACAGGAGAGACAAAAGGACCAGAGATCGTCCCGACACCACTGCGGGAAACAGCAGGAAACTCTAGGCAGGAAGCAGAGTCAACTCCAGATCCAGTTGCCTCGGAGAAGCCTACTAGAAAAGAAGCGGAGTCTATTCCAGAATCAGTTGGCTCAGCGCAGCCATCAGAACCACTGACTACCGAAATCCCTACGCAGCAAGCTGTAGGGGCAACGTCAGTCGATGCTTTTGCCCCTGTAGAACAAATCCGACGGAGATCAAATAGTCTACCTCAGTCAAGTGTCTTGGAAGCCAAACGGTTGGTACGGAAAAGTCACATAGATCAACGTTTGCACCAGCATAAATTTGACCAAGCCACATCGAGCAAAAGGGGTAGGCTAGACTTAGATGCTGCAAAGGCAGCAGAACAAGCATCGAAGAAAGCAAAACAGGAGGAGTACGAACTGTATCTTGAGTCGCTCTCAAGTAAACAGTCAAGACCACTACGAGACAAAAAGCAGCCAGACAAGTTAACATACACGAAACTGGGGGGTGGAACACAGAAATAGGGATACAAATTTCACGATTACTGCACACTGAGTGAATTAAAGACCCGGAGCTGATTTTCCCTTGAGCGCACTTAATCACAACTGAGCGTAAAAACCTAATATTCCAAAGTAGTCTTAATTACCCTATTCATTTGTGATGAAGGTAAAGAATTGTTTTGTACAGTGTTGTCATGCGCCAACAAACCTTGAGTGATCTCGGTCACTGTTGGTCTACTTGACTTACACTGTAAGATATGCAAGAATTAGGTTTGATTTCCCGATTCGATTTATTCGTGAATTTTCCCCTGAAATCCCAGTACAGAACTAATAACTTGTGCTTTAAGAGAATGTACTCCTGACTGGAAAGCAAGTGGAACACCACTTAAAATCAATGGAACTTTGGCCAAGTTTCATTCGAGTAAATGCTAATAGATAGCGGGGGGGGGTGAGTTTGGTCACCCCTAGGCGGGAAGAAGTAACCGCCAGGATAATTCGATTTCTCCTCTGAGGAAATGCTTCAAGAAAGCGGAGGGTGAGTTTTTGTCACCCCTGGGTGGGAAGAAGTACCCGCCAAGATTAACAGATTTGGATTAATCTGTTTTGTATTTTACAGGTCATGTGTCTCTCTGAAATAACTTGTAACTTCGGACCAAGGACTATTAAGAAGGAAATAAGGTTGTCCTAAAAGAAAGTTTAAAACAGCAGAAACTGCTTTCTAAATCTTTAAGAACAAAAGATTTGAATAGAAAGATCTAATTACTACTGCAGAAAGAGATTTTGCTATAAGGGAATGCTGGAATGGTTTAAAGAATTAAACTAAAATGGGTCGACAGCTGGTTTCCCGTGAAAAGAAGCAAATACGCAGCTAATATTGTGGGTTTAAGTCCGAGTTACAATTCAGTCGAGTACGAGAGACACCAACGATGAGTTGGTCATACCAGAAATACTCGCACCCACAAGCGAGCGGAAGGACAACCTTACGAAGAATCGAACCATTATTTTCAGCACAGAGACGTCGGATAGCTGTCCTAGCAGCTAAAACGTCCCAGAAGATGAATTTCAAGCAAGGCTGACTACGAGCCTTGTCACAAGAAGAGGGAAAAAGGTTCTCTAGCCCAAGAACAGGCTCTGCAGAAGAGAACACAAGCAGACATAGCAACTGAAGAAGAAGAGGAAAACCAAAACATACAACGGAAGAAGCCATATGAAACTTCGAAAGAAGAGGTGACCGTTTATAGAAGGAAGATGGCGCAGAACCATCACGAGACAGCTGGGACCCGGATGTTGAGTCCCAAAAGAAGACATAGATTGAAAAAGTGAAAGACAATGCCGTATGCGTAAGTCTGATCTTACCGTTTTCAGAAGCATTCGGACATCGGCACAAGTGACCAGAGTGATGGTCGGAACAGGATAGGAAATCCTTATGTAGTAATATCAGTCGACAGACGATTTGCCTAGAAGATTAACAAGAAATAATTAGTGATTTGGCAGCTTAAAGAAGTTGTTTCCATACTTTATTTTCAAGCTAATGTTGTTTTTAGGATTTAGGCTTTGGGGTTTAGAAGTTCAAGTTATAACTAAAGATGGTTGCACCAGTAATAAGTAAAGAAAGGGATCGACTAAAAACGGGAACGGAATGGGACGACACGGTGCAGGAGGAACGCATACTAAAAACGGGAACAACGTACTAAAATTGGCAACATTGCACCAGGAGGATCATTACTAAAAGGGGGAACGCTGCACCGTACTTTTTACTAAAAACGGGAATGCAGGACCCATGTTCTTTGGCACTTGTTTTCGCTTTCATGACAACCAAGTACTAAAAAAGGGAAGGCACGAACCCTGTTTTTAATACCTTTCTCAGTGATGCAGGAGGAACACGATTGAGAACCCTATTTCCTACTTCCTATTCTACTCTCCCTGGTGCAGGAGGAACACGATTGAGAACCCTATTTCCTACTTCCTATTCTACTCTCCGTTCTTCAGGAGGAACACAACTGGGAGCCCTGTTTCCTACATCCTATTCTACTCTCCGTGTTTCAGGAGGAACAATACTGGGAGCCCTGTTTCCTACTTCCTACTCTACTCTCCCTGCTGCAGGAGATGCTGAAGTCCGAATACTCGTGACGTAAATGATTTACTTGCTTACAGTTTTATCTGACAGCTAATCATTTTTGTATCATTTAGTAAATTATACTTAACTTCTTGCTTCGCCTTTTTTCGGCACAGACGCGGCCAGTTGCGAGCTTGGTGAAGTCGGCTTTGTGGTAGTCGTGACTTCACATTACCATCCAAAGAGGATTATACGAAGTCATATCAACCTTCAGAGAGAGGATGATATGAAGTCATTTAACCTCCAGGGAGGATGATGCTTAACACTAGTTTTTGTGAATCTTTTTCGTCCAGCATACAACACACATACCAGTGCAGATGACATGCAGACCCAGTTATAATAGCATCAGATACCTTGGTCAGTGCAAAATGACAAAATGCAGATCTAGTTACGACGGTATCGGTTACCTTGGTAAGTGCAAAAAGGACATAATCCAGATCCAGTTAGTGGAACCAGATACTATGGTAACTTTAAAAATCTTTGTACTCAAGCATACATGATCATAAGATGTCATATCAACCTTCAGAGAGGATGATATGAATTCATTCAACCTCCAGAAAGGAAGATGCGTAACACCAATTTTTGTAAATCCTTTTCATCCAGCTTACAACACAGGTAGCAGCGCAGAAGACCTGCAAATCCAGTTACAGTGGTATCAGACAACTTCGTCAGTGCAAAACGACAAAAGTTTTTATGGCACTTGCCTATGGCATATACCGACCACTTTTCCGTCGGTCTGTCGGTTACTCCGGTGTTTGCGAGTTAGAGTACTTCCAGATATGCTAGGACGATGAAACTTGGCAGGCATATTAAGGACCCGACCAAACTAACTTGGAAATAGTCACTTGCCCGATCTGACCATCATGGGGGGAGGGGGAGGTTGCAGGATCCAGAAAATAGGGGCATTCATAACTTTCGAATGGGTGATCGTATCTTAATGAAACCTGATACCTGGGAGGACCTCGTGTCTCATATGTCTCATCTTAAGTCCGGACAGGATCCGATAAATTTGAGGGGAGCCGGAAATCGTGTGAGACTCAGGAATCGGGATGAAACTTGGTGGGAAGCACTAGCACAAGCTCTAGATCCGATGAACTGGGGTGGGTGGAGGGAAGAACCGGAAATCTTGTGATACGCAGAGGGTGGAGCGATCAGGATGAAACTTGATGGGAAGTACAGGCACAAGTCCTAGGTGCATCAGTGACAGAATCGGACCAGATTCGGGTACCAAGGGGTGGGATGTAGGGGGGTGTCCGGAATTCCGGTGATCGTGAGCTAAGGTACTCCCAGAAGTGATATGACGATAAAACTTTGCTCGAGCATTAGAAAGTTGACATCATTGGATTATACATCGTCACCTTCTCCGATCCGACCATTCCTTAAAGGACTCATCTTAACCGCAAAATACAAAAAGTACTTTTAAGGAAAATTTACTTCCTCAAGATCGCCATGAGTACATGAACCTTTTTGCCTCAAGGGTTTTGCTTTGAAATTAAATTTTAGCACCGTTAAAGTTTGCCTCTTAACCGAAAAGTAGAAAAAAAAACTTTTGACCATCACTCCATCCTCTGACCCAGCCTTGCTGGTGTTTGTTTTCCTTCTTGTTTTCTTTTGCTTTCTGTCTCCTATTTTTATATTTAAAGTGAAACCATAGGTTGAATTTTCAACCCCCTTCAATTTTTCTTGTTGGAGTTTTTCTTACTGCATATGCTTGCAAGTGCCATATGAGCTTACAGCTCTTGTTTCATTTTTTGTCACCAATTTTTGTAATCTTTTTCGTGCAAATTCTTTGTCGTCAAGCATACACGATTATATGTAGTCATGTCTACCTTCAAAGAGAGGACGATATGAAGTCATTCAACCTCCAGAGGAATTGAACACCCGCTCGACCGTTGAATCGACGGTCGGAGCAACTTCTCGATTCTGCAGAATCGCGAAGATTTCCATGTTTTCTGCTCTGACAAAAACGAGAAAAAAGTAGAATTCGCTTCATTTCAATAGTCATAAAACGTGAAATAGAAAGACTGATTAAAAAAAAAAAAAAATATTGACACTTCCTTCTCCGTGCATCGCATCACCACCGAACACAGTGTCACCCTGTAGATGTTTTTCATTTAGATATTTGTTGGTTTACTTCAGAATACTTGCGGCTCCTCTTTTTGATTCCTTATTTTTGTGACAAAATATCCACAAGCAAACAATTAAAAGATTTTTTTTTAGTAGTACTTTTAGCAGCTACAGTCAATTCTATATTCCCCGTAGTTCTTTCCCAACTCGCATTTCTCTCCTCGTCTTCGTTGTCCTCTTTTTCTTCGACGACGAGTAGATTGACCTGCACATTAAGAGAAGTCAGTACTTTCTACCTCAAATAACTATATTATTCCTATATTATTATTTTTTAGATCAGTTTCGATGGTTTACAGTCTCCTTGTAGGTTATACAGCCAGAGGTTCTCTTTGTTACACAATCAAACAATTACGGATGTTATTCTACTATTCTTCCATTAACCTATGGTAAGTAGCCTATTATTCGTCCTTTTTGCCGATAAAATGATCTTAAACTAAGGTAAGTAACCTACAGCTGAAAATATCCATTTCTGATTCAGTAGTTGCTTGTACGAATGCGATAAAAACTTTTGAAAATCAATAAGAGTCCCAAGCTTTCTCTCACAATCTAAGATATTTCTTTGTTTTACCCATTTTTATTATCAATGCATATTGGAGTTTCAGGACGTAGCACTTATTACATTAACTTTTCCTGTTCTATTGCTTCCAACAGCTATAGCATTAGGAATCCTCTTCCGGTAGATTACACCAGTCCGCCATGAGAAAACAGTACCGTAATATGCATGTCCTGAAATCTACATTATACATTTATTATTTGAATAGACATTCAAACAAGTATTCAATCACATCATTCAAACAAGCAACAGAAGTCCCAGTCACAACATCCGTAACAGTCAATCTTTTACTACAGCCTACCATTCGTCAATATTTTTTCTAGACCTATATTCCCTGTTTATTACGTGTTAGAAAACTTGGAACTCATTCTAACCTTCGGTACATTAATTTGTTGGTTAGCCAGAGTTTACTACACTGTAAAAAAAAATCTTACATATTTGCTACTGGGATTTTTCTTGTCTTTATTGATATAAGATTATCCCTAATTCGGATAATTTTATGACGATAGAGATAAGATTAATCCCAGTAGCAAATACTGCATCCTTATTCGGAGAAACTTTTTACAGTGTACTCACCAAGAACTATTGCTCATCAATGGACATTCTCTTTCATCTCAAATTTCGTATTGTACTCCTTGAGCCCCAGCTGACTGGGAATCATGTATTCAAGCAATGCATAAACCAAGAATAAATAATCAGATAGAACCTCCGTCTCTCGTGTCTCTGTAACATGACCAGGGGGAGTCGAGTATTTCCCCATACTTTTTCTGGTGCGACCGGAGGTTAATAGTCTCGCGGCCCATCACGTTTTCTTACCTCTACAAATACCTATATCGCTGTGAGTCCGTGTAGAAGAAAAGTAGAAGTCAAATTTGACTGGTTCTCTTGACGCGCTCCAGAGCGGGTCAGCACGCGGAGTACGCCTCTTGCATTTTCTTACTCTGCGATGAGCAAAGGCGAAACTAGAGTAGACGGGTTCAGTAAATACCTTTTTGTCAGCTCATTTTTATCGGGTAATTCATAGTCGCTGGATGGTGCCAAGAGGTCCTATCTGATTATTTGTTCTTGATTAAAACGGATGCGTCAGCTAGGACGCTCTGGCAGCGGTATTTCGGCCCCTCCCTGGCAAGGTCTCTTGTTATAATAATGCGACAAATCAACGGATTAAAGTATAAAAATTATCTGTTTCTACGATCTATAGAACAGCTACAATAAACAACAGGAACCAAGAGTCTCTTGGTTTTTCGAATTATTGTAGCTCTACTTAAATTCGATAGATCCAACGGATACAAGTCTAACAATTATCTGTTTCTACGATCTATAGAACAGCTACAATAAACAATAGGAGCCAAAAGTCTCTTGGTTTTTCGAATTATTGTAGCTCTACCTAAATTCGATAGATCCAGCGGATACAAGTCTAACAATTCTCTGTTTCTACGATCTATAGAACAGCTACAATAAACAACAGGAACCAAGAGTCTCTTGGTGTTTCGAATTATTGTAGCTCTACCTAAATTCGATAGATTCAGCGGATACAAGTCTAACAATTCTCTGTTTCTACGATCTACGAGCTACAATAAACGACAGGAACCAAGAGTCTCTTGGTTTTTCGAGTTATTGTAGCTCTACCTAAATTCGATAGATCGCCATGTGAAACCCCACAGAAACCAGACTTCACCAGGTTTTATCAGTCCTCTGCTGTTTTCTCATCATTTCTCAGACGCTGCTCGATTTTAATAGTACTGCCATGGAGCAATTTGGTACTATTTTACTCTTTCGGAAATCAAAATCTTTTATGTATGTATGTATGTATTTATTTATAACCCATCTACAACAGCTACAAAAGCATGAAACGGAGTACAGAACAAAGAAAAGAAAAAAGAAGGAACTAATAAACTCATACCCAAATACAAAAACAACAACAAATTCGATAAATACTAAAATAGAATGCCGCTCCAGGGGTGGTGAGACGGCTTGTCTGCAGTCATCCGCTTGAAGTGTTCGGCCATTTCAGTTACCGGTTCCCGCAGACCATACTTTCGCACTAGAGGTCTATTTCTTGACCAGGACGGGATTCCAAGGAGATATTCCCCATATTTAAAATAAATTTTTCGGAGGTCAGCTTTATCACTGTCACTTAATATGTCCCAGAAGGGAACGATACAGAAAATGGCCCATGACTGAGCTGTTGAATATTCGAGTAAGTAGTTTCCTACCCAAATTTAGCTGGGATACAACTACTGAAACGTACGAATTTCGCACTTTATTCTCAATGTGCTGTACCAGAAGCTTCCGCGTAGCAGCAATAGTCCGACCGATTGGGATACCCAAGTACATGAAGTGATCGACTGGAGTAGCAACAGTATCTCCCAAATTAACCGGAGCTTCAATAGGATCTTTGCAATTAAACAAAAGCACTTGGGATTTATCCGGATTCAAAGACATACCAATCTTATCATAATTAGTACTTAGATCCCGGAAATACCGTTCAAGACCAGCAACAGTTCGACTTATGTTAAAAAGATCGTCCGCATAACAAAACTTCGAAACATCTAAACCGCGGAATATACAAGACGTATCAATGTTACTCTGGGCAGGCAGAAGCGCATTGTTAAATACAATAGGGGACGTTATCGACCCTTGTTTGATACCCTTTTCTACCGGGATATCAATAGTTAGCTTTTGTGAATGAGGCAATTTAACCTGCACTTTAAGTTGACGATACATGTCGTAAAGTGGGGCTACCACATCTATTTCAACTCCCGATTTTATAAGTTCTAGCATAGCTTGGGGATGAATAATCGAGTCAAAAGCACGTTGCACATCATAAGTACCAATAGCAAGCATGTCATCGCTTTCATGTGCATCTTTCAAAACATTACATAGCGAACGGAGTAATTGTGCGCAACCTAGGCCCTTTATGAAACCAAATTGAAAACCGGGCATTTTACATTTCGCTTTTATCCTTGAAATAATAAGTAACTCAAATAACTTACACAGAACACTTGAAACTGTGATGGGTCTATACGATGAACAAAAACCGCTCGGTTTTCCCTTTTTTAAAATAGGAGAAATAATTCCAACGCAAAAAGAGTCCGGAACAAAACCGACATTGAAAATTATTTGGAAAAGAACCGATAGGTGGGACACAAGTAAACGGCCTCCATGTTCGAGATGTTTACCACAAATGCCATCAGCACCCATAGAAAACTTTTTCTTCATATTTTTAATCGCGTCGAGTATATCACCTTCTTTCACAGACAACTCGCACCGGGTTCCTTTTGACATTAATAATTCCAGTTCTTCAGAAAATGCATTCTCAACCGACGGGTCTGGGGAAGAGAATTCACTAGAAAAATACGATACCCATGAATCTTGCGGAATTTCAACGGTAGGTTGGCTATTTTTTAAAGGTTTTGGGCGACACTTCCAAAGCAGATTAGTATCCGCAGCAATTTTGTCAGCGAGGTCTTCCTTAATTTTCACTCTATGTTCATCTAGGGACTTGCGGAATTTACGCTTCGTATATATGCGCACCGAGTTTACAACACCGCTACGGGGTTTGCCGCACTGATGCCAAAGATTTAACCAAAATTTTGAATCATTACACGCTGATTTTAAATTCTCATTTTGAGACCAAACAGATTTTTGGGTATCAGGGCGAACACGTCTAGAAGGCACAGCACACTTTTCGGCGCACTTTAGGGAATGTGTTATTTCCGCGGAATAAATATTGAGTGATGCCCGAAGTTCCTGCTCTGCATAAATCTTATTTGCACTGATCTGAAGAAGATGGAATGGTACTTTAATTTTACCCAGTAGATCATCACAAACATTAGAAAATAGATCAGTATTAATATTTTTCCAAGATTTTCGGGTATGCCATTTTGGTTTACCTTGCGCATGCGGGGGAAGTTTTCCGGGGAGAATAGACACCGAGATCGGTAGGTGATCGTTATAAAACCCATCCTCTCCAACCGAAACAACAGAATCACAATCCATAGTAAATAATATATGGTCCAAGTTTGATGTCGTACTACTCAAAGACAATAATAGTGGGAAAGACCGGTGACTTCGCTAAAATCGGGTCTCTGAAAATCGATCGGAACGCTACCTAGCGTTTGGACTTTGTCCAATTTCGAGCGGTAGATGAATAATATAATCAAAGCAAGAGGGCGTGAGTAGGCAATGTCTGCCAACATTAAACTGATTCGAAGTCGTGAATTCAACATTTTTTCAATAAAAAAGCTATTTATTGTTTTCCTACTTGTTTTTTATTCCAATTAAAGAGGCAATCTGAATGGAGAGAGGATCCTCATCATAAACGAAACAAAACAAAATCAACAACACGTGCTTTGATGATGAATCTGCGGAGAGCGATGGAAGAAAATGTCAACAGAGCGATTTTTTAACGAAAGAACATCCGCTAAACGGCGCTGGTTGTTGTGACTCATGGGGCTTACGGGAGTTTCCGGTCTTTCCCACTTTTACTGTCTTTGGTACTACTACACGATAAAAATGAATACGGTTTATCCTTGGGCAATACCTTAAAATTTCTATTAAATGCCTTATTAATAACTGCTGCTCTTTTACACTTTTCATCCAACAGATTACAGTTAAAGTCACCAGCTATCACACAGTTTTTATATCGCTTTAAAATTCGCTTCACAGTTTTGAATAGTTTTCGGCAAGCCAGGTTAAACTTGTTATCCGAATTTTGATCACCATAATTTGTAGGGAGGTAAACATTTATGACAGCTACATCGGCTATTGTTACAGCCATGAAGTTCTCGGACTGTTCAATAATTGTAGCAGGGTTATTAGTAATTATGGCCAAGCCTCCACTAGGTCGACCGCGTTTTTGCTGGCGCGTTGCAGGCTGAATCAAAATACAATGAGTTCCAGGTATACATAGAAGGGATTTCTTATCCCCAGTTAAGAAGTGTTCTTGTAGCAGCACAATATTATATTTCGCACAAATTTCAGTAAGAATGGGCAACTTACTCACCACTCCACCGTTTATATTCCAAGACATGATGTTTAACTTATCTGCCATTAGGCTGTGCATTGACTGGTCGCTTAACCTGGCTTGCTATGATTTTTTTCACTTCAGGGCAGCTAAATGAACGGCAAGTATGTCTGTTTGACTTGCAAAGAGCACATCCTATCGGTTTGGTGCATGGAGAATCAGAATGTGAACCATGACCCAATTCACCACATCGAGAGCAGGTCTGAGCGTTAGGGCAGTTAGCCGCTAAGTGGCCAAAAAGTTGGCAAGAATAGCACCTTTTGGGGAGGAATACAAACTCTTCAATTTGAAAACGTTCAAGGTCAAACTTCGGGGGATTCCTTAGAGCGAAATCAAGTTTTCGCACCCAGGTAAACCGCACCCAGGTAAATCGCTGGCTACCAACGCGGCATAAATTAAGAAGATAGGCATCACAAAATCATTTCCAGTTCAATAGTAAATCGATTGACACTATGGATTTAAATTGGGAATATCAGCACCGCAGGTGCGCAACCACTACCGAACCAATCGCCGGCCACTAACATGACGAAAATTAAGAACTCCGGCTTCAGCCAAACGCATCCAGTTCGATAATTAATTGATTGCCACTAACATGGTTTTAAAACTAAGAACTTCATCGTCGCCAATATGCACCCAGTATTTTTCAAATCGCCAGCCACTAACACGGCTTAAATTAAAGTTCCAATGGGTAGATCAAACAATCATGATGTCACATTACCATCCCCTACAATACAATGGTAAATCAGAAATCAGCAGATTCCTAGACAACTTAATTTCGCTCATATATCGTTACGGTGTTTTTTGAATTTACTAGCTTCTACGAGTATAAGCAGAGTTTATTTTTCTTATCCGTTTGTTGTTATTATATACTCTGGATTATTTGTACTGTTGACAAATAATCACATTAACTATGTAAAGTGAGAATTCCTTGTAAGCTCTGGAATCAGCTGCAAGTAAGTCGGTTATCTTTGTACATTTTAGGCAGTTTTGTAAACTTTTTATACAAAAAACAAAACTTTTCTTCGGTACTAAAATCAACAGAAGTTTCTTCAAATAACACTAGAGCAGTCTGCCAGCCACAGAGACGGTGTATTTTAGCTGCCATGGCACTCTCATCACTCAGCTCTGCAACCAGTATATATCGATCGCCACTAACACGGCTTAAATTAAGAACAAATACTGATCATTAAAATTACGACTTACATAATACAAAAAATATCATACTGCTGATTTTGCTTCAAATGTTTAAAGTATGTTTCCACGCCACCTATGAGGTAGTACTTTTGCGCTCTTGGTTTCATGAGCTATCCCAGAGCTGCTTCCAGGAATTTGTATGGTAATTAGTTCAATTCTGCCAGAAAAAGGCAAAATAAACAAAGACTGGCGCGCAGTTCCTGTGCAGTTCTTACTTTAGTTCGGGATGGCTACAGGCGTTTGAAGTTTTCCTCTCTAGCGAAAACTGAAGTGATAAGCTAAATGTGTGAATTCGAATCAACAAATTTTTACACGAACGATACAACTGATCCATTGCAGTAGGTTTTAAAACAGTTTTGCTGTTTGAGAATGTGTGCTGTTACCGAGAAGTGGCAGCAGTCCTTCTTTGTCGGTACATTGATTCGTCAGTATCAAGTAGTCGACATGATACCTTAAGAGCTTAAAGTATCCACCAGGCTAGCTTCCCTCAAGTCTTAAGACAAGATCCCATAACGCTGATTGGGCTGTGGGACAGAAAACAAAAATATACACTATAGCTGCGTTCTTTGTCACGGGAGTTCTCACCGGTGGTCTTCGGTTTTTCTTATAAGCCATTTTTGCATCCACCGGTGACTTCTCACCGGTCTTATAGCCCGTTTTTGAACTAACCAGTGTCTGGTTTTATCTCACCGGTGCGGACTAACCAGAACCTGCTCGTGAGCCCTGCTGCAGCGAAGAGTTAACCGGTGTTCATCAACTCACAGGTGAACCAAAAGAACGCGTTTTAAGGGAAGAACCGGACACTGGTGACTAAGGGCCTGTTTCGGCGCCAACCAATGTACTTCGGTTCAGAGTAACCAGTGTTTTCTCGACTTTCGGTTCTGATGAACCGGTGTTTTTGCGTCGACCAGAATTTGGTTCGGAGATCGGTTCCGATCTTCGGTCAGGAAATTTTGAAACGGTTATCGTTACCGTTCACGATTCTTGGTTCTGATTCAGCTTCACCGTCATCAACTAGAAAATAAAAACAAAGGCGGAACAGCAAATAGAAAAATGTTCTAAAGTTAAAATAAGAACTTACATAGTCCAAGATATAAATTGAATATTTTATTGATTCTTAATTTGAATTTTATATTTACTTTTAATTTTTAATTTAAAATTTTAACTTTTAACTTTTAAGTTTAATTTTATTTTAATTTTTAGTTTCAATTTTAATTTTAATTTTGATTTACAATTTTCAGTTTTTAATTTGTAAAAATAATAAAAAATAATAGTAAAAAAAAAATTAAAATTAAAATTGAAAATTGTAATTAAAAATAAAAAGTAAAACTAAAAATAAAAATAAAAAATAAAAATTAACTTCAAATATTCCTTCAGCCCAAGCTGACTGCGAGTCTCATCGTAATTATCGTTTTTCCAACTTGAGTGGCTTTGACCCTGAACAGGACCCTTGCCGAGAAGGGCCGAAATATAGCTCAGATAAAATTCAGCTGACGTATCCGTTTCTCACTGTCAAATATGATCGCACTCAGCTTGAGCAGAAGGAATGTTTAATTGAAATTTTTGATTTTTGGTCTTAATTTTAATTTTTAATTACAATTTCCAGTTTTTAATTTTTCAGTTTTACCTTTAATTATTTCTTTTGCTATTATTACTATGATTTTGTATTATCGTGACAGATACAGCCTGACACAAAACCCAGTCAGCTGCTGATATAGATCCAGTTGCAGCTACAAATTCTTCCTCCACCTTTATTATCAAATATCTTTCTTCATCCCGTCATCGTCTTCAAATTTGAAACGTGTTTTCGCGTAATTTCCAATGTTTTGGGAGAACCGATTTTTGGTTACGATAAAAAACTGTTTTCGCGACAACCGGTTACTGGTTTCCACTGAACATCGGTTGGCGCCGAAACACACCCTAAACACCAGAGGCAGCCCGGAGTGCAACGAACGCAGCTTATGTACCCAGTATCTACAATTTATCTACCTCAATGTCAATGAGACTTCAGTATCCTTCGCCACCATCTTCGCTTGTGGCTTCTTTGGACGATCAGAACCGATAACTGAGCAAATCATTTAGCCAGCAGAGCCGGAAATTCCACTCGAACCGTTTTCTTCCCGATAACGTTTTCTAGGAAACAAATCCATGGAGTTACTGCAGAGATGTATGTAGAAACTTGTGGGCTTGTGGCAGAAAATTTGAATCTGCTGAATGCGCCCCATCATGATCTACGTGATGAAGTGTTCTTTGAGGATTGAGATGCCAAGTCTCCAGGTAATAGACCAACTTCCCAATAGTTGCCTTTTTGATCGAAGTTTGAAGTTTCGTTACCTTCCAACTGAAAGGTCTCAATTTAAGTACCGTTTCTGGTCGTCTGTCACAGTTTCTTTCTCCTTCAAACCTGACAGTCAGACTTTGTGAGCTAGCAAGTCAAAAGTTTATTTGAAATCGTCGAAGAAACGTCTATCAGAAAAGGATCGCCCGAGTCGTAAAAACACTAATTAAACAAACTGTGAACTTGGTCGGCGTTTGAAAAGGGAAATTAACTGAGCAACCAGCCAAGCAAACGTTGAACAAAACTTCTATAAAATGCAACTAATGTTGCTGATGGTGACCTTGAAGCCATTTCTCAAGAAACCAGAGGACTAAGGATGATGTGGCTGCAGTAAAAACAGGAATGAAGACTAACTAGGCTAAGAACTGTTGTTTTAGATGTTTCAGATTCACTACATGATCTGTTATGCAAACCCAAGCCAGTCTACCACAAACTTGTGATTTTGGGACAGCCTGTATCAAACAGCATACCCAGCATTTGGCATAACGTAGGAGTAGCTAACCTCAGACAAGATTTCAAATTTCCAGAGAAGTGTTTCCTTCAGAATAATCTATCTGGATTAAAGAGGAACCAACAAATATGACAAACATGCTAGATTGAAGCTAATTGAGTGGTTTACATGTTGGATGAAAAATATTACTTCAAAATTTCTAGATAAACATATTTTTCTTTTCAAACAAGATCACTTCATTTTAATCTAACCTCGATCGACTTCGCAAAGGCCATAGCCAGAAAATCCAGTCTCGTAGCAGCTTCAAAACAATGAAAAGGCACAGAATTTGAAAATTTTTGGACACGACTGTTGAAAATTTTGCCTATTTGCTCTCGGGACAGCATGAACATCCCATATTAACATTTGCACAGCAACAATTGAGGTAGTGTACAAACGAGGTCAGGTACCCATCCTGTACCCTACGACAAATGCCAGATACACTATGCCAAATGCTGGATAGGCTTACTCTGGGCTTGACCTTGACAATCGATCAATAATGGTCTAAAACTCACCAGAAACATTGTACTTTATATGACGACTGCCAAAATAAACCTTATTTGTATATCAAAACAAATATATTCCATAATAAAAATCTTTACTCAAATATATAGTTTTCAGTTTCAGATCACAGCAACTGTTTCCTTGACAAAGCTTTTGTGGTAGACTGATGCAAAGAGAACAAATTTGCAAGCAGATACATTTAATAACACTCATTAGTGGAGAGTTCCTTGGAACAATCCACTATTGCAAGCGCTGTAGCAGCTTTCGATTTTGGTTTTCACTGTATTTTGTGGAGCTCATAACTCGTGAACCAGTGCAAATATCAAGTTGAAATTTGGGACACTAGTGGGTATTGGGGTCTAGTTGTGCCTTCTGGGGTTCCCATCCCCCTCCCCAACCGTGTTCAGGGTCAATTTGGCCCAGATTGTCCAGTGAATAATGTTCATAATGTGACCAGAACGGGACATAGGACGATGAAATTCCTTGTACATATAGATCGTAATGCTGGGAAATGGCTTTTAAAGTTGCATCTCCCCCGCCCACCTCTTTCATGGACAACTGGGCCCAGATTGAGTAAAGTTTGTTACCCGTGACAGGAATCAACAGGTATTGAGGTGAAACTTAGTAGGTTTGTGAGCATTGTGGTCTCTTTTTACTTTTTGGGGGTCCAAGGCCCCACTCTGACTTGGTTCAGAGGCAATTGGGCCAAGATTTCCCATTTATAATGTTTTTACCTTGACAATAACTGGAGATAAGGCGATGAAATTCCTTTGTGCTTTTGGATCTTAAGATTGGGGATATATATGTGGAGCTGAACTACCCTAGCCCTCCCCGGTAATGGGCAAGTGGGCCCAAATTGCACAAGTTTTTGACCTGTGACTGGAATCAAACTCTAAGCTGGTATACTTGAAAAAAAGAGGTGTAAATACGCATTTGATGGGTCCCGCCCCCCCCCCCCCCCCCGCTCCTCCCGTTCGTGGGCAGCTGGGCCCAGATTTCCCATGAGTTAAGTTCGTCTATGACAGGTCTTAAGTCCGAATCTTGTATATTTGGGGAGATGTAGCAATGGGTGATGATTTTGGTGTAATAGCAACAAATAAGACAACGCGATGTACTTTAATCTGTAATTAACAGTTGGAAACTGGACTGTTCTGTCAGTGATCGAAGATGTGCTGTTCTTAATGAAAACAAAGGGGGTATTTGGCTGGTACGATTTGGTTTATTGCACTTGTTATTACCTTGCTAATGGAAAAGAGGTTTAAAAGGTCGGACAGGCCGGCAGACCATTGTTGGAACTCAAGTATTCGGGCAAAATCTTCAATAATACTTTGGATTTGTTATTTTAGGGATCCCAAAACGTAAGTGGAGGGATACCTATGATATTACAAAAGTTGTCCGTCTGTTAGCACGATAACTCTCGAAGGGGTTGAGATATTTTGATCAAACTTGGCATGAGGACTTTTTAGGTCAAGTTCGAAGATGGGCTATGAAGCTCTATATTTGGGGGTGGGGGAGGGGTTTGAAATTAAGGGGAACAAACAAATATTTTTTAAAAGCTAATGAAATAGTCGAATTAGGGGTAAGGAGGCATGCTGAATCCGAATATGAAATTTGTTTTCTCGCCGGACAAATAGTTCACCCGGAATCCGGCGAAAACCGGAAAATTTGTGAAAAGTAAAAGTTTAATATGAAGTTGATTGGAGGTTCGATTTGGGGGCAAGGAAACGTGCTGAGTCCGAATCTAAAAATTACTCGCCGGAAAATCAGTTCGGCCGGAATCCCGCCAAAACCGGAGAATTTGTTTAAAGTAAAAGTTTTATTTGAATTTGAGAAGAAATTCTACTTGGGGTAAGTAGGCATGCTGAATTCGCATTTGACAATCATTTTCTCACCGGACGTATAGATCGCTCGGAATCCGGCTGAAACCGGAAAATTTGTTAAAAGTAAAAGCTTAATTTGAAGTTGATTAGAAGATGGAGGTAGGGGTAAGGAGACATGCTGAACTCGTTTTTGAGCTTTATTTTTTCGCTGGGTAAGCAGTTCCAGAATTCCGCCGAAAACGGAAAATTGGCAGAAGTAAGGAAGGAATTTTCGATCTGCTTCGTCAAAACAGATATGACTTAAAGGGGTAAACGCACATGCTGAATCCATATCTGAACTTGGTTTTCTCATATGCCAGCTATTTGGTCTTAATCTGTTTCTAAATTTTAATAGTAAAGTGTTCAATGAGTCTGGCGAAGACTGGATCTGGCGAAGACAAGACCCAATTGTCTGGATCAAATTTGAACTTTTGGGATCCCATCGAAAACTTTGATCTTGTTACATTTAATGCTTTTAAAGTCTGATGATTACAAATTAGGTTTTTTCAATAAATGTTTTGTTTTTGGGTATGTGAAATGGCTTGGTTCTAAAGCTGTTTAGATCATTTCTAGCAAGAATTTTTTTTGTCTATTCACTGACATCAAGTGTGTTACTTTACCATTTTATTTGACTGCTTGAAAAGCAAGAAACAAAACCAAGATAAGGACAAGTTTGGAAAAGTGTTCAAACAAGGATGACCTACCTCTACTGTTTCAACTAGCAAAGGAATCCAAGCAATAATTAAAAAGATTATGGACAATGATGGTTCGAAAATACAAGAAGCTGTTAAGACGGTTATACCGTGCTGTTAGATAGTTCTAACAAGTGGTTGGAAGAAGAATTTTTAATATATGAAAACGAGTTTTTTTTTAATATTTATCAGTTCACTGATATCAAGTTGGTTATCTTCTCTTTTTATTTGACTAAAAGGAAAAAAAATAATCAAACCAAAAACAGCCAAACAAAAAATAAAAACATGCTGTAGTGATATCAAGAAAGGTGCTGAAAGAAAATCCGCCTCTTACACTGGGGGATAGCATTAAAAAAAAACTGACGTCTCTATCTGGTTTCTTTACCTCACTGCTAGATTGTTCAAAATAACAGTCGGGAGAAGGAGAAGTAATCAAATAAATTTGTTTGATTTTATTATTTTATTTAGCCATCCTATTCTAGCCTGGTTGTAGTGCTGGGTCGCCGTCACTACCCCCATCCGTCGATTCACCCAACCGTCAATACGCCGAATCCAAAAATCTGTCGATTCATCCTACCGTCGATTCACCCACCCGTCGATTCGCCCAACGTCGATTCAACCAACGTCCTATTGCTTGAGCGTCGATTAACCCAAATACATGATCCGTCGATTCGCTCACCCGTCATAAGACCCAACAAATCCGCCACAACTCCCACTTTTTCCGACAGTTCCGCCACCCCTCACAAGATCCGTCGATTCGCCCAACAAATCTGTCACAAGCCCCACTGTTTCAGTAAGTTCGCCTACCCGCCACGAGACCCAAAATATCCGTCGGTTCGCCCAATTTTCAAAACTGACCTTTGATCCAGCGCGGCTCTTTTGATTCAACGCGGTAGACGAAAGCGACTAGTCACAGGGGAGTAATTAAAATGGATACGATACCATCCGACGTAAAGAAGGGTGAAAACTAGTCGGTACAGCTTGAGCCAGAATGATGAGAAGCATGATATAAGACCTCGGTGCTGATAAGAAAGAGGAAATGGAGGATGAATGCAAGAGTAAAATAGGAATGAGCTACCATATTTTTAGGTACAACATGTACCGAAAGCGGTAGGCTACATATTGGGGTTATTTGGTCGGTTAAAGGAAATTATAATACCCCACGATCATTCAATTCTCAATAGAGTAAATTTTGATTGGTGCTCCCCCAATACTTGTGTTCGGCAGACGTGACCCAATGTCGGCGAAACCTTTGGTCGGCAGGAATACCAAAGGTTCCGAGGAACCAGAGGAGAGTATTTATGAAACTATTGCAGCTGGAACACTGAAGCTCAAGGGATATACTGATCCATGTTATGCTTCCTTATACATGACCCTTGTCCAATGAATCAGAAAACAATTGTACTAATTAGTCGGTAACTTTACAAGCTTCTACTTAACAGCAGGCCAACGACAATTATATGTCAACTTTATCACTCAAGTTTTTAACGGATTTCTTTTGTTATTCCAGTTTTTCCGGGTTGTGCCTGATTTGACTGAACCGGTCTAGCACGAAAAACTCATAATGACGATCACAATGCCCACGACTCAAAATGCCCACTATTCAAAATGTCCACGATTAAAAATGCCTACGACTCATATTGCCCACGGTTCACAATGCCCACGATTGTACAGTTTGATGTGTTCAGGTCGTGGTAACGGAGCTAGTGATGAATGTGAAACGAAAGGAACGGACCGAGTATCAGTATGGCGATAATCGTGCATCGAAACTGTTCAATTACAATGTAATTTCGAATTCTGAAAATAAACAGCGATTTCAAAATGTTATTTTTAATAATTCTTACCTTCAGGGTGCAAGGTTTAGATCCCCATTTCTTCGTACTTTCGCGCAAATCATTCTAGTTCGATGAACTTCGTAGTAATCCTGTCCCTTTTAATCTCGCTGTCCGTTGTCCCAGATCATTTTGACCCTCCTACCGACAGTTAGTCGTCGGCACTTTGAACAAGGACGATTTTAGCCTTCCATGAGTGCATTTTAAACTGTTGGAATTTTGGACCGTTGACGTTTTTGACGATTTCGATTTCAGGGTCTACACCCTGAATTATGGCATTTTGAGTCGTGTACTCGTGGGCATTGTGAGAGTGGGCAAAACGATCGTGCTGATTTTGGAAACCACCCGAAAAATGTCTATGATATGATACTTTGTTTGTTTATGGTTTTCGCTTCCCTTATGGTTTCGTTTCCCCTACTCGTATTGCAATATTTTTGAGACCTCCTTGCAACACTGTTCTCGAACGCGGATAAATTGAACATCTTGGGCAAGTTTCAGTCTAATCCGAGCACTTTCTAACGCCCATGCACACGTTTGGTTTTTGAAGCGTCATATCACAAAGTTACTCTGACCCCTCCTACCTTCCACGATTTTATATGCTAGATGGCATATAAAATCGAGTGTTTGCATGGCAGAAATCGCACTATGCTCTGTCAAAAAAGGTTTTAGACCAAGCATTAAATTGTACTTTCGTATTGCCGGCCAAGTACCTGCTAGGAGGTCTTCACTCAAAGATGAACTAGGAACAACAAACAAACAAGAAAGCAGAACCAACATGAGGTAAGAAGTTCAAGTATTCAAGTAGTATATAAAACCGGGTTCTGGCTCACCCTCACCCCAATTTCAAAACCCCATTTTAACATCAATTTCTAAAATTTTAACATCCTTTTCACCAAATTATCCCCCTTTTTAAGAACATTTTTATTTTCTTACTTCCAAAATAAAGGATACAAGAAATGAGAAATATTACCCTTTACTACATATAAAATACTACAATATACACTACTTCTTTTTTTTTTACATTTTTCATTTTTTATTCAAATATTACTGAGTAAACAGTTCTAAATCCACATATGTTTCTTTGTTCTTGTTTTCGCGTACAATAGGCTGCAAAACCAGATTTTTCTTTAAAAGTAATTCGTTAGCAATGGCATTATATTTCTGAGTTATAAACAAATCACAGGGTTTGTCATTATGATTAATGACTACAACCAACTTATCACCATATTTTGTCTTAGCAATTCTCATTTTAACAATAGTATATTTCAATCCTAGAACTAGTTCTTCTTTCCTGATTGTCTCATTGTATTTATTCATTCTGATTGTATTCAAGACTTCCTTTGTGGACTCCATTTATTAGGGGATGATTTTATTAAATAAAAATCCAGGCTCACAAACTCACATACATATTTTTGTTAATAATATCTAATGTAGCTTTTCTTTCATAATATATAACACAGTAAACATTATATGGTACGGGTTGATTATCTTTCAACGTTAAACTTATTTCAATATCAGCAGTTGTTCCATTATAAATATTTGACTCGTGTTTGGAAACATCGAAACAGAATAGTGGATATACTTCTTTAAATTCTTCTATACTAACAACACTACCAGTATCAAATGCTAATTGTTTATAACCCAAATGTATGAACCTATTGTAAAGATTTGAGTATTTACATTTATCATCGCTAAAATCACATTTAAGTGGTTCTTCAGGATATTTATCCCCATTAATTCTAAGTTCTATGTCTGTTAAATTCATATGATCAAACACCATATTATTCATTAATTGATTGTTATGCTTTTCATTTTTCTGTAGCATCACAACTACTTTTGTTGGATTGTTTCTCTCAGAAATAACTTTCCAAGTGTGTTCCTTATTTTGACTAACATCGCTTTTATAAGTATTACATGCTTCCCACATCAGATTATGCTTTCTGTCCTTTGCCAATCCCTTTTCTAAGTTACTCATCATTTCAATACTAGGAGCTACAATAGGGATCTTCCAGGATAAATATTCGATGACTACTTTGAAATTAATATTTCCATTTCTTATAATCATGTTGTTATCATCATTTCTTCTTAGAAATATTTTATGCGATGCACCTCTGAAGAATCGTTTGTTTCCTTTCAAAAATCCAAACAATTCTGATAATGGTAAATACATATTTACTAATTTACTGCTCTTTGTTCTGTTATATCTTTTTTCAAATCCTTTATTATAATTATCATTATTGGTCAACCTGACTGTTCCAGCCCCTGCAGTAAACGAAGCAATTACAGGATTGATTTCTTTCCCTTGATTATAATCTTTATACCAGAAATGATTTCTTGCAGCACTTCTAGAATAATCATCAGAGTATTCAATCAACTTTGTAACGGTAGTTGTAATACCAACATGATTAATTTTTTCAACCGATTCATCGTTTATTACATACTCAGCGGTACTGAATAAATTAAATCCATTATTCGTTATAGTAGCAACATCGGTTGCAGCTATAGGAGTCCCATCTTCGTTTACTATTCTTACACTGACATCAAGATAACTTTCACTTGGATAAAACCAAGAATCTAATTTCTTTGTTACGAATTCAAACTCTGATTTATTAGATACATTCACATCTGTTTCTCGAATTTCTTTAAATTCATATTTAACCACTGTTTCATCCACAAACGGTTCATCAAAAATGTTCCATTGCGGACTGATAACTTTATTTACTGCCATTTATATAAGAAAGAAATTATTAAATAAAACTTATTTCAGAATCTTTAATCCATTTCCAGTCATTAACGTTTTGATCAAGTCCTGACTTCTTTGATTTAAAATCCTTTTGTTTACACCTATAAGATCCTTCATCGATTTTTTGTTTCCAATTACATCGATGAGTTCCTTCTTGTTTACATCGATCAGATCTTTCTCATATTCTATTGCTCTGTTTTTCAACAACTCAAATCTCGGTTTAATAATATTATTATACATTGACATAGCCCCATCTTTTATTTGTTTTGCTGACGTTTGAAATAACTGGGAATTAACAATGTTTTTGAATACACTGCCGATTCCACTTCCATACTGCTTTTTATAAAGTAATCGCTTATTATTAATCAACATTTATAGGTAAATAATTTTATTTCACTAATCAATAAGCTTTTCTTAAATGCAGCACGTATCCAACGTTATCACCATTCAAATCGATAGGTCTTCCCAGCTGATCAGTAATTGTCATTCTCAAGGAGTAAATAAAGTCTTTTGTATTAATAGGAAGGTAGATTAATTGTCTAGGATTCTCAACAATTTGACAACCCGGTTCTGTATTCGGAACAAATGTCCAAATGACATCTGATTTACTTTTGTTTACGATAGAACTGTTTACAAGAGAGCAGTGAATTTGAATTTTATCAACGCTTCTTGTTATATTCGGAAGCTTTGTACCTTCATTGATTTTCTTAGATATCTCACTATCCTTCTCAAATCCTAAAATCTGACACAAGTCACTATTAAATCTAAACAAATATTTTTCTTGTAATAGTATGACAAATCTCATAGATGCTGGATTGGATGAAATTACAATAGGACATTTATCTTTTGGGGTATCAAAATACTGACACAAAAAATAATTCAAACAATCATCGTTATACATCCCATTAGGAATAGTAACATTCATCCATTCTGTTGCATTATTATCTTCATCTTTCCTGTATTGAAATGTATTATTTCCAAATTTATCACTTATATTATGCCACGAATACCACAAAGTACACTGATTCAAACCTATTTCATAATCCCAATTACGATTCAATTCGATTGCTTGACTAAATGTTATATCAATGATACTTTCATTACCTTCAATGTTTAACAACACCATTTATTAGAAATATTTTTTATATATTGGATTGTAATATCTCTTCGTAAGAAATTTATTTCGCATTAACGAATCCAAAATATCAATAGCTTCATTTCTCACCTCATCAGATGTATTTCCGTTTACTCTGCTACCTATCAAAGTGTATAGTTTTGAAATCATTTCATCACAATTCATAAATACTCCAGTTCCTTGTTGTCTGATAAAGGGTATACTAGATTGAATTTTTTTTAATCTATCCTTATAGTCTTGTATAAATAAAATAATTTTATCATACTTATTCGAACTATAACTTTTACTTTTCAGACCACCATAACTTTGACTTATAGATGTTAAATAGTTCAGAGCCCCATCTATTTCGTTAGGATGCTTAAGGTAATAATGAGGCATTTTAAAATAATTATCGGTATCATTCCAGTCATCTTTATATTTTAAATTAATTTGATTTAATAATTCCACATCAATATTTAAGTTTAGATTTACGTCATATGGTTGTTCTAGATTGGGTTCTATAGCATGAGTGGGAGCTCGACTCGATTCCTCTGAAGTAGTGGTCTGTAAAGCTGTTTTAAATGTATCACCTAATCTGAGAAACCGTCTTCTTGAATTATTATCACCTTCCTGTAGTTTATTAATTATCGTTTCAGCGTTCTCTTGTAATTTTTGTATGGTATCTTTAGTGTTTTCTTTTTGTGCTATAATAACTGGAGCGTTTAATTCTGAAGCATATTCCCGAAATCCTGCCTTCTCCATCTCATTTTGCTGAACCTTTCTTCTCTGAATTTCTCTGTTCTTCACTATATCCGATAAAACATCACTCAAGCGTCTTGAATCCATTTATAGACAAATAATTTTATTTCATAATAAATTTTGAAAGTTCTTTTTCATAAAACCCTCCTTGAATTAATTCCCCACTTTTGTCAGATATTTCATAAGTAATGGGAATGGTAGGTCTGATGGTTGCTATCTGAAATACTTCATCCGTATAATTAGGTAAATATACTTTATCAAAAACACTTTTTTCTTTTTTAATTCTGACTAAATCCCCTACTTTGACTTTGTGACTCTGTGAGTTTCCTGTGATTTTGTAGTCATCTACTGGAGGAAACAGAGCACTAAAAACCTTTTTCTGATTAACCTTTTTTCTAGCATCAATTGGTTTCATTTGTACTGAGCGATGATAGGAGTTATTATAATTATTTACGAATACAGGTAAAATATCAATCCATTTACTAGTGTTGTTGTGAGTAAAATATTTCCATAACTTGTCTTTCAGCGTTCTATTGAACCGTTCAACGATTTGTGCTTTCAATTCGCTTTCAGATGCAAACCAGTGTATATCGTTATTTTTCAAAAAAGATTGAACATTTCTCATTACAAATTCCTTACCTTTATCAGTTTGCAACTTTCTAGGAATTCTTTCTTTAAATATATGACTGAATGCGTTTATTATTCCAGCACCCGTTTTATCTTTCAAAGGGATACACCAAGCATATTTACTAAAGCAATCAATAACAGTTAAAATGTAATTTGTTTTATTATTTTCTTTTTTATATTTCTGCATGTCAACTAAATCAGCTTGCCATTGCTCATCAACATAGTGAACATACACTCGCCTCCTTTCAAAGTTATGATAGGAAGGTTTGTGTAACGTATACACATTCTCATTTTGCAACACATTTTTTATTTTATCCTTGGAAACCTTAACACCATTTTCTTTTAATTTTCTGTAAATATCATCCACACCTGAATAATTAGAATAATACGTCTTTAAAATATCTGTTTCTGCGTTGAGGTTTTTTTTAAAAAGCGATTTTTCATTGAACCACAGATAACGCAATTACCTTTCAGCATTGGAACATTATTTTTTTGTGACACTGCCTTAAACATTGATTCAGTGTCAGTGCTCTTTTTACATTTCATACAATAAATCTCCATTTATTAGAAAACAATTTTCTTAAACGAAAAGCTACCAACCCTTCATTTTCCGCTGGATGTAGGAAATGCAGTGAAAACCACAGTTTAATTCATCTATATTTTGAACAGCAAGATTTTCATAAGCTATTTTTTTCTTTGAAGTTCTTAGATATTTAATTATTTCTTTTCCTGGGGGAATACCGAAAGAATCGAAAAATTCGACATAGGGGGATTCAGGTAGATTACAATAGGCAACCCAATGTGTTCCAGGCATTCCACGTTTGTCATAGTTGATTACACCACATTCCGAATCGTTTATATGTTTGGGTAGCGTATCTAAAGAGAAAACACCTCGAAACTGTGGTATACTCCCTAATGCATCCATAATATCAAAATTAGTTAGAGGTCCTACTTTACTTTTGCTTCTTTTTTGATGTCCCCGTTTTTTGACTTCCTAGGTCTACCACGTACCCCATTACCCACAACTTTTTGTGTTCCAGGAAGTTTTAGCGCACCACCTGTGTTGGTTATGTTATCCACCAATTTCTTACCAGCGAATGTACCCAAAGCAGCAGCACCACTTGTTAAAGCTGCCTTACCAAGGGTAATTGCTAGCGGTATTAAAAATGGAAGTAATCCACCCTTTTGAATCGCTTCTTTCATCTGTTTGTATGATACATCAATATCACAGCCCTTATTATTCATTTTACATGTTTCAATTTTATCAATTTGTCGTTTACTTAAAAGTAACTTAACTGGTTCTCGTTCATTTTGTCTACTATGACTAACACGTATCTGACATTTTTGTTTAGCACCAAAACATTTCTTCAGCTTTCCTTTCTGAAGCTTTGATAAATAAACTGTATACTCCATTGTTTCAACCATTTATTAGGGAATTAATTTATCTTATAAAATTTATTTACCAGCCATCATTTTTTCTATTCTGGTAACGAATGGTTTGTCAACAGGTTTTAGCTCTAGCTCTAGAAGCCTTTTTAAAATATTTACTACTGCTCTTTCAATATTATCGCTACGAGTTTTTTGACCAGCAATCTTTCCTTCAATTATACCGTTATGGGTGTGTTGCCCAAGAAGCTTTTTGTCATAATCTAAAAGATTCATAGTTAACGTTGCTAAATTAACAGCATCATTTTTGTTTCTAGGGTTTTGAACATTTGTTATCAACTTGTTTTCAGCGTTAATCTCTTTATCATTAACTCGAACTATTTCTTTTACAAATAACCCTTTATCTTTAATCCTTACCAATAAATTATCAGGAGAATCATGCACCGCAGTTAATCTGTTGATATCTTCGCTAAAATACTGATTTGCCCCCACTTGTTGTGCGGTAATTTCTTCTTTAAATTGATTCAAAATAATAGTCATAGATCTGAAACTAATAGCGTCCTGGTCAGCTTTCGCATTCCCTAACATAATAATTCTCTTACCTTGTAGGTTAATATTACCGTTGTCATCAGTAACTCTCTTTTCATTCGATTCGTTACTAACCTTTTTTCCAACACTACCAAATTTATTCATTTATTATAGAAATAAATTATCCGGTAAATTTTTCAAAGTTTTTCCTGTACTTAAGGGTTTTATCTTTTATTTTTAAATCTATGAAGAAAAAACCGTAGCCCTTGGTTGCAGCCTCGAATTGTTTGAGAAATTGTTCATTGTCTATACTGGATACATGGCTTTGTCTTATTAATTTTACTTCTTTTGGATTAGAACACTGAAAGAATGCAAAATAATTGCACTGGAGCCTTACCACCTTTGGCGTTTTATGATAGCTTTGAGACAAGTAAATAATTGAGGCATTTTTCTTTCTTCCTCTTATGAATAAATCTTCTATTTTCTTCTGGTCTTTTTCAGTGACAAAATCGTCTAAGATAATCAAGTTTTGGTACTCAGGGTCTAAGTCGTCAACATCGACAATATCATCAAGATTGTTACTTATTGTTAAGTGACTCGTGACTCGTGGTCAAATTGGTTATAAGGTCTTGGTATTTATCTTCTTCAAGATCTTTTGCATACAAGTATATTCGGTTGAAACAAAGATATTCATAAATTAAATTCAAAAGAAGGTTAGTTTTCCCTGTTCCAGAACTACCACAAATTAAGAGTCTAAATGGCCACTGAGGTGCAAGGTCGTGCTTATTCTGATAAGTGTTCTTTTCACTAAAGTCATAGACTTTGATTGGAGCCTTTTCATTCATTTATTTAGGAAGAATTTTTCATTATAAGATTTACTTGAGTATTTTAAGTATATACTTGAAGTTTTGAAGTAGGTACTTGAAATTTTTAAGTAGGTACTTGAATTTTTGAAGTAGGTACTTGATTGTTTTAAGTAGGTACTGGAAGTTTTTAAGTAGGTACTTGAAGTTTTTAAGTAGGTACTTGAAGTTTTTAAGTAGGTACTTGAAGTTTTTAAGTAGGTACTTGAAGTTTTGAAGTAGGTACTTGAATTTAATGTTTATAACCTAAAGGTAAAGTGTGTATTTTATCGCTTGTTACTATCCTTTTATCATCCTTAGGATCTAACGCTTTTTTATTCTGTTCTTCTAGAAACATATTGTGCTTGTATGATCTTAAGTTATACTGGGTTATAGAAAGGTTTTCCGTTTTACCAAACAGTACATCCTTATAGTTTTGAATGGTAATTTTATCTTTAACGATATTGGTTTTTATTCCTTTCAGTTTTTTGCTAGCTTTTGAAGGGTCTTGGTTGTCCTTTAAATAAGCATATACTTTTGATCGTAATCCAACAAATTCTGTCATAACCTGTCCACCTAATTCATCTTTCATCATTCCTATCACTTTCTTATTTACATTAGAAAACCTGTATGGATTATCTTTCGCATAATCAGATGTATCGAACCTCTCATTCAAATCCTGTTTGATATCTTCATAGAAATCTTCGGTTCGAATGTCGTATATGAAAGAATCAGTGTCCATATAACACAAATCAATTTTATCTCCATATTTAGGCTTCATATAATCATAATGGAATTCATACATCAATAACTTGGATAGTTCCAATACAGCAAAGCCGATATACATTGGTTTGTCTAATTTTATCTTTTCCTTTGACATTCTTGCTACTGAAAAGTTCAACGTCTGATAGAATTAACACATCACTTTTTAGGTACAACTTGGTATAATCAAGTAATGTTTCACAGTTAAATTGCTTCCATATAGATACCGCTCTTTTATAATCACTTTTGTCAATACCTTTCCCCGTCAACCTAGAATAAAAGCTTTCTATTGGTGGTAAGTTTGTACAATTCATTTTATCGAAACTATCCACGAATTCATAGGGATACACACCTTTTTTAATTATTTCTTTGAATTCATCGTCATTTTTGAAGCTGTTAGATGTGTACTTGAAATTCTGTCTTAGATGATTACAAGGTACTTTGCAATCACATGTTGCTAAATTTGCTGATAGTTTGTCTAAAGATGAAGCCATAAATCTAATTGAATCTATAAACTGCATCTCATATTTTATTTCCGTATCCGCTTTTGTAATACTTATTGATTTCGAGAATGATATGAGACTTTCTGCACTTTCAAAAATTCCGTTATCAGGTATCAATTCTCTAACAAATAAATGAGAATCATATTTTGATAAATTATGCATTACTACTGGGATATGCCTAGGAATCCTGTATTTCATATTACATTCAGCATGAGCAAATCCCCTATCTTCTCCTGTCATGTGGTCGTGATCAAAGTGAGGATTTTCAGTAATTTCAGTTGTACAGATGTGACAAGTCTTATTCATTAGATTTTTCCATTTTTCGGTAATTTCTGCATTGGTATAAGTATGGTTTCTTTGTCTGCTTTCATATTTGTTTGCAATGTCTGTGGATACTTTTGTAACGGTTTTAACAAAATGTTCTGCAGCGTCTTCACCGAAATAATCGTAGTATTTGTTCTGGTTTGTATCAAAGGAACAGCATACCTGAAATCCGTAAGCAAATGGTTTCTGTTTGGCCACTTTTATTGTTTTCTTCCCGTGTACTTGATTGTACTCTTCATTATAAGACTCAAAGTCGGCTATTATGCAATAAGGTACTTTCATTTGTTTTGCAATATTTTTATATTGTATACTTGAACCTTCAGGAGGCATTATTATATCAGGATCTTCGCAATTATTTTTACTTTCATGTTTTTCAAAGTGTTCTTCTTTTGTAAAATGCCTTCCGCAAAAAGTGCATAGGTATGTCTTTGTTTTATTTTTAGAGATTTGACTACCAACTAATCTGCTCAGATCCTTTACCAGTACATAATGATTATCGAAATATAATAAATTAATAACATGTTTAGCTGTTTTGCCATTGATTGTACTTTTTAGTATATGACTTCTGATAATTTTCTCTTTTTCAATTTGAAATAAACAAATCTTAATGTTGTATCTATTTTCAAATTTGTGTATATCTTTAGTATCCATTGGGAAGTTGGTAACCCCTTCGAAATCAAATTCGTTCTCATATTGTTTATATTTCGAAATTCTCTCAGCGTTGTCCTTGGTTGGGTATAAATGTGCTAAGATGGACCAAAGAAAGCATTTTTGATCTAAATTTTTTATATTTATGCACGCTTTTTTATTTTTTACGAAATCTGGCAGTATTTTAAACGTTCCTCCCATGTAAGATTCTATTCGTGTCATCCTATAATCAATTCCTTCATACCGACTAAATTGTAGCCCAGATCGAGGGGTATTACTTAAAGAACTAAGTCTCTTGTTATTATCATTCAAATGATTATGAGTAAGAATGCTATTTTTATTTATAATCCAAGAAGTACTGTTGTAATACACTACTACTTCTTCATCATTCTCCTGTCGATGGAAAATAACACGAGTTACGAACTGAACTCTATATTGATAAAGTTCATTCATCCGCCGCTGTAAATCGGCGAAAGTAAAAGCAATAAGAGTATGTTCATCTCTTCCATTGCTTTCAACTGATACGTTTACAGTGTACAAATTCTCATTTTCCCTAGAGATAGTAGGTTGTTCTTCTTCTTCAGTTCTAAATAAATGATCAGGAATTAATTTTTCTACTTGGATTTTTTTCTTTTTTATGAAGAGAGTTGATAAACCAATTGGTTTCTGTCTACTGTTATCACGTCTTTCTGTTTGATCTCTTATGATATCTCTATTTTTCTGTACGGAATCTTTATGTTTGGTAATAATATTATTATAGTATTCTCCAACTCTTTTTAGTACTTCTTCTCGGTTTCCGCGAGTTGATAGGTTCTTGTTTTTCAGAAATTTCTTTAATTCGCTTGTCTCTTTTTCTTTGTTATCATTGTATTCTTGTTTTAGTTTTGTAATGGTGATATTATTTTCTTTTATCTCATCTTCCAGAATGGTTCGTAATCTCGGTTCTGGTTTGTAGTCGGATGGTCTGTTCTTATTATGAGTTCTTTCGTTTCTGCGTTCAATTTTAATTTTATCTTCAGCTATCAAAATATACTTATTAAGATGGTTTATTATATTATTTTTTATTTGATGTTTCTTAGCTCCATTTGTTTTGATTTTATTAATTTTCGCATAAGTCCGCAGTTCATTATATGTGTATAGCGATAATGTTTGTATAACCGCTTTGTTGTTTGATATAACCTTTTTACAAAGCTGAATAACCTCTGCAGTATTCATCATTTAATAGGGGAACATTTTTTATTAATGAATTTCTGCCGACTGCGTTTTCTTAGTCGTAAAGAAAAGCACTGGTTTCAGTATGCGTTTCACTGAGCAAGCGCTATCTAGATTCTCTCCAATCAGTCAAGAAAGTTTCAGTAGAGTTCCGTAGATAGCAGATGTGTTTTGTGTTTCAAGGAGGAAGCGCTATCTAGATTCTCTCCGATCAGTCAAGAAAGATTCCATACAGTTTAGCAGGTGGCGAATGTGTTCCGAATCGCGAACCTTTCATTCAATCAAATAATTTCTGAAACAATTTTTTTACATAATAAATGGAAAGAATTAGAAAAGAAAATGTATGTTTACCGTCGCAGTTACAAGTACTACAATCGTATAAGTAATAGCTTACTTGTATCCAAATTCCTCTTTTCGGCAGCAGGAATGTCTGCGTTTCTAGTGCTACCGTTAGCTTCTTTAAGTTTGGGTGCTGTTATCATCGAAATAATTGAAAAGCAGTTAAGCATTGCTGATAGAAAAGCAGAATTTAGGACTATTTATGATTTTTATACTGAGTTGTTGTCAATGCTAAAATGCGGACAATTAACAATTGAGGAGGTAATTCAGAGAGAAACAGAGATGCGTAAAACCTTTCGATTTTTTGCTCGCGAAAAATACATGAAACAAGTCCGTCTGAATGGCAATAAATATTGTAATAAATCTATAAAAAGTCAAGAGAAATTACCAAACATATAGTCTATTGCTATACTGAATATTGTTTCCTAACTGTCAAACAGATCTTTATTTCATACGCGCATTAATGAGCTGCGTCATTCAAAGTTCTCGCCGTCAATTTGTGATGTAATTACAGTCTCCGGCGTGACTAACACAATCTCATCTTAACTCGGAAACTTTTGCGAATTGAACAAGGACCCTTGGTGTAATGGCTCAACGCTCGGCCGAACGTTGACTCATCACCATTCAGACCTTCGAATCCCACTGACCGCAGTTTCTGTTTGTCGATAGTGGGATGGTAATAAAAACTTGCGGGTTCCCCGTTCAGGGCCCCCCAGACTAAGGCCACATCACCACAAACACTACACCAATCGGGGTGTACCAACATCACACCTCTTAATTTTCAAAGTCTGGGGGTGTGGGGTTTTGCAAAAATATTTTATAAAGTTACAACAACAAAAGTTACCGATACAAAATCGGTAATCATCATATCATCATGCAAACTCAGTACTGCGTTTGTATCTATCGCATTTATGTGATAAACGTCGTTGGTTTCTATTACCAGATGTTTCAAAGCGATTGGGATTTTTATTTAATAAAATCATCCCCTAATAAATGGAGTCCACAAAGGAAGTCTTGAATACAATCAGAATGAATAAATACAATGAGACAATCAGGAAAGAAGAACTAGTTCTAGGATTGAAATATACTATTGTTAAAATGAGAATTGCTAAGACAAAATATGGTGATAAGTTGGTTGTAGTTATTAATCATAATGACAAACCCTGTGATTTGTTTATAACTCAGAAATATAATGCCATTGCTAACGAATTACTTTTAAAGAAAAATCTGGTTTTGCAGCCTATTGTACGCGAAAACAAGAACAAAGAAACATATGTGGATTTAGAACTGTTTACTCAGTAATATTACCCTGTGTCCCATAATCATACCCTGTGATTTGTTTATAACTCAGAAATATAATGCCATTGCTAACGAATTACTTTTAAAGAAAAATCTGGTTTTGCAGCCTATTGTACGCGAAAACAAGAACAAAGAAACATATGTGGATTTAGAACTGTTTACTCAGTAATATTTGAATAAAAATTGAAAAAAAAAAAAAAAAAGAAGTAGTGTATATTGTAGTATTTTATATGTAGTAAAGGGTAATATTCTCATTTCTTGTATCCTTTATTTTGGAAGTAAGAAAATAAAAATGTTCTTAAAAAGGGGGATAATTTGGTAAAAAGGATGTTAAAATTTAAGAAATTGATGTTAAAATGGGGTTTTGAAATTGGGGGGAGGGTGAGCCAGAACCCGGTTTTATATACTACTTATTCACATGCCAGGATCTGTAATTGAACTAAATAATAGTGTATGCTACAACAATTAAAATCTACACTCACATACTTCTGTTTGTCAGTACTTTGAAAATTTTGTAACTAAGTAAAGTACAAGCAATACGATTTTTAGTGCGAAAAGTGTTCATTTGGGAACAATACACTCTTGCGGCCGAGGTAGCCGCTTTTTCGTTTTCGGTTTTCACCATTTTTTCGGAAATCTTAACTCGAGAACCATGAAAAGTATCAGGTTGAAACAGGACGTACTTGTGGTCATTGGGGTCTAGTTGTGCCTTTTTGGGGGGTTCGAGTCCTCACAGCCACTTGCTTCAGAGAGCCCATTTCGCCGAGTGAGTGATGCTCCCACCTTGACGGATATTTATCTGGATGTGATTTGGTGACGAAGAGATTCAAAATTTCAGTCCATGTTAGTGGCAATCGGTTTATTGTTGAAAACAGGGAAAATAGGTCTAGAAAAAATAGTGACGAATGGTAGGCTGTAGTAAAGATTGACTGTTAGGAATGTTGTGACTAGAACGTCTGTTGCTTGTTTGAATGAGGTGTTTGTATACTTGTTTGAATGTTCGTTCAGATCATAAATGTATATTGCCGATTTCAGGACATGCACACTACGGTACCGTTTTCGCATGGCGGACTGGTGTGATCTTCGGAAAGAGGATTACTATGATGCTATAGCTGTTCGAAGCAATAGAACAGGGAAAGTTAATGGAATAAGTGCTACGTCCTGAAACTCCAATATGCCGTGATAATAAAATGTCTAAAACAGTTCAAATATAATCTTAAATTGTGAGAGAAAGCTTGGAACTCAATTGACTGGCAAAAGTTGTTATTGCATTCGTAAAAGTAACTACTAATCATCAATAGATATTTCCAGCAGTAGGTTACTTACCTTAGTTTAGATCACTTCATTGGTATAAAGAAGAAATAGTATAGTAACATCCGTTAGTGTTTTATTGTGTAACAAATAGAACCTCTGGCTGTATAAACTAAAAGGAGAATGGAAATTGTCAAAACTGATCTAATAAAAACAACCTAGGAATGATATAGTTATTTGAGGAAGAAAGAACTGACTTCTGTGAATTTGCAGGTCGATCTACTCGTCGTCGTCCGTCATTGTTTCAACAGATGAAGGAACAGAAAAGAAATGTCGTTGCAAGGAAGCAAGTAATTTGCCAGGAATTAAAACAAAACTTTTTCTTGTGGGGTAGTAATGATGGCAAAATTTACTCGTTAATGTACTAGTTGAAATTTGGCAACATTAATGTTTGAAACGTTCTTAAAATGTTCTTGGGGAGTAGTAAGCTAAGGAAGAGAAGGTAGGGAGGAAACTCGTGGGAGGGGGAATTGGGAAGAGAAGAAAGGGAGGGTAGTGGGAGGGAAGGTACTAAATAAGGAGGGGAGACAGCAAAAGGAGTAGGGAACAAAAAAGAATAGGAGGGGGGGGCAAGAAGGGTGAGGCTTGAATGTTAGCCGGAAAATTTTTCAGTAAATTGATTAAATAAATTGATGTATTGAATGCTGAGTGATTTGCAGCTACCAAGTATGGTTGAAAACTAGATGAAAATACGTTACTTCATTGCTCCACTATACACAATTAATCGATTTTCGAATATAGTGAACTTCTCCTGTCAGATTTGGGGTACCTCTGTGCGTATTACCTGTGTTGTATGCTTGACGACAAAGATTTTTGAAGTTACCATGGTATTTGGTTTCACTGTAACTGGATCTGAATAGTGTCATATTTCACTTACCAAGGTATCTGAAACCACTGTAACTAGATCTGCATTTTGTCATTTCGCACTGACCAAGGTATCTGATACCACTGTAACTGGATCTGAATGTCTTCTGCGCTGGTACCTGTGTTGTATGCCGGACGAAAATATTTACAAAAACTGGTGTTAAGCATCATCCTCTCTGGAGGTTCAATCACTTCATATCATCCTCTCTGGTGGTTGATATGACTTCATATAATCATATATGCTTGACGACAAAGATTTTTGAAGTTACCATGGTATCTGGTTCCACTGTCATTTTTCATTGTCATTTTTCAACTTACCAAGGTATCTGATACCACTGTAACTAGATCTGTATTTTGTCATTTTGTACTGACCATGGTCTGATACCATTTTTCATTTTTCATTGTCATTTTTCAACTTACCAAGGTATCTGATACCACTGTAACTAGATCTGTAACTAGATCTGTAACTAGATACCATTTTCATTTTTCATTGTCATTTTTCAACTTACCAAGGTATCTGATACCACTGTAACTAGATCTGTATTTTGTCATTTTGTACTGACCATGGTCTGATACCACGGTAGCTGGATCTGCATATCTTCTGCGCTTGTACCTGTATTGTATGCCGGACGAAAACGATTGACTAAAATTTGTGATAAGCAATACCAGCTCTGTAGGTTGAATGGCTGCATATCATCCCCTCTCTGAAGGTTGATATGACTCCATATAATCATGTATGCTTGACGAAAAAGATTTATGAAGTTACCGTGGTATCTGATACCACTGTAACTAGATATGTATTTTGTCATTTTGCTCTGACCAAGGTATCTGATGCCACTTTAACTGGATCTGCATATCTTCTGCGCGGTGTTGTATGCCGGACAAAAACGAGTTACTAAAATTGGTGTTAAGCAACATCAGCTATTGAGGTTGAATGGCTTCATATCATCCTCTCTCTGAAGGTTGATAGAAATTCATATAATCATGTATGCTTGACGACAAAGATTTTTGAAGTTACCATGGTATCTGGTTCCACTGAATGGATCTGGATATCGTCATTTTTGCACTTACCAAGGTAACCGATACCGTAGTAACTAGATCTGCATTTTGTCATTTTGCACTGACCAAGGTATCTGATGCCACTATAACTGGATCTGCATGTCTTCTGCACTGGTATGTGTGTTGTATGCTGGTCGAAAAAGATTTACAAAAATTGGTGTTAACCATCATCTTCTCTGGAGGTTGAATGACTTCATATCGTTCTCTCTCTGAAGTTTGATATGACTTTCATATAATCTTCTTTGGACGGTAATGTGAAAGTCACGTCTACCGCAAAGACGACTTCACCAAGCTCACTACTGGCCGCGTCTGTGTCGAAAAAAGGCGAAGTAAGAAGTTAAGTATGATTAGCTTTCAGATAAAACTGTAAGCAAGTAAATCATTTACGTCACGAGTATTCGGACTTCGGCATCTCCTGAAGCAGGGAGACTAGGATAGGAAGTAGGAAACAGGGCTCCCAGTAGTGTTCCTCCTGAAACACGGAGAGTAGAATAGGAAGTAGGAAACAGGGCTCCCAGTTGTGTTCCTCCTGAAACAAGGAGAGTAGAATAGGAAGTAGGAAATAGGGTTCTCAATCGTGTTCCTCCTGCACCAGGGAGAGTAGAATAGGAAGTAGGAAATAGGGTTCTCAATCGTGTTCCTCCTGCATCACTGAGAAAGGTCTTAAAAACAGGGTTCGTGCATAGGCCTTTTTTAGTACTTGGTTGTCATGAAAGCGAAAAGAAGTGCCAAAGAACAGGGGTCCCGCATTCCCGTTTTTAGTACTTGGTTGTCTTGAAAGCGAAAACAAGTGCCAAAGAACAGGGGTCCTGCATTCCCGTTTTTAGTACTTGATTTTTGAAGTTACCATGGTATCTGGTTCCACTGTCATTTTTCATTGTCATTTTTCAACTTACCAAGGTATCTGATACCACTGTAACTAGATCTGTATTTTGTCATTTTGTACTGACCATGGTCTGATACCATTTTTCATTTTTCATTGTCATTTTTCAACTTACCAAGGTATCTGATACCACTGTAACTAGATCTGTAACTAGATCTGTAACTAGATACCATTTTCATTTTTCATTGTCATTTTTCAACTTACCAAGGTATCTGATACCACTGTAACTAGATCTGTATTTTGTCATTTTGTACTGACCATGGTCTGATACCACGGTAGCTGGATCTGCATATCTTCTGCGCTTGTACCTGTATTGTATGCCGGACGAAAACGATTGACTAAAATTTGTGATAAGCAATACCAGCTCTGGAGGTTGAATGGCTGCATATCATCCCCTCTCTGAAGGTTGATATGACTCCATATAATCATGTATGCTTGACGAAAAAGATTTATGAAGTTACCGTGGTATCTGATACCACTGTAACTAGATATGTATTTTGTCATTTTGCTCTGACCAAGGTATCTGATGCCACTTTAACTGGATCTGCATATCTTCTGCGCGGTGTTGTATGCCGGACAAAAACGAGTTGAATGGCTTCATATCATCCTCTCTCTGAAGGTTGATAGAAATTCATATAATCATGTATGCTTGACGACAAAGATTTTTGAAGTTACCATGGTATCTGGTTCCACTGAATGGATCTGGATATCGTCATTTTTGCACTTACCAAGGTAACCGATACCGTCGTAACTAGATCTGCATTTTGTCATTTTGCACTGACCAAGGTATCTGATGCCACTATAACTGGATCTGCATGTCTTCTGCACTGGTATGTGTGTTGTATGCTGGTCGAAAAAGATTTACAAAAATTGGTGTTAACCATCATCTTCTCTGGAGGTTGAATGACTTCATATCGTTCTCTCTCTGAAGTTTGATATGACTTTCATATAATCTTCTTTGGACGGTAATGTGAAAGTCACGTCTACCGCAAAGACGACTTCACCAAGCTCACTACTGGCCGCGTCTGTGTCGAAAAAAGGCGAAGTAAGAAGTTAAGTATGATTAGCTTTCAGATAAAACTGTAAGCAAGTAAATCATTTACGTCACGAGTATTCGGACTTCTGCATCTCCTGAAGCAGGGAGACTAGGATAGGAAGTAGGAAACAGGGCTCCCAGTAGTGTTCCTTCTGAAACACGGAGAGTAGAATAGGAAGTAGGAAACAGGGCTCCCAGTTGTGTTCCTCCTGAAACACGGAGAGTAGAATAGGAAGTAGGAAATAGGGTTCTCAATCGTGTTCCTCCTGCACCAGGGAGAGTAGAATAGGAAGTAGGAAATAGGGTTCTCAATCGTGTTCCTCCTGCATCACTGAGAAAGGTCTTAAAAACAGGGTTCGTGCATAGGCCTTTTTTAGTACTTGGTTGTCATGAAAGCGAAAAGAAGTGCCAAAGAACAGGGGTCCCGCATTCCCGTTTTTAGTACTTGGTTGTCTTGAAAGCGAAAACAAGTGCCAAAGAACAGGGGCCCTGCATTCCCGTTTTTAGTAAAAAGGACGGTGCAGCGTTCCCTCTATTAGTAATGATCCTCCTTGTGCAATGTTCCCGATTTTAGTACGTTGTTCCCGTTTTTAGTACGCGTTCCCGTTTTTAGTACGCGTTCCTCCTGCACCGTGTCGTTCCATTCCGTTCCCGTTTTTAGTCGATCCCGTAAAGAAAATAGGATTTTGCCAGGATTGAGTTGTGTTAGGAGTTTTAGGTCTATAGTTTATTACGAAATCGGACGTATTTGAAACGATAATTTAAAGTGCCCTGTATTGACTAGGATAAATGTATTTGCAGGGATAGGATTTTCCTGTTGAAAGTTGTCATATAGGCGCTATTCTTTTCTGAGGGAGGTATAAGTATAAACTCAGAGTCCAAAAGTCTGATTTCGGTAACGATAAGCAGTAATTAATAATTAAAGAACCTACGAAGTAAAGGTTCTATAAGTAAATTGGGTCGACCTGACACTATGGAGAAAATTGCCACGACCAAAGATATATCCATACACTGGAAGTTGTCGGCCTAAGGCTGACAAAGGGTTCAGAAGCGATACCCAGTGCTAAGTGACGGGGCGAGAGCTGACTTGAAGAGCTTGGTGGCGCAAAATTAAAGTTCACACCAAATTGTTGTTGGCCGCCTATTGCTAGTTTTTAAAGGAAATGGTACAATGGCAGAAGGTTGTAACACAACACTTTCTGGGTTAGGGGTGACAGGTTTACCTGGTTTATTGGAATAGTTTAGTTGAAACGTAAACAGTATCCCTTGAAATAGGATTTTTTACTCTATAATTAAATTGTTAAACATTGCTGATATGACAACCATATAGTTATACCCGTCAATGGATCAACGGGTAGAGCGTGAGACTTGATATCGAGGGGTCCCTGGTTCGATCCTAGGTAGAGAAAGCCTTTTGACTTGATCCAAGGAGTTGATTCATGGTGTACCAAAGAGGCAGATGCTTGGGTACTCGAGGGGCTAGTCATTGAAAGAAGGGTGAACTTGTAGAGTGAGGGATTACTCACCGGCAAAGGTGTACTTGGTAAGTCAGGGGTTGCTCACTGAAAAAAGGTGTACTGGGTCAGTGAGGGGTTACTCATTGGGTCTAGTAAAGTTTGTTGGGGAGGGGCCGGGGTGAGTCTGTCATGCGAGGAGCTAGGAACTGGGTATACCTCGCGGGTGGGGAGGGGGTGGGGTCTGTGTAGACCAGTCCCAGGTGCTCGGTGAACCAATCCCAGGTGCACTCGAGGGGTTGCTCACTGGGTGTACTCGTTAAAGGACTACTCGAGGGGTTAGACACTTGGGTAAGCCAATCCCAGATGCTAGGTGAATGTGAGCCAGCCCAAGGTACTCGGTGAACCAATCCCAGATGCAAGCGAGGGGTTACTCACTTAAATTAATTTTTTTTTAAATCAGGGGCTAGGAACTGGGTGTATTTAGAAGGCGATTCCCTCGTGGTAAATTTAGCTCCTTAGCATACATTTGCGCTTGGGTTCTGACCCTTAAACACTACTCTTTAGGTCTTTGCTTCAGGTCTTTACTCCAGTTTCATAGTGCCTTTGAATTAGTTAGTTTAGGCAGCTCAGTCTGGTCCCGGTTTCTTTTGATTTAGGACAGAACACAAATCTCTTTAAGTTCCGTAAATATTGTTCACTTTTTCTATATCTTTTGTACTTGAGTGTTCTGAGATTTTCCCTTGGATGGTCTGGGTAAAGGGTTTACCGCGGACGATCAGTACACTGTACACGCCCCAGAAACCCATCTCGGCTACCATGCTATCAGTTACTGGCAAAACTCGATTTTCCAGTCAAGAGGGGTGTTACAGGGTAACCTATAGTAGCTAGAAGCTGCTGCAGGGACAATGTCTGTTAATGTTCTGGACATTTTTGGGATCTGGGCGTTTGGTCTACAGTAAAAACTAGATTTTATGGGACAAGTTTCTAACTAAAAAAAAAAGCAAACACTGTTTGCTTGTTGCATTCAGTTCAATTGTATCTTTTGTACAGAAGTCAGAAGTAGTTACTGGAAGAAAAAAAATACAACATAATCTGGAAATTCTAATCACGAATCGTCGCAACATTGGGTAGTATATGTAACAATCAGCCTGATATTTCTGCTTCTATGCTTAAAGTCTCAAAGGGTCTGCAGCAACCTAAAACTCATTCCAGAGGCTGGGAATTTGGGAATCACATCTTTTGTCAAATGTCTGAGTTTTCTTCTTTGCCTTTCTTTGCCGCACACATAATCCACGAACCAAGGCGATTTTTTTGTAAAAAACCTTCCTGAATCATAGTTAGATATATTTAGAAAACACTTAATGTAAAATTGACAATTATGTGTCCAATTAGAAATACAAACTATGGCTCTCCATGCTAAGTGAAGACGAACTTGTCGTCTCTTTCTGCCTTAGGTTTTCTATTCCTTCCTGCAAACGGAGGGTTTTTGCCAGTCGCAGTTGTTAACGTCCCAAGTTCCTGCTTGGTGTCCCATCATGACACAGCCATGTTTTTTTGAGTTACTTAGTTCGTGCCAGTTCAGATACGAGATGCCAGATTTGTCCGACCATTGTTTGTCGTTATTCATTCCAATCCAAGGCCAAAATCCGGCTACGTCAGAGGCCATCCAATACTGGAAAACAAACTCTTGTTCGAGTTTGTTTCTGATCGACACCAAATCTCCACCAAAGAGCCTACACCCATCTTTGGCTTGCTCCCAGGTGAGTGACTTGGGTATGATGTAATAGCAATAGCAAAGCCACTCCAACTCTTCTCTGTAGCATTTTGTCTTCCCCTCGCAGCGCAGGGACTGCTGAGCTTCAAGCAATGTCTGTATCTTCTTCTGCTGGATTGCAGCACATGACATAGCTTTGGTGAGACTTTTCTCGAAAGACTGGCCAGCTGCTACTCCAGAGATGAGAGACAAGGTTGCAAAAAGCTTTAAAGCTGACAACATGGCTGGACTGAAAGAAATTAGTAGGTTGAACAAATAGCAGAAAATCCTGTAATTATGATTCGAAATGAGATCACTGACGGCTTCTCATTCCCCAACTGGGACATCTCCCAACATACGGAGGTTTGTCTCAAGTATGATAGACAAGTTCGTTTCTAAGGCTGAAATACCGAAATACACGAAGTATTTAAGTACAGATGTTTATACAACTCTCGTAAAGCAACTGTTGGCGCAAATCCCCGTTTGCTTGAAAAGTCGCATCGCCTCGTAGTGTCAAAGTCCCTCTTCCCTAATAATCGCAATGGCCTCACACGCAGTGCCATTTTGCCCGATTTCTTCAACACAAAACAAAGAGAAAACGCTGGTATATCGTTGGATTATCAGATGTAGTCGATGTATGCAGAAATTCAATATGAAAAGTAACTGTGTTTTCTAAACAGTATTGATTCAATGTAGGACCCACGACCTACCCTTCGAACTTCCCCCTTCACAGTTACGAAACAACCCTTCGAGGTAAGATCAGAGTACCGTTATAGTATAATATGTACCAACCGCTCGCATACACGCTACACAGGTGTGAGAAGCTTTCTAATATAAGGGGTACTCTTTTTCAGAATGGGGGGGATGAGCTACTTCTAGGTACCCTTAAGTCTACAAATGCTAGGTCTATAGTGTGTTTTGGCAATATGGTAGAAAAAGTTATTAGTTTAGCAGAAAGTCGGTAGGATATTAAGTTAAGAATGTGAGGTTGTTTGTTAGTTGAGATTGTTGTTTGTTTTGTTTTCCTGTATATGGCTTAATCGCTTTCAAATACATATATATATATATATATTAGAAGCTCGGTATCGGACAACAAGTCAAAGCGTGAAAGACACACTAGGGTCATAACATAATTTAACGCTGGGGACATCGTTTTGCTTCGGAAGGGAGAGTTCGGGTGGTTCCCCATAGATTAGATTTTGAATTTTAATTTCTGAAATAGTCGGTAAGAAACAGACATCAGCAAACACCACATAATATTTTGATTGTCACTCAGTAGATATTGTAGATATACGTATAGTAGATATACACAGTAGGTATTGTGTAAATCTGATCGAATTGAGCTATGCTTGAGACCCTTGAGGAAAACGGATCTGGACAAAAACTTTGCTGACATTACTTGAATTCATCGAAGCATGAAAATCGCGAGGGCTCCAGAGTAAGATTGAGTCAGGCGTCTCGCAGGTTCCATCGTCCGTCTTATATTAGTCCGTACAAAGGACGCACGTTTTGTTGACGTCATGTTGTTTGGAGTACAGTTTGAGGCATCGGCGGACATGAGTTCCGGTATTAGCCCTCTCAGGGCTCTCTTCAGGAGGTTGCCAAATAGAGTCCAAGAGAGACTCTAAGCGTACTTCACTTTGGTTGAAAATGTTTCAGGGTACGGTTTGACGTTAAAGTGGCATCGAAGAATTTTTCAAGATTGGAGACGGCTGTTGCGAGGAAAACTTTATCGCCAGCGATGCTTTCATTCAAGCAACATCGATCAAAAGGGGTAGGGTAAATTTAGATGCTACACGGGCAGCAGATCAAGCAACAAAGAAAGCAAAACAGGAGGAGTACAAACTGTATCTTGAGTCACTCTCAAGTAAACAGTCGAGACCATTACGGGAAAGAAAGCAGCCAGACAAGTTAACATACACAAAACTGGGGGCTGGAACACATAAATAGGGTTATAAGTTTTCACAATTAATGCAAGCCAGGTGAGCAAGAGCGTCATGAACTGTCGGTCACTTGGTCACACTTGATCGTACAAATCTAGCTTGGTTATTATCCCCTTGTTTTAAGGTACGAAAAAGTATCATACAGTGACGTCATGCACCAACGAACCGTGAGTGAGCTCGGTCACTGCTGGTCTCCTTGATGAGGGCTGTACGATAATCAAGAATTAAAATTTGATTGATTGGTCGAATATTACTTATTCCTATTTGATGATTAGAAAATTAGTGAATTTTCCCCAGAAATCCTAGTACAGAACTAATAACTTTTGCTTTAAGAGAATGTACTCCTGACTGGAAAGCAAGTGGAACACCACTAAACATTAAATTGAACTTTGGCCATGTTTCATTCGAGTAAATGCTATTCGAAAGAGAGGGGTGATTTTGGTCACCCCTCGGTGGGAAGAAGTAACCGCCAGGATGATAAGATTTCTCATTTGAGAAAGTACTTCAAGAAAGTGTGGGGGGGGAGTTTTTGTCACCGCTGGGAGGGAAGAAGTAACTGCCAAGGTGAACAGATTTGGATTAATCTTATTTTTATTTTACAGGTCATGTGTCTCTTTGAAATAACTGGTAACTTCGAACCAAGAACTATTAAGGAGGAAATAAGGTTGTCATAAAAGAAAGTTTAAAACAGAAGAAGCTGCGTTATAAATCTTTAAGACTAAAGGATTTAACTAAAGCTCCGTTGCTGGCGCAGAAAGACAAAAAAGGAAAGCTGAAATGGTTTAAAGAATTAAACTAAAATGGGTCGACAGCAATAAGCAAATAAACAGCTAATATTGTGGGTTGAAGTCCGAGTTACAGTTCAGTCGAGTAAGAGAGACACCGACGATGAGTTAGTTATAACAGAAATGCTCGCACCCAGAAGCGAGCGGAAGAACAAACTTACAAAGAATCGCCACAGTATCTTCATCACAGAGATGTCGGATAGCGGTCCTCGCAAGGCTGACTACGAGCCTTGTCACATGAAGAACGGAAAAAGTTCTCTAGCCCCAGAAGAGGCTATGCAGAAGATCACAAGCAGACATAACAACTGAAGAAGAAAAGAACCCAATCAGACAACGGAAGAAGCCATATGAAACTTTGGAAGAAGAGGTAACCGTTCACAGAAGGAAGATGGCGCAGGAGCATCACGAGACAGCTGGGACCCGGATGTCGAGTCCTAAAAGAAGACAATAGCTTTAGAAAGCTAAAAACAATGCCGTATGCGTAAGTCTGACCTTACCATATTCAGAAACATTCAGACATCGGCACAAGTGACCAGAGTGATGGTCGTAATAGGATAGGAAAACCTTATCTAGTAACATTAGTCAAAAGACGATTTGTCTAGAAGATTGGCAAGTAACAGTTAGTGATTTTAGAACTTAAAGCAGTTGTTAGCATACTTTCTTTTCAAGCTAATGTTGTATTGAGGATTTAGGCTTTGGGGTTTAGAAGTTCAGTTTATAACTAAAGATGGTTGCCCCAGTAATAAGGAAATATAATAGTATTTTAACAGAATTGAGTTGCAAGGGATAGGTCTATAGTTTATTACGAATATCGGACGTATTTGAGACGGTAATTTAAAGTGCCCTGAAAGACTAGGACACAGTGCATTTGCAGGGATATGGTTTTTCAATTGAAATTTGTCTCATCGGCACTATTCTTTTCTAAGGGAGGAAGGGAAATGTAAACTTAAAGTCTAAAATTCTGATTTCGGTAACGGTAAAGAGGAATTAAAAGTTAAAGAACCTAGAAAGACAGTCCAATTAAAGCTAGACCTGACACTATGGAGAAAAATGCCACTACCAAAGAGATTTCGATACACTGGAAGTTGTCAGCCTAAGGCTGACAAAAGGTCCAGACGCGATACGCAGTGCTAAGTGATGGCGAGAGCTGACTTTAACAGATTGGTGGCGCAAACCAAAGTTGACACCAAATTTGTATTGGCCGCCGGTAGCTAGTTTCCAAAGGAAATGGTACAATGGCAGAAAGGTTATAACCTAACACCTTGCAGTGTTAGAGGTGACAAGTTTACCTGGTTTACTGGAATCTTTACTTTAACCGTAGACAGTATCCCTTGAATTCAGATTTGTTGACACAATAAGAAAATTGTTAGACATAGCTGTTATGACAACCTTCATCTGGTTTGAGCAAGTAAAATTATAGGTTGTAAGTATTTTTAGAGCTGTGTCGGGAGACACTTTTTTGAAGACGTGAGGAGTGTAACGACACGAAGTATTTAATTCCAGATGTTTTAAAGTATTAAAAGTATGTGTGTTTCTAAACACTGTTTATTGGTTGTAGGACCAAGGACCTACCGTCCGAACTTCCCCCTCCACAGTTACGAACCAACCCTTAACCCTTCGAGAATTAAGACTAGAGTACCGTTATAGTCTAATATGAACAACCGCCCGGCACACGCTAAAAGTATATTAGATGCTTGGTATTGGACAATAACTTAAAGTGTAAAAGACATTCGTGAGTCATAACGTAATTTAACAGCCGAAGTGTAAGGCCAAATAAGGCCAAACACAGAAGAAAACAAATTTTGCATGGTTTTGTCCTGCACCGGTCGACTCGCAGGGGCAGTTCGATGGGGGGACTTGGAGGGGGGAATCATCCCCCCCACCCCTTGCTCCAGAGAATCTACTCCCAGTCGTATGTTTTGAGCATTTTAGAATGACATGGCCTACATGCAGTTACCAAATGTGAATTTCACCCACAAATCAGATTTTTTATTCGTATGGCTACGAAAAAATTTCTATTCATAGGTTTTAGATTCCCAGGTGTGTGTTCCGAGTTTTCCAGAATGAAATTCGTATTTTTAGCTTGCCAGAATGACCTCAACCGCAAATTTCGCCTAAAAAGACCCGTTTCTTGTCGTACAACGAAGGAATTTTCTAGTCGTAAATAAGAGGCAGTCGTAAGTATTGACCTTGCCATATAAAGAAAGACACAGCAGCTAGCTAATCTTGAACTTCGCCTTCAAATGACCCGTTTCTGGTCGTTTTGCTCCATAGAGATTTTAGTAGTATGTCTTAAGCTTGTCAGAGTCACAGTATTGTCTTCTCAGTTTGCCAGAGTCACAGTCGTCTGGAACTTGCCAGAATGACATCAATCGCTATTTTTCCCTAAAAATTATCCGTTTTCGTATTTTACGTACCCGTTTCTTGTCGTATTTTATGAAAAGATTTCTAGTCGTATATTAAAGACAGTCGTAAGTTTTGAGCTTCCCATATGAGGCAGTTAGGTGAATTTCGACAGCAAATGACCTATTTCTGGTCGTATGGTTATATAGAGATTGAGTTGTATAGAGAGTCTTTAACGTTACGAAATACCGCGTGTTTTGGCTTGTTAGATGACAGTCGTATGTTTCGTACTTGTCAGAGTGATTATTACCAAATCGTGATTTTCACTCTGTGGTGCTGAAAACAGGCTAATTGTCAAAAATTTCGCCTGCGGCGCGACGTCTTAACATTACGACGTTTAATGGCGTTTTAACATGTCAAGACTGATCGTGTCACAGTTGCTAATGTGTATCTACCGTGCAATCGACGCAACTCACAATCTTTGAATGCTTTACCAATGCTTGCAGAAAACTCCAGACAGTTTTGAAAAGCATCTCAAATCAACAAACTCCATGAATCTTGGACGGTGGTCTGAACTGCGGTATTCTGGGACCATCCCCTAGGTCAACGCTGTTACTCGATAGCCTACCTGATAGAACCTACAGACCTGGGTTACACCTGTATCCTAATACGTTGGCAGTTCAACATCAGACATTAACCACATAATCACTTCGTCAGATAATCCAGTTAATGGCCTTATCCATTTGGATAACGAAAATATTGACGATGACCACTTATGCATTTCGTGCAGATTCAGGTCAAAACTCGTTGCTCTCCAACAGAATAACACTCTCCTAAGTGGTGTGAAAAGTGCAACTTGGAAGGTGCAACAAAGAGATATTTTCGAAATACCTAACTACGCTTCTGTCCATGATAACGATACCCTTCCATTTGCTCCAGACCATGATATCCCATCAGTCAGCCTGTCTCGACATCAAATCTTATTACAATCAGACTGTATGGTGTCTAAAACAAACTGAAAAAGTGGCTTTTCCTCTTGAGCGCATCAAGATTGCTACAAGGAAACCTTTATGGAAAATCGGCCCGCAGATCAAAAAAGTTGAAAGCCGTGCGGGGACTTGGTACCAATTATGGAATGCCTGTGGTCAGCCTATGGCCCAGCTGCCCATGGACGGCAGGGGGGGGGGGGGCATCAAAATACATTTTGATTCACTAACAGGAGAGATCACTAACAGGAGAGATCAGCTATCTCTCCTGTTAGTGAAGCACAGGAACAAGCTGGTGGTAACAAGCTACATCAGAAAGCAAATATAGTTTGCAGATTCTTCGCAGAGAGCTCTTGCAAATTCGGGAAGAAGTGCCGTTTCTTGCATATCTGCCAGCAGTTTATCGCTGGAAATTGTAAAAATGAGAAGTGTAATTTTGACCATGGAAAGTTATGTGTAGATCTCGCGTGTTTTAAAAGTTGTTGTAAATTTGCTCATGCTCCAAAGATTAGTTTAGCGGGTTCACTGAAAACCACTTGCAAGTCATTCTTCGCTCCCTCCCTAAGCACCCATCAGGTTATTTCGAGACGTCAATCTACCGACGGTTTTTTATTGAATGTACAAGAAACGACGTCACGATGGAAACTTGCGCTGTCACAAGAAGCACCAGTTCACCCATCTCCCCTCCATCCAGTAACTCTCGATTTCTTTTCGAGGGTACCCCCGCCGCCCCTCCCCCCCATTTTTCTTCCGATGTTAGCTCGAGGATTGTTTCGGCTCCCGTTTCTCTAAGGTCGAGCAATGTACCACTTTCAAATAGATTTTCAGTCCTTTGTCCCCAATTAAATAATAATATAGTCCAACCAACAGATACTCCTTCCCCTATATGTAATACCCATGATAAGGAAATGTTTTCCCCAAGTGCTAAAAACCTCCCCCCCAGTTCCTGAACGTCCAAATAGGAATTTTGTTGTTAACCATGGACCACCAAAGACTAAAATCAAGACGGTAATAAAAGAACTACCAAGTAATCGGTATCAATTCCCTTCTTTCTTGTATACAAATGCGGAAAGTTTAAATTCGGACAAGATGGCCGAGCTTGAAACGACATCATCCATTTTAAAAGCGGACATCATCGCGAAAACCGAGGTAAATCGCCAGTCAAAAGAGCAGTTAAAAATAGGCGGCTATACAGAGATAATTAAGTTACGACCCGATAGTCACTATCTCGGGAAAAAAGGTGGCGGAGTGATGCTACTGTGTAATGACCAACTTGCGTCTACCGAAATTCAGGGACCAAGTCTGGATGAAAATGATGAAATAATTTGGATCATGGTTAGACCGAAGCGGCTCCCTAGAAATTCTGCTAATATCGCAGTTGGGACTTTTTTATTATTCTCCCGGACAGTCGGTGGCAGAAAAATGCAAATTCACCGAAAAGCTCCAGCTCAGCCTTGACTACATTACGACGAAATACCCCCAAATCGGAATCTGTTTACTGGGCGATAAAAACGAGCTGAATATCAAACATCTTTTAAGCCATCATGGTCTGAAACAAATTGTCAATCACCCAACGACAAAAGGCAATTCTAATTTAGATGTAATTTGTACAAATATGTCAGATTTTTACAATACCCCAGTTGTGTTGCCTCCGTTGGGAGGTAGCTACCATTATATGTTGAGCCTCAACCCCCTAAATTCACACAAAATAATGTACACAGTCCAAGAGATACAATACCGCTCCATCACGGATAATGGCCTCGTATCGTTCGGCTCTTGGATAACCGAAGAAAAGTGGGAAGATTTGTATGCAGCTCCAACTTAAGATGAAAAAGCAGAAATTCTCCAGAAAAAACTGAGAGACGAATATGAAAAATGTTTTCCAATTAAAACAATGAAGCGTTGTTCCACTGACAGACCATATATAACGCAAGAAATAAAAACGATGATCCGTCTTAAACTCAAACTTTTCAAACAAGGGAAAAGAGAAGAAGCTTCGAAGTTGAAAAACAAAATCCGAAAAATGACAAGAAAAGCTGCTTCAAAATTTTATTCCGAAAAGGTGACACAGTTATTCGTAACTAAGCCCAGACAGTGGTATAACAGTATTAAGAAAATCTGTGGGAAAAAATGCGCGACAGTGGATTTTGGGCTGGATGAAAACGAGTCAGTAACAGCGAATGAATTAAATAACCATTTTGCAAAAATAACTCAGTCCTTCGCCCCCCTAAAAAAAGAGAATTTAGTGGTCACTAAAACCCCTGAAAACCAAATTCCTCTCATCTCAGAGAGGGATGTACTTCTTAAACTTAAACACTTGAAAAAAAATACTAGTATAACCCCAATAGACATTCCAATCGATTTGATAAGAGCTTTTCCTGATAAACTCACCGCGCCGCTAACAGAGGTTCTCAACCTTATTACTAAATGTGGTTCGTATCCAAAAGTTTGGAAAGTTGGATATATTACGCCAATCCCTAAAAAAGATTGCAAAATCGATTTCAATGGGGTTCGACCAATCACTTTAACACCTGTTTTTAGAAAAATCTATGAAAGTTTCGTTGCAACGTGGCTTAAAAACGAGATCTTATCAAAAATAGATCCACGGCAATACGGTAATATACCTAAATCCTCTACTACCCATTACCTAATACAATTAATTGACTTTATTCTGAAAAATATTGAAGAACCAGGAAAATGGATAAATTTGATTGCAATTGATTTTCGTAAAGGTTTCGATCTCATTAACCATAAGATTTTAATTGGTAAACTTTCTAGTCAATTCAACGTAAGCCCTCATATAATTAGAATAATTGCTAGTTTCCTATACGAAAGACAACAAATGACTAAATATAAAAGCGTTTTTTCTGACCCGGTTCCCATTTTTTGTGGTGTACCTCAAGGTACTCTTTTAGGACCTTTGCTTTTTTTGGTTATGATTAATGAAATTGCACAGGATCTGCCGGATCGGTGGAAGTATGTTGACGATTTTAGTACTATTGAAGTATGCTACCGTCATATTAAAAGCTCAGCAGCAGCAATCATCGAAGACATTCAAAATGAAGCGTCTTTGTCCGATATGCAAGTTAACCAAGAAAAAAGTGCTGTTTTAACTATTTCATTTTGAAAATCCCCCCCGCAATTTGAACCAAAGCTCATTGAAAATTTGGCTGTAAAAAAAATAAAACTCCTTGGAGTAGTTATTACTGAAACTTTAGATTGGGAAGATAATACAGTAGAAATACTCCGTAAGGCAAACTCAAGCCTGAACATGTTAAAGCTTTTATCAAAGCATAATGTCCCAAGTCTACACATCCTCAGGATTTATACCTCTTTCATAAGACCATTAATGGAGTACGCGTGCGCAGTGTGGCATTTTGGTCTAACTGCAGATCAAAACTCACGTATTGAAAGAATCCAAAAACGCGCTCTCCATATTATCCATAAAGGCCCAAAAGTACCCTACTCCCTTCTTCTAAGAACATACACAGTTGATACATTGGAGAAACGGAGACTGAACCTATGCCTCGAGATCGGTAAAAAACTTATTTCGCACCCCATCTACAATGAGTTTCTCCCTCCCCCATACAACAATGTAAGGGAAAGGCAAGAGCGAGCAGTCTCTACGAAGGTCCCAGTATTCCAACCAGTAGCGGACAAACACAGTCGTTACCAAAACAGTTTTATACCAAAGATTGTTGAAATTTTAAATAGCCTTTGACCACTTGTACGTGCTTTTAAATGTTATGTTATGACAGTACTCACCAATTTTGGTTTTGTAACCGTGAAAGTGTGAGTGAATAAATTACTATTCTATTCTATTCTATATTCTTTTATATATATTTACAAAGCAAGTATACCAGCTTAGAGTTTGATTCCAGTCACGGGTCAAAAACCTTTTTCATGGGCAATTTGGGCCCACTAGCCCATGAACGGGGAGGGTGGGGGTGCTTCAACTCTCCCTGGACCTTATGATCCAAAAGCAGAAAGGAATTTCATCGCCTTGTCTCATTTATTGTCAAATTAAAAACATTAAAAAATGGGCAATCTAGGCCCAACTGCCCCTGAACCAAGTGGGGGTGGGGTTTGGGACCCACAAAAAGTAAAAAGAGACCCCGATGCTCACAATCCTACCAAGTTTCAACATGATGCCTGTTGATTCCTGGCAAGGGTAACGAACTTTACTTCTGGGCAATCTAGGCCCAGTTGCCAATGAACGGGGTGGGGGAGGGACAATTTTAAAAGCAATTTTCCAACCCTAGGACCTATACGTCCAAGAAATTCCATCTTCCTATCTCCAGTTCTGGTCAAGTTATGAACTTTCTTCACTGGGCAATCTACTTGTTCTGGCTCACGAGTTACGAGCTCCACAAAATACTGGGAAAACCGAAAACCAGAAATCGAAAGCCGAAAGCTGCTATAGCGCTCGCAATAGTGGAGTGTTCTTAAGAACGAGATCTTCGGGGTTTCTCTTACGAGATTCTCTTAAAAAGAAACAGGTTTTTAGTGGAGTGTTCCTTGGAACAATCCACTGTTGCGAGCGCTGTAGCAGCTTTCAGTTCTCGGTTTTCACCCTATTTTGTGGAGCTCATAACTCGTGAACGAGTGCAAGTATCAAGTTCAAACTTGGTACACATCTGGGTATTGGGGTCTAGTTGTGCTTTTTGAGGGTCCCACTCCCCACACTAAACTGGTTCAGGGGCAAAGGGGCCCTGATTGCCCAGTGAATAATGTTCATAACCTGACCAGAACTGAACATAGAACTTTGAAATTTCTTGGACGTGTAGATCGTATGGCTGTGAAATTGCTTTTAAAGTTGCAACGGGGTGTTCATGGGCAACTGGGCCCAGATTGCCCAGGAGTAAAGTTCGTTACCGGTCACAGGAATCAACAGGTATCAAGTTGAAGCTCGGTAGGTTTGTGAGCATTCGGGTCTCTATTTACTTTTTACGGGTCCCAAACCTTACCACACTTGGTTCAGCGGCAATTGGGCTTTTTAATGTTTATAACTTGACATTAACTGAAGATAAGGTGATGAAATTCCTTTATAATTCTGGATCATAGGTGCTGGGGAGAGTTGAACCACCCCCAACCTCCCCGTTCATGGGCAAGTGGTCCCAAATTGCTCATGAAAAAAGTTTTTGACCCGTGACTGGAATCAAACTCTAAGCTGGTGTACTTGAGGAAAAAAATGTGGAAATACCATTTTGATGGGTCCCGACCCCCCCCCCCCCCCCCTCCCGCAGCGCTGAGTTTAAATTTGTCTTGGGTGCATACGGTAAAAGCTGCAGCTTGGGATCTGAGCCACGTTAAAAGTAAGGGGTTGTGTGGGAAGCAGTCAAACATTGCCGAATGAAGGCAGATTTAACAGCCCAATATATCTATTTAGTCGAAGTGTAAATAATTTCTCTGCGATTTTAAGGGTCAGATTTGACGTCTAAGCTACATTAAAAGGTGGAAGTTGTAAAAGAGTAGTTGAACTTTGCTCTGACTAAAAAAAATTTGCCTGCGGCGTCTAGAGTAGATATGTCACAAGCTGGTACGAAAGCTTGTCTTGTCTCCAGGGAAATTTGATATCAACGACGTCGTTTATTTCTTGTTACTTATTTTTGTATTATTTTATTATTACAATGGCATTTTCCGTGACGTTTTAGAACGTATAACGTTAAAATTTCTTAATTCTGCTGGTGCTGTGATTTAGCCAGTCGTAGATTTTGAAGTCATCACCTCTCCCGCATGCCCAAGCCCTTCGAACCCCCCCCCCCCCCCCCTGTCGACCCATTGGCACATCGGTTCTTTTTAGATGCAAGAAATCAAATTCTGCAAACATATGTCTGGCAAAACACAGAAGAAAACGAATTCTGTATGGTTTTGCCGGGACTCGCTAATCTCGTCTTCACCACGGATTCTTTTCATACATCGGAAATGCAGAAGAAATAAAAATCGTTTGTTTTTGTTGAGCAACGCCGAGTGAAAATTTGAGATTGTATCAGTTTATAATATACGTACATTTTCACCGGGACCTGGCATACAAATGCTTTATCTGGCGTCCTTGAGCTAATATCGAAGAAAATAGCACTTGTTCAGCTACGAGTGGGCAGACGGAATTTTTCGTACAAAAAAAATCTTTAATAGTTACCTCCTGTTTAAATGTTCATGAACGCAATCTTCATCCTATTTATTACTTTGTCATTAGCCGACTTTAATTTACAAGCAAACATCCCCCATTACCCAAACTGACTTAGTAAAAAGGACTCCTAGCACTGCCCTGACTCAACTAACCTACACAACCAGATAGTCTTTCAATTAATTTACTGTTAACCCCCATGTAAACATTGTTGTTGGATTTTTTAGTGATATGTACAAAATTCTGAAATAAAACAATATTCGGATCCACAGGCAATTTATTGCGGTGTGCCACCGGGGACAGTTTTAGTTCCGCTATTTTTTCTTGCAATGACTAACAATACAGCATCTGATAGACGTGAAAGATGGAAATACGTCGATGATCAGTCTCTTATTTAAAGGTTAACAGAATAGGGCTAAGATACGACAGTCTGATTACCCATCATATCTTTACCTAATTATGCCAGAAGAACCGACAAAAACGGCGTTACTCCGTTACTTTGTTATCCACGATTCTTGAATTTTAGCTGACGCAATTTCTCTTCCGTAACTGTTGTACCTCTATACGGACGTAGCTCTATGTTTGAAATGTTTAGCATCTACAGCGGCAGCCATTTGCCGCAATAACAAGTCACGGCGGATTTACATTGTTCAAGCCAGGAATATGAAAGTAACATGGGAAGTGAAAGTGACCAGGAAGAACTTGGCATTCGTCATGAAGGAAGAACATGACCAGTTGAAAACTCGAACTTGCTAATCAACTTTGTGGAATGCTGTCCAAATTCTCTGTTGACTGTGTCATTCCACAAAGGAAACCTATTCGGGGTAGCAAGGAACAGAGGGCTATCTTCGGATGCGATTCTGCAATTTGGAATCGAACATTTCAAAATCTTCTCTTTGGTAGCCATTGAAACACACGCTTTTGCAGACATTCAAATTTTCCGCGATTCGCCCAAAGTTATTTGTCGTGCAACCAGCGGAGATTCTAAACGTCACTACTAGACTACGCGACGTAACATAAAAAAATCCCTTATATGAGTCAAAACAATTCGGGTATTCAAATCAAACGTATAAAAATAAGTTGGCTTTTCAGTTAAGCTTTAAATATATGGGAAAGGACAAAGTAGTGAAGCTGCCAACAAAATTTCGCTAATTTCGCTTTAAATCGTTGTGAATGAAAAGAAGTCTGCAGTTCTTACAATTTGATTCCTAAAAGAAGGCCTATTTTTTTAACTTTCTATTCTAGATACTTTGCGTGTAAACCAAAGAAAGCTCCTTCAGTTAATTATTGCAAACGACTTAAAATGGGAACCCAAACGAAGAAATGGTAAAGGGTTGACATACCAGCCTTCATATGCTGAAATTAATTGCTAAAAGTAGGTTCCCTGAACAAGATCTGCTCTGTTTGTATGTTTATTTTATATGTTCGGGGCTAGAATACCTGGTGGAATTTCGCACTTGGGCCTTACTGACACCATTTGAGACCGCTCGTGAACGACCTGCAAGAGTGAACTCAGTGGCGATCCCAAAACTCCAACGGGACAAAATGTGACCAGGTAAGGTATGAAAAGGCGTTTGTATCGTCCTTCGTGAAAATTATTAATCTTTTATAGTGTTTACATTTGAATATATTGATGGTTTCGATAAATTTGGATTTTATCATGATAGTTCGAGAAGAATAAAAGCGATATCTATCATATTTCTCTATCACAAAGTGGGAATTTGTAATTAATTCTAGTTAAAGATCCTTGTATTCCGAAATCGGCTCCGCCACACACACTAGCGCTGTCGTCTTTTGGTCGCTCAAGATTACGAAAGAAAAGAAATGTATCCGTTTGGCATTTTGTAAGCGCATTTACCTTCTAAGACTACCTCCGTATGTATCGTTTAATAAATAATAATATATAATAATATATTTTTGACCCGCTATAAAAAATCAAAGCGGAGAAGCAAATAAAACTAACAAAACAAACACTTCACAAAGCAAAAAGAACAGAAAACTAAAGCAAACGAGAAACGCCACTGTGGGCGGGCAGATACTTATAAGTTGACTGGAGTCCCAACAAGCTCCGTAAGTTTCAACCCAATATCCGGTAAACAGATATGAGGTTGCGATTTGTGTACCATGGAGGCAGATATAATAGAAAGCGGGAAAATCGGAAATAAGAAGAACGAACTGAACTGAGATATATTTTTTTTTTTAAATAGAGTAAATACCAGAAAGAAACAAAACCGAGTCATCTGTAAAAGCCGAATATAATTTAGCAAGAGATTTTTTATTGTATCTACCTCGATTAGCAACAATTTTAGAATAACTTAATTAGATTTTCTTTTTGCAATCAGCGACGGCGAGAGTCTGGATGGATTTTAGTGTTTTACTAAGATTCATTCACAGCCACTGAGAATGAGGCAACGGCGTTTTTTGTCGGCACATTTTTTAGTCCGTCGGCACAAACTGGCCGTCTCCCCCCAAAGGTAAAAGGCCAGTTACGCCCCTGGTGATGAAAAACAAGACTTAATAGGCTAGATAATCAAACATTTAGCCAACTACCCGAGATAATGATATACATTTTGACCAAAAGTAATAAGTTGTTATCTCAAATGTAGACATTTTGAATGATATCGTACAGTTATCAATTTCAATAATCAGTTATGAAGAAATCCTTCAACCCAATTGTTTTTCGCAACTATCCGTGAAACGTTATGAACTAAATTGTGTGTGCAGTGTACAACTTAAAAGAAAACATAAGGACCGTTCACGCTTATGGTGTAACGCGAATAAAGATACTTGGCCTTGGAAGCCTTATCGTCGGCAGCCGTTCAACTTGAAAATCAAGTTGTACGCCGCTCGCCAACGTTTGGAACACGTATGTGCAAATTTTCAAAACAGAACCTTAAGCCTGACAATGAATCCCAAGAGTTTGCTTAAGAGAACATAACCTCTGATGCCTTTCATGTGGAATTTTAGATAAGCCTCTACCGGTTTTATAACACTCCAGTATAATATCTGTTCCTACGTGTCTGTTGGATTTGAACTAGTGCATATTTCTCGGTATAGTTCTGAACCTACCGGAATTGCTCTTATTATTCCAGATAAGGTAAAAGCTTGTAAACACACATATTACAAATATCTCTCCTTAAACGTTTCTCTCTTTCTTCTTCAGTAGTCGTGATGGAAATGCATTTCTGTGATTGGTAATGTACAATTTTTAACACACATAAAGAACCCGTTCCTATTAATTTTTACCACAGCAAGCCTCGGCGGGATGAAAGTTTCAGGGTGGGGAATGTGGTCCACCAGTCTCATTCGCGGAACACACCAGTCTCACTGTTTTGAACCATCAGTCTCAGAAAAATGGCGCCGGGAACCACCAGTCTCGGAAACGAGACCAACAGTCTCAAATTCAGACCAACAGTCTCATCTATGTTCTAATTTATTTAAAGTAAAAAAGTGTTTTCTTTGTTTTTCTCTGTTAGTCCCTTGAATTACGCGCTTGTTTCAGCACTACAGGTAGAGTGAAGCTTGGGCTTTCAATACATGTATTCATCTCTGCTATTGGCTTGGTACTTCTCAGTGAGTAGGGCTCTGAAAAAGCAAACAAATTCATTTTTTTGTTTTCTGTGTTGTTTAATAGACTTTTGCTACTCTGCCAACTACAACAGGTAAAGTGAAGCCTGGGCTTCCAAACGATATATGATTCACTGTTACTGGATTACCATGTGTCACATTGGGTGGCTCTGAAAAAACTGTTTTGGTAAACAAATGTAATTTCTAGGCTGTCTATGAGATTTCTTGGAATTTTCTAACTTTGCGACCAGTTTTGGTAGATAGACATCCATTTATCTCTGATACTGGCTTAGTCAGTTTGTTGCTGGGTTCCTATGGTAAACTCATTAGCTGTTTTTTTTTAACTGCCCTGCTTGATACTGTTGAATGTTTTGTCGCCTCACTGTTCAGTTCACCCAAGAACAAATAAGAGCAAGAACTGCTGTCTCCCTATATCTGTCACACAACCAAGCTGAGACGAGTCGACTCCCGACGCAAACGAGCGGAGGTGGATCTTACCCGGGACATCAAAAGTCGTTACCTCTACAGAGAAGGTGTAACGCAGTAAACCACTGAGGAAGAAAAATCGAATGGAGGCAGCAGTGATATGCCTGTTCACACTGGGCTGGGCGGGCGCTGAAACAGCGGTTGCCGGCTCATTGATTCAGACAAGCTTTCGAGGGTTGACAAGAAAATTCCTAAGAATATCAAAATATACAGAAACTGCCATTTGATGCAAAGCAGATTTTACAAATGCGTCAAATTTAGTTAAAAGTAAGACAAACTGTATATATATCTTATTGAAAAACCCAAAGACCGTATACAGGTAACGTAAGATATATGGTAACGTAAATTGTATCTTTTCGGGGTCAATTCAATTAAGTAGTGTCAATATCCAGAACAAGAAGAGATAAATTTCATTCCAGGTATTTGCTCTCATATGAGAATATCAGATGAAAACAGGCAGATTCTTTAAAAAAAAAGGCTGTGTTTCAGGTTTAATAGGCTAAGTGGAAATGAACAAATATTACGCAGATGGAATAGGCTTCTACTCTGACAAACTAACCAGAAACGTTTTGAATTGCATTTAAAAAAAAAAACTAGGACTTCTATGTGGGTCCTAGACAAACTAGAACCCATGTGGCAAGGCCTCAGTACGAAAACCAAAGACTTTCTTTGATGGGAAAATACACCGTTGACATCGAATTATTTGTAATTAGTGAACTAAAAGACAAACGAGATAGACCAAGTTGAGGTGAACTTTCGTCTTTCGATTAACTACTGAATCGAAATCTAACTCACTAAATTGAAATGTATACAATTATACATTTCGGAAAAAGAGAAGAAAAAACACAAAATATACACTCACCTACTGGTATTATTTTGACTATTCCATGCTATTCTACCATTTCGGTAATTTCAGTAATCCTCGAAAGCCTTAATTACGTTACTCTTAGTTTACACTCGTCTGACAAAGTTAATACTACAGATGTTGAAACTCAATGGGTCATGACTTCAGTGAGTGTGCTTCAAATCCCGGTTTGCATTGTATGGTTCTCCCGAGAGACATAAAAAGGGAATGTCACAAGGGATTAAATCTTCATACGTATGGTCATGGTGTAACAAAAGCGACTATGAATGACCATCGTCAAGTTCGCTTTTTGTTTTTCGCATCACTAATATTCACTAATCAGACGCCAGCGTCTACTCAAACAAAATCAACGCCGTTTCCTTCCCGTGTGAACAGGCCAGAACATCCGCCTCGCTAGTGGCTACGTTGTTTTCTTCGTAAATGACTTAACGGCGGAGAGTCGGAGACCAACGAGTATACACGGGCGACCAAGAAAGGGGTCCACCTCCGCTCATTGTTGTCGGAACATTTATAGTCGGTGGATGGACGAGAGACCATTGTTCTTACTCGTTATTTGTTCTTGGTTCACCTGACTGACTGGTCCGGTATTAGTTTGTTCCATTCTTTTTCCATGCATTTTCCATGCTTAAAATACTATCCTGAGGCTGTCTCTACACAACTACAGTAAGCGGTCAAGTAACACTCAATGGAACCTATTATCGCTCACCAGAGCTGCGTTTTATTCGCATTTCTAGTTGACTTAAGTTATTATTTTGCCGTTTTATTTGCTATTCTCAGTTGACTGATAGCGTTCAATTTATCCAATCTATTGAGATTGTCCACTAAAAGTTGACTTTGGACGACCGACAACAAATGGTCATTCGTTCTATGGATAACCGGTTAACCAACAGTAAGCTGTCAAGTATCGCTCAATGGAACATTTTATCGCTCCCCAGAGCTGCGTTTGATTTGCATTTCCAGTTGACTGAAATAACCTTTTTGCTGTTTTATTTGCTATTCTCAGTTAGCATTCAGTTTATCCAGTCGACTAAAAGTTGACTTTTGAGGATCGAGATAAAATGGTAATTCATTCCATGGTTAACCGTTTAACCTACAGTAAGCAGTTAAGTATCGCTCAATGGAACCTATTATCACTCACCAGAGCTGCATTCTATTCGCATTTCCAGCTAACTTAAATCATCATTTTACTGTTTTATTTGCTGTTCTCAGTTGATTCATATTGTTCGATTTAGCTCTTGGCTTATCCAATCTATTGAGACTGTTGACTAAAAGTTGACTTTTGACAAAAGAGAAGAAATGGTTATTTGTTCCATGGTTAACCGGTTAACCTACAGTAAGCTGTCAAGTAAACTCAATGGAACCTATTATCGCTCACCAGAGCTGCGTTCGATTCGCCTTTCCAGTTGACTTAAATCATAATTTTTCTGTTTTATTTGCTATTCTCAGTTGACCGAAAGCGATTGATTTATCCAGTCGACATAAATTGTCGATTAAAAGCTGAATTTTGACAACCAAGAACGAATGGTCATTCATTCCATGGTTAACCGGTTAAGCTACAGTAAGCAGTCAAGAGTAACGCTCAATGGAACTTATTATCGCTCACCAGAGATGGGTCCGATTTGCATTTCCAGTTGACTTAAAACATCTTTTTGCTGTTTTATTTGCTATTCTCAGTTGACTGACAGCGTTCGATTATCCAGTCAACTGAAATTGTCGATTAAAAGTTGACTTTTGACAACCGAGAACAAATGGTCATTTGTTCCATGGTTAACCGGTGAAGCTACAGTCAGCGGTCAAGTAATGCTCAATGGAACTTATTATCGCTCACCAGAGCTGGGTTCGATTTGCATTTCCAGTTGAATTAAATCATCTTTTTGCTGTTTTATTTGCTATTATCAGTTGACTGATAGCATTCAACTTATCCAGTTGACTGAGATTGTCGACTAAAAGTTGACTTTTGACAACTGAGAACAAATGGTCATTCATTCCATGGTTAACCGAGAATATAAGCGTAGGTTGAGAAAAAGATTGCGGAATCCAACCAACCGGTCACCTTTTACTGGTCATTTCAAATTGCGGCCATGAGGCCGACATTTTTTCATGTTCTAACAAATCTGGTGCTACAGAGTACGCTACCTATCCAATGATGGTAAAAAAAAAAAAAAAAATAAGCTTATTCTTAATGTTTTACACTGGCTATGGAAGTCCTAGCTAAAATTGTTCAAGTTAACCTACATGAACTAACGCACCCACTCTGGTAATATTTGTTTTTTGGTTCTGGTGATTCTTTTTCCAGATACCATACGTTCTTTACTAGTCCTCCATGAATATTCCTCTCACTCTTTTTTTAATTGTTGAAGTACTATCTCCTCTGCAGATGTTGCTCTTGTTGTAGGAACATACTATTGTTTGTTACAGACATACTATTGTTTGTATGTTCAAGTACTATAGATTGGTGCACGTAAGAGGTCTCTTCATGAGACCCTCAAATTGAAGCTGCTACGTACAGCATCATCAAGGAGACAAGCAAAGGGTAATTTTAGTAATTGTCTAAATGTTATAGAACATGATTAGGTCGCTTTGTCATATTGTTTTAGTGATGTTCCCTTACCTTCTTGAGTTTCCACACCCTTGCCAAGAGCTAAATCGAACAATATGAATCAACTGAGAACAGCAAATAACAGAGTAAAATGATGATTTAAGTTAGCTAGAAATGCGAATAGAATGCAGCTCTGGTGAGTGATAATAGGTTCCATTGAGCGATACTTGACTGCTTACTGTAGGTTAACCGGTTAACCATGGAATGAATTACCATTTTATCTCGATCGTCAAAAGTCAACTTTTTGGTGATTCTTTTTTCACATACCATATGTTTTACTTGTCCTCCATGAATATTCCTCTCACTCTTTTTCTAATTGTTGAAGTACTATCTCCTCTACAGATGTTGCTCTTGTTATAGGAACATTCTATTGTATGTTACAAACATACTATTGTTTGTAGGTTGAAGTACTATAAATTGGTCCACGTAAGAGGTCTCTTCATGAGACCCTCAAATTGAAGCTGCTAAGTACAGCATCATCAAGGAGACAAGCAAAGGGTAATTTTAGTAATTGTCTAAATGTTATAGAACATGATTAGGTCGCTTTGTCATATTGTTTTAGTGATGTTCCCTTACCTTCTTGAGTTTCCACACCCTTGCCAAGAGCTAAATCGAACAATATGAATCAACTGAGAACAGCAAATAACAGAGTAAAATGATGATTTAAGTTAGCTAGAAATGCGAATAGAATGCAGCTCTGGTGAGTGATAATAGGTTCCATTGAGCGATACTTGACTGCTTACTGTAGATTAACCGGTTAAACATGGAATGAATTACCATTTTATCTCGATCGGCAAAAGTCAACTTTTTGTCGACAACCTGAGTCTACTGGATAAATTAAATGCTAACTGTGAATAGCAAATAAAACCGCAAAAAGATTATTTCAGTAAACTGGAAATGCAAATCAAACGCAGCTCTGGTGAGCGATAAAATGTTCCACTGTTGGTTAACCGGTGATCCATGGAACGAATGACCATTTGTTGTCGGTCGTCCAAAGTCAACTTTTAGTGGACAATCTCAATAGATTGGATAAATTGAACGCTATCAGTCAACTGAGAATAGAAATAAAATGGCAAATTAATAACTTAAGTCAACTGGAAATGTGAATCAAACGCAGCTCTGGTGAGCGATAATAGGTTCCATTGAGTGTTACTTGACCGCTTACTGTAGTTGTGTAGAGACAGCCCCAAAATAGTATTTTAAGGATGGAACGAACTAGTACCGGACCAGGCAGTCAGGTGAACTGAATAGTGAGACAACAAAAGATTCAACAGGGTCTAGCAGGTCAGTTAAAAAAACACAGCTAATGAGTTTATCAAAGGACACCATGAGCAAGAAATGACTAAGCCAATATCAGAGATACACATATCTGTGGAAAGTCCATGCTTAAATCTACCAAAACTGGTTGTAAAGTTAGAAAATCCCAAGAAAGACAATCTGAGTCGACTGGATAAATTGAATGCTAACTGAGAATAGCAAATAAAACAGCAAAAAGATTATTTCAGTCAACTGGAAATGCAAATCAAACGCAGCTCTGGTGAGCGATAAAATGTTCCATTGAGCGATACTTGACCACTTACTCTTGGTTAACCGGTTATCCATGGAACGAATGACCATTTGTTGTCGGTCGTCCAAAGTCAACTTTTAGTGGACAATGTCAGTCGACTGGATAAATAGAACCTATCAGTCAACTGAGAATAGGAAATAAAACTGCAAAATAACGATTTAAGTTAACTGGAAATGCAAATCAAATGCAGCTCTAGTGAGAGATAAAATGTTCCATTGAGCTATACTTGACCGCTTACTTTAATCGGTTATCCATGGAGGAAATGACCGTTTGTTCTCTGTTGTCAAAAGTCACCTTTAGTCGACAATGTCAGTTGACTGGATAAATTGAACGCTATCAGTCAACTGAGAATAGCAAATGAAACAGCGAAATGATGATTTCAGTCGACTGGAAATACAGATCGAACCCAGCTCTGGTGAGCGATGATAGGTACATTGAGTGTTACTTGACCGCTTACTGTAGCTTAACCGCTTAACCATGGAAAGAATGACCATTTATTCTCGGTTGTCAAAAGTCAAATTTTAGTCCAAAATCTCAGTCGACTGGATAAATCGAACGCTATCAGTCAATGCAAATCAAAGGCAGCTCTGGTGAGCGATAATAGGTTCCACTGAGCGATACTTGACCGCTTACTGTAGTTGTGTAGAGACAGCCTCAGAATAGTATTTTAAGCATGGAAAATGCCTGGAAAAAGAATGGAACAAACTAATACCGTCAGTCAGGTGAACTGAACAGTGAGGCGACAAAACATTCAACAGTATCAAGCAGGGCAGTTAAAAAAAACAGCTAATGAGTTTACCATAGGAACCCAGCAACAAACTGACTAAGCCAGTATCAGAGATACATGGATTTGTGGAAAACTCATGCTTAAATCTACCAAAACTGGTCGCAAAGTTAGAAAATTCCAAGAAATCGCATAGACAGCCTAGAAATTACATTTGTTTACCAAAACAGTTTTTTCAAAGCCACCCAATGTGACACTTGGTAATCCAGTAACAGTGAATCATATATCGTTTGAAAGCCCAGGCTTCACTTTACCTGTTGTAGTTGGCAGAGTAGCAGAATTCTATTAAACAACACAGAAAACAAAAAAATAAATTTGTTTGCTTTTTCAGAGCCCTACTCACTGAGAAGTACCAAGCAAATAGCAGAGATGAATACATGTATCGAAAGCCCAAGCTTCACTCTACCTGTAGTGCTGACACAAGCGCGTAATTCAAGGGACTGACAGAGAAAAACAAAGAAAACACTTTTTTACTTTAAAAAAATTGGAAATTAGATGAGACTGTTGGTCTGAATTTGAGACTGTTGGTCTCGTTTCCGAGACTGGTGGTTCCCGGCGCCATTTTTATGAGACTGGTGGTTCAAAACAGTGAGACTGGTGTGTTCGATTTTCAAAACGGCCGTGAGACTGGTGGACCACATTCCCCACCCTGAGTTTACCACACATATTCGTGGAGAGCACTTATTATTCAGAAATTCTGCGCCTTAAACATAAGCTTGAACGGTCGTATAACAACTCTTTGGGTATAGCTCGCAAGCTATGCCGAAAATTCCAATTTGAATGATGCAAGGACATGATAATGTAACAAGACCAAAGGTGTCGATGGGATCCCAAAAATCTAATATTTGATTCAGACAATCAAGTCTTGTCTTCGCCAGATCCAGCCTTGGACAGGATAATCATCAGAGAAAACCTATAAGCCGAACCTATTTTGACGATACTGACCAACTTCCTGCCGATTTCAGAGTGAACAACTAGTCCAGCAAAAAAAAAATACAGAAACAAAACCAGCGTATCTCCTTATCCCTATAAAGAACATCTAATCCACTCTGAATAAAAGTTTGACTTTAAAAAAAATCCGGTTACAACCGGATTCCGGAATAATCATATGTCCGGGTCATAAACCGACTCAGCCTCTCTTCTTACCCCTTAATCTGTCATCTAATCGAACTTTTGCTTTTAACAAATTTTCCGGTTTTGGCCGGATTCCGGGCGAACTATTTGTTCAGCGAGAAAATGATTTTCACCATCGTGTTCGGCATGTCATTTTACCCATAAATCAAACATTTAATCAACTTCAGATTTTAACCAACTTTCCGGTTTTTGCCGGATTCAGGGCGAACTACATGTCCGTCGAGAAAATAGTTTTCACCATCGTCTTCAGCATGTCTTCCTACCCCTAAATCAAATACCTAATCAATTTCAAATAAAACCTTTACATTCAACAAACTTTCCGGTTTGGGCCGGATTCCGGTCGAAATACTTTTCCGTCGAGAAAATAGTTTTCACCATCGTCTTCAGCATGTCTCCCTACCTCTAAATCGAACATTTAATCAACTTCAAATAAAACTTTTACTTTCAACAAACTTTCCGGTTTGGCCGGATTCCGGGCGCACTACTTGTCCATCGAGAAAATAGTTTTCACCATCGTCTTCAGCATGTCTTCCTACCCCTAAATCAAACATCTAATCAATTTCAAATAAAACTTTTACTTTCAACAAACTTTCCGGTTTGGGCCGGATTCCGGGCGAAATACTTGTCCGTCGAGAAAATAATTTTCACCATCGTCTTCAGCATGTCTTCCTACCCCTAAATCGAACATCTAATCAACTTCAAATAAAACTTTTACTTTCAACAAACTTTCCGGTTTTGGCCGGATTCCGGGCGAACTACTTGTCCGATGACAAAATGGTTTTCACCATCGTGTTCAGGATGTCTTCTTACGCCATAATCGACTATCACATTAGCTGTTTACAAATATTTTGCTTGTCCCTTAATTTGAATCCCCTCCCCCACCCCTAAATGTATAGCTACAAAGCCCATCTACGAACTTGACTGGTCCGACGACCCAACGAACCCTCACACCAAGTTTCATCAAAATATCTCATTCCCTTCGAGAGTTATCGTGCTTACAGACGGACGGACGGACTGACGGACGGACGGACAGACGGACAACTTTTGCGATGTCATAGGTATCCCTCCACTTACGTTTTGGGATCCCAAAAAACCATAATGAAAAAGCGGACTGTTAGTAATATAGACAACGATAAATTTAGCCAGATGTAAAGTGCTACTATCCGAGATAATTTTGACCAATAATAATAAGTCGTTTTCACCAACTGAGATTGTCTTGAAAGATATCTTACAATCAGCAATCGTTAATTTAAAATTAGAAAATACTTTACAGCCTACTGTGCATCGCAACTACACGAGCAAATGATATGAACTAAATTTTGTGCAGAGAGTACAACTTAAAAACAAAACATAATAGCTCTTGAGTCCATTTCGACAACTAAATACCTTAAATTGTCCAAGCTTAGTATCTTTTCTAGAAGAGATTCTTTACAGTCTTGAGAAGACCAAAATAAAATTACAATATTCACACTGATCCTATTGAATCTGAACTAAATACATGCCTGTTAGGTCTATGCCTCAACGTTCAATTTGCTTAATTGCTCCCCTGAGCCATCAAACGTCGCATTCCCTTGGGCTTCACCGTCTTTGTGAAGGGTCGTGATGACGTAAGCTTCATATTGCAAATCAGAAGCGAGATTGAAAAGTCGTTTCCATTTGTATAATCCTCAGAATCAGCACTGTTTGAACTTCCCGCCTTTTCTGACTGCTTCATCACTTTTCCTTGGAGGTAACACTTAATACTACAAGAAGCAACACGCGAAGCTCCACCCAGGCTCCACCCCCGAAAAATAATATCGGACCAAAAAAGATTCAGGATGCTGACATCAAGGTTATGTGAGATCTCAATTCTTCCCTTATTTATTCTTGGTCAGAAGATAAGACATATTTACTGAATTAAGAATGCAAATAGGGACAGAAGAAAGGACATATGATATAAAAAGTTTGAAAATAGAGGGGGAGAGGACAGCACCTTGCCAGAACCCACGCCGCTCTGTAATTTTACTTTCTGAAACCCTCAACAATAGGGGAGTGGTTATCGACTGGTTTCCAGGCACTGGCTCCAGACTGGTTGTCCGGAGCAAAAAATGGATAGATAATGATAATGATAAAATTGGAGAGATAATGTCGGGAAATGGCTGGAAAATCCCTCGCAGAAACTATTGTCATCGATCCACTTACTGTAGTTTTTCCGTACCTATACATTATACAGGACTCGTGTGTAAATAAGAGGGCTCAAATCTATGTGATACGTGTTTTTGTCTGTAATCCCTATTTTATTTTATTTCTCAGGAGACAAAATTGTGTTACCTGATGTCTTTTGTATTTGTTTTTATTTATTTGTTTCATTTTCTTTATACTCCGCTTTCCAAACTGGCTGAAAAATAGATTACGTACTTGTTTACTCAATGATGAATGAACAATATGGAACCATAGTTTCAAAGCATGTGCTGATAGATATAGCTTAAAATAAAATTCTATATACATGTTTCCTTGAATAACTTATAATAAACAGAAATGAGCGTCAAAGAGACGTAATTGTATTCTGTAAAGTGACGTATTTCGTTACTATATTTTCGTCACACATCACCGTATTTCGTCACTGTTCTTTTTTTTATCCATCACTCTATTTCGTACAAGTAAAGCGTTCGTTTTGGGCGGAAGCCTGATTGAGGATGAAGCGAAAATCAATTGTGTAGTACATAAGAATGTTTTGTTGAAGCAAATGTAGATTATTGTGGATTGTCATTGCTAATTAGATCATTTTAGCTTCGACAGCTTCTCTTCTCAGACATTAATGGGAAGCCTATCTAATTCCGTCAGGGTTTCCATCAGGTTTCTATAAGAACTTGGCGATAGTCCTTGTAATTCGTATGACATCCGCCTCTTCCCAGAGCTGGTGGACTCGGACTTTGGACTCGTCTCGAGACACCTTTTTCAAGGACTCGGACTCCTCTGTGACTCGTCTTTCACAGAGCTGTACGTCCGCCAGAGCTGTGGACTCGGACTCTGGACTCGTATCGATAGGCCTTTTTTAAGGACTTGGACTTCTCTCGGACTCGGACTTAATGGACTCGCAGCAGCACTGCCTCTTCCTTCTACATGTATTTGCATCACTTTGTAATTGATGACCCGAACGAGCGCTCCCAAAGCATCTCTAACAAAAAAAATCGCATTTACACGTACCTCCAACGTTCACTGCAAGGGTTACTAGAGATATAAAGTCCGAGGAACAAGATCTGCTTAATGTTTCTGGAAACTTATTGAATTTTTTTAAATCGAACCAGATAAAATCGCACCATGTTCTTCTTCGATAGTACTTCCGAATAAAACTCATTTTTCTTCTTTGCGCGGTAGAAACTTTAATGTGTTCTTCACATTATTCTACACATCAGTCTAATAGCTGGGTCGGAATTAGAGTGGAGTGGAAGCGGGTTGACTCATCTATCCAAGAAATTTACTTTCTCAGAACATCTAATAACCCACATAACGAACGCTCCCAGTTTCAAAAAAAGTTTCAATAATAAAAGGGCACATACCAAAATTAATATGTGTAACTTACTGGTTAGGAGAAACACCTTGGTAAACACCATTGCTGTCTTTATGCTCTTTTATTTTTCAAAATATGCAGCTTCTGAAACTTTGAAGAAAACAAATAATGAAAATCAGAATCTGATGAGTCTTCGAAAAACAATCAGACAGTAGGACAGTATTAACTGGATAAGATATAGTTAGTTAGAAATAATCAGTTAATATAATCATTTTACCCAAAGCTTGAGATGAACGAATCCGAAGTTACTGCAACAGTCTATTCTTAAATGTCTACTATAGCTTAAACTGAAACATACTTGCTAGGAAATTACAAACAACCGGTGTTACAAGTTTTGAGCAGACTGGCACTTAGATCGGAACTGGTACTGCAAAAAAGCCAACACACATTTATGGCATGTAGATTTATTCAGATGAAACCAAAGACCACAGAGATCCACTTATGGAAACTCGAAATCCTGCGGCATTTCATAGGCTTATTAATTTTCCTAACAACCGAACATGAATATGAACATTCTTATAAACAAAATAATTATTAAAAAACAGTGAATTAACAAATTTTTGTATTAAAACGCATCGGATGTGCGAATTTTTACTCTCAACGATGCTTCTTTTACGTATTTGTTGTTTAGCGACACAAACTAAAAACAAGAGCAGTAAGCTGATATGGCACTTGCCAGTGTATGTAGTAGGTAAGGGCTTGGTCAGATTGATCGGGTTCCTGATATGCCTGACAAGTTTCGTCTTGATAAACGCCATCACAGGAATTCCGGAAGGCCCCCCTACAACCCCCCTCGAAGTGTCACGCCATCCCAGGAATTCCGGAAGGCCCCCCTACACCCCCCTCGAAGTGTATGGATCCAGTCCAATTGTGAAAACGTTTTATCTAGCTTGTTTTTCTCAGCAAGTTTAACTCCGATCCCTCCATTCTAAACGTTTCTTGAAATTTTCGATCATTTCCCCTCACAACTCACCCATGGCTTTTGAATCCGCTATCACAAGTTGACATGGGTCAATTGATAAAAAGTACTTTTGGACTTTGCACTTAACATGCACACTTTAGGGGAGCTTTAACTTCATTTGTAAGCAACACCATTAAGGCAAAGATGATCGTGGGCTCATGGTGATCATGAAAATGTATATTTCGCTAAAAAGTATTTTTCTTACTTTGTGGTCAAGATTGGTACTTTAAGGAATAGTCGAACTTGGAAAGTGGCGATTCCTAAGCCAATCCTGTCGAGTTTCTAATACTCCAGCCAAGTTGCATCGTCCTACCACATTTCGAAGTACCTCAACTCGTGATCACCGGATTTCCAGATCCCCCCTCCCTCAAACTCCCCCACAGTCGCCAGAGCCAACCCAGTTCTGACAAAGATTTATCCAGAACATCTGTTTGTTATTTCCAAAGTTTCGTCAAAATCTCTCCAGTATCAGACAGTCACGTATCCCCCCCCCCCCAACTGTTGTCAGATCAGGTCCGGACATGAAAAAGATCACCAAAGACTTTTCCTCTGTTCAATTATTAAATTTCTCTCAAATCCGATCACCCGTTCCAAAGTTACACATAACTTAATCTTCCGGATTCCCCCTCTCTCCACTCCCCCCACGACTATCGGATCGAGTAAATTTGTATTTAAAAGTCCCAAGCTTCGTCGCGAAAATCACTAAGATTTATGTCACCAGAATTCAGGGAAACTCCCCTCAGCCCCCCCCCCCCTCCCCCAAGGGTCTGGATCCAGTCCAATTATGTAAACAATTTTATCTGGGGCAGATGCTTGTTCTTCCCAGCAAGTTTCAATCCCATCCCTCCATTCTAACCGTTTCTCGAGATTTCCGGTTTATCCCCCCCCCCCCCCAACTTCCCATAGCTACCGAATCCGGTCCCGACTTCAAATGGGACACCAAACATATGTCCTTGATTCAATCATCAAGTTTCATTCCAGTCCGATCACCTGTATGAAAGTTAGAAACTACTATACAAACTAAGTCCAGACTTCAAATGGGAGATCAAAGATATGTCCTTTATCCAGTTATAAAGTTTCATTCCAATCCGATCACCCGTTCCGATGTTACGTACCACTCAATTTCCAGATTCCCCCGCTCTCACATCCCCCCCCCCCTCCCAGATGGTCAAATGAGGAAACTGATGATCAGGAAACTCTTGATATGCCTGCCGAGTTTCATCGTCCTAACACATCTGGAAGTACCCTAACTTGAAAAAGTGTGAAAAACTGCCCTAAATTTCCCAGATTCGTTCGCCCTCCTCTCCCCCGCAGATGGTTGGATTGGGAAACTAATTATTTCCAGTTAGTTTGATTGGGTCACTGATATGCCTGCCAAGTTTCATCGTCCTCGCACATCTGGAAGTGCCCTAACTCGAAAAAGTGTGACAAAAAATCCGGACCGACAGACAGAATTGCGATCAACGACATTAAGGAGCAATATTTGCAATGTGGTAGACACAAGCAAATATTTTGTCTTCAAAATTTTCGATTAAACAGCAGCACTCTAAAAAGTTGCCAGATGACCCTTCAGCGGTATAGGGGGCATTGACTGCGAAAGTTGCTTTAGAAATATTTTGCGCTTCAAAAAAAAGTGAAAATAGCAAAAATACGGATGATAGCACTCAACTTCAAGCATTTCCGCGTTTTTTACAACTTTTGGAGAAAAAAATAATCGTAAACAGTTGTAAAACTACGATAAGGAAACACTTAGTCTCGAATCATTTACGATCGGGATTTCAGATTCAGCTTTTCATTTAAACTATTTTTATCGTTTACAACTAAAAAAATCAACTTCCCTATAACCGTTGTTAAGACTCAGGTCTGTATTTCACGACTTGAAAACAAAACCAACTGTTTCCGATCAAAAACAACTGAAAACGATTGGAAACAACTGAAAACGATTGTTTTGAACGGATACGAAAAAAACGATCGGAAAATTACGATCGGAAACAACTGTTTCAAATTGCTAAAAATTTTCTACGGTTGTTAACAATAGTTTACAGTTTTTAACAATTGTCTATAGTTATTAACGACTTAATTTCCGATCGAAAACAAACGATCGTAAACATCGTAAACAGTTGTAAGTTTACATTTCAGAGTTAACATTTCAGTTAAACTATTTCGATCGTTCACAACTCAACAAAATTCAACTTCCCTACTACCGTTGTTAAATATCAGGTCTTGTTTCAGGACTTGAAAACCAAACCAACTGTTCCCGATTGAACCTCACACCAAGTTTCATCAACATATATCACTCCACTCGAGAGCAATAGTGCGCACAGACGGACAACTTTTGCGAAGTCACTTACGTTTTGGGATCCCAAAAACCACAAACGACGGTATGCATCGGTGGAAAAACCGACGAAAAGATAAAAGCCAAGCAAGTATCTTTTCGCCCAAATCTTGGTTTTCTTTTAACACGATGCTTTATGATATTCAGTCATTCTATTTAGGAAATCCACAGTTCTATTACAGTATCCGTTCTTCGCACTGAGGACCGAATACAGACCCACATGGATATGTTGAATGGCCAACTAATAATTATACTGTATTCAATATTAATAATAACTTATTATTTAGTTAAGAATTATTTAACTATTGTATATTTAGTTTACGTCACTAATTTTAGAGTCATCATTTGTCCCTCCTAGTTAGGCCCATGAATAGGTAGTTTCTCTGTATAAATAGGGGTGAATTTTAATTGCGATCTCAGTAATTTATCCTTTTCATGTCGAACCGTTTGCCACCCTAAGACAAAAAGGGCTGTCTTCAATATTCTATATGACTAAGTCCAAAACGCGCCAGCGATCCTCAGGAAGAAGGAGTAGGCGTTTCCGTACAACTCAAACTCAACGACTCAAATCCTGTGTCAGTCAATCACCACGATCTTTGGTGCTGTGGCACCACTTCTGCCTTTCTTCCGCTAGATACCCAGAGAGTCCGGAAGTCTTGCTTCGCCAAGGAGTGATGGTCATCAAGAGTATTGTCTACTCAAGCCTATGTGCGGGGTGAGTAAAGCTTACCCAGAATAGGTCTAAGGCTTGTTTAACCAATAGTCGTCGTTTATTATTTTCATTAATTTTTCGTCTCATTTTTGTGATATTTTTGTTTTCGACTGGCCGAAGATGACAGACGGTTTTCTAGGGATTATAAGGTTAGGATTCTAGGTTTGAGCCCCTCCATCGTAAATATGTGTATCCGTTGAAGACCAGATTCTCGACAAGAATGAGACTAAAAATAAAGAGGGTATTCGCGAGCGGGTAAGAACGTTGGAATCTGTTTCCAGTGGTTTGGTCAGCTTGGAAAGCATAGCGGCTTTCCCGATAGTGATTCCAGAAAGTTAGTTTGAAAGCTCCGCGGGAAACTGAATGCTTTGGCGGGAATCTTGAAAGAGGAAATAACAGTCTCACTGACAAATGAAGAAAAGAATGGTAAGCATCATTGAGGATGACGCCGTTCGATTATATGATAATGGAGGAAACGTCCAATGAACCATGTTTATGCTGAAAGATTTGGAATTCAACAGTTTCCACTTGTGGCCCTCTAGATGATGTGTAAATAAAGTGTGGAACAAAATGCACACATCCTTTGCACTGGACTGGAAGGAATTGACTTTCTCAGCCTTTTACCAATTTGATTTTTGTAACCTGTGATTCGAATTTAACAAACAATTGAAAAATTACGAACAGGATTATTTTGAAGAATTTTACTTGACATAGCAGAATCCATTCGATAAATAATAAAAATAGAAATAAAAGATAAATAAAAAAAAACGTCTTGTATAGTGATAGATGTTGCTTCAGCCCAACCTGACTGCGAATCATATTTGACGGTGGAAAACGGATAAGTCAGCTACATTCTATTAGAGCTATATTTCGGCTCTTCTTGGTAAGGGTCCTCTTCAGGCTCAAGCTGGAAAATGAACTATTTTGAAATGGCTGTAGAGGATGTCATACCGATATGAACCGAGATGGAGGTCTGTCAACTATTATAAATTATAAAGCCCTAGCATGTCGGCCGACTAGGGGATGTAATCGCACGCATGATTGTCACTAGGCGTCTAATAGACGGGTTAACTTCTGTATTACTGCGGAAGTGATTCTAAGCAATAAAGTTCAGAGTGTAAAAGATTATTGCAGATAATCAATCGACGTTACCAAACAACCTGGCTCTTCCCCTTCTCCGTCGCATAGGTCAATGAATGAGATCCCCTATCGTGAATAAAAAACCATTCGCTTAAGAAACAAGGCCAAATATCTCTATGGGATCTCAAAGATCTAATATTTGATTCAGACAACTGGTTCTTTCAAATATCCGGTATTCGCCAGACTCCTTGAACGTTTTCACTATTAAAATTTAGAAGCAGTTAACGTAAGAAATTGATCAAAACTTCCTGCCTTGCTTCTGTCAAAGTTTCTGCCGGATTCCCCGCAAAAAACTTGTCCTGTAAAAACTAAACCTCAAAATTGAATTCAGCGAATCTCCTCTATTCAACTTCAGATAAAGCTTTAACTTTTTAGAAAGTTTCACGTTTTGGCTGGAATCGCAAATCGAACTACTTGATCGGCGAGAAAATAATTTTCGAATACGGATCAGAATGCCTTCTTACCATCATTTGAACCACTAGTCAACTTCAGATAAAAGTTTTACGGATAATATATTTTCCGGTTTCAGCCAGATCCCGGGCGAAGTATATGTCCGCGTAGAAAACAAGTGTCATATACGGATTCAGCATGTCTTCTTACCCCTGAATCAACTATCATGATAGCTGTTCAAAATATTTGCTTATCCCCTTAATATGAACCCCCTCTAAACCATAAATGTAGGGCTATAGAGCTTATCTACGAACCCGGACTTTCCCCTCATCTCAAAAAACCTCACACAAGGTTTCATCAAAATAACTGATTCCCTTCGAGAGTTATTGCGCTGACACACGGATGGACAGATGGTCAGGCGGACACTTTTTACTGAGTCACCAACCATCCCTGTTGTTCTGGGATCCCAAAAATCGATAGGCTAATTAGGCTTATTTTGTATGTATTTTAGAGGCTTTTACAGTTGGGCCTCTACGCAAAGAAAAGGCTAGGCTCACCAATACAAAATAAACGAACTAAGTATATTTCAGTTAATTTAGAACATAATTTATGTAAAATAGGCAAACCTTTTTGAGATTTTTCCATCACGAGGCAGAAACACAGGTCATGGCAATTTATACAAATTAAATACGAAGTGATCGTCTCTTGTAGCCTGGGACTTTCTATACTTTCCTACAAATAGCAGGCTTTAGCCAGTCGCAGTTGTGAACTCTTCCTGGATCATAACTCAGTTTATTTAGGATACAGTTAATGTAAAATAGACAATATATGTTTCTATCCGTAAGCAGAAATACAAATCATGCCTGGCAATTTCTGCAAATTAAATATGAGCTTGCCGTTTCTTGCTGCCCTGGGTATTCTATCCCTTCCTGCAAATGGCGGGCTTTGGCCAATCGCAGTTGTGAACATCCCAAGTTCCTGATTCGTGTCGCATCATGACACAGCCTTCTTTCTTAGAGAAACTTTTTTCGTGCCAGTCCAAATACGAGACGCCTGATTGGTCCGACCATCTTTTGTCGTTATTCATTCCAATCCAAGGCCAATGTCCGGCTATGTCAGTCTTCATCCAGTACTGGAAAACAAACTCTTGCTCAAGCTTGTGTCTGATCGATACCAGGTCTCCACCGAAGAGCCGACATCCATCTTTTGCTTGCTCCCAGCTGATGGACTTTGGTATGATGTAATAGCAATAGCAAAGCCACTGTAACTCTTCTCCGTAGCATTTTGTCTTCCCCTCGCAGCGCAGGGACTGCTGAGTTTCAAGCAATGTCTGAATATTCTTCAGTTTTACTACGGCACAAGACATAGCTTTGGTGAGACGCTCCTCACAACAGTCACCAGTTGCTATCCAACAGACGATAGACAGTATGGTCACAGGCTTCAGCACTGGCCACATTATTGGGCTAGAAAAGAATCCGGCAGTTCAATCAGCAGCACTCAATCCTGCAATTTTCAATAGAAACCGAGATTAACGAAGTCCCTTCTTCCACTGGGATATCGCCATAAATACAACGGCAATACTACCGTATAGGGTATGACTGTATGACTCATCCAGATGACTGCTGTCTCTAGTCAGCAGTCATCTGGACGACATGTTTTCTGTCTGAAATCCTTTACAGAATTTCTTAGAGAATTGTGATTTTGTTGGATTTCTGGTATCAAAGTTTTTCTATGAATGAGTTAGAGTTCATTTTTGTGACATCATAAAATGCTTTATCAACATCATATTTATCATTTTACTGTACAACTAGTACAGCGTTCGCTTCTCCTTCTAGTGACGAGTGCTTGCTAAACCTGCAGTACCCCAATCCAACAGATAATTTGAGGAACAAACAACGATCTTTAAAATCCCTAGGTTCACCAGGAACCTACTAAATCCGTAACATGGTCTAGTTTTTCTCTTCGCAGAGAGGATAACAGGGGATTCTTGTTTAAAACGTTGTTGGTTTCATCTGGCAACAGCTTGGGACGATTTGGGTTCATATCTGCGTGCACTCCTGTAGCTGATGTGACTAACAGAGGTCTGTACGGGTCCGCGACCCTACATAGACATGACGCTACGTGGACACGTCAATGAGTGAATAAAATTCGACGCTACACAGAAAATTTCCTACACGTGGACAAAAAAAAAAAGACACTACATGCACATGACGGTACATCGAACGACGCTGCGGAGACACGACGGTAGACACGTCAGTACGTCGAACAACACAACGTAGACACGCCAGTACGTCAAACGAGACTACGGTGACACGTCACTAAGAGGACAAAATCCGACATTAAATCGGAAGTCAAAGTTTCGGTGCTTAAACCATCGTGTCCATGTAGTGTCGTACGTGTACCGTCGTGTCCATGTAGTGTCGGTACTTGTGCAGTCGTGTCTATGTAGCTTCGGTACTTGTACCGTCATGTCCATTTAGTGTCGGTCTTCGTTCCGTCGTGTCCATGTAGTGTCGTGTCTCGGTAGTGCTGGATCAAGAAGCGGTCTACGTAGTGTCGCCTGTGTGTTTTTCCTCTTTATGTCACCTGTCTGTTAAAATTCTGTAGCGTTTTAACGAATTTCGGCTGTATTGCTGGTTATTTTCGCTTTTATTTCCTGGTTTGAGTCCGCAATGTTCCTAGTCATTTTCTGCGCCGGAACACTAGATGATGCTATTGGTTTGCGGAAGCAGTTTCATATAATGGAAAGCGTGACGGTGAGACTCGGATAGCACGGCTCTGAACTTCATGCGTGGGTTAGTAGTTAGGGGGTGGTGAGGGCATGGTAGGATGGTTGGGATTCTGACAAGAATTATGATTCACCAGCAACATTTCTTGCCTCAGTAAGTCTGGCGATCTCGGCAGTCTAACGCCGTACATAAACAGCGTTATAAGAAATATGCTTGTAGTAAAACAATAGTTGGAATGACGAATACGAACACAGCTAACCTTCAACTAGTGTTACCCAGGTGACGCGAGTATGAAGACACAGTATGCTGTTTGGAAACTGAACCGACAAACAGTTTCGTTTTGATTCTAAGTTCGGTAACTGAGACGAAAAATTCGGGAACTGGAACATGGGTTCCGAACATTGGTCGTTTCGGTTCCCGCATGAGAACATATCTTCGGTCTGTAGTGAGCTTGAGGACGGAACGGATAGAGAAAGTCCGTTGAACCTCCGGTGAACCTCCGGTGAACCTCCGGTGAACCTCCGGTCCACCTTAACTTGAACCCCTCCCCAACCCTAAATATAGGCTACGGAGCCCATCTGCAAACTCGGCCTGTCCTTTTGACCCATACAAGCCTTACACCTAGTTTATATAACACATTTCATCCCCTTCGAGAGTTATCGTGCTGATATACAGACGGACAGACGGGCAACTTTTGAGAAAGGTATCCCGTCACTAAAATTTTGAAATCCCCAAAGATTACCCGCACGACCCCGCCATTCGTATTCATGAGAGAAAAAGTGAGTAAAGAAGCTCTTTGTAAGCAACGTGCGCGATCCTGGTCTGGCTCGAAATGAGTCACGTAATGAGGATCCATCGACTAAAACCCTCCCTCTGCAATTTCTATCTAAACACACCCTGGTCCGGCGCCACTCAAACGTATCTCGCTTATTTCTGAGGTGAGGTGCTCAGAAAAACACAGTCAGTTTGACAATAGTTTCTGACTATATCGACCACGCTGAATCTGAGTATAGGTGGTGGTAAAGCTGGAGATGACGGCTTAGCCTTATGAAAGCGAAAAACACCCTTTTTAGGCCTATCAAATGTGTCCAGACTTTTTTTTTCTAAGGTTGTACTGGCCCAATTTAGTTCCAAGACATCTCATTTTATTTCTGACACTGCTGTCTCTTGGAACAATTTAATTTTTGTCGATGCCTTTTGCTCGCACAGTCTCGGAGCTATAGGCTAGTATTTATTAAGTTTATTTCCAGGTTCGGCACGTATCTTGTAACTGAACATATTCTTAGGATTTTTTATACTTCACCAGAATTAGCCTTGGGTAGTTCCAAGCTCCGATTTTTCTGTGAAGCCGTACAGAATTGTTTGAAAAAAAAAGTATAGGTAAAAAATGTATGAAAAAACATGTCTTTTGCAAAATGGTGATCTGACACAATATTTTATTCTAGAATTTAGCATAGAATTCAAATATCACCTTATTTTTTCAACCAAAGATTAACTAGGGCTGTTAAAGGCTAATTCATTATTTATATGCCTAAAGATTTTTCTGAAAAATTGTACTGCGAGACATGTTTCTATGCCCAATTTTGACGCCGAGCCCAACGGTAGTGTTGGTTTGGCAATTGTGTGTCAAACTCGGTTGTCATAGGCTATCTAATTTGCTATAAGCTCTAATTTTATTAGAGATATCGTTGTAAATCTAGATTAGCATGGGCCCACGGAGCCGAGGTAGTAAACCGACACGAAGCGCAACGCTTGACAGAAGCTGTAGCTGAAAATGCTGTCCATGCTCAACCGGGGTAATATAGGGAATTACACTAATCTCAATGGAAGTTGTCAAGTGGACAACCTCATAGTATTCTGTGCTGTGCTTCGATTTTTTGTGCTTCGATTTGACAGTGAAGAAATCAAAAGTGTAATCTTTGAAAAACGCCATTAAAACCTTTTCAGTAATGTGATCTCTTTTGTTGAAGTCTGTTGTTGTCGAGGACTCTGTTGTTCGTTATTGATCCATTTCTATGTGACGAGGAATCATTCAATTTAGTGACTCAAACTAGGACTCAAATCAAGTCGCTGATGAGACAGTGACAGAGATCATCCTGAGGGCAAGTGCTTGTGGTTTAAAGGCACCGGAAGTATATTTCGTTGGAAAACACAATCCCTTTTCCAACATTAGAAGTAAAGACTGCAGATTACGAAATAAACAGGCATAATACTCGAAAACCAAGACCGGTCTTCCCTTATCGAAAGGCAAAAACATCGTTTGCTACATTTGCTGTTAAGTCTCACGTCATTCAATAAATTTTTTAGCTTACACTCAAAGTAAGGACTGATATTCGAAACATCATCATGTACCACCCGAAATCTTGCTTATTTTACTAAATTGGTTTTATCGGTGTATGTCAAACGGTTTATTCTGTTACAGAGCTATCACTGCAGATGTTACCCGTCCTATGAACCCGAGCTTTAAGTTAGTTCCGTGACAAAGTCTTTCCAATCCACCAAACTGTGAACAGAAAATCATGGGCTGTCGTAGGATAGGGCATCTACATCGCACTAGTACACCTGATGCGGTCAGCTTTCCCTTATCGAAAGGCGAAAACAACATTTTCTGCTAAGTCTCACGTCATTCAGTAAATTGGTGAGCTTACACTCAAAGTAAGGACTGATATTCGAAACATCATAGTACCACCCGAAATCTTGCATATTTTACTAAATTGGTTTTATCGGTGTATGTCAAAAAATAATCCTTCAACCCCTCAAGTCTGTCTGGCCCGTCACGACACTTTAGGGGTCAGTCCAGTGACCTCAGGGCTGACGCTATGGCTTCCACCTGTCAAAAAAGGCTTTGACCTTGTATAGTAGACTAGTTGAGTTTTTGATCGAAGTTTGAAGTTACCTCCAACCTCAAAGGTGTTTGTTTAATTACCGTTTTTGGTCGCTGGTCACAGTTCCTTCGTCCTTCAAACTCTGACCGTCGAACTTCGTACGCTAGCAAGTTCGAAGTTTGCTTGAATCGTCGAAGAAACGTCAACCGGGCAAGGCTCGCCGGAGTAATAAAAACACTAATTAAGCAAACGGTGAACTTGGACGGCCTTCAAAAACGAAAATAAAGCAACCGGCTAAGCGAACGGCGAACAAAACTTCGATCAACAAGACCAAAGGTGTTGATGGGATCCCAAAAATCTAAGATTTGATCCAGACAATTGGGTCTTGTCTTTGCCAGGCTAATCATCAGAGAAAACCTAGTTCAGATATTCTATCTACCTATCTCTATACCTCTATAAGCCATACCTATTTTGACGATACTGACCGAAACTTCCTGCTTTACTACTGCCAAATTTGCGGTTTCGCCAGAATTCCGAGCGAACTACTAGTCCAGGGTAATATATGATAATAATATACATGTCCGGATAATAATAATATGTCCGGGTAAAAAATGGTCATCATATACAGACTCAGCGTCTCTTCTACCCCTAAATCTAATCAATCTTCAGATAAAGCTTTTGCTTTTAACATATTTTCCGGTTTTAGCCGGATTAGGCGAACTAGTTGTCCGGCGAGAAAATGGTTTTCACCATCGGGTTCAGCATGTCTTCTTACCCCTAAATCAAACATTTAATCAACTTGAAATGAAACTTTTACTTTTAACCAACTTTCCGGTTTTTGCCGGATTCCGGACGAACTACTCGTTCAGCGAGAAAATGGTTTCCGCCATCATGCTCAGCCTGTCTTCTTACCCCTAAATCAAACATTTAATCAACTTCAAATGAAACTTTTACTTTTAACAAACTTTCCGGTGTTTGCCGGATACCGGACGAACTACTTGTCCGACGAGAAAATGATTTTCACCATCATGCTCAGCATGTCTTCTTACCTCATAATCAACTATCACATTAGCTGTTTAAAAATATTTTGTTTGTCCCTTAATCTGAATCCCCTCCCCCACCCCAAAATATAGGGCTACAGAGCCCATCTACGAACTCGACCTTACCGTTGACCCAAACAATCCTCATACCAAGTTTCATCAAAATAAGTCATTCCCTTCGACAGTTATCGTGCTTACAGACAGACGGACGGACGGACAACTTTTGCGATGTCATAGGTATCCCTCCACTTACGTTTTGGGATCCCAAAAAACGCAACTACTGCGTGCGGCAAATAATGATCCGTGTCTGGGGAAATGCTATTGGTGGGCAAATGGTGGGTGATGCGGCGCTGACAGCTAGTATTCAGACGATAATTTTTGTTTGGACGTTGGAGAAAACCGTTGGGATGTGCACGAATCATATTTTGGCAGTTTTAGTTGTATTTCTTACTAGATCAATTTTCCCAGCATATGGATTTGGAAATAAATACACAGTAGCATATCCCACGTCACATGACACTCTTTAGTCATGGATTCAACAACTTTACTAAAAAAAACAAATTCATTCTGGCTTGACGACCGGTTACACACAAAGCACATACGTGCTTGAAAAACGCATCCAGTACACTTTTACTATCATATTCTAATCAAACCTTCACTAAAATAAACTAAAAATTAATTAATTAATTTGTCAATTTGTCCTCTCTCGTCTTCCAAACCCTCCACTCACCAACTACCTTCAAGGAGATGTTTCTTTAACCGATCGGTTTAATCATGTTAGCACTCTTAACTTTCAGCTACAGCTTCTGTCAAGAGCGAGTGATGCTTCTGGGTCTGTCCACTACCTCTCCGAGCTTCGTGAGTTCATTATAATCTAGGCCATATTCTAAGAATAATATTTGCAAGAAACTAGACGCTATAGCATATTAAATAGCTTATGTCATATCAACCAAATTGACACCCGATGGCCACACCAATACTACCGTTGGAATCCGGGATAAAATTTAGCAGAGAAACATGTCTCGCAGTATCGTTTTTTTGATAAAAAAATTTTAGGCCTATAAAGAAGTAATTAGCCTACGACAACGGTAGGGTTGAAAAGTAAAGGTGAAATTGAATACTACGCCAAATTCTAGCATAGAATAATGTGTATTCGTAGTTCGCAGCTTATCCGTAGGCCGGTTGTAGTAACTAGGAGATCGAGATTTAGCATTAGACATGTTGGGCCTTTCGTATGGGAAGGTTTATCGACAGAGTTAAGGTCATGTAGTGTTTTACGAGATTTGTGTAGAATGTTAAAGGTTCATTGTTTTGCTGTATATGAATCTGATGCGTTATTCTCAGCCGTTTAAGTTGTGTTTTTCATTAAGTTTTTTGTTTTGGATAGTTAATAGTGATTCTTGTTGAAAATGTGTTGTTGTTTTTCTGGTTGGGCGTACCAGACCGGGTAAGTCAAGCTCCTTTCTTTCTTTCTTTCCTTTTTTTCCTTTATTTTTATCGAAGTTTTTGTTGTTGTTAATGTTTTGTTTCGAGGGTAATTAGTCCCTTACAGGTTCGCCTCTGGGCACTGAAGATTCCAGTTTTGTTTTAATAAACTCTTCATTCATTCATTCATTCATTCATCACCATTTTGCAAAGATATACATTCTCATACATATTTAGCCTATACTTTTTGTTTAAATACTGTACGTCTTCACCGAAAAGTTGGACTTGGACCTTTACGGCAATGTGAAGCTCAGTACCAAAGGCAAATTCTGGTAAAGTATACAAAATCCTAAAAACGTATTAAGTTGGAAACAAATCTTTGAATTTAAAGATTTTCAGAGGAAATTAATAAATACTAGCCTATAGCTCCGGGACTATACTATCCTATAGCTCCTGAGAGACGGCATTGTTAGGAGTACAATGAGATTTCTTCAACTAAATTGGGCTAGTACAACCTTAAAAAAAATCAGTCTAGATTCATTTCATAGGCCTAGAAAGGTTTTTTTTTTGCTTTCTAAGGTCAAGCCGTCATCTCCAGCTTTGCCACCACCCAAATTCAGATACACCGTGGTCGATATAGTCGGAGATTATCGTCAAACTCACTGTGTCTTTCTGATCATCTAGTCGTCACACTTTAGGGGTCTGGCACCCAGACTACTCTGTAAGATTTGTCATTGTCAATTGATTTCTTCTGCTTGCCGTATTTGAAACCTGAAAATATTACTAAATACTCGTCAAATCCGTTTCCAGAAAGTGATATAAATGGCCAGCCGGCATGTGCCTTTCAAAGGTAGCATTTCGAACCTTAAACGACATGTCTTACCTATAATTCTAATGCAACCAACTTTTTTAATCACTCCATATATTTCTAAACCCAGAGACCCAATTTCCTACGGTACATTCTAATCCCTCTAACAAAACCATGCTGATTTTCTCACGTGCCGTGTTTTGCTACCTTCGATGTGTATCACGCTGTTGACGGTTGTCTGCGAGAAGTTTTTCCATCAGAAAAACCGGTTACGTAAATTTTTTCCCTGTTTTCGCTATAAGTCAACGGGTCTCGGAAAAGGCTTAAAACAGCCAAAACCGTGGGTTATTTATTGAAAGCACAGGCTAGTTTTAAAGTATGCAAATATTTTAAAATACTGCAAGTTGAAGAGCAAAAGTGCGAGGGGTCCTTTAAGTGTGCGAAAGCATTCTGTCCAAGCTCCTTCCTAAAGTTCATACACAAATGCAGATAATATCTACTCCATTAATATCGGATAGATTAAAGAATGTCGGGTCTCATGTAGATCTAGCCATGAGGATGTTTTGTCATGGGTAAATTTCCCAATTTTAAGAAAAAGCCCGAAAAACCGTGCTAGTTCGCATTGGTCTGAGCTGGATTATCCTGAATAATCATTAATAACCAGTGTAGCCTACATCTGAAGGGAAAAAAAAGAACAAACATTATTTATTTTTTCAAAAATGTGTATAAGCTCTTTGGAAGCAACAAGCGGGAGCCTGGTCTGGATAGAAATGATATCGAGATATTAATCAATCAATCAATTAGCTATATTTTTGCACAATTGCCATATATACAAAAAAATAGAGAACATCAGAATTGTCGTTTAACGACCCCCAAATGGGTAAATTAAACAAGATCTGGAAGCTCATATGGCACTTGCAAGGCTGGGTCAGATGGAAGGGATGGCCAAAAGTATTTTTTTCCCTTTTCCGTTAAGATGCGCCAAACTTGCTAGGCTAGGTCAGAGGATGGAAGTGACAGTAACATTTTTTTTTTTTTTACTTTTCGTTTGAGATGCGCAGTTTAAGGGTGCTAAAAATTAATCTCTAAACAAAACCCTTGACGCAAAAAGGATCATGTGCTCATGGCGATCGTGTAAATTTTGCTTAAAAGTATTTTTTGTATTTTGCGGTTTAGATGAGTTCTTTAAGGGATGGTCAGATCGGAGAGTGTCTAATGCTCCAGCATAGTTTTATCGTCCTAGCACATCTGGAAGTACCTTAACTCACGATCACCAGAATTCAGGACACCCCCTACAGCTCTCCCGCCACCCACCCCCCCCCCCCCCTCGGTACCTGAATCCGTCCGCTTCTGTCACTGATGCACCTAGGACTTGTGCCTATACTTCCCACCAAGTTTCATCCTGATAGCTCCACTCTATGTGTGTCACAATGTCCTGTTCTCCCATCCACCCCCCCCCCCCCTCCCCAGTTCATCGGATCCGGTCCGGACTTGAAATGGGACATGCTGAGACATGAGGTCTTTCAAGATGTCAAGTTTCGTTATAAGATCCGATAATCCATTCGAAAGTTATGCATGCTACTAATTTCCGGATTCTGCCGTCTCCCCCTCCCCCCACGATAGTCAGATCATTTATCTAGTCGGGTCCCTGAGATGCCTGCCAAGTTTTATCGTCCTAGCCCACCTGAAAGTACATTAACTACGGATCCCCGGAATTCCGGAACCACCCTCCACCTGCCCCCACAATGTCCAAATCCGGTCCAGTCCTGTCAGTGATGTATCTAGAGCGTGTGCTTGTCCTTCGCACCAAGTTTCATCCCGATCGCTCCACTCTGAGAGTTTCACAGGATTTCCGGTTCTCCCCTCCGACTCCCCCCCCCCCATATTCGTCGGATCCGGTCAGGACCGGAAATGAGACATATGAGACACGATATTTTTCCAGATATCAAGTTTCATTAAGATCCGATCACCCGTTCGAAAGTTATGCCTGTCCCTATTTTCCGGATTCCGCCACCTCCCCTTCACCCCACGATGGTCGGATCGGGCAAGTGACTATTTCCAAGTTAGTTTGGTCGGGTCCCTGATACGCGTGCCAAGTTTTATCGTCCTAGCCCACCTTGAAGTACATTAACTACGGATCGCCGGAATTCCGGAACCACCCTCCAACTCCCCCCACAGTGTACGAATCCGGTCCGGTTCTGTCAGTGATGTGTCTAGAGCTTGTGCTTGTTCTTACCACCAAGTTTCATCCCGATGGCTTCACTCTGAGAGTTTCACACGATTTCCGGTTCCCCCCTCCGACCCCCCCCCCCCCAGATTCATCGGATCCTGTCCGGACTTGAAATAAGACATCTGAGACACGAGGTCTTTCCAGATATTAAGTTTCCTTATGATCTGATCACCCGTTCGAAAGTTATGAATGTCCCTATTTTCCGGATTCCACCCCCTCCCCCCACGATGGTCGGATCGGGCAAGTGACTATTTCCAAGATAGTTTGGTCTTGTGTCTGATATGCCTGCCAAGTTTTATCGTCCTAGCATATCTGGAAGTACCCTAACTCGCAAACACCGCACTAACCGACCGACCGACCCACGGAAATGTGATGGGTATATGGCACTTGGCTGGAAGGCAAGTGCCATAAAAACATAGGCTTAGAAGCAAGCGCGATAAGCTCATTATCCGCAGTTTAAGTCGTGACAATAGAGACACTTATGCTATCCGACGAATTTCAGTAAGCGTGTAGCAGTGATTAGACACTTGCGCAGTGCTAACACTGCAAATAAGCTGAAGCTGAAAGAGCCGACGATATGCATTGTTGTAGCACACTTTCATACTCTATATGCCCTTAGAAGTGGGGTTGATCACCACACCGAGTAAAAAAAGATATAGCAGTGTCTGAAATAGTTGAGTCTTACCAGTAATGTCAGCCATACAAAACTTACGAGTTAGAACTTTTGCTCTCTTACATAGGCTACCCATCATATGTTTAACATGTAAATCATCCCGAATAAAATTGTCAATAATAAGAGTGAACAGAACTGTTAAGCATTGTCCTAATAGGTGTAGTAAGGTGAATAGCGCTATACGCGATTTCTACGTCGTAACACACACGCCTGTTCAAATACAACCCAAGAGGTTCTTATCAATGCGGCTTCCGGTGTTGCCAAGGTAATACAATTTGTCGAGCTCTAAAAATATCCGAAAAGGTTCTTGGTACTACTTGAAGTACACGAGTACAATATACCGCAAATTATACTGTAAAAAAGCTATTAAAATAACGGATGGACAGCATTGGTCCTCGAACTGATGAAAAGCCGTCGTAATAGAACAAAAACGTGTTTTTGTTAAGAAAAGTTGTTTCTTTAGCTTCCAACTAAGTAGAACTGTTGTGCTTCCCTTGGCAACCCTGACGACACTGCGCCTCTCCTCGGCCCGCTGGCGAACCAACCAAGCGATCTGATTGGCCCTGCATAAGCCAGAATAGAACGCTAGTCTATTCTCCTTATTACAGCGCGCTCCGAGGAAAAGAGGAATCTGTAATAAGTCTTATACGCGGTAATACACCTTATTATACCAATTAGGACACTGCTTTATCGACGTTGACGGTGGCAGTAATATCCAAAAATATTTAAAGAAATATTAAGAAAAACATAGGTAGGGAAGGGGGGGCAAGTCGGTCATAGGGGCAGGTACGGACATCGGCTCTACAAACCTCGCTATTGAAATTTAAACTGAACTATTGTTTTTCAGAGATGTTAGATTTTTTCGCTTCTTCTATACCTAAGATTCCCGCATTTGCATTTGCACTTTTTTGCGCGAAAGTAAATTCTATGTAATGGGGTTGGCACTTATTTTGGTAGTTCCGGACACACTTCAATCGTTGATGACTAGTATTTTGGTAGTTTGATATTGGTTCTAAACAGAAGAACCACTTAGAAAAAGAATTTTTTAATTAATACAACAGTTTGATAGTTACAAATTTACTTCTGTGATAACAGCACCCGGGACAGGTCCGGCCGGACAGCAAAGACAGAGAAATTGAAGGGAAAGAAGAAGAGAAAATCGGAAGAGGGAAGGAAAAAGTCATCAAAATGGCTCAGAAAACTTTAAGAATCCCGGCAGAAAACAAGTCATATTCAGACCCAGCGGTAACAGCATATCCGGAAGATAATAACAGATTTTGATAAAGTGAACGTGTACTTGTACATTTTCCAAACGGTAACGAACGAATGAGACTGAACTGAGGCAACGGGATCAAAATGAAAAGATGTTTATACGACTTCCTGGTTAAAAAAAAAGTAATGTCTCCAGCTTCCCCAACTATGTCCGTACCCGCCCCCAGTCTGAGGGCAGGTCTGGACAAAAGTAACTAATAAGGAAATGAAATTTTGCAAAGAAAATGTTGCAAGTAAATAGATTCTACAAAGTAAAAATAACAGCCAAGAAATAATTCTAGACAGGCGAAAAAAATTGAATCAACAGAACCTAAAATGAAATCTTGGAATGCAAAAAAAGCAAAAACGTAGCGAACCTGACCCCTCTCCCCTAACTGTTAAAGGACACCTGAATGAAGAGTACCAAGTATCATCCCTATCTGTACGACTTCCATTAACATTGCCTGCAGAAAACCCAATCCAAATACGAAATAGTGTGTCCAAGCTATGATTTTTGCTCCATTTTGCATCTGTCCTTATTTTAGTACCGAACAATTTTAGAAAAGATCAAATGTCTCCAATCAGCCCTTCTTCTGGAATATTATGTAACCAGTAAGCCCAAACGTATATCTACAAGAAATTCCGATACGATCCGGCCAGTGCTGTACACTATTTGAATGAATTGCGCTTTTTGTCTTGGAGTCTGCATGTGCAAATCGCCGGAAACAATCATCCCTATTTTGAAAACGTCACGCTCAGGAGAAGAATGCTCTCCGTGGCCATGTCTGTAAATGCATTCTCCATGGTGTGTTCTAGTATGGTTTCACTGTTCAGGTGTCCTTTAAGCAAATAATAGTGAACAAAACGAAAGCAGTCAAGGTAGAGGATAAAATGAAACCCATAAATAAAATAGAAAACAACAACTTAGAAATGCTACAGGATGGAGACTCCTTTAATTGCTCCAAGCTGCAGTTTAAGAATGAATGAATGAATTTTTTACGCACTGCCCAAAGGTGTAAGTGCAGTAAAAAAAAGATAAAGAAATATAAAATAATCGCATATTTTCCATAAAGGTTCACTAATTTAGAATCACGAATAAAATTAAGGTATTTTAAGATGACAAAATTGCATGGTATATTACATTAAGCTACTATTCTTATCTCTCATTCCTATGATGAGGTCTTAAGTAATCCGTTAAGAAGGAATGACGGGTGTGATGTAAATCTTCCGCCATATGAAAAATGTGATAAAATATTATCACATTTTTATTATTGGCATATTTTAGCTGGGGACTTTCGTTAGGGGACGTTTTGGTTGGGGACGCTTAGCCACGGGAAAGTTTTCTCATAGGGACGTTTCGCCATGGCGATGTTTTGTAATAGGAACGTTTTTTCATGGAGAAGTTTCGCCAGGGGACGTTTCGACTGAGGAATTTTGCCGACAACCCCATCTGTTGTCCCAGCTAACTAGCCCTGAAGCTTCTGGACAAAACGGAATTAAATTAGACCCGGCAAATCTCCGAAGATTTATCACACAGTAAGTAATAGGCAGGCCTTTATCTAGGAATTTATTTCGGGGGGGGGGGGGGGAGTGCCTTTCGGGGGGGGGGGGGGGGGTTGCCTGCTGGTCGGACAAAAAAGTACAAAAAAAACACACAGAGGGAAAAGCCTATAAAAATGATTATTTTTGTATGTTTCGGGGGGGGTCAACCCCTTAACCCCCCCCCCCCCCCCCTGGATACGGCCTTGTTAATAGGTATGGTTAACTTGTTCTAACACGACGTTATTAAGAGGTTTGGGTGGAGACTCGTTACGCTCGTCGGATATTTTCTATCCTGTACACAATATAGTTTACGGTGTATTTTACGTAAAACTTAGATGTGTGTAAAGAGTATATATATTTGGTACTTGTCTATTTCATTTCTAAGTCTGAGTCTCTAATTTTTTCTAAGTCAGAGAAACTTAAACAGAAAGAAAATACAAGTAACATCGTTAGTTTTAATTACCCGAACTAAGTTAACCGGATTACCTAGGGCTCTGGTTTGTTTTTTGTTCTTTTGTCCTGTGGTCAAGTTTCCGAGCGCCCCACAAATATAAATAGCTAGAAATGGACATGAGACCTGAATTAATCCAAACTTAATGCCAAAGCCTAATCTGACAATTCACTAATTAAAACGTAGGACTTACTTTCGAGGAAAAGCAAAGCAACCAATATTGAAATCTGGAGCAGACTGGCACTAAAGCAAAATTTGGGGAGGTGGAGAAAAGACAACACCGATACCGTTCCACTCGGAAGAACACACGATAATTAATAATCAAATAATGTGCGCATGTCAAGGACGATTTATAGATTAACGTAAGAGGGAGGTTCACTGATAGGCTATTACAACCAAATGTCAAAATAATTCTATATAATAATATGACGAATGATTATATGATGTACGCATGAAACCGTGACCAGAAAACATTGTTTATTAGCAAATGGTTATCAAGCAAAAAAAAAAATTCAGAAACAAAACCAGCGTATCTCCTTATACCTATAAAGAACATCTAATCAACTTTGAAAAAAAGTTTGACTTAAAAAAAATCCGATAACAACCGGATTCCAGAATAATTATATGTCCGGGTAAAAAACCATTGTCATATACCGACTCAGTCTCTCTTCTTACACCTTAATCTGTCATCTAATCGAACTTTTCCTTTTAACAAATTTTCCGGTTTTGGCAGATTCCGGCCGAACTAGTTGTCCCGCAAATGATTTTTCACCATCGTGTTCGGCATGTCTTTTTACCCATAAATCAAACATTTAATCAACTTCAAATTAAACTTTTACTTTTAACCAACTTTCCGGTTTTCGCCGAATTTCGGACTAACTACATGTTTGACGAGAAAATTGTTTTCCCCGTCGTGTTCAGCATGTCTTCTTACCCCTAAATCGACCATTTAATCAACTTCAAATAAAACTTTTACTTTTAACCAATTTTTCGTTTTTTGTCGGATTCCGGACGAACTACTTGTCCAGAATGAAAATGGCATTCACTATCGTGCTCAGCATGCCTTCTTACCCCATAATCGACTATCACATTAGCTGTTTAAAAATATTTTGTTTGTCCCTTAATTTGAACCCCCTCCCCCACCCCTAAATATGGAGCTACATAGCCCATCTACGAACTTGACCTTACCCTTGACCCAATGAATCCTCGCACCAAGTTTCATCAAAATATCTCAGTGCCTTCGAGAGTTATCGTGTTTACAGACGGACAGACGGACGGACGGACAGACGGACGTTTTTGCGATGTCATAGGTATCCCTCCACTTGCATTTTTGGATCCCAAAAAACTTGAAATAGTCACTTCTGGTCGTAATCCCTACTGCAAAAATTACACACTTGATCATTTTCTGAAATAGAGGAATTTTTGTGTCCTACGTAGGACAAGAGTGACAAAAGTAAACAGAGTGACGATTAACAGTATCGCGCGACATGTGGCAACCCTGAAACTAATGGCAAAAAGCGGAAATTTCAGAAGCTTAGAACTCCACAGGGAAGCTAAGGACAGTATAAAAGGCGGCAAAAAGTAAGAGTGGTCCTTTAAGTTCGCTAAAGGTGTAGGCCTATTGCGTCAGCACAGGTGAAGAAAAGGAATTGAGAATCCCATTCTTAGTTCCTTTGCGTTGTCTGGTATGAACTGTACTTACAAAATAAACAGCAACCTTTAAGTAAAAAGGGTTGTTCCCAGTCGAGACCCCGGAAAAGAAGTGTAGAAGAAGACTCATGCTCCGGCGGATGAGTCATGAACAGGAGTTAATAAATAATACAGAGTACTACGGACAATATAAAAGATTCAGCATACTGAACGGAAAGGGGCTAGCGCTGCCTAGCGGCGGCACAAGTGGGAAGTGCTGGGTGCAGATGGCACCACAAAAACACAATCAAATGTCATATCAAGGTTTCATTGGCTCAGTGAGATATGCTTCCGCTTCTGTAAGAAAGCACCTTACAACCTAGGGCTTTCTTATCTAGGCTGCATACCCCTTCAATAAGCTTTTGATTACGAACTTTAATTCAGCTTCGTTTGGCACTGAATCCATCCATACTATATCGTATTTGGTGGGTTCTTATGGCCCCTGCAATCCTGACAAGTGCCACATACCGATTACATTTCCGTCACTCGGTCGGTCGAGCGATCGCGAGTTAGGGTAGGCCTACTTCAAGACGGGCTAGGACGATAAAGATTGGCAGGCACATCAGGAACCCGACCAAACTGACTTCGAATGCGTTAGTTCCTTGATTTGACCATCGTAGGGGAGTAGATGGAGGCAGTATCCGCAATCTAGTGGCATGCATAACTTTCGAAAGGGTGATTGAATGTCAATAAAACCTTGGAAGTAGGCAAACAAATGTCTCAGATGTTCCACTTTCAGTCCAGATATGATCCGATAATTCTGGGGGAGAGTTTGGGGGGGGACACAAATCTCATTGAGCGCTTAGAGTCGAGGGATCAGGAGGAAACTTGGTTGGAAGGACAAGCATGGGCACTAGATACATCATGGGGAGTTGGAGGGAGATTTCTAAAATTCCGTTGGTCACGAGTTAAAATACGTCCAGATATGCCCGGACGACGAAACTTGGAAGGTGCATTAGCTACCCGACGAGATGGACTTGGATATAGAGATTTCCTCGACTCAGCTACCTTGGGAGGAGTTCTAATAAGGGGAATTCAGAATCTTGTAAGTATCCGACTCCGCATAGTCATATTACAGAGATGGGGCGACGGAGGTTCTGTCAGACTATTTGTTCTTGGTAAAATACAATACTTCTCGAAAGTCGATTAGTAATAAGTGATGAGATGTACGGAAGGAAGCATACATGCTGAATTCACGTCTAAACTTGGTTTCAATAGCTCATTAGCCGTATCGCCTCATTTTCTCATAAGACACCAGTACTCTATCATTTTGTGTACATTTTCAAGCGGTTGATTTGGGATAAATAGTAAGATGTTTAAGAAGCCTGGCGAAGCCGGAAATCAACAAGGCCGAGTGTCTGGATGAATGTGTCTAACTAATACTGATTTTTAGGAATTCCCGTGCATAACCGAGCGTGTTCCACCCTTGTAACAATAGTTACTATTAGTTACTATTTCCGTTCCATCCTCACGAAAAGTTACTACGCTGACCGTTCCAACCTTGTCGGAATAGTAACTAATAGTTACTATTTGCTTACCATGCTCGGGAGCGTGGTAAGCGTAGTAACTACGCATATCTGGAACGTGATTGGTCGGATTCGCCCCTGGCGTGAGATCCTGCTGGAAAATAGAAAAATCGTTCCAGCCTTGACGGCAAAAAGCCAGAATTCGTGACGTCATGCGTAGTAACTACGGTAAGTAGGATGGAACACGCTCACCATAGTTGTCTAGTAACAGACACCATGTCCAGTTACATCACTAAAGTGAGTGTTGGAGGTTTCGAACACACTATTTATTAACACATTATCCTATTCACAATATCGTATAATATGACTCTCTGGCCATTTGCACAGGGCTGCCACATCAAAATATTTAGAGAGTGAATTTTGGCCCAAAACAGAGACTGAATTGGGAGTGGAAATTATTTTCATGAAATGTTCACTTTTAGTCGAAATCGCCTGTGTAAAAATTACAAAACTTAATTTTACTTTCATGAAACAAACTTGAAATAGTTACTACTGGTCGGAATCCTTGCTGCCAAAACGGCATTTGGTAATTTTTTGAAACAGAGTGATTTGTATGTCCTACGTAGGACAAGAGTGACACAAAAAATACAGTGACAATTCACAGACATGTGGCAACCCTTCATTTCCACGGTACTGATGTTCCATTCCAGTTCTCCCCTCTTGGCGGCTGTACTTATCTGATTGCCTCGAGCGGTGCGGGGGTCGATCGTATCATGGTGAGACCAGGCGAGCCCCAACAGTGAGATGAAATTTCAGATACCACCATTAGTTGGTGGTATCTGAATATCAGATAATTAGATACCACGATAGTTGGCCAGATACCACGATAACTGCAAAAACACCTTTTGACCGTGGTATCACGTACCTCGGTAACTGCGGAAATGACTTTACACCGTGTTATCAGATACAATGAGTTGCGTTTTTGCAGATACCATTGTATCTGATGCCAGGGTCTATAGTCGTTTTTGCAGTTACCGTGGTATCTGATACCACGGAAAAGGCTTTGAAGTTATCGTGGTATAGATACCACAGTCCGACCGTGGTAACTGATCGTGTTAACTGGAAAGTCGTCTCACTTTCGTCAAATTTTATCAAATTGGATAGAAAGTAGTTTACCACTTAGAGGTGCAACTGGATATCAGTTTTTCTTTTGGGATGACTGCAAAAAGTGCAATTTCGGCAATAGTCGTTTTTTGCAGAGCAACCGTGTATCAGATACCACGGTACCTACAAAACGACTAATTGCAGATTCAGTCACCGAGGTAACAGATACCATGGTTCTGTAAAAACGCAACAATGGTATCTGCAAAAACTGCAACTCATGTATTTCTTGTCTCGTTGTCTTATCACGAAACTCGAATCCAGTTAAAATTTACGTGGTTTCGGTAGACTAGCTTTTGAGGAACCCAGATATGACGCTGTGAACAGTTTCAGAAATTACAAATCTTTGACACTGTTGCGCCATCTTTGCCTACGCTTAGCTACCGTCGGGGCATCCACGTTGTCTTTCAGAAACTTAAGATCTTGAGCAAATGCCAGATGGCGCTACTTGCGTTGAGATAGAATGTTTACTTTTCAGCCCTTTTTCGGGCAAGCGCGGGTCTTCAACCAAGATCAAAATTGCAAAATAAGTGCAGTATAAAGGACGACTCAGAAGGCCTTCGTAAAGTTTTTCGCAAAGTATGCTCCGTTAAGTTTGTCGCCGCTCAGACGGGAATTTCCCCTAGATAACATTACGAAAATAGTGGCAATTTGTTCTAGAAAGAAAAAAAATGATATTTGTTAGAAATAATTATTATCATATATGAACCACAGGTAGATATTTATTAACACTAAAAGCCATGATGGGTCATGGTTAATATCCAGATACAGGAAAGGAACGCCCAGTAAATAAATTAAACTAATCCAATAACGAAAATAATGTAAATAAATCAGCTCACAACAATTTAATCCAATAAGTAATTCTTTTTTCCCAACTCACCTGACAGAACCAACAAGAACAACAAAATTCTAAGAAAAATAGAAATTTTTTACAATTAATTATCCTTGCAAAATAACGTTTCAAGTTAGTCGACCTTATTATTACTATCATCATATGAACCTCTAAGAATCATCATTTTCATTCTCTTATTCCCCATTTACAAATACATTTTCATATCTTATTTCCGATCTCTTCTCCTATTGGTCAACCTTCCGAACTTTTCGAGAAAAGCTGACGAAAGTCGAACTTCTTCCTCGGGTTAGCAGAGCAACTTTACCGACTTTGCGAACGACTTTACGCACTTAACGAACGCCGTCTGAGCCGGGCATAAATATCATCGCATAACAGTGTGGAACATTCATCGTCGAATTGCCGTCATAAGCACAAACAGCTAAGACGAACACGCAAGGCCTCACTGCGTTACGCCATTTATCACACTCGGCATCAACGCCGTCTATGCGCAAATAATTGGAACTACTTCCACTTATTCTGAATACGTCCTTCATAAAGATGACGAATTGCCGCCAGACGCGCTAGAGGAACAACAACAATCACACGTGAGATCTGCGGATATGTTATCTGACGGATGAATGAGCGATTAGGCTTTCGCTTCATTTCGAGTTGCGCATTAGCCCCGTGGAAAAGACAGCCAGCACTCAGCACTGAAGTCGAAAGCCAGAAATGACAAACTTGATGACGCTTGACAGAACAGAGTTGGGTGAAGCCAAAAGAGGGAAAGAGGCATTTTAAACAGTTTTAAACATGGTTAGGCCAAAAAGGAATTGAAAATAGCAAAACAAACCTGGATAAACGTACACAAAGAAGTAACGTGTCATTGTTTTCTTTGCGATAGCGCACCTAGTGGCCAAAAAAGAACTAATCTGAGAGGAATTTTATGAGTGGCGTATACGATCATGACAATTCATTGAAAAAGAAATACGGTTTATTGGACAAGATTCAAAAATTAAACAAAACTTGAACGGAGCTTCTTGTGACCAAAAGTCTTGTCATACAAGAATGTAAATTTAGACACGAATTGATTCAGGTCGTGACAGCTTTTCGTAACAGCAGCTAGGTAGGACATAAGGACGACATCATTGCATTGCTAAAAAATAAAAACAAAATTATCTTTTGGCACAGGATAACCAAATTCAGGTTCTAAAATCACATGTTTTGAACCAGGGCGGCAGTATCTATGTCCGAAATCTACGCCCTCAAACGGTCCGCAATTCCCATTCCCCTTCCCGCAATTCCCATGTTCATTTTCGCTGGGTTACAAATTTAGATTCTTCTTCCTCCTTTTTCGACCAGCGAGGTATGTTTTTTTCTTTTTTTCTTACTTTTGGACTACGGCGGATTCTAACGGAGCCTGGAAATAACTTGCTAAAGTAGGTTACGCTAACTAAGGAACCTGAAAACGGAGACTCGCCAAACTCCCCATTTTCTGGAAAAAAAACGGAATCCGGATGGGCAATATGTTCCAGAGAGTTAATTTTTGCATCCCGCTCTTCTGCCAAACATTTGAAAACGCTGTTAAATTAATCCAAATAATCCACTTCCGGTCTGGGGCGGCGAGTCTAGACAGGACAAGGAGAGTTTGGCTGGAACTTTCAAAAGGGGGAAAAGACCGCAACTACCACACTCAAAGACGAAAAAACTCGAAATGGATGTCAAAAAATACGAAAACTTAAAATTAAAAATAGCGTTAAATTTTCAGATTTTGATCTGTTCAAATTACAATGTATCTTATATTATGGAAGAAGTTAAAAAAAAAAAAAAAATTGATACGAGGATTCTTAGTCTTGTTTAAAATGTTATCAGGCTTTCTGTACTGTACACATCCCAAATTCCTGCATACCGTAAAGAACTCCTTGTTGAACTCCTCCCCATTGACAAGTGGTAGTTGGTCGCTCAAAACTCCTGCAGCTCGAAGTGCCTCATGGCTCACCGGGACCTCCCCTTCTTTCATCGCCTTCAAATATTCGACAATCACTTCGACGCGATCCTTAAGCATCTTGATGGCACTGAACTGAGTCTGAAGATGCTCAGATACTAGAGATAAAGAAAGTAATTCACTGACAGTATCAGCACTCGCAAAGAGTGGTATGTAATATAATCTGTAATCTAATCTATTCTTTAGCTCGTCCGTCGCGGACCCACGACCATTTTGTGGCAGTCGAAACCACGTGCCACTGGATCTCTCGACTATCCACCACGGAAAGCTTGGTGAAACTAGGGACAGTGTTGGGCTACCGACCTTCTTCATGAAAATGATTAGAAACGAAACCTCGGATGCCCCAATCTAGTTCTATCTCCATTGGAACTTCAATCCGGCAGGAGCTTTTAGGCCTCAGATACGCTGTTTCTGCTTTACCGACTCCCCTCTGCATATACAAGGTTCAAGGTTTAATTACACCTCTGTATAAAATCATAATAAATAAAGGGTCAATCCGAGGACACAAGGTCAATTGGCAAAAATGTGGACAGTTGCTCACCATCTGCACGTGGTTCAGCGACGCCAGGATTCTTTTTGGAATGAAAAATGAAGCATCACTGAATAATTAAGAATGCAATCAGCATCAAACAGACTCATCCTTAAAATATTTTTGTTTGTAATCTTCGATTAAAGACTTATTCTAAATATCAGTCAATTACGTCTATTAATTATTTAAGATCAAGGACAGAAATAGTAGCTATACGTTTCTTGTAATATTTTGTCAACAAAGTAATGTTTCCCATACAGTGCATAAACATCAGTCTAGACCATAATGGCGAAGGTTCTCGAAAGTATAAAGTGTAAGCACATAGGCTAGGTATAACCAAGGCCTTCTTGAAAATATAGCTGTAAACAACGTTGCCTCAGACCAACAATAACAACAGCTTTCGCACGTTTGGTATTGAGAATCCTTCGGCAGACTAGTCTTGGCTTTCAAAGAGTTGAGTTCTCTTGTAAGAATGTAGTTTGTAGGTAAAGTAACCATCTTTTGACATATGAAGTGTTCGTACACAGTAAAAATAAGCAGTAACTTTTAAGGCAGTGAAAATCACACGAATTATTATTTCTTGTTTATTTCCTGTCTCTCTGGATGAGGCGATAGTGTTTTCTTGATCTACAACTTTTGTGATTCTTGTTATCTGGGTTCAGTATTTTTCTTTTTGGATAGTGGGCAAATTTCTAGGAGCAGCAAGTGACATCAGTTAGACAAAGCCTTTCTTTGCACGGGTCCTGGGCGCCTTGCGGTTTTTCAGGCTGTCTGGTACCAAGGGTGGGCCTAGTGGTCTAGATTAACTAAGGCGTGCCTCGGCCCTAGCTCCCTTTGAGTAGTCTGTTCTGTCTTGGACCAAGGGTGGTCATAGCGGCGCAGATTTGCGAGGGGGAGTTCCTGCGTACGTGCTTATCGAGGCTTAGGCGTAAATTCATTGGGCATAAATTCAGTGATATACCGTGATTCACTCTTATCTTTTCATCTTTTTAATTCTTCGCTTCTTTTTGTAAATAAAACCAATTGCCGGTATTTGTTCTTCTTGTATGGTTCTGCTATAATTCCTGGGCGGAGGGGTGGCCTTCCGGGAGGGTTTCATAATCCGGGGGCCTTGCTCGCGCTACCTATTTACTTCCCCCGTCCCACCGATTATATGTTGTCTTCTTTAACTTTCATTCGTGTTGTTGCTTGGAACTGGTGGCTATGTAGGACAAGAATGATGGGATGTCAAATTTTCACCGAGTACACTCTGCATATAGCATCAACATCTGACAAGCTTTCCTTCCATAAACCTGACATGCATTAAAGATGCTCACCACCCGGACAAGGTTGGAACGGAAATAGTAACTAATACTTACTATTGGCACGAGGTTGGAACACGCTCACTGACTTCACTTTGTTGTTAACGGCCTAAGTCAGAGAAATATAAGAAGAAAAAACAGCCTATTCGACTTACCCGCTGAAATATTTTTGGAATCACCGCCTGACATCTTGGCAACGTGGTCAACGCCGATTCGCTCTGCTTCTTCCGTGGCTAAGGTGTACGGAAGCGACACGAAAAGCATCTTGGGCTCTCCATTCACAACATCGATCACAGACTCGAAAACACTGATGGGTAGCTGAAAGAAGCAGAGAAACTACCTTTTGATTTCTCGTGGCTACACCTATAACAGAACTCCGAATTCCTACCGCTTAAAATTTACGTCATCCCAAACAAAAAGCGATCGTGCCCATCCGTCTACCAAACCTCAAGCTCGTGTCCATTCGTAAGACCCCCGCTTCACATTCTAAGAAGGATCTGTCCTGCTAAAAGTCGCTCCATGTTTGTTAGAAACGAATGAGAAAATCGACCTAAAGGTCATCGATTTTCACATCATATCCCTTCGGTAGACCCCTCTCCGCGTTACCCCGATTAGCCAATTCCAATTCGTTGTATATTTAGTAGGCTAATTTGTCTTTAACGGTCAGCTCTTTATTAGTATGTAAATGTATGTGAGTTTCACTGACATGTTGTTGTTCCTTTTTATACATTACTCTTCAGTTTTGAAGGATTCAAATAAATAATAATAATAATAATACGAGAGGTGCATACTTTCACACTTTTGAACGGGTGATAAGGGCACAAATTTACTACTCAGCATAAAAGTATTTTAAAATATTTGAATACTTTAAAAACAGCTCGGATCTCCGATGTCTCATTTCGTATCCGGACCGGATCCAAGAGCTCTGGGGACAGGCTTTTTTTTTTTTTTTTTTTTTTTTTTTAAATTCAATGCCGCGTCGCATCTTTTCCGTTTTTCATGTCCAATATGATTTGGCCAGGTGACTACGCTTCCACTTCCCTCGGTGACGCCAACGGTCCTAACATCTGATATTTAATTTTTTGTATTTTTGATTTTTCAATGACCGACCTATATATTTAGCGTCACCTACACTTTCCTCTATCTCTACATTATCTTTTTTTTAATATTCTTTCTTATTCCCTCTTTTAACCCTTATTTCTCATTTTACCATTTCAACACATATTTAAAACCTTTTCTTTGTTTTCCTTCCTTAATATTTCCTTTCCTTAAAATTGTCATTCTTTGAAAACTTTATATTTACAAAAATACTATCCCTCGTTATTTTTTTTGCAACCAAACCAAAAAAGGGGTTTTGTCCTGGAGACAAAAACAACACAAAAATTGTTCGATCTCTTCGCACTCCCTGCGTCAAAGGATGCCCTTCCGTCATAGGGAATCCCTTTTGCAGTGGCATTTCTTACGATCTTTTTCATTTCCTTCTCCGATACCAAAACCCTTTTTTATTTTATTTTTATTTTTTAAATCTCTACAACAATTAAAATTAAAAAATAAAGAAAATATAAATAAACATAAATAAATAAATAAACATATTATAAATAAAAAGGGACAGGCTTTGAGTGGAGGGATCGGGATGAAACTTGGTGAGAATAACAAGGACAAGTTGTAAATAATTTTGTATAGAAACGGATATGCACACTGTGGGGGGAGGGATTTCTAGGAATTCCGGTGATTGCGAGTTAAAGTACTTCCAGGTGCACTAGGACGATGAAACTCTGCAGGTAGATATAGATAGATAGATAGATATGTTTATTGATCCAACTCGTAGCGCCGACATTGCACTAAATACGTCGACCATTACATTTAAGTACTTGAATAACTGAGTAAAATACTTGAATATATACAATTATTACATAAAAGAAAATTAATCACTTAGAATTCACTTGTTTTTTGTTAATCTTCTCAGTGACATATGGTACAAAGGAATTTGAATACCGGTTTGTGCGACATTTAACTGGCACAAGGAGATTTTGATGCCGTGTGCGTCCTGTCACCGGTGCTAGATCGGGCAGAATATCTCTGTGTTTTTCACTGGCAAGGATTGATCGGCCAAAACGTAAAATTAAGTTTTCCCGGCGGACATGGAGTGGCTCAAGTCTTAATAGGAGGAGGGAAGCTTCGTAACCATTGTATTTCTGTCCTAGCATAATGCGGCACGCTCTGATTTGCAGTGATTCAATCTCTTCGTTATGTTGTATGCTTCTTTGCACAAAGGGTCCCCAAACTGGGCAGGCATACTCCAGTAGCGGTCGCACGTATGTCACATAAGCTAACTTCAAAGATTCTACACCGAATCCAAATCGCTTCATTGTCGTGATGGACTGGAGTGCAGCATTCCCTTTCTTCACGACGTTGCAAACATGGTCACTGAATTTGCAATCTTCGGTGAAAGTGACACCCAACAAAGTATGACTCTTAACCATATTAAATATAGAATCAGGCTCATTGAATTCACTTTTCAGCGGGTTGAATCGAATCACTTTACACTTTTGCGGGTTTAGAGTTAGTTTTGCAAGTTCACACTCACGATAAAAAGAAGGCACTAAGTCGGGTTCAAATTGTGGTAAAGTGACTCCTTGATTGACTAGAAATTTGAGCAAGAACGACAAATCGTCAACGAGCTTAGCACGATCGGCGAAGTCAGCAAGGATAAAACTGACAACGGCTAAGAAAATCAGGCCTGAAAGTCTTGTACCTTGCGGTGCACCACAGGTAATTGGTATCCAGTCAGAGTTCCTATCATCATCGTTGAGGGCAAACACGCATTGCATACGCTCCGACAGAAAGCTGGCTATTGTCTTTGGCACCCATGCGTTTCCGGTTTAACAATGAAACGAGGTGTTGAATCAGGTCAAAAGCTTTTTGGAATCAGGTCAAAAGCTTTTCAGGTGTATTAGTGATCCGAACAGATTGATTTGAAAGCAGTCATTTCCACGATCAGGACATCTTAGGGGGAGTCGGGACTCGAGGGAACAGAATTCCGGATTACCGGAATTTTGTGGCATGCATAACTTTTAAACGGTTGGTTGACAAGAGGATATGTTTCTATACTAACGATCCTCAAGAGCCCATGATCATGTACCTGAAGTATGTGCTTGCTTACCAATGAGTTTTATACCTATTTGATGGTGCAAAACGGATACGTCAGCTGAGTTTTATTGGAGCTATATTTCGGCCCTTCTTGGCAAGGGTCCAAGTGTTTCCCACAAGTTCGTTTTTCCTACTTGAGCCTTTTTTGAGCCTGAAGAGGACCCTTGCCAAGAAGGGCCGAGATCAATAAAATGCAGCTGAGGAATCCGTTTTGCACCATCAAATATGATTGGCAGTCAGCTTGGGCTGAGAGAATATTTAGTTGTAGCCCCCTTAAAGTGCGTATCTTAACTGCAAAGTTAAAACAAAAAATACTTTTGACCAAAAGAATCACTCGTGATTCCCAAGGGCCCTTCGTGATTTTTGCCCCAAAGGTTTTGCTTAAATTACAAATGACTTTCCAACATACTAAAAGCACCAGGCAAGTATATCTTTTAAAATCCCAAAGGGCCCGTGATCACTGTGCCTCACATATTTTGCTTACAAATTCAGTTCTAGCCCCCTTAAAGTGAGCATCTTAGCCGCGGAGTGAAAAAAAAAATTTCGACAAAATTATTACACTTTTATGATCCAAGGGCCCATGACCATTTGTAACCCAGTGCTTTTGCTCACAAAATGGATGTCTAGCCCCCTTAAAGTGCGCATTGTAACCGAAAAGTGCATAGCATATTTTTGACTAAATCATACATTTTCGTGATTCCAGAGGCATCATAATCATTAGCGCCTCAAGACAACGCGAATCTTAGCTGATACACTTAGCTACTACGTATGCTCTTAGGAAAACGACTATGCAGGCCCTCGCACTTTTGTAACGGCGAGCCAAAGTTTCAGATTGTGTTTCTGGAATGTTCGTACGGATTAGTTCGCTATCGATTCCGGTGTACGACAGAGATGAAACCTTCTGGCTTGCGTGCAAAGGGTAGGCAGCGCTCCACACTTGGCAGAAATCTCGAGAAGGAAGCCAAGTCAGGTCGCACAACGATGACCTAACTGTGGAATGCTGCCCAAGATAGAGTCACCTGAAGGTCAGAAGTTGTCACCTTATGCGCCACCAGGAGCGGGAAGACCTAAGTCTAAGTCTATGCTTACAGTGTCATACGAGCTTCCACCTCTTGTTTTTTTAATACACTGTGGGGAAGGACAAAACCTTAAGGCGAACCCGATGAAAAATTTATCTTAAAATAGTACTATGAAGTAGTACGTAAAAGTAGCATGCAGTACTAACGATGCTACTACATGCTTCTACTTCAAGGCTACCGTGTTACTGCATACTACTATAATAAATAATTTAATAGTTTATTATTAAAGCCAACAAAGTGCCATACATCAGCATGCTTAACTGCTTCTACTTCAAGGCTACCGTGTTACTGTATGCTACTATTAGCAAGACCGGATGCTACTGTGGCAAGACAGGGTGCTACTGGATACAACTACATAAGATTGGACCAGTCTGGGGCACATTAAATGGTAGTATTCTTTGCTATTACATAGTATTACATCCAACGTTTTCGTACTACTACGCAGGCTACAAATTTTTCATCGGGAAACTCAGGTCATAAATTGCCCATTTCCTTAAGCTACTCGAAAAACAGTTGATGGCATACTTACATTGGAGGTGGTCGCAAAAGGATTCAACTTGACGAAAACCGGGCTGTCATTGATCTCGCAGACTTGCCGATGGACTTCAATGTCAGACAGACTAGGAACGCCTCCGGTAGTATACCAGCCAAGGAAATCCATCTCACTGAAAACTTGCTTGACTGGAATAAAATGATATAGAAAGTCTTAGCCTCTACAAAGAAGATACTTCCTGGTTCTTCGCCATGACGGCATGATCAAAAACTTGTAGCACTAATGTGTAGTGAAACATCAATCTCTTCCTTTTCGTAGTGTATCCTTCCTCCAACTATACGTATACACATTTTTGTATATATACGTCATCTTATATTACGATCTTCACAGAGAAAGTTAGCGGTAGATATGGGAGGATGATACAAAGTCATATCATCCTTCAGAGAGTATGATCTGAAGTCATATCAGCCTCCAGAGAGGATGACATGAAGTCATATCCGCCTCCAGAGAGGATCTTAAGTCATATCCCTATCCACAGAGGATGATATGATATGATATGAAATGTATTTGTCTTCAAAGCCCAAAGGCCATAACAAACACACATAAATAACAACATGTAAATACAAAATAAACGGTCACACTACTACACTAAACCCCACTCAAACACTTTTCCCTGTGCAGACTGGCCACTCTGAGGAACCTCGCCAGGTTTCTTATACTAAGAAAATCCCTACTCCGCATAATATTTAACAACCACTTCCTCCCATGAATCCCTCCGTTAAAAATTTCCTCCCTCAGATCCTCAATTTCATCACAACCACACGTAAAATGAATTAGTTCATCTCCCTCACCGCACATTGGACAAAAGTAAGGACCAGATTTCTCCCTAACACTTCCCAAATACTTTCGTCTTTCACAAAGTGGCAAGTCACCAATAAAGTCATAGCAGCCTCCAGAGAGGATGATCTGAAGTCATATCACCCTCCAGAGAGGAGAGAAGTCATATCAGCCTCCAGAGAGGATTTTTGTTCAAGAAAGTTTATAATTGTTAGAACGCCTCCACCTGGTTGATATCGGAGTGACAACCTCGATGGCCATTTAAAAAGATCAACCTCGCCTTCGGCTCGGTAGATATTTTTTCATAACCTACCTCACTTTCGGCTCGGATAGATTATTTTCAATGACCGCCTCCATGTAAGCTTTGATGAGAAATTGCGCACGATCTTCACACCATCATTCCCATTTGTCTACTTTGATGAAAGAATCTCAAGGACTTACATTGTTCTTCCTTCAGCTTGTAGTATTCTCTATCCAAAACGATAACACCAGCAACATTTTCAAAGGCAAGTTCAAACGAGTTCATGATTTCAATATGACGACCTCGTTGCTGCCCAATAATTGCACCAATGACTGAAAATGAAGTATTACTAGTTAGAGCAAAGGTAAACAAACTTGGAGCTGCTCGCTCAGTATCGTTTTGTTCTCAGCTACTTGAATAAAGAATCAGAAATAGGAAACAAAGGGGGTAATTTCTTGTATAGCGTAGTAGCCTGGAGGAAGTGGGCTGAACAAAACAAACTAATAGCCTATGTGGCAACAAAAGACATGAAAGCGAAGCCACAAAAAGAACATCAGTTAGGCTACAGGCAAGAAGTTCTTACGAGTCAAGGCTGATAATTAAAATATGTGGAATTTTTTACAGTTCAAAAAAAAATCTAAAGAGTTGAATGACGGATCTTTCTCTATGCTTGTGTCCCAAACTAATAGGCTACTTCAGTTTTCCTGCAATAACATTTTAAAGTCTGTTCAGCTTACTAGTAGGCCTACCCGATGAAAAGTTTATCTGGGAATAGTAGTACGAAGTTGTACGAAAAAGTAGCATGGAGTACTAACTGATGCTACTACATGCTTCTACTTCAAGGTTACCGTGTTACTGTATTCTACTAAATGCTACTATTATGCTCCTAGAGCAAGACGGGATGCTACTGGATACTGCTAATTAAGATTTTCCCAGTCTGAGGCACATTTAATGATAGTACTCTTTACTATTACATGTCATTAGATGCAACTTTTTCATACATCTACCATACAACTAGGCAGGCTACAAATTTTTCATCGGGTACACAGTAGCACTGCAACCGGCAGTAAAATATTATTACATCTTGTAAAAAAAAAATGTTCTAGTAAAAAATCAATAAGGTACACCTTGAAGGTGTGATAGCCTACTGTAGGCCTAAATTTACTTAAAATCTAAGAAAAATCCAAACATTTCTTAACACATGCCTACAAGCTGACTATTGTGTCATCTCTCATGAAAGTTATCATAAGGAAGGCTCGCAATAAGCTCCTTGTGGCATGGGTTTCATCCCTGATGAAAACAAAGCAACTAATTCTGCGACATTTAATGGTGCTCATAGCTGGATGATCCCCAATGATGTGATATGAGCCGCCAAGAAATTAAAATAGAAAGACTTGTTTAGTCTTAAGTCAGGATTCTTTGATGATGAAACTGGTGAATGCGAGTTTCATGGTGAGTCTCACGGTTTCGTCATACATAGTTGCCTTTCAGCAGCCTATACTTAATCTCTCAATTATATTACAAAGATGTTGTATTTCTGTTACTATGTTTGGGCCGGCACGTTGCCAAACCCCATCAGTGGACTGCTTGACAGAAACTCTTAGCATCAGACAACTTTTCTTTCGAGGTTCTGTAACTAGTAAGTGCTGCTTCTCGGTTGTGCTAAAACCTAATACTAAGTGTAGAAGAAACGAGTTAACATTAAACAAGAGCTGTATGCTCATATGGCACTTGCATGGTTAAGATGTATTGATTTATCAAAAGTAAGTTTCGACTTTGCGGTTGAGATTCGCACTCTAAGGGAGCTAGAACTTCATTTGTAAGCAAAACCCTACAGGCAAAAATGATAATGGGCTGATGGGCATCATCAAAATGCATGTATTGCTTAAAAGTATTTTTCTTACTTTGCGGTCAAGATTGGTACTTTAAGGAATAATCGGATTTGCGAAGTAGCGATTTCTAAGCAAATCTTGTTGAATCTCTAGTATTCCAGTGAAGTTTCATCGTCCTAGCACATCTGGAGGTACCTTAACTCGCAATCACCGGAATCCCAGACCCCCCCCCTCCCACTCCACCCACAATACCCAGAGCCAATCTGGTTCTGAAAATGATTTATCCAGAGTATCTGTATGTCATTCCCACAAAGTTCGATCCCAATCACACCAGTCTAAGCGGGTCAAGTATTCTTAGTTGTCGGATTCGGATGAAAAAAGATCATCAGAGATAAATGTCCTCTGTTCAATTATTAAATTTCACTCGAATCCGATCCCCCGTTCCCAACTTACGCATGACTAAAAATTCCGGATTCCCCTCCCTCCACTCCCCCCTAAGTCGGTTTGACCGGGTCCCTGATATGGCTGCCAAGTTTCGTCGTGAAAATCCCCCAAAACTGGAATTCCGGGAAATCCCCCCCCCCCCAAGTGTCCGGGTCTAGTCCTAATTGTGTAAAAGATTTACATGGAGCAGATGTTTGTTCTCTCCAGCAAGTTTCACTCCGATCCTCCTTTCTAATCGTTTCTTGAAATTTCCAGTCCCCCCCCCCCAAATCCCCTCACAGTGCCTGGAGCCAATCTGGTTCAGTAAATGATTACCCAGAGCATCTGTTTGTTCTTCCCACAAAGATCCATCCCGATCTCTCCATTCTAAGCGGGTCACGTATCCCCCCGATCCCCGATAGTTGTCCGATCCGGTCGGGATACGAAAAAGATCACCAGAGAAATGTCCTCTGTTCAATTCTTAAATTTCACTCGAATCCGACCACCTGTTCCAAAGTTATGCATGACTCAGTATTCCGGATTCCCCTCCCGTCACTCCCCCACGATTACCAAATCGACGAAATTTGTATTTTCAAGTCAGTTTGGTCGGGTCCCTGATATTTTATTTATTTATTCATTTATTTCCCTCAAGATTGAGGAGTACAACTTATAAATTGTAAAACAAAATCATTCCTAAATCAACTAAACTCCTTTCAATAAAATACTGTGAAATAATATACAAAATACACTTCAACAACTAACTTATAATTACTTACGTATCGCACTAATGGTTGTGGGTTAGGAGGGCTTCCGCTGCTTTTTTGTAAAAACTTGTCATCTTTTTCTTCAAGATTAAAACCGGGTCCTTTATTTTAAAATCTGAAACTAACTGCGAATTACTAAAAGAAATTGGGAACCCAAGTAGAAATTTACAAAATTTAAAATATGATATTTTTATCGCAGAAATGTCGCTAATTCGAAAATTTTCTGTAATTGTTGCAGCAAAAAGTACGTGAGGTAAAGCCACGGCAGTAAATAAGGACCCAAGAATATCCTTTCTGTATCGCCCACGAAAACGAATTAGGAGGCCAAATGCCTTACGAATTCTGTCTTGGATATGATTAACAATTATAGTTTGAGAAACCTTGGCAGACGATGCATATGGGATCCCTAAATATGTCACTATATCACATGCTGAGAACCTAATCCCATTACCACAATCAAGACAATCACTTCCATCTACGGTACTATTAACAACAAAAAAACTGGCATTTATCAGCACTAACGGAAAGGCCCTTTGCTGACAAAGAAATGGCAAGACGGTTAAAATTCTCAACCAACGCAGCTTTGGATTTACTCAGTAGAATTATGTCGTCAGCATAAGCAAGAATAAATAAGGGAAGAATTGAGAAGACTTGAATCATCCGACGTATCTTTCTGCCCGATTCTCAAGTATCGCGGGTGGAGCCTACTCGGCGCCTGTCCCGACCACAGAGTAATTATTGGCGCTGGTTCTTCTGATCGCCGTTCTCCATGTCAAGAAAGTGCGCCGAATTCAAGTTATACAGAAAAAGGCCGACATTTTGCCGTATGCTCTACAATTAAATCGCAGCTACCACTAGTTTAAAAGACGAGATAAGGGGCTGAAGTACAGTGAGATGATAGAAGTGATGTTCAGTCAGGCAGAAAAGGACCGACTACAAGGACCGACTACAAGTTTAAAGAGAAGGAAGGGACATGCTTCCAAATGTTTTTACTCTAGGCTTAGGAAGTCAGGTAGAATATCCGTCTCTGGAGAAGTGGGAAGTAAGATTTACTTCTTCTTTTTTTCACACAACAATATTCATGTAATCTCCATGGCTGGCAGGCTCATGGTGATGAAAGAAAAGAGTTTTAATAGGATAGATAATGAAACATTTAGCCAACTACCCAAGATAATGATATACATTTGGACCAACAATAATAAGTTGTATCTCAAATGTAGACGTTTTGAATGATATCGTATAGTTGTCATTTCCATAATCAGTCATTAATTTAAAATTAGGAAATACTTCAACCCAACTGTTTTACCAACTGTTACCTATCCGAGAAATGCTATGAACTGAATTTTGTGTACAGTGTACAACTTAAAACAAAACATAACAACTCTTTGGGTATAGTTAGTCAGCTATGCCCAAAATTCGAATTTGAATGATGCAAAAACATGATAATGTAAAAAAAAACGATGATGAAAAAGCGGTCTGTTATTAGCATAGACAACGACAAATTTAGCCAGATGTAAAAGTGCAACTATCCGAGATAATGATACACATTTTTGACCAAGAATAATAAGTCCTTTCCACAAATTGAGACGTCTTAAAAGATATCTTACAATCAACAATCGTTAATTTAAAATTAGGAAATAGTTTACAACCTACTGTGTTTCGCAACTACACGAGAAAGTGATATGAACTAAATTTTGTGCAGATAGTACAACCAAGAACAAATAACGAGTAAGAACAATGGTCTCTCGCCCATCCACCGACTATAAATGTTCCGACAACAATGAGCGTGAATATTAGTGATGCGAAAAACAAAACGCGAACTTGACGATGGTCATTCATAATCGCTTTTGTTACACCATGACCATACGTATGAAGATTGAAATCCCCCTTGTGACATTCCTTTTTATGTCTCTCGGGAGAACCATACAATGCAAACCGGGATTTGAAGCACACTCACTGAAGTCATGACCCATTGAGTTTCAACATCTGTAGTATTAACTTTGTCAGACGAGTGTAAACTAAGAGTAACGTAATTAAGGCTTTCGAGGATTACTGAAATTACCGAAATGGTAGAAAAGCATGGAATAGTCAAAATAATACCAGTAGGTGAGTGTATATTTTGTGTTTTTTCTTCTTTTTTTCCGAAATGTATAGTTGTATACATTTCGATTTATTGAGTTAGATTTCGATTCAGTAGTTAATTGAAAGACGAAAGTTCACCTCAACTTGGTCTATCTCGTTTGTCTTTTAGTTCACTACTTACAAATAATTCGATGTCAACGGTGTATTTTCCCATTAAAGAAAGTCTTTGGTTTTCGTACTGAGGCCTTGCCACATGGGTTCTAGTTTGTCTAGGACCCACATAGAAGTCCTAGTTTTTTTTTTAAATTCAATTCAAAATTGTTTCTGGTTAGTTTGTCAGTGCTGCGTAATATTTGTTCATTTCCACTGAATATTTGTCCTATTAAACCTGAAACGCGGCCTTTTTTTTAAAGAATCTGCCTGTTTTCATCTGATATTCTCATATGAGAGCAAATACTTGGAATGAAATTTATCTCTTCTTGTTCTGGATATTGACACCCCTTAATTGAATTGACCCCGAAAAGATACAATTTACGATACCATATATCTTACGTTACCTGTATACGGCCTTTGGGTTTTTCAATAAGATATATATACAGTTTGTCGTACTTTTAACTAAATTTGACGCATTTGTAAAATCTGCTTTGCATCAAATGGCAGTCTCTGTATATTTTGATATTCTGAGGAATTTTCTTGTCAACCCCCGAAAGCCCCGTTGGGTACAACCAAGAACAAATAAGAGCAAGAACTGCTGTCTCCCTATCTCTGTCACACACCCAAGCTGAGACGAGTCGACTCCCGACGCAAATGAGCGGAGGTGGATCTCACCCGGGACATCAAAAGTCGTTACCTCTACAGATAAGGTGTAACGCAGTAAACCACTGAGGAAGAAAAATCGAATGGAGGCAGCGCAGCAGTGATAAGCCTGTTCACACTGGGCTGGGCGGGCGCTGAAACAGCGGTTGCCGGCTCATTGATTCAGACAAGCTTTCGGGGGTTGACAAGAAAATTCCGAAGCAATTAAGAATATATCAAAATATACAGAAACTGCCATTTGATGCAAAGTAGATTTTACAGATGCGTCAAATTTAGTTAAAAGTACGACAAACTGTATATATATCTGTGTTGAAAAACCCAAAGGCCGTATACAGGTAACGTAAGATATATGGTAACGTAAATTGTATCTTTTCTGGGTCAACTCAATTAAGTGGTGTCAATATCCAGAACAAGAAGAGATAAATTTCATTCCAAGTATTTGCTCTCATCTGAGAATATCATATGAAAACAGGCAGATTCTTTAAAAAAAAAAGGCCGTGTTTCAGGTTTAATAGGCTCAGTGGAAATGAACAAATATTACGCAGATGGAATAGGCTTCTACTCTGACAAACTAACCAGAAACAATTTTTAATTAAATTTAAAAAAAACTAGGACTTCTATGTGGGTTCTAGACAAACTAGAACCAAGCTAGAACCCATGTGGCAATGCCTCAGTACGAAAACCTAAGACTTTATTTGATGGGAAAATACACCGTAGACATCGAATTATTTGTAAGTAGTGTACTAAAAGACAAAGGAGATAGACCAAGTTGACGTGAACTTTCGTCTTTCGATTAACTACTGAACTGAAATCTAACTCACTAAATCGAAATGTATACAATTATCCATTTCGGAAAAAAAGAAGAAAAAACACAAAATATAGACTCACCTACTGGTATTATTTTGACTATTCCATGCTATTCTACCATTTCGGTAATTTCAGTAATCCTCGAAAGCCTTAATTACCTTACTTCTAGTTTACACTCGTCTGACAAACTGAATACTACAGATGTTGAAACTCAATGGGTCATGACTTCAGTGAGTGTGCTTCAAATCCCGGTTTGCATTGTATGGTTCTCCCGAGAGACATAAAAAGGAATGTCACAAGGGATTTCAATCTTCATATTGATTGTCATGGTATAACAAAGGCGATTATGAATGACCATCGTCAAGTTCGCTTTTTGTTTTTCGCGTCACTAATATTCACTAATCAGACGCCAGCGTCTACTCAAACAAAATCAACGCTGTTTCCTTCCCGTGTGAACAGGCCAGAACATCCGCCTCGCTAGTGGCTACGTTGTTTTCTTCGTCAAGTGTGTAACGGCGGAGAGTCGGAGACCAACGAGTATACACGAGCGACCAAGAAATGGCTCCACCTCCGCTCATTGTTGACGGAACATTTATAGTCGGTGGATGGACGAGAGACCATTGTTCTTACTCGTTATTTGTTCTTGGTACAACTTAAAAACAAAACATAATAACTCATTGAGTACATTTCGACAACTAAATACCTTAAATTGTCCAAGTTTAGTACCTGTTCTAGATGCGATTCTTTACAGTCCTGAGAAGACCAAATAAAATTACAATGATCACACCGATCCTATTGAATCTGAACTAAATGCATGCCTGTTAGGTCTATGCTTCAGCGTTCAAGTTGCTTAATTGCTCCCTGAGTCATCAAACGCCGCATTCCCTTGGGCTTCACCGTCTTTGTGAAGGGTCGTGATAACATAAGCTTCATATTGCAAATCTGACCCGAGATTGAAAAGTCGTTTCCATTTGTATTATCCTCAGAATCAGCACTGTTTGAATTTCCCGCCTTTTCTGAATGCTTCATCACTTTTCCTTGGAGGTAACACTTAATACTGCAAGAGGCAACACGCGAAGCTCCACCCAGGCTCCACCTCCGGTAAATAATATCGGACCAAAAGATATCCAGGATGCTGACATCAAGGTTATGTGAGTTCTCAATTCTTCCCTTATTTATTCTTGGCATAAGCTAGGTAAGAAACATCTCGAAGAGCTGAAATCAGAGATATTCGGATTGACCGGAGACACTCTGCTAGACTAACATTAAATATATAAGGAGACAGAATACCACCTTGTCTCACCCCTCTGCCCACTGGCAAATAAGAAGAAAATAGAAGAGAACCCACAGATACCCTAACCGAAAGCCGGCTATACCAAGAACGCAAAACACGACAAATAGTAAGTGGAATGCCCCTTGAAAGTAGGGCAAGAATTGCTGAAGCGTGTGATAAGTTATCAAACGCACCTTTTATGTCAATTAAAAGAGCGTATAAAGTTTCATTTTTATTTCTAGATTCAAGTATTATTTTTGAAAACGCAGCATGGGCGTGATCACAACCCATACCTTTCTTAAACCCAACTTGATTTTCACCAACATCAAGGTTATCAAAGAGACGTTTTATACTTAATTCAAACAATTTACCAAAGATTGATCCACGGGTGATTGGGCGGTAAGAATCACATAAAAGTAGATTTCGCTTTCCAGTTTTGGGAATAGGTATGATAGTACCAAGTTGGAAAGGAGATGAAACAATGGAACATATGCCTGCCAAGTTTCGTCGTGAAAATCCCCAAAACCACCGCCATCACCGGAATTCCGGGAAACCCCATCCACCCCACCCCCTTAAGTGTCCGGATGCAGTACAATTGTGTAAACGACTTATCTATAGCAGATGCTTGTTCTTCCCAGCAAGTTTCACTCCGATCCCTCCATTCTAACCGTTTCCTGAAATTTCCGGACCCACCCCCCCCAACTCCCCCCTGGCTAACGAATCCGGTCAAGACTTTAAACAGGAAATCCAAGAAATACAATCAATTCAGTTATTAAGTTTCATTTCAATCCGATCACCCGTTTGAAAGTTACACACTACTCAATTTCCCGGATTCCCCCGCCCTCCACTCCCCCCCCCCCCGAGATGGTCGGAAAGGAAAACTGACTATTTCTAAGTTTGTTTGGTCGGGTGTCTTATATGCCTGCCAAGTTTCATGGTCCTAGCACATCTGGAAGTACCCTAACTCGAAAAAGTGTGACAAACTGCCCTCAATTTCAAGTTTCCACCGCCCTCCACTCCCCATGCCAAGTTTCATGGTCCTAGCACATCTGGAAGTACCCTAACTCGAAAAAGTGTGACAGACTGCCCTCAATTTCAAGTTTCCACCGCCCTGCACTCCCCCGCATAAGGTCAGATCGGGAAACTGATTATTTCCAGGTTAGTTTGGTCGGTTCCCTGATATGCCTGCCAAACTTCATTGTCCAGCACATCTGGAAGTACCCTAACTCGGAAAAGTGTGAAAAAAAACTCGGACCGACTGACAGACCGACAGACCGACGGACCGACAGACGGAATTGTGATTGGTATATGGCACTTGACCAGAGGCTGCAAGTGCCATAAAAACAGTAGAATACTCTTAATGATCTAGTGTGCAGTCTGATACATTTCCAAGCTTGATTCCGGAAATATAGTACATGAGCTGTATTTTTTGCCAATTCACTGAAAAAACTTTCTCCGTATAAAGATTAAAGTTAAAGGCCACCTAAATAAAGAGTAGGCCTACCAAGTATCATCCCTATCTGTATGACTTCCGTTAACATTGCTTGCAGAAATCCAAATACGAAAAAGTGTTTCCAAGCTATGATTTTTGCTCCATTTTACATCTGTCCTTATTTCAATACCGAACAATTATAGAAATGAACAAATGTCTCCAATCAACCCTTCTTCTGGAAATTTGTTTAACCAGTTAAGCCCAAACGTATATCTAGAAGAAATCCAATACGATCCGGCCATCGCTGTACAAGATCTGAATGAGTTGCGCTTGTTGTCTTGGAGTCTGCGTGTGCAAAACTCAAGAAACGAACATCCCTATTTTGAAAACGTCACGATCAGGAGAAGAATGCTCTCCGTGGCCATGTCTGTCAATGCATTCTCCATTGTGTCTTCAAGTATGGTTTCATTGTTCAGGTGTCCTTTAACTGCAGTATTTGCTACTTCACATTATCTCTATTTACCGCTTCAGAACGAAAGAAGGTTGGATGGACTGAGCTCCAACCTCAGTCCACAGTTGGGTTGACCGACCAGCAATCGGTTGACCGACCAGCAAGCAGTGAAGACAAAAAAAACAGCCTATAAAAACTTAGGTCAGCTACTGGAAGGACAAAAAGGGCTCATAATGAGAAATACAGCTGGTTATCGTTTAACTAGATGATGGTAAAAAATGCAGCAATGGCTTATGAGCTATGCAGTATATCCAGACAGAGGCGTTAGGGGAGACCAGCCCACCTTCACCACAGCCCAGGTTCGACATTTGCGTTATACTAACGGCCCACCAACGTAAAAAATCCCATACTTTAGCATTTGAGTTGTCATCTAGTAGCGAAAGTTTAAATAAGGCAGAAGGATGTTACAAAAGATTTGTAGATTTTATGGGGTACCGTAAGTTATTTTTTGGTGCTTTAACACCAGATTATGTTGTAAAGGAAAACTGAAAAAGTAAATCCTTAACTTAAATATCAAAGAGAACTCTCTATCTATGATGGGATGCATATTTACCCTCTAGTAGCGAAAGTTTAAATATACACAGGAGGATGTTAGAAAACATTTTGTAGATTTCATGGCTTAAGTTGTTTTTAGGTGCTTTAAAACCAGATTTTGTCACAAAAGGAAATGGAAAAAGTTCATCCTAAACTTAAATCATCCTTAAATCAAAGATAACTCTTTAACTCGACATGATTGTCTGCAACTCAGCAACTATGATGGGACGAACATTTACCCCCATCTACGGTAATAATTGAGCAGGACTGTTTCTCTCAAAAGAGGACTCCACTCCCCGATGATAAGGCACTTTCATCGGGCGAAAGTTCACTTATTTGTTGGCACGAAGATCCAACAAACACAGAAGAAAAGAAAATTTTGTATACATTTGTCGGGCATCAGTCGACTTGTTGGCACATCTGGTTATTTTCATCTGCAAGCAATAAAATCCTGCAAACATTTTGTTAGGCAAAACAACGAAGAAGTCAAATTCTGCATGCTTTGTTCAGCCCCATGGATTCTCGTCGACACATAGGCTTCTTTTTATAAATAAGGAATACAGAAGAAATCAAATTTTGTAAGCTTTTGTTGGGCATCTGTCGACTCATCGGCACATCAGGTTTTATCAAATCTTGCAAACTTTGTCGGGCACATCCTGGATGTTCAAGTCTCGTCGGAAAAACAGGTTATTCTTACACATAAGAAATCAAGTTCTATACAGTGTAGTAGGGCAAAACACAGAAGAAATGAAATGCTATATTGTTTTGTCGGGCATTAGTATTCTTGTCGGCACCGGGTTCTTTTTAGTAAAAGGTATCAAATTTCTGTAATCGTTTATCGGTGCATCCCAAAAGCTAAAGTTTCGTCGGCACATCGGTTTCTATTTACATGTAAAAAAGTAAAGTTTTTCACAGTCTTGGCAGCAAAACACAGAAGAAATTGGATCCTGTAAGCTTTTGACGGGTGTCAGTATTCTTGTCGGCACATCGGGTTCTCTTTATACGTAAGAAATCAAATTCCGTCATCATTTATCGGGTGCAAATTTTGCCTGGAAAAAATAAGACTAAACAAAAAATCCCCTGCTGTGCTTAGTTCAACTCCTTCTGGGTACAGCCGTTGGACCCTTCGCTTTCAAACAAAAGCAGAAGAGAAAAGCAGAATATGGGAATTTAAATATAGAAATATACAGTAGGCTAGAGGGATGCTTGTTTGTAACACTTTTCTATCTTTTCCACTACCTTGGCTCTGTACCTTTCAGATAAAAAAGTAAAATGGAAAATAAAAATAACAAACTTGATATCAGCTAACAGCCAACTATGTCAGGGTCATCCTGGCACAAACTTGAGGTAGAAACTGAATTAACTTTCTTTGATTTTGAATTTACTGAAAAGGTCCTTCCTCTTTTGAAGGCATCTGCAGGTTAGGACCGCCATCCTCTCGACTGAAGGTGCATTCCTCGTGGCAAACTTTTCAAATTATGAAAGGCAAACCAGGTGTCAGTCGAGCAGGGTTCCCAGGTGGCTAAAATACCAGGCTGTTAAAAAAGGTGATTTCTGCCGGTATCAAGTGGCATGGATAAAATCAAATAACTGTCTAAAATCAAATTTATAACTGCTACTATGTGATTTTGGTAGAACTCCGCTATTCTAAGACTGTCGTACTTCTTTCATGTATTAAAGATTGTAGTTCATGGTAGCCTAGAGAGGACGGAAGGATGCAAGAGTAATATCAACACTGAATAGGTGTAAGTCATATCTGCCATTATAAATGGCACTGCAGTTAGGTTCCTTCATTTATACGCACAAGTTCCTCCTGAGAATCCCTACAAAGCTACCGTGTAACATACTATCAACAAAACAAGAAGGAAACGGCATAAAATTACAAGCTCAATTCTTGAAGTAGCCTATTTCCTAACCGTGTATTGTATCTACATGTACAACAAAACGCCTCCTCATTTTCTAAAAGCCTAATTAATATAACATGGTATAAACTCCAGGTATAAATAGTCAGGGAATCAACCCTGGTTGAAAAATAGTCGGAAAAAATGAAGAAACTACAGTAAACACTGATACGCAGAAAAGATCATTGCGATTTGATTTTAGCCAGTTTTAGCCGGCAAAAATAATTTTTTATTAATAAAAGCCGATTAAAACCGCCGGTATGGTAAAATCAATTTTAGCCGGTAAAAGCCGAACCTTGCACTTGAGTCACTTTCTGTCGTGAGAAACAAAATTTTCAAAAAATAACAAAAGCGTTAGTGGTTATAGCAAGAATTCATAGTAAAAAATGCCTGGTTTGGGTTTTAGTTTTTTCTTCGGAGATTGTTCACTGTTAGCAGACATTCACATCAAAGGCGTCACTAACCAAAATGTTTTTTGGGGGGGACGAGGCATTTACCGACTGGCTGGTAATTTTTACCGACTGGTTCTGCAGAAAAGCGACTGTTTTCAACATGAAAAAATTATAGTTTCTAAGCAAATCGACTGATTTCCAGAAAAATCCACTGATATTCAGAAAAAACAACTATTTTGATGACAAATCAACCAATTTTCAGAAAAAACAACTGTTTTCCTGAAAAAAATCAACTGTTAGATGAAAAATCGTGGCTATTTGCGTCAACTCAATTTTGTTTGCCAACTGGCTGACAGCATTGGGGGGGCATCCTCTCCATGCAGTCGTGATGCCCCTGGTTCACATAAGCATACCTCTACTGTACTTCAATTAACAGTCTCAACTGATGCACAGTCTAGAACACTCTTGTAATCACCCGCTCGTGCGGTTTCCTCTGATCTGGCCGTCTGGTAGTCTCCTGAACTTGCGGTTTCGCTCGTTACAGCCAAACCTCGTATCTCCGCCTTTTCCACCAATACGTCTACCCAGTAGCTGCCTGAGGTTGCGGTTCCGCCTGTCCTGGCGGTCAGTGTGTCCTCGTACAGATGCTAAAACTCCTCAGAGCGCGGTTCGGCTCTGATGATGGCATGGGGCTGTGTCATCTATGGGTCGTTTTATTCTGTCGAGGCTGCTGTACTATTTGGCGTCAGGTGTCGGCGCAATAGATCTAGCAAGGGGGTAACGACTTCTTTTTGTTCTAGGTGTACGTCTGTATGATCGCAGTCATCACGCACTTTTTTTATTATGGATGTATTTAAGTAAAATTTTAACCGAGTTTGACGAATTATTGGCGTTCGGAACAGGACACCTGTTTAATTAGTTTGAAATTCGCTTTACTATCTTCTCTTCTCCCTTTCCGGAACTTGATGCGGTACGTCTCCTCCGTAATGGTGGGTTTCCACACTGCGTAAATTCCGAGCGTATTTGAGCTTTAAAATATTTCTAGCAATACAATACTCCTTCTCGAATTGACTATCAGGATATGGTTTCGTTCTTGCCTACTTTAGTACGCAAAACACTCGACGAACCAAAATGAGTCGGCGCTCTTATCGCAACTGCTGTCCCACCTGTTTGACCGCAAACAATAGCCTACTTGGAATTGTTCTTCCTGTTCAACAAACTTTTCCGCTATAATTAACCCATAACCCTTTAACAAATTAAAGATTACGCAACTCCCGACTCAGGTCCTTGGACAACCGTAATCAAGTATCGGTTCGATTTTTATCAGTTCCCAACCCGTGTGAAAAATTTCGCGCTCGTGAGAATTAGTTAAGGGGACGCTAGTCCAAACCCATTATGATAGGCAGATTCAGAAAGGGTTTCAGTCGGTAAACAGGTCAAAGCAAAGGACTACTGTGCGATGTTTATCTGATTTTCACAGGTCATTAGAGGGAATTAGGTCTTGACGCTGACTTCACATCGCAGTTGCATAACGTTTAGGGTTATTTCGGAGGGGGGGGGGGGCCTCGGGTCGGATTAAAAAAGTAAAAAAGACAGATCAGAGGTTAACGGTTATAAAAACGATTATTTTGGCATGTTTTTTTTTTTTTTGGGGGGGGGTGCTTGGGTCGCTTGAGACGTTAAGTCTTTCCAAATGCCAAGTTTCATTAAGAATCGATCATCCGTTCAGTAGCTATAAATGCCCCAAGATCCGGATTCCCCCCCCCCCTCCACCCCCCCCACGATGCTTGGATCGGGAAATCGACTATTTCCAGCCTAATCATTTGGGTGCTACTGATATGCCTGCCAAGCTTATGTAGCTTATGGAAGTGCACGGAGCAGTAAAACCCGAACCGACAGACCGACAGACATTGTGATCGCCGACTTTGCCGAAGGGCAAGTGCCATAAAATGGTCCGTTGTTCTGAAAATTATTCTAAAAACAGTCCGTAAAAAATTAAGAGCCAGTCAGTAAATACCTCCCCTCCCCTAAAATTTGTGGCTAGTAACGCCTCCGGTGGTTCCATTGTCAACTTAAAAATACAAGCTACGTTAGAACTTTTATCATATATTTTATTTATCATATGTCATTTCAAAAAGAAAATTTTTCGGATTTATCAAACTAACGTGAACTTGCGAATGTTTAATCGGATTAAACAAGTCAAGTCTGATCCGATTAAACTTGAACTTAAAAACTATTACAAATCCTGTTTATTAACTGAATATTTCAAAGTGATTTATTAGACATTACACAGCTTGACGAGGACCCTTGCCAAGAAGGGCCGCAATATTGCTGTCAGAAGCACCGTAGCTGACCTATCTATTTTTAGCCATTGTCTGAATGTAATTACAACATTATACACCAACAACCTCCCCCCACAGAGGTCGTACCTGGTCCAGATCTCACATCTTACAATTCGGGCCGATGACCATTGTATTTTCCAGTTTTCACCACATTATCAGTTTGATTTATACATACGTTAATACATTTCTCGGCCCCCCCCCCCATCCAACTACCATCTAAAACCATCGCTCTAAAAGAAGGTACATAAATCTGTTTTCGTAACTATTATACAATAGCCTACTCGGGCTTGTTCTTCCACTTAAACAAACTTCTCTGCTGTAATTAACCCACAACCCTTTAACAAATTAAAGATTACGCAATTCCCGAGGCAGGTCCTTGGACAACCGTAATCAAGTATCCGTTTGATTCTATCCGTTCCCAACCGTGTGAAAAATTTCGCGCTCGTGAGAATTAGTTAAGGGGACGCTAGTCTAAACCGATTATGGCAGTCAGATTCAGAACGGGTTTCGGTCGGTAAACAGGTCAAAGCAAATGATTCTACTGTACGATGTTTATTTGAGTCTCACAGGTCATTAGAGGGAATTGGGTTTTGACGCTGACTTCAAATCGCATTGCATTACGTTTAGGGTGCTTCTTTTTAGCATTTATTTCGGAGGGATTAACAAAGTAAAAAGACAGATCAGAGGTGAACGCTTATAAAAACGGTTATTTTTGCATGTTTGTTTTTATTTGCGGGGGGGGGGGGGGCTTTGGGTCGCCTGAGACATGATGTCTTTCCAAATGCCAAGTTTCATTACGATTCGATCATCTGTTCAGTAGCTATAAATGCCCCAAGATCCAGGTTCCCCCTCCCTCCACTCCCCCCCCGCGATGCTTGGATCGGGGAATTGACTATTTCCAGCTTAATCATTTGGGGCCTGCTGTTTCGTTTCGTTGTCCTAGCTTATTTGGAACTGCACTAGGTAGCAAAACCCGGACCGACGGACGGACAGACATTGTGATCGCCGACTTTGCTTGACTTTGCTGAAGGGCAAGTGCCATAAAATGGTCCGTTCTTCTGAAAATCCGTCGATTTTTCGTCAGAACAGTCGATTTTTTCTTGAAAAACAGTCCGTAAAAAATTAATAGCCAGTCAGTAAATACCTCCCCTCCCCTAACATTTTTGGCTAGTAACGCCTCTGGTGGTTACATAGTCCCTTCAAAAATACAAGCTACGTTAGAACTCAAATACATAATTTTATGTATTTATCATCCGTCATTTCAAAAAGAAAATGACGGAGTATAAAGGTTGCATTTTTCATATTTATCAAATCTAACGTCAACTTACGAATGTCGAAAACTTGCGAATGTCGGTAAACAGGTCAAAGGAAAGGACTCCTACTGTGCAGTGTTTATCTGAGTCTCACAGGTCATTAGAGGGAATTGGGTTTTGACCCTGACTTCAAATCGCATTTGCATTACATTTAGGGTTCTTTTTTTGCATCCTTTAAGTGCCTGAAGCAGCAAGCTTCCTAATTAATGTATCGTCGAGCCACAAAATTTCCGGGACTCCCCCTCCAACTCCCCCCACTGTGGCTGAATAATTTGATCTCCAAAAAAACTTCTCCAGTGTAATTCCTTGGAATCAAATAATAAACAATCATAAACAATCAACAATTTCAATTGTATTTTGCACAATCACTATGACAGTGAAGCACGCCAAATTAACAGAAGTAGACTTGAAGATCCCTTAGTAATGTTGCCACATCATGTTCATCAGTCTGTCTCGGTCTGCCATAACTTTTGTCCCTACCCTCTTGGACGAGTGAATCTTATGGTTCGATCAGAGTCATGTCCTTGTGGACTGGAATTCCTGGCAGTATTTTTGCCACTATCAACCGTATCTCAACTTTTCCATACGAACATCAACTCATGGAGATTCGGTAGCTACACAGAGTACCAAATGGGCTATCGGTCCAAAATTATTCGGTATCAGGATTGAGATTCGGTAAATTATTCGGCATAATTTTTGGGACTCGATAGTTACCACGAATCCCTGATTCGTGAGTTTCTCATCGGCTCTCGAGTGTTTTGTCTATGTCCTGAAGAGCACCACTGCCAAGAAGAGCCGACAAAAAAATCGGCATTTCATTATTTTAGCTGCGGCTTGAGGAGTTGGACCTCGGGTTGCTCAAGTCACATTTAGAGGGGGTTAAATTTCGTAGTTTCATATTTTTGCCAGTGACCTGAAAAGATCCCTTACCAAAAAGGACCGACAAAAAATCCGAGGAGGACCATTGCCGCGAAGGGCTGACATACCAAAAATTGCAAATTTCGTATTTTCTCGTCTCTCGAGTTTCTCAATGGGTTTCGAGTTTAAACCCTTACGATATTGGCATTGAAATTTAAAAAAAATTCGGTATTTCATAATTTTAGCTGCAGACTGAGGAGTAGATTTGTGAAGAATGGTCGAAATCCCCAGATAGAAGTTTCATGTTTTAGCTGACCTTAGAAGAAAGCCACGAGGAGACCAGATACCAAAAATTGTGAAAACTTCGTATTTTTATAATGGCACTTTGGGTTGCTCTGAGAGGTTTAAGTTTCATAATTTCATTATTTCATTTTTGTGAATCAATGATCGACATTTAGGAAGTCTTATTTGACCCTTTGTTTGAGTAAACACAATAATATAGATACCACTTCTTGGTAATGAAGCTCATTTCAGTGGTGTAGGCTACCACACATAAAAGTCGCAGACCCTCGTAAATAAAAATAAAAAACTGAATTTCAGCTTAAATTGTTAAGAAACAAATGGGACTCATTTTCTTAGAGAATAGAAAAGTTCATTACCTTGAAAAAAATTCCGCGTTCTGAGCCTTTCTTTGCAATTTTTGCGATAATTTGTAACCATTATTTGTAAAATATGGTGAATAGAGAATGAACAGTTAATCAGATAATAGAGAATGAATCGTATTCTTGTAGAGCTCGCTTTGGCCTTTCGAATGATATAAGATAACATTGGATTTCGACAACTATGTATCTTTGAAAAAATGTACAATGATGACAAGTCAACACGAGTTTTAGCCTACATCTCGGAAATGCAACAGCTGCGACAACGCGCACTACGATATTCGTTTTCAGCGACATCGACTACCCTATAAACTACTTCTCAATGTTTGTGTTCCAAAACTTCTCAGCATTTGTGTTCCACCTAAGCTTTGATTAACAGAAATACGCGAGTCGTCAAAATATAGAATCTGGCTGGCGCCAGCCTGAGCTAGGATATTCGGTATCAACTCACCCCTTGTTGTCATTCGATGCCAGTCAAACCCGCAATGTGGGAGGGAATAGGGTGGCAATGCGCAAAGTGGGTGGGTTACGCTGATACAACAGTGAATACACGTCGGAAATTGACGTGTCCATTTAACAGGTGGGCCGTGGGAAGTAAATAGTGATTATTGCAATTGGAGAGCAGGGAAGGCAACGTTTGAAGGGGAAGATAACAGAGCTGTTTAATGGAAATAGAAGACTCGAAAGAAGACTTTCGTTATCTCAGATCCTATCATCTGTTGTTATAATACTTTGGTGAGCTAATATTTTGGCCACGGGAAAGGAAATGATACGGAGAGAAGCAGGGGGATAGTGTAGACTACACCACGGAACTGGAACCTCGATTAAAACTTTAAATTAGATTGGCGGGCTCTAATTCCCCACTGTAAAATGTACTTTCCGAAAGAACAAGACCGAATGTTTCGATGGGATCCCAATGTGGAATATTTGTTGATTTATTTAACAACCTATAGACAAGCGGGTCTAGTAGATGTCGAGGGGTTGCTCACTCCCAAAAACGACGCACACCAAGTGGCGCGTGCCGGTGCCAAGCCGCGTTATTTTTTCAAATTAAGTATTGTGATAAACCATGATTTCTGATGTACATGTAAACAAATTTCATCAGATATTGGCCAAGAATGAAGTAAGTCTACAATGTTCACGAGCTTGGGTTGAATTACTTGCAAGGCTGGGTCACAGGATGAAATTTACGAATGTGTAAATTCTTGGGTTTCTTGTATTTAATTATAAACGATACCCTAGAAATAAGAATGATCATGGGCCCTTGGAAATCAAGAGAATGATCTGGTGAAAAGTATTATATATATTATAAAAAAGGAAAGTCAGGTGCCGGCATTTGCACCCTGGAAATTGGTGTACAGTTAAATCGAGGATGGGCAACCCCTTTGTAGCTGAGCTCTTTACACTGTTTCCGCGGTAGTTTTGTTTGCCTCTCCACACATCGCTGCTAAAACATCGTAGCTGACGTATCCTATGCACGAATACATTTACCTCCTCCCACCCCCTTCCTCCCATAGTTTCTTTATCAACCGTCACCTTTTCTCTACTTGTAAAATGGACGTATGACATTTTCAGCACAAAATAATTACTCAAAAAATTAGTCTCTAGCAGTGAGCAGTGGGCAAGATTCGTCATCATGCATGAAAGGCCTCCCAGCGCTGCGAATTTGACTCCCACGTCACCCCCTTTCTCCCACCGGCTTCGGTCAAGCAAGGTGAATGAGTAGCCTACTATGTAGCGCTACCAAGGCCGATAAATTGTTCAATTTGGTTGTTCGTTGGAAAACAGAAGATCGGAATAATTGGCTACTAAGGATTCCATCCGTGGGTTATTAATTATGATAGTACGGCATACGCGGGGCCATGCAAGGATTCGATTCCAAATCAAGGGCTAGGTACGCATCAGAGTACACCATTTCATGCTGAGGATTCGAACTCGACCTTAAAAACAAGACCTAAGGTTTCGATGGGATTCCAAAAATTTAATATTCGATACAGGAAATTGTGTTTTGTCTTTGCCAGATCCAGTCTTCGCCAGACTCCTTGATCTGAGCAAACCAAATTCAAATATTGGTTCAGTCCGTCGACGTATTAGCTCACTAACACCTGCAGGCGTGACACGTTGTGTACGGATTACGGAATATCGTTCTCGGAGTGAGCAAACCCTCCCCATTTTGCGAAATTTATTTACACTTGTAGTTTTGTGTGATATGTAGTGGTTAATCTGTGTTTTTCCATACGTCTAGTTCGCTTACTCTGTTCGCCCCTTAAATCGAGTATTTTTAAAATAATTTGCATTACTCTACGCACGTAATTCGCATCTTCCTGACCTGGCACTACGCTAATCTCTACAAAATGACAAAGATTCTGTAGAATTAAATTTGGTTATGTTTAACCACGAGAAAGTGCAACCTCGAGTGCAAGGTAAGTTAAACAAAAATGACGGAAGCATAACGGCACTGCACTGACTCTTACGAAATCATTTGCATGATTTTTTAGCACAAGTAAGATTGTTATAATCCAATATGGTAAACCCCCTTTATCACCGCTTGGACCTGGTTCTGCCGCGCCGAGATTTTCGATTTCCTTCAGCGCGAGTTTTCTTTGGCCAATATGTAATAAGTTTATCTTAATGCCTTTTTCTCCTAGCAAAGCAACCAAGTTTGAGCAAGAACAGAGATTCAACTAATTGTATGCTGATCTAAATTTCCGTGTTCTTTTAGAGCGAACTCGTGTAACACCGATCCCTGGAAATTAGAGTTTCCTTCTTTTTTTTTTACGAAATCCCAAATATTTTGTAGAATCAGATTTCTCTTTTTCTCTAGTATTTATGTTGCCTGCCTGTTTTTCCTCATCTCGCCTCATCTACCCTCGTCCCTTGCCCAAATCTGAAAAATACAATTCAATAGCCTTTGCCAACTTTGCGGTAATACCCTCCAGCTTGAGGCTACGAAACTTGCAGACCGGCCGACTCCGTTGCTTGCTTTGCTCCGACACCCCTTATCTTCGTCCGGCTCTTTTGAATAATTAACAGTCAAGATGGGTTTGAATAATTAAAAACTCAGATGGGGATGCTCAGGAGAATAGTTGCGAAAACAGATTTATGTACCTTCTTTTAGAGCGATGGTTTTAGATGGTAGTTGGATGGGGGGGGGGGGGCCGAGAAATGTATTAACATATGTATAAATCAAACCGATAGAGATAATGGGGTGAAAACTGGCAAATACAATCGCCATCGGCCCGAATTGTAAGATGTGAGATCTGGACCAGGTACGACCTCTGTGGGGGGAGGTTGTTGGTGTATACTGTTGTAATTACATTCAGACAATGGCTAAAAATGGATAGGTCAGCTACGGTGCTTCTGACAGCAATATTGCGGCCCTTCTTGGCAAGGGTCCTCGTCAAGCTGTGTAATGTCTAATAAATCACCTTGAAATATTCAGTTAATAAACAGGATTTGTAATATTTTTCAAGTTCAAGTTTAATCGGATCAAACTTGACTTGTTTAATCCGATTAAACATTCGCAAGTTCACGTTAGACTTGATAAATATGAAAAATGCAACTTTTGTACTCCGTCATTTTCATTTTGAAATTCTTTTCCTTTTTGAAATGACGGATGATAAATACATAAAATTAAGTATTCGAGTTCTAACGTAGCTTGTATTTTTGAATTGACAATGTAACCACCGGAGGCGTTACTAGCCAAAAATTTTTAGGGGAGGGGAGGTATTTATCGACTGGCTCTTAATTTTTTACAGACTGTTTTTCAGAAGAATTTTCAGAACAACGGACCATTTTATGGCACTTGCCCTTCGGCAAAGTCGGCGATCACAATGTCTGTCCGTCCGTCGGTCTGTCGGTTCGGGTTTTGCTACTCTGTGCACTTCCATAAGCTACTTAATTTTTTAAGGCTCTTAATTTTTTACAGACTGTTTTTCAGAAGAATTTTCAGAACAACGGACCATTTTATGTCGGTTCGGGTTTTGCTACTCTGTGCACTTCCATAAGCTACATAAGCTTAGCAGGCATATCAGTAGCATCCAAATGATTAGGCTGGAAATAGTCGATTTCCCGATCCAAGCATCGTGGGGGGGGGGGGGGGTGGAGGGAGGGGAAATCCGGATCTTGGGGCATTTATAGCTACTGAACGGATGATCGATTCTTAATGAAACTTGGCATTTGGAAAGACTTAGCGTCTCAAGCGACCCAAGCCCCCCCCCCAAAAAAAAAAAACATGCCAAAATAATCGTTTTTATAACCGTTAACCTCTGATCTGTCTTTTTTACTTTTTTAATCCGACCCGAGCCCCCCCCCCCCCCTCCGAAATAACCCTAAACGTAATGCAACTGCGATGTGAAGTCAGCGTCAAAACCCAATTCCCAGTTTTCAAGTTCAAGTTTAATCGGATCAAACTTGACTTGTTTAATCCGATTAAACATTCGCAAGTTCACGTTAGATTGCATTTAGAAAATGCAACTTTTGTACTCCGTCATTTTCTTTTTGAAATGACGGATGATAAATACATAAAATTAAGTATTCGAGTTCTAACGTAGCTTGTATTTTTGAATTGACAATGTAACCACCGGAGGCGTTACTAGCCAAAAATTTTAGGGGAGGGGAGGTATTTACTGACTGGTTCTTAATTTTTTACAGACTGTTTTTCAGAAGAATTTTCAGAACAACGGACCATTTTATGGCACTTGCCCTTCGGCAAAGTCGGCGATCACAATGTCTGTCCGTCCGTCGGTCTGTCGGTTCGGGTTTTGCTACTCCGTGCACTTCCATAAGCTACATAAGCTTGGCAGGCGTATCAGTAGCACCCAAATGATTAGGCTGGAAATAGTCGATTTCCCGATCCAAGCATCGTGGAGGGGGGGGGGGGGGTGGAGGGAGGGGGAATCCGGATCTTGGGGCATTTATAGCTACTGAACGGATGATCGATTCTTAATGAAACTTGGCATTTGGAAAGACTTAGCGTCTCAAGCGACCCAAGCCAAAAAAAAACAGGCAAGTTTTTATAACCGTTAACCTCTGATCTGTCTCTTTTACTTTTTTAATCCGACCCGAGGCCCCCCCCCCCCTCCGAAATAACCCTAAACGTAATGCAACTGCGATGTGAAGTCAGCGTAAAACCCAATTCCCTCTAATGACCTGTGAAAATCAGATAAACATCGCACAGTAGTCCTTTGCTTTGACCTGTTTACCGACCGAAACCCTTTCTGAATCTGCCTGTCATGATGGGTTTGGACTAGCGTCCCCTTAACTAATTCTCACGAGCGCGAAATTTTTCACACGGGTTGGGAACTGACAAAAATCAAACCGATACTTGATTACGGTTGTCCAAGGACCTGAGTCGGGAGTTGCGTAATCTTTAATTTGTTAAAGTGTTATGGGTTAATTAAAGCGGAAAAGTTTGTTGAACAGGAAGAACAATTCCAAGTAGGCTATTGTTTGCGGTCAAACAGGTGGGACAGCAGTTACGATAGGAGCGCCGATTCGTTTTGGTTCGACGACTGTTTTGCGTACTAAAGTAGGCCAGAACGAAACCATATCCTGATAGTCAATTCGAGAAGGAGGCAAGACAATCTAAATACTCGACGGAGCGGCTTCCATCCCGGTTGGAAATTCTAGGCCGATCGTGAGTCAAAAGTACGGCGGAGAAGATTGCAGCGGCGAAGGCAAATCAGTTACGCTTAAGGCGGCGTCACGCAGTACCAAGAGTGACGGCGAGCGAGTATTTAGTGGCACTATAAACTCGTCGGTTAAGGTTGATTCCCACCAATCGAGCAAAATATCAGGTTCCGGTTCACCAGTCGTCATGCATGCTGCTCAATATTATCAACTTGTGACGACGATGAATAGCATGCTGGTACAGCAGAATGGAGCACAAGGTGTTTCTGATCCGATGCCTAAACTGCTGGAACTCAGCGAGCGCCAACTCTTTTCTCAGCATGTTCGAGTCACGTGCCACCACATTCCCGGAAATAAGTGGGCAACTCACCTGTATCCTGTGTGGTCTGGTCCGGCGCTGGAAGCCATGTCCAGTTCAAGTAGCGACACTTTTATTGTATTGCTAGAAATATTTTAAAGCTCAAATACGCTCGGAATTTACGCAGTGTGGAAACCCACCATTACGGAGGAGACGTACCGCATCAAGTTCCGGAAAGGGAGAAGAGAAGATAGTAAAGCGAATTTCAAACTAATTAAACAGGTGTCCTGTTCCGAACGCCAATAATTCGTCAAACTCGGTTAAAATTTTACTTAAATACATCCATAATAAAAAAGTGCGTGATGACTGCGATCATACAGACGTACACCTAGAACAAAAAGAAGTCGTTACCCCCTTGCTAGATCTATTGCGCCGACACCTGACGCCAAATAGTACAGCAGCCTCGACAGAATAAAACGACCCATAGATGACACAGCCCCATGCCATCATCAGAGCCGAACCGCGCTCTGAGGAGTTTTAGCATCTGTACGAGGACACACTGACCGCCAGGACAGGCGGAACCGCAACCTCAGGCGGCTACTGGGTAGACGTATTGGTGGAAAAGGCGGAGATACGAGGTTTGGCTGTAACGAGCGAAACCGCAAGTTCAGGAGACTACCAGACGGCCAGATCAGAGGAAACCGCACGAGCGGGTGATTACAAGAGTGTTCTAGACTGCTGATGCATTACAGTTAGTTTTACACAAAATTTTGCTTGTGATGCACTTTGTAGTATTCCCTATTTGGAAAAATATTTTTTCTTTTGGTTGAAGTTTAGAGAAAATTTAGGATTGAAAGTCTTGACTCTTGGGGGTCGAAATCCAGTCGAAATCACTTATATGGTAGGTATATTGGAAAAAGGCAGATTTAAGAAATGTCGCCTGCTGCACTTAGTTTAAGTTGAACTTGGTAGTTGTTGGAAGCTTTGCTTTTCAGCTAAAGTTGAAAGTGAACAATGGATGACTTCACCTGAACTTCACAAACCTTGCTGGGGAGATCCTTCCTGTGCTCTTATCCTAGTCCACTGCTCGCTTATATTCATAATAACAAGAGGATGCAGAGCAACGGTCACACTTGCAACCGTTCCACTTGCTGCTAGCACACTTTCGACAGTGGTATTTTCGTCGACTTCCATTTCCGCGTTGTTTTTCTTATTCAAAAGCTTCGCTCACAGACATTCGTGCAGTGTTGCCAAGAGCCTGAGTCATAAAATGTCACAATCCCTGGCAAAAAGGTGCTTTTTCACACCATGCGCTTTTTGGCACCCCAAAAAAACTTCCGCGCAATGCGCATGCTGTAAACGAATTTCAGCTTGTACAAGATAAAAATGGAAAGACAAATTAAGTACCTTAAACACATTGCAAGGTATAGTTTGTATAGTTGTAAGTTTGGTATGGTACTGGTATACTTGTAGAGTTAACACTGCTACTTTTTAAGAGTTACATAGATGGCGACACTATCTGTAAATCAAATTAAATGTTTTGGGGCAGGGAGTCCGCAACAGTAAATAGAAAAGGTGTTTTTTTACCTAAAAAGTGTCACTTGTCAGAAAAGGTGTCACTTTCAGAGAAAAAGTGTCACGGTGTCACCCAGAAAAAAAAAGTGTGACAAAGCACCAAAAGTGTCACACTTGGCAACTCTGCATTCGGGAGTAGAGCTAATAAATGCCGAAAAGAAAAGAATGTGTGTCGCAGAGCTAGTCCCAGGCTCGAACAGTGTCGACCATCTGCCGAGTACTGATAGTGCGAACACACGATCAGGGTCAGGAGCTCCCGGACTGGAATTCCTGCCCGGATTTTCGGCACCATCATCACTTCCATATGGAGAAGTTGAAAAAAAAATTTCAACGCAGTGTGTAAACCCACCATTATTCGTATTCCTAAAAACAGAACAGGAGTACTATAAGACGTTTAATCGTTTATACCATTGGGTCCCTCTCCCGCAATGAAAGTTTTCTGGCCATTTGCAACCCCAAAACAACCTGAACCCTTGCCAAGAAGGGTCGAAATATGGCTGAAAAACACCTTAGCTGACTTCTCCGTTTTGAAACACTTCATACCCGCTTCAAACATATTCTTGTAGCGTTCTGGGCCATTCATAAACCTTCAAGGACCCTTCTTCAGCTTGCAGTATCTTGAAACATTTTAATAATTTAAAACTGTGCTGTGCTTCAACAAATAACCCACGGTTTTGGCTGTTTTAAGCCTTTTCCGAGACCCGTTGACTTGTAGCGAAAACACGGAAACAGTTTACATAACCAGTTTATCTGATTGAAAAACTTCTCGCAGACACCCGGCGGCAGCGTGATACACATCGAAGGTAGCAAAAGACTGCAAGTGAGAAAATCAGCGTGGTTTTGTTAGAGCGGTTAGAATGTACCGTACGAAAGTGGGGTCTCGGGTTTAGAAATATATGGAGTGATTGTGGAAGTAGGATGCATTAGTATCATAAGTAAGACAGATCCTTCAACGCAAATCCAAAATTACCGAAAATTGTGTAATCGCCCACATTCTGTAACAATGAATAAAAATACAAAAATTTGTACAATTGAGGCTTAAACCTTTGTCGCAACAAAGAGTCCCCAGGCCTGATCACCAGCTGAGCAGCGCTTAACCTTCGACTCCCAACCTTCGACGATGTAGTCGTAATCCCTCTGAGAAAACTCCTGGAAAAAAGATGAATGGTAGGTTAGAAGTGTCTGCTGGTGCTAAAGGCGCGCTGACACAAGTAGTTTCCAACACCTGGTATGTTGACAGTTGTTCTGGAACGGAACCATGTACAATAGTTGCGTTTTTGCAGATACCATGGTGTCTATTGCCAGGGTAACTGGATTTGCAATTGGGTGTTTTTGCAGTTATCGTGGTATCTGATACACGGGTGCTCTGTAAAAACGGCAATTGCCGAAATTGCGCTGTTCGAAGTCGTCCCAAGAGAAAAACTGATATTCAGTCACATCACTAAGTGCTAAACTTCTTTTCCACAGATTTGACAAAAATTGATGAAAGTGAGATGACATTTACAGATTCTTAAAAAAGATATCCAAGCTCTCCGATCCGCGTATTTCCGGTACTTGAGATTTTTACTTTATTTGCCACCGTGGTATAAGAATAGACAAATTATCCAGAATTTTAACGCTTCGGATGTCACGGCAAAGCTGGCCTTGCTACACGAGGGGTTATCCGGGTCTGCAGTTTCGAACCTTGAGCCTTTCCATGGTCTTCTACAATGTTTTTCTCGTAGTTGAGTTATTTTCTTTCTTTTTGGTTTCTCTTTTGTTTATTTAGCTTATTACTCCACTTTTTCTTGAATGTTGTAGTGGGTTAAAAATAAATTATTATTATTATTATACCATGATAACTGGCCAGCTAGATACCACGATGACTGCAAAAACACCTTTTTCCCGTGATATCAAATACGACGATGACTGCAAAAACGACTTTAGACCGTGGTATCAGTTACCATGGTATCTGCAAAATCGTAACTAATAATGCTAAGAATTTAATCTAGTTCACTGACCCACTACATTTGACGTACGGCGTATTCTTGCTGTTCCCCGAGGACTCTAACTTGAGGAGTCCCCGCGATTTTGTTTGTCTCGAGGACTCACTCCCCGTATTCTCGCTAGTCCCCACGGACGGGGAATGCTCTGCTTATTATCACAATCATCACAAAGGACTCCCTTTCAGATTCGGACGGGAATCAATTTTGGCTGGTGTTCGTGCAATATAAAATTAATTAAAAACAATCGGAATAAACAAACCAAAAATAAACTGGTCCCAGACTAACTTGTTTTCGAACAAAATACATTTTGGAAGCTGTCTCAATGCTCTCGCTGTTTCTGTACGAAGAGTCCGCGTGGAATGACTCCCTTTATTCTCGCCGTTCCCTTCGATTCCACGAGGAGTTCTTCAGGAACGGCGAGAATACGCCTCTGGTAGTTTTGACAGCTGTTCTGGCACGGAACCTTGTACAATAATAGATAGCCCTAACTGACTGCAAATCATATTTGACGGGGAAAACGGATAAGTCAATCACATTTTATTAGAGCTATAATTCGGCCCTTCTTGGCAAGGGTCCTCTTCAGACTGAAGCCGCTCAAGCTGGAAAATTAACTTGTGGAAAAACAATTAAAGAAATGTTCCTTAAATATCTGTTTTCTTGAACTCCTTCTCTGAAAATTGGTTCAAAATTGGGTGCTGTGGTTTCAGGACACGGCTGCTGCTTTTCTGTGCTACTGGGTCGTCGAAAGGGTAGGTAATTCACTGACCCACTATACTTGATGTAGTGAAAATTAATAACGCGGAGTACAGACAAGGAAAAGAGAGAACACCCTCTCTTGGACCTGATACGCAAAGCAAGAACGACCCGAGGCCCAAGCTTCTGCTCCGCCAAATCTCTACAAAGATCCCCAAAGTCATTTTTTCCATATTTCACTAAACATTATAACCGTACTTGCTTTTTTATGTTCGTTTGTATTTTTTGTTTATTAGTTTGCATTTTATCGAATTGTTCGTGAGGGCTTTTTTTTCAATGTCCACCCGAGTTAGCCCAGTGCTATTAGGACTCAAATAAGATTGACTGATTGACAACACAAAAAGACACGGAGACAGGAAGAGAAATAGAATTCTACTCTCGTTCCCTTCTCCGTATCACTTAATCTGCCGTAATGAAAGTGAACGAGCGTAAAAATTACATGGACAAAATTAAGTACGAAGAATTCAGCACATATAAATATTCATAGCACATATAAATCCCACAGAGCTTCGTGTTACTATCACACCCACTAGCAATTTCACTTTCATTCAGACGAAAATATGCTGCAGCCACGCTAGGTGAACTAGATGCGAGCGGAACGCATTGTTGCGTTATGAGCCTGAAAAAGTGAGGCTTCACCTTCCAGATCTTCCTTCCGGATTCCAGACAGCCGTTTTCGTCGAGACGGATCTGGAAGGTGAAGCCAGGCCAAAAACGTCTGGAAGTCCGGGATGTTCGACACCCCAGATTCCGGATGTCTGGAAAGTACCATAGACGCAATCCATTCGAGGGACAGAACAAATATGGAAATCTCGGAAGAAAAGGGAAAGTGATTGACAGATATGAATGGGATGCAAGAGATATTTCAAATGCGAAGGGGACATCTATGAAATGTTCAAGAATAGAAAAATTAGGATTAGGAAATCTGGAAGGGGTTGCCTTGACTATGCGGAAGCCCCGGACGTCTGGTCACTTTATTAAATCTGTTAGACAATTACTTTTGTTTTAAATTATACAATTCATATGTGCTGACTATAAAATGTATATATATGTATTTGACAGAATATTCGGCTTGTCCGCTTCCGTTTTAGAAATAAATTGAACTGAGATTGGCACCTGCGGCAAGCGAACTACCGGTTTTCATGCGAAAGTTTGCTTTTTTCCTGCTACACTAGTGGCGGTTTTGCTCGCTTATGACTTCGTACAACTTGTCCGTCTGTCTGTCTATCTCTGATAAGTCCCGAATTGATTGACATGTTGTGTACAAGATTGGTGTGAGGGTTCTTTGCTTCAAAGTACAGGTCAAGTTCTTAGATGCACTTAAAATACGCCCCTCATAAAATCTCTCAGATTAGTTCTTTTTTGGTCGCTAGGTGCGCTATCGTACAAAAACAATGACACGTTACTTCGTCGCGTACGTTTATCCAGGTTTGTTTTGCTATTTTTAGTTTCTCTTAGGTCTAAGCATGTTTAAAACTGTTTACAATGCCTCTTCCCCTCTTTTTGCTTTAGCCAACTTGTTATGTCAAGCGTCATCAAGTTTGTCATTTCTGGCTTCCGACTTCAGTGCTGAGTGCTGACTGACTTTTCTACGGGGCTAATGCGCGACTCGATATGAAGCGAAAGCCAAATCACTTATTCACCTGTCAGATAACTTACCCCCCATCTCACGTGTGATGTTGTTATTCCTCTAGCGCGTCTGGGGGCAATTCGTCATCGGATTTTATGAAGGACGTATAAGGGGCGAAAAAAAATGTGTGTTCGGCTGCGAAAGTTACGCGTTACGTCGTCGCAAGCGGGACGCAGAGCTTACGTGGCTCAGTGCGAAAGGTCGACACGTCCATGTGAACAGGGCTTTACTGGTTTACACGCAAGCATTCTCTTATTCCTCACCTTTATGAATTCGTCCTTCATTCCCGCAAATTTCTTCAGTTCTGCGTGCAGAATGTCAATGAAGTACTGCGTCTTGTCCAGAGCCTCAACCTCCTGGAATCCGACCTTGGATAACACGTCTCCGTATTGCTGTACGGTGAGGAGATGGTAACCTCTTTGAGAGATGTACTCCAAGAAGTCGTCGCCATGGTCTTTGTCGCCACGGCAATAGTCGGAGATAAGAACGCGGCCTCCCGGTTTGAGCCATTTCTGTAAAGAAAAACAGAGGTTACAATTTTAATTCGGTTTATTTATTCATAAATATCTTTTACAAAAAAAAAAAATAGTGCTGGACATTTCATTACAGTTAAAAAGATCAACCAAGGGATATATTTACAATTGTAGCCTATGATTTATATAAAAGAATAGGTGTAAAAATAAAAGAGTGTGCTTGCCGATTTTGTGGTGAGGTAGAAGAGAGTTTATGCCATCTGCTGACAGATTGTCCGGGGGTGAAGGAAATTAGAGATAGTTTTTTGGTGGGGTACCCATACTATTTCCTGGTATTATGAAGTCGACAAATCGTCAGGTAATTCGGTCGGTATGTAAATATTTTAAGTGTACACTGGAAGTTTAGATCGGAGGTAGTTTGGCGAATACTAGAAGGGTAAAAAGAAGTGATTTTATTGTATGTAATTTTGAAGGTCAATTTTGTTAGTTAAGTGCGATAATAAATACTGTTGTATGGCCCTTTGTTGGCTTTCATAAATTATTATTATTATACAATTCGCAGTTTGAAATACAATTCTTCAAAATACGAACGCGAATTAAAATGACACGTCTTCCAAACAACGACAAAACAGAGTTAAAAAGCTGCGTTCACATTGACGCGTCGTTGCGATTCGTCGCGTATGCGTTTATCATGGGTTGCGTAGCGTATCGTTCACACATGCGCGAGAACATGCCACGCTGGATGCGTATTTAAGATTTCTTTTTCGGTTTCTTCTGCCAAACTTTCATCAATTAGTAATTTTTTAATCATCATTAGTAGGTTCATCATTAGTAGGTTATTCTCAAGTTTATCTTCAAAAACTTCCATTTCTCACTGAAAAATTTGATGCGCAACGCGATGACACAGCGCAAGAATAGAACCGTTCTATTCTTGCCTTGCATTTATTTGTCTGCGTAAGCTCTGCGCTGCGTCGCCACAACCGTGAGGCAGAGATTGCGTAGGTTAGTGTGAAAGGATCTATGCTTCGATGTGAAAGTGGCTTTACTTTTTGAGAAAAAAGGCCACACACTACACGGTATACTCCGGCAAAAAGGACCATTGCCGTATACATTCCACGTATTACCCTTAAGGCGTGCTCCATCTTTCAAACACTATTTTCATTTCAAACTCATTAAAAGTTACGATGACCGTTCCAGGCTTTACGAAACTGGAACTATTTGACTACCACGCACTGTGCTAAAACACTTGGGAGCGTAGTTAGCGTGGTAACAACGGTCTCTGTGTCGTGACTGGTCCAATCGCAATTATTAGTGCGTTTTTGGAGATACCATGGTATCTGTTACCACGGTAATTGAATCTAAAAATTAGTAGTTTCTGCAGTTATCGTGGTATCTGATACACGGTGCTCAGCAAAAACGACTATTTCCGAAATTGCACTTTTCGAAGTCATCCCAAAAGAAAAACAGATATCCAGTTACATCACTAAAGCTAAACTTCTTTCTCACCAATATGACTAAATTTGATGAAAGTGAGATGACTTTTCAGATACCACGACCAGTTATCACGGTCGGACCGTAGTATCTGAATATCTGATACCACGATAACTGGCCAGATACCACGATAACTGCAATAACGCCTTTTGAACGTGGTATCAGAATCCACGATAACTGGCCTGATACCACGATAACTGCAAACACGACTTTAGACCGCGGTACCAGATACCATGGTATCTGAAAACACTCAACTATTATTAGCTAAGGTCTTTGCGATTTTTTTGGTTTTTATTATGCTAGTTCCAGACGCCATCGTGACTCATTCAGCCAAGATCAACTGCTGCCCAACACGCATCGACAGAGCAAAATAACACTAGAGAGTAGCGCCAAGACCTATGCTTTCCATACATCGGAAAGGGGCCTTGAAAGTGAGACAAACTTGCGGGCTTGAAAAATTCTAGTACAGCTAAGATGCAGTCTGCACACATCAAGGAAACAGGGGATGTTCTATCTTTTTTATTGCTGTTATGGAGTTTTCGGAGCCAGCCCTGGTGCATGACTGACCGAGCTTTAGTGGGGACGTTATCTATCGCTAGTGGTGCTAGTGACGCTGATCTTCGAGTGTGTGTCATTTTTTTCAACTTTTGGCGCTACTGTCAAGTGTTCTTTCACTCTGCGTTGCATCCCCGCTCCGCAGTAAAGCTTATACTTACGAAAAAGTGAGCGAACAGGGTCTCCTTATCTCCAATATGAAGAATGGTATCCCTACTGTAGACCACATCGAAAGATCCTTCAGGGAATGAGTGCTTGGTAATGTCACAAATCTCAAAGGACACTTGCTTCTTGACCTCCGTTGGCTGTTTTGCCTGGTTTTCTAAGGACAAGGTGATCATGTTTGTGGACAGGTCGACTCCGTGAACCTCAACACCGTATTGGGCTGCCATGTGGAAGGCGGAGCCTCCGATTCCACATCCGACATCAAGGACTTTCTGGCCTGGTTTCAGATCTAAGCGTTTGCAAAACTCCTAAGACAAAAAAATACATTAGCCTCAGTTCTCTAATCACACTTTAAAAAAAAATCTTGCAGTATTTGCTACTGGGATTAAATATTGTCTCTACAGAGATAAGATTATTTCTAATTCGGATTAATCTTATCCTAATTGAGATAAGATTAATCCCAGTAGCAAATACTGCAGTTAACTTTAATCCTTACTCGGGGAAACTTTTTACTACATAACATTAATATATGGCAAGAGACAAGATCCCCTAAAGCTGTCTTGTCGGGTGTCTTGTCGGGTGTGTGGTGACACAACAGAGTGTGTTCAATATGCATAAACGCGTATACCGGGTTGCGGACAAGCTGCCAAATTAGTGTTTTTGTCAAAAGCGAGAATGGAGAACGGCTGTCCTCCGATAGTAGGCTATCGGCACCTGAGTAGCTTTCGAGAAAAACACGAAAATGTTGTTTTTTAAAGCTGCTTCTTTTTTCGATAGATTCAGCAAACAAATGTAGTCTTGTAAACAATAAAGTGATGACACTGGTGATTTTGTTGCTGGTGGAGTGTAGGTTTGTCATATACTAGGTTTTGGAGAAAAACCAAATTTATAGTATGTACATGCTAGGTAAAGCCCGAAAATAAAGTTGAGACCTCCTGTAGATACTAGGTGAGATCGAAGAAACTAAACCTCGTAAAACAGTTCTGATTTCACCATTGAATTCCTCGTGGTCTGATTAGGTGGGATCCGCTAATAACGTAGATACTAGGTTTTCTCGTAGGACAGCCGAGAAGCCAGAGGAGAAAATGAATGAATGATGATCGTTTTAATTCAAAAGAAAAACTATCACAGCAAAATGCCGAATTCGTTTCTTCGTGTCAAACGTCAAAAATACACTGAATGAAATATAAATTATCAAAAATAAAACATTGTCATAAAACAAACTCAATTTGCATTATACCATTATACCATTATACCATTTTTTCCAGGCCCTCCTTCAGTCCGACCGTACAGTACTCGTCGTCCTTCAAGCAAGCTTCCTATGCCTTTAATTGTTTCCGAGCGATCAAGATTTTCCCCTAAAAATATTATTACTAAATATTGGAACAAATATGAATCTTGTTTTAACCAGAGTCTGTCGCTCATAACAATAAAAGCTAAAATTAAAGCTGTACTTATTAATGAATATTAGTTTGTGAGTAGCTCCCGGCCTTTCAGCTATCGGATCAATAATAATATAATTATAAAAATACAAATTTCTGGTATATATTTTTTTTTGGTGTGAGATAGAGTGAGAAGTGTGATGGCATCCGTTTCTTCTGGGTTTGTTTATTTATCCCGTTTGTCGCCCGGCTTTCGAGCCAGTCTCCCTGCTGGGGACGTTATGTGAATATTGTTAAATATGTATGTTTAAATAATAAAAGAACTTGAACTTGAACATTCAGTGAAACTAGGCACGAAACTTTTCTTGAACCGGTCAGTGCGGCAATGAATTGGGGCGAGCTTTGGGACCTTCACTGCTACTGCTCTAGGTTGGCGAAGTCTCTCGGGTAAATGGGGACTAGGGAGGAGGGAACGGTGCACGGGGTGGGAAAGGAGTTTTAGCTCCTCTCTGCAAGCGTTTGCAGCCGAAGTTCCTTTAGCAGAAAAGAGTAAGGAATCTGGCTTCACCATAAATGATACGTAGTGCACGTTTTTGTACCCGCTCGATCAGATCCTTCTCTCCTTGGGTGAGACCGTAATGCCATGCCGGACAAGCATATTCAAGAAGGGGGCGCACGAAACAACAGTAGATTTTTACAAGCTTATCTTTAGGCATTTTAAACCTTATGAAAACTTTGATCATGGCAAGTGCTGCATTAGCTTTTTTTGTTATATTTGAAGTGTGTGCATGCCAAGAAAGGTCTGAGGAAATCGTTACACCGAGAAGTTGAATTTTATCTGAAATGAGATCTGGGATGGGAGGAAGATGTTGAGGCTGGGACTTTAAACAATTTATAGGGACAACAATTGACTTTTCATGGTTCACAACCATCTTAACTGATGATGCTTCTGCAGCAACATCTTCTATTACTGATTTAGCTTGACTTTTAGCATTTCTATTAAGGATTTCAACAAGAGACAGATCGTCAACATACTTCCAACGTTCATCCATATCTGTACCAATATCATTACTCATTAACAAAAAAACATAAGGGTCCAAGAACTGTCCCCTGTGGTACTCCACAGAAAATCGGCAACGGTTTTGAAATTTTTTTTTTAGATTTTACTGTCTGTTCTCGACTAGTAAGAAAACTTTTTACAATATTTATTAGAAAGGCTGGAATATTATTTTCCATCATCTTATTTACTAGAGTCTGGTGGTCTATCAAGTCAAAAGCCTTTTTGAAATCTATAGCTATTAGGTTTAACCATTTATCTGGATTTTCAAGATTTTTACAAATAAAATCTAACAACCCAACAAGGTAATGTGTTGTAGAACTTCCAGGTATGTTCCCAAACTGGCGTTTATCAATAATCTTTGAGAGATGTTCTTTCAACCGTATGAAGCGGGTCTAGACAGGCTTGGTCTCTCTACTCTGTCTTAAAGACGCCGCAAGTTGACAATGGATTTTGGACGTAAATCCTTGTCCTCTGATCTTCATAGATCTCTCCTACCGGATTACGAGGCCCCAAACCAAACTCGACCTGAAACAAGGCTTCGCCCTGCAACCAGACTTGTTCGCCCTCTACAGACCAGTATCTTTCGTCATTTGTACCATATTTCGTAAATTATTTTAATTCTGGACCGTGATATATTCGTTATTAATTGTATATACATAGAAATATTTTAAGGTAATTATTAAAAGTGATTATTAAGTTTTAGCCGTGTTAAGAATTGTGTGTGACGATCCGACGCTAGCGAGTTATTATATGAGCTATTCAGGAAATAAACGTTCTTATTATTATTATTATAAAAAAAACGGTAATTTGTACGTGAATCGAGAATTCAGATCGAAACGCAACTTGTGGTCGAAAGTAACCTTACCGTGGTAGTCTCTGCTCCTCCGGTACTGACGAAGGTGGGGCCGAATATTCTCTCATACCGTAAGATGCCACTTCGTGTGTACTGATTTTCATCAAGGAAGGCCTGGAAGCTCTCATACTGTTGCTCTGAATGGGTCATCTTTCGGAGGAGAAAGCACAACTGATTTGGGTTCCCTTTTTCCTGGAAACAAATACAGATTCGACATGAAAAGCATCATTTCTCGCACTGTTTAACCTTTAAACAGTCTTTACAGGACCTTTCTTACTTAGTACTAATTGAACCTGCTTCAGCAATTCCCCATCCTAGCTTGCTTCCACCGGACCCGATTTTTATAAGTAGTGAACTGAAAGACAGAAATGCTCCTCAGCCGGGATTTGAACCCAGGACCCTCTGCTTTCAAGGCAGGCGCTCTACCAACTGAGCTACCGAGGGGCTTGAGAACAGAGTTCGCAAACCACTACAATATTCTGGTAGAAGCCGGCCATAGGAACAGTGATCCCACCCGAAGGCAAATTCATCTAACCAGTTCAAATCCCCATGTCACTGAAATTTCTAATAATACATAGATGGAATCATACATAGATTCCATCTATGTATTTTTATACACCCGATTGTTAGACGATACATTTTCTCACTTGCCGAGCTTTGCTACCTTCGACCCGTACCATACTGTCGACGATGGTTTACGAGAGGTATTTCCATCAAAATTGTCCGCGTCATAGCAGAATTTGTGTTGTGGAGACGGCTGTAGATATTCTGAAAGTTACTATACTAGAGCAGATAGTAGAAAATCAAAAAACCTTAGCTCCAAATAATTCAGTGTATTCAATTAAATGATACAAAAATAAGTCGGCTTTTCAGTTAAACTTTAATGAATTTGCTGGCGGTGGTGGTAGGATTAATTTAATGAAAATGGGCAACATTAGCCTTTCAACCCCAATGCGTGGTACTTATTTCCAATACTTTGCCCTCAGCCAGGAAGTGGAATGGGCGACTGGGGGCGAACCATGCTAGTGAACCTCTGACCCTTGCGCAAAGTTATCTTCAATTGCCCAGGACCTTCGCGTTTGTGCCCTTGGCCATTTCTCGGCAGTCCATCTAGGAAGAAGATTTTTAAGACTGATTAGTCCCTTATCTTTTTTTTAATGTTTAGTTTTTTATCTATGTGCATTTAGGGACCCATACATTTTCTGTAATGACTCGCCATTCAGGGGGCTTGTCAATAAGATATTTCTCATGCGCGGTAATAAAATAACCGATTATCCAGATAGACAAAATTGTTCGCAGCTGTTGTGCTGAACTAGGAATATTTCTCTGTAATGGAAGAGTATTCTGGATCTTTTGTCCTAGCTTAGGTACCTGGTGGCATGCTGGCAGTTTTGTCTATCTGAGCAAGAACGCCGATTCGACCCAAGCAGAATTTTTGGAAACTAGGTGAGGCTCGGGTAACATAGCCATAGAAGCATAGGAAATGACATACCCCCTGAATGGCGAGTCATTACAGGAAATGTATGGGTCCCAAGAGACATTTACACTCTTTCGTTATGCTCATTTGCATTTCAGTATTTTCGTACTGACCTCTCGTCATGTTTTTCTGGGATGTTTCGACTTGTTAACGAAGTTACGCCTTATGCATTAAGAAACCGAGATGACATGCTGGTTCCTTCCACTCCCTAAGTGCGCTCAGGCTTTGGTCAGGAAGTGGGTGAAGGGCGTGCCTGGAATTCGATTCCCACTGAGATCCGGCGGTCCCTGAGTCTTGGTTCGTTAAAAAAACAGCTTAAAAGATTTTTGCTGGAGAATAGTAATTAATTGGTTGAAATTCGGACAAGAAAATTGAATTATCTATTTATTAATATATATTTATTGAACACAAAAGTAATAAGGTTTGAACATAGTTGTTTATTATAATAGTTTAATAAAATGAGATGTTCGTGTTGGCTCTCGATGAATTTGTTTATTTCTTAGTTTTGTTAACTTGTTGCGTGGTGATTTGGAGGTCGGTTGTATCCGCGAGAACACCTGGTGAATTATTTGACTTTCTTATAAAGGTTTTTTTTCCCCAACGAACGGGCCATAGAGACCTTGGGATTGTGTTTAATAAATAGATTTTCTTATTGTATATGTTAGTATTATGTTAGTTTTGTATACCTAAGTTTGCCAATAAAAACAACTTGAACTTCAACTTACTACATTATTGAAAGCTCAGTGTATTTTTTCCTTGTCTTTGTCTTGTAGCCTACTGCGCTATTTCCCTCTTCTTAAGTGCGTAAATAAAATTTTATCATCATCATCATACCTTCCCCGATTTCTCCAGGTACACATTTCTAGCTCACTGGACATGTCTTAAAGGGTCACAACACTAACCCCACACCAAAACAAACGGTCGGCACCGAGATTCGAACCAGCGACCCTTCACTTGCGGGTCCAGCGCACTAACCCAGGGCGGACCTGGGAGGAGGGGAGAGTAGAGGAACTCACCCTAATGTAAGCTTTGACTGAGGTAGCTCGTTGCAGTACAAAAACAGATCTAAGATTTGGTCTCCCGCCGTCGACAATTGGCGCTGTTTCGCTTTGAAGAATCCGGAAATATTCCGTAGGAGTCCGGTAGAACGTGGGGTTATCGCCGATTTTGATATTTCCTGAAATAAAAAAAAATCGAAATCAGAAAATTATGACACACAGCCTAATAATAATAATAATAATTTATTGAGACCATACAGCAAATGAAAGAGCGGAGTAGTAGGAAGAAAGAAAATTGATTAACACAAAAAAGAAAACGAAATACTATGTAAACTTTATAAAACATAGATACGTTAAGCGATTCAACGACGAGTCGTATATATTTTGATAAAGGTTATCACGTCCACTTCAATTTTATTATATTTCCATCATTTATTTAGCTGAGCATTCCCATTTTATTATATTTCCATCATTTATTTAGCTGAGCATTCCCAGTGCGAAAAAAAAGCAGTTTAAGTTCCTTCGCGGTTTATTTACGACTGGAAGCGGTATACCGAACTGACGCCTGAAACCCTCCACCAATGTTATGGTTTCTGATTTTGATGCTTCGGTTATTGATACTTCATTTATGACTTTCAATCAATCACAATATAAATTCAATCAATACAATAAATGAAGTCGAATTAAGTGGAAACTAAACTTGAGATTACAAGCTGTCGGTATTAGAAAGCTTGAAGCATACTAAATAAATTTTATTTCAAATAAACAGTAACAAAAAATGATACATGTTCCGTCAGCTCAAGCTCATTCCGAATCATATTTGACGGTGCAAAACGGATAAAGTCAGGTACATTTTATTAGAGCTACATACGTTCCTTTTCCAGCTTGACCGGCGTGCCTGAAGAGGACCGTTGCCAAGAAGGGCAGTCCGAAACATAGCTCTAATAAAATGTAGCTGACTTATCCGTTTTGCACCGTAAAAGAAAAAAATGATTTTGATGACACGACAAAATTTTGAACCAAGAAGTCTGTTGAGAAAAAGTCAGCAAAGGGTAATATTTCTGACACGGGAACACTAACTGACCAGCTTACTGTCCCGTTCCTACCTGACAGAAATAATTAAAGAGATCAGAAGAAGGCATTACGGGGGGGGGGGGTCAAATTACGTGGCTACAGTTTGGTTGCTCTTAACCCCTGGACAAAAGGTCTACTAAGAAAAGATAAACATAGTAGGCTACCGTGGCCATTAGCGTAATCGAATCGAAAAAATAATCAATAACAATCGAAATGAAAAAATAATCAATAATAAAAGCATCGAAAAAATAATGTGGACTTCAAGAAAAGTTTTTATTGCGACAATGCCCACTATTTTGTGAAGATAACCTGCAAAGTGCAAACCCACTAATGGAATCGTATAGAAATGTTTTTAACACGAGTAATACAACTGGAGAGAAAAACAAGTCAGAAAATGCCAATTAGGAACCGGTCGAATGTGGAAAAGAGGATATAAATATAATATGACACAAATAGAAGGAGTCTAAGCTATTTATTTCATCCTAAGCTGAATACGAATCAAAGTCAGTGGTGCTACATGGAATGATAAGCTGAATTTTTTGGTCAAGAAATTTTGGAGTTTCCAGCTGCGATCTCAACGGACGCCATGTAACACTGAAACAGCGAAGAACACAAAATTCAGCTGATCAATCAGTTTAGCGCCAAGGGATTGCCCACTCTGCGGCGCCTGGTGTAGGCCCTTTCCCTGCACCAGCGGTGCCGATATTGGTGCCACCCACTAAGTCGGAGATTTCACTTCTAAACGTAATGTTCTAAGACGTAGCAACCGGTATCGGCTGATGTCAGCCGGCACCGGACACTTCGCTATCCTAGTTCAAGACTAGCGCATGTCCAAAGACCCCCAAAACAAGACTATCGTATGTCCCGAGGGGTTGCTCACTCTCAAAAACGAAGTACACCAAGTGGCGCGTGCCGCGGTGCCGCGCCGAGGTGTACACCGGCTTCGGAAAGAGAGCAACCCCTCGGTATGTCCGACAAGCCGAGTTTCCAGGAGAAAACTTAGCATTGAATTTAGGATGTTGAATTTACTTACGTTTGTTTGATTCTGAACAGTTATGAGCATGATCTAGCGGTTTAAAATGAAATTAGATTCAAATTCTCATTTCTAGCTTGAATTTGACGCTAAGAAGTGCTGAATAAAAGATTTTGGACATACGATAGCCTTGGTTTTGCCATTTCTGGACGTACGCTAGTCTTGAACTAGGGTAGCGACTTACTGTACAGAAAAAGCGCGAGTGGGCAACCCCTCGTCGATCCCTTCTCGACGGCTACTGAACAACCAAAAAATCTTTCTGCTCACCAGGTTACACTCAATACAATTTCTGTCTGTCACAAAAAAAGAGAAAATGTCCAGGCCTCCGACCGATCCTACCCACTTTCCTATTACACAGTACACAACTTGACAAACAGGAAAACTATATCTCCGGTAGGCAACAGTGTATTTAAATGCCATAAAACAGTGCTCCCAAAAAACCTGTTCTACGCATCGTACGATATGCGAGGCTTGCCAGAAAAAAAAGAACCTTCGCATTAATGAATCATCTAGGCTGATCTAGGAGCAGTGGCGATGTTTGTTGTTTGGTCCCGGGGGAAGAATGAAAGGCTTTCATTCCCCACAATCAGGAGTTAAGAGAATGAAGGATTATTCACTTACAATACAAATACCAGCATTTTTATGGCACTTGCCCTTCGGCCAAATGCCATATAGCGATCGCAATTTCTGTCCGTCCGTCGGTTTGTCGCTCTGTCGGTGGTCTGTCTAGGTTTTGCCAGTTCGGGCACTTTCACATAAGCTAGGACAAAGAAACTTGGCAGGCATGTCAGGGACATCAAATGAATAAGTTGGAAATAGTCAGTTCCCCGATCCGAGCATCGTAGGGTGAGTGGAGGGAGGGGGAATCCGGAATCTTCAGGTATTTATAACTTTTGAATCGGTGATCGGATCTGAATGAAACTTGATATTTTGAAAGACCCCGTCTCTCAGACGACTCATCTCAAATCCGGACAGGATCTGGTGACTTTGGGGGGAGCTAGAGGGGAGAGTCGTAAATCTTGGGAAACGCTTAGAGTGGAGGGATGGGATGAAACTTGGTGGGAAGAACAAGCACAAGTCCTAAATACGTAGTTTAACATAAACGGACAAGATTCGGGCACTGTAAGGGAGTTGGGGGGGGGGGGGGGCTCTGTAATCTGGTGATCTCGCGAGTTCAGTACTTCCTGATGTGCTAGGACGATGAAACTTGGTAGGAGTATCAGGGACCCGAATAGGCTGACTTCAGAATAGTCGTTTGCCCGATCCAACCAATCACGGGGGGAGTGGAGTGATGGGGAGCCCAGATTTAGTACCATGCATAACTTTTGAACGGGTTACTGGAACTGAATGAAACTCGGCAAGTGGAAAGAGCTATCGTCTCAGATGGTCCACGTCAAGTCCTGATCGGATCCGATACCTGTGGGGGAGTGGGGCACCGGAAATCTTGTGAAACGCTTAGAGTCGAGGTATTGGGATGGAATTTGATGGGAAGACAAAGAACACCCCTAGATACGTAACTGATAAAACCAGATGGAATCGGGGCTCTATGGGGGAGTTGGAGGCTGTTTCTCGGAATTCCGGTGATCGCTAGTTAGGATAGTTCCAGATATGTTAAGAACCGATGAAACTTTGCAGGCGTCTCAGTGACTTAAGGACCAGACATAATGCGCTAGGAATACTCGTTTTCCTGGATCCGACCATCTTTGGGCAGTTGAGGGAAGGGGAATCCGGAAATCAGTGGCTTCTGTAAGCTGCGAACAGGTGGTCCGATTCGAGTGAAACTTTATGGGTGATAAGAACTGATCACCTAGACAAGCAAAAAAATGTGTCCAAACCAGATGCGGCCACGGTTGGAAGAGTTGGAGGCGGGGGGGGGGGGTAACATCCACAAAACTAATGGATGGACAGAAAGGGATGCAAGTTGAACAGTACCGAGTTTATTTTGCCTTGATTTGTTATTTGGCGTCTGAATTGAATCAGGATGGGTATAGGGGTGGGGGGGGGGGTGTGAAGCTGGAATCCGAAATGTAGAGATAAGCTATGCTCCGATTCCAGTCAAACTTAACAAACGGGAATAGGACATGACAGATATGGGACTTTTATGGGTCTGAGTCGTATTCAGCCACAGCAAGGGGAGTTGGAAGGGGAGTCCCGGAAATGATGTGGCTCGCATAGGGGTCAAACAAGTGGAGCGATTCGAATGAAACTTGGAATGTAGAGAGATTATATGCCATAGATGACATATTTTAGGGTCTGAACTGGCTCCGACCACGGTGGGGAGGGGGGAGAGTTACCGAAAGTTTCCAAAAACGCTCAGATTTGAATGAAACTTAATAGGCGGTAAGATAAAATACTTCAGATAATCCATTGAGTCCGAATCAGATTCGGCCAAGGTAGGGGGAATTGGAGGAGGTACCGGAAATCGTGTGGCATTTCTAGGGACCAAACGAGTGGATCTACTGGGTTGAATGGCAGTTTGGATGGCAGGGTATTTTGTGACGTTCTCATCTTCTTTCGTGTCCCACCTATTCGTATCAAGTGCCATATGAGCTCTTAGCTCTTGTTTTTTTTATCTTAGGGCACAATCCGTAACACTAAAAATAAGACCACAGATTTAAAATGCAAAATACAAATTTCAATTCTGTGCTGGGCAATAACCAACCTTCCAATATAGTCCTAAGAAAAATTTCCTGTTTTTCTGAAGGGCATAAACGCAACCAACTGATGGAACCCCGGCGCCACGATTTAAACAGAGGCGTCATGGGGGGGGGGGGGGCGGCTGTCAATGGCCTCTCCCAAGACTTCAAACCCTTCCTCTTCGGTGCTAATTCTTAGGCTTACCGACAGGCTTACCGACGAAACGTCCCCGTGGCAAAACGTCCCATGACACAATGTCCTCATGACAAAACGTTCCTATGGCGAAACATGCTAGTGACCAAACGTCCTAGGCTTTGGTCCGAGGTGAAACAACTTCAGTGTTTGCATCACAGATGTACGAATATTGTTTATAGGCAGGAAAGAGCAGCTATGGGGCCGATAGCTTCAGATGTGCACCATTTCCTTTCAAAATACATATTTTAATACGCCTTTTCCCAGGCTCATAACTGATCAGTATTAAATTGTAAAAGTTGCACCGAGTAAGGACTAAAGTTAACTGCAGTATTTGCTACTCCGCCATAGAGATAAGATTATCTTTTTATGGACAAGATTAATCCCAGTAGCAAATACTGCAGATTTCTTTTTACAGTGTATAGGCTAGTTCTAGGTCGTTTCAAGTACTTTTTTTACGAATAAGCTCCTAGGAGTAAACAAGCGGAAGCCTGATCTGGCTCAAAAAGAGTCAAACAAGGAGAATGCAAAAATCAACGTGGTGCTGTTACGGTGAATAACAATGGCAGGGGAAATTCATAGTCTTCTTTAGTGAACCTTGTAGTGCTCGAGATAATGTTTAAACTGTGCACCTTGGGACATTAATTTCTAGACTACTTAGTGCCTGAACAAGAAACTAATCATACATCTTTCTCGTAAGGCACACAACAAAAAGAAAAGCGCATAGAGGTACTACAAATCACACGGAAATTCCACTATTTGAAAATCGATTATTCGGGAATAGCGGAGCAACAAAGTAACGCATGTTCATCGGGTCTTCAAGCCTAATTAAATGAATGAGTTTATTAAATAAATGTGTTTATTAAATAAAGGGCTGAGAATTTTATTTCAATTAAATAAATGAGTTAAATAAACTAGGTTGTCCTTCCTCAGCCCTTTTCGGTTAAAATTTAACTTCCCTAAATTCTCAGTCGGACTGGACAGAAGCAGCGAAGGTCTTCTGACAGAATGTCGATTTTTTAATTTTTTTTAGATCTTGTGATTTTTTTGCCATTAATCGCCGAGGGGTTACTCACTCTCCAGCACCCGGTGTACACTCATTCCCGGCACCCCCCCCGGCACCCTCCAGCACCTCCCGGCAGCAATGCACTTTTATCAAGCTTTGTGATTTTAAAACCGACTATTAAATTGGATGGTACTTTCCGGCAACCCCCGGCACCTCCCGGCACTAATGCACTTTTATCAAGCTTTGTGATTTTTAAACACCGACTATTAAATTGGATGGTACTTTCCGGCACCCCCCGGCACCCTCCCGGCACCGGCACCCGGTGTACACGGGTTTGGGGAGTGAGTAACACCTCGTTAATCGTGTGAATTCACCAAACTGAGTAATGTGGCTGTGTACAGTAAGTAAAATATTTGAACACTCGCGCTTTAGATACTTATTAAAGAGTAGCCATTGATTTTCTGACAACACAACACTTTCTTCAAACTTCTTTTTGAACCGAAAACTAAGAAGACCAAGAAGACTTCACTGAGATTGTGGTTATAAACAGCGACCGTCAAACTTTTTCAGACTTCATGTTATAATCTAAATATAGTAAAACACATGGTAGCCAATAAATTTTACGTTTGCCGTTTATTCAGTTCGTTTGTGACTGTTCTGCTCCTTTATTTATTTCTGTACTTCGTTATTAAGTTATCGCTGTTGATGGTAAATTATTTAGATTGTGTTAGCTATTACTGTGTGTGCAATAATTTTCTTATTGTTGCCGATTATTTAGCTTTTACTAATGTGGCGATTTTTCCATTAAACCTTAAGCCATGTTTATCCGTTTGATTAAAATTGTCAAAATAGATTATCCATCCAAAACCGTCCCGTCTGCAAACCTAGAACACTTTCGCTACAAATTTCATCAAATAGCCTACTGCTCTTGACATAGCAACATCTATAAACTCCAAAGTCGTCTCTATTTGGTCCACATGTGCAAAAAAACACGCGTAAACGTCCTTGACAAGACAAACACCTTTCTGAACTTGAGCCAATTACAATCCTCTGGTAAAAAACAAACCTCAGAGTTTTCCGGCTAGCCTAGAAACAGCAAAGAAATGACTGAACAAGTTTCAGACAAAGCATATGGTTCGATTCTCTATCTTGGCTATCTTCCAGGCGCATACTAAACTCCAGTCCGGAGAGGTTTTATTCTGCCACATCATTCGATAGAGTGAGATGACGTGACGTGTCACCGAAATCGATGAAATACGATCAATCCGGAACACGTGGATGTGAAATGAATGAGACGGGTTTCGTGGCTCCCTTGATAGGGCTTCCCCCGCATAGAAGTGGAACCAGGGCCGGTTTCCATACTAGATTTTCAGAACCTAATGTGTGGAACTCTGTTTCGGAGAGAAGACGGGCGGCTGAGCACCTGGGGTTATTTAAAAAGAAATTGAAAAACTATTTTTTAGGCCAAGGTTCATAGTTGTTTGTTTTTTTCCTATTTTCTTATTAATTTTTTTTTCTCATTCTTATTATTAAATGAGCTGACGAGAAACTGGTTATTATTTTTTATTATAGTACCTTTTCGTTGTGTTTTATTTCTAGATAATTATTAGTTAGGAAATGAGTTTTATATTCTTGGTTTTATGTACCCACCCAGTTGCAAGTGCTTTTTTGTACCTTTCTTGGGGCGGGTACTGGCATCATAGTTAAATGTATCTGGGTCGTAAAATAAACTGAACTGAACCTTGATGGTTGGTATTGCACCGCATCCCGACTCTGTGGGGAAACAGTTCCAACCCCCTCCTCCATATTACTGGAGTGTCATGTAGACGATGTTTCTGATGGGCAATACAAATGGGGTTGGCTCTGAAACATCCCCACGAAGGATTGATTTAGTTTAGTTGCATGAAATAGTTTGCTTTGGTTCTCAAGCACATTATCTACATAAGACTGGAGAACAATAGGAATATTTTGTTCTTGGTCGACTTGGTACATTAAAGGTTTAGGGGCATTGTCTTACAGTTTATAGGGAGAACAAACGGATGTGGTCCAGAAGAGGTAGGCTATGCTTATTTGAATGTCGTCTGAGCAGCAGACACAAAGAAACTGAGCCCGATACAAAAATATGTATCATCTAACAGGTACCCATGGAAACCCTCTGAGATCTGTGAAGACCCTAGGGACAATCCACACGGTATACTACGTAATTGGATCTCACTTCATTAACACCTATCTCAAATCAGGTCAAGTATTGACCCAGAACATATTTTGAGTTTCACAATTGTGTTTACGAAAAGCCGTGGCGAACTTTGCAAACTAAGTAGCTAATTATAGTGTGTAAAAATTACAACTGGTACTTGTCTGCTTAAAATATAAGTCTGCTTGATTATTTCCTAAAGGCGAAGTACGTTAAATCCGGTTACATATCACGACACAAGTCCACCACGAGACAAAAATTTCTAGACAAATTTTCGCGAGACAAGTTAGTCATTTGGCAATTTTTCACAAGAAAAATTACCAGGAGACAAACTATCACGAGACAAGCCTTGCTCAAGACAAATTTCCGTGAATCCGGCATAAAAACTTTCCATAAATTTCAACGACTGAATTTTATTTGATCTATACACACACAAAACTAAACTGAAACACAAAGTAGGAAATTAAAATGTAAACAGATCAAATGCCGGAGAACTGGGATGCCTGATTAACAATTCATGGAAGTGTGCGGAGCAAGGAGCCGATCTTTCAGTTGCTGCAGTTTAAGATCCTTTTCAATCCATTTTCTGCGCCGTGCCACACGGGCTCCCCCATTTTCCAGTTGCTCTGTAGTAGCTACTTTCTGAAGATGTTGGAAGCAGAACGAACTTGTAGCCACTAGATGGACTGCCGTCCCTCCCCTTGCAGTTTTCACCTTTTCCAACTGGATTTGGGTTGACATTCTGTTCCAAAATAAAAACTAACTACTATCCTAACATGCACCCTCTACTATAGACGGTGGCTCCCTCTAAGCTGATTGTCTTAATCCTACGGTACTTAATCCGCGTTGTTTCGTGAGAAGGTTGCCTAATGAATAATTGCCTCTCGATTGCCAAATGCTCTGATTGCCTCGTGCGGATTTGCTTAGTGACACATGTTAAAAGCCGATTGTCTCGTGAAAACTTAGTTGCGTTTTTGATCGAAGTTTGAAGTTACCTTAACCCTAAAAGGTCTCGGCTTAAATACCGTTTTTGGTCGCTGGTCACAGTTCCTTCGTCCTTCAGACTCTGACCGTCGAACTTCGTGCGCTAGCAAGTTCGAAGTTTGCTTAAATCGTCGAAGAAACGTCGACCTGGCAAGGATCGCCGGAGTCGTAAAAGCACTAATTAAGCAAACGGTGCACTTCTACGGTGTTCAAAAACGGAAATTAAGCAACCGGCTAAGCGAACGGCGAACTAAACTTCGATCAAAAACGCAATTCTTGTCTCGTAATATGCTCCCGTTAAATCCATCCAAAAATAACGTTAAGGTACGTCTTTTCTTCCACTTTATGTTTCAATGCATCCATCATTGCGACAAAACAAAAAGTCTTATACTGCCTTCCCGAAAGATTCATGTCATATGTCGCAATACACAACTGCGAAAAACCGCACCAATACGAACTAGGGGTCAGAAGATTGACCGCACGTGTTAAAATTGGTGCCCAGATAGGAGCCATGTTCAATTCTTTCCCGCAATTTAACCACAAAGTTTACTTTTACCCTGGTATCGTTCTGGTCCTACGTATCGTACACCTTCTTTAAGGTTTTATACTTCAGCCAAAGAGACATTGGGAGAAGAGGTTTATTTTTAGGCTGTGATTAAGTGGGTGGATCTAAGAATTCTGGGCTGATTGTTTGCCATTGGGAAAACGGAGGAAATATTTGGGGAATAAATTAAGACGTACTGGTCCATATTTTTGCCCTAGGTGTGGTTGTGAGAATGAGAATTTGTTACACCTGATGTGTGAATGCCGTGAGGTAGATGTCCTGCGGGTTGAGATTTTTGGGAACGTAATTACAATAAATGATGAAGTACGGATGATGAGCGTTATTGGAAGTAAGTGTTTTCAAGATCTGAAGAGGCTGGTAAGGTTCCTAAAGGTAGCTTTAGCCCACAGAGAGAATTTCCTTTAGTTTAGTTTCTATTATTTCGTTTAAGTGTTCTTTTTTTGTTACCATTTCTGCCGTGGCCTCAGGCTTTTTGTGCAATAAATTATACTCTATATCCTTAGTTCCTGTTAGCGACTTCGACGAGGCTTAGTCCTTATTTGAAATCTGGTTGTCTATCTGACAGTCTTTCCTACCAGTTATATCGAAAGGTTAGTTTTTTCCTTTATTTTTTTGTGAGTAACCTAATATAAAAAAGGTGACGAACATGTTGAAAGAACTGGGTAGACATAAGAAGTACAGAACTTAACTGACCCCTCTGATCAGAACACTCTTTAGTAGGTTATTGGTAACCTAAGAGAAAGGCCGTATCCAGGGGGGATAGGGGGTTGACCCCCCCCCCCGAGACATACACAAATAATCATTTGTATAGGCTTTTCCATCTGATCTATGTCTTTTGTACTTTTTTGTCCGGCCCGCAGGCAACCCTCCCCCCCCCCCGAAATAAATTCCTGGATACGGGCCTGCCTAATAATGATCCCCTTTTCTGAAATGAGAGACTAAAGTATCGAAGCATATGTATTTGGTTCCCTCAAATTCGTTCAAGTATTCACTTTCCAGTGGACTACGAAAGAATTCGATTTTTCGTCGTAACAATCATTTTTTTTTGTTAATCAGTCGATTTTTGTTTTTTTCTTGGAAACATTCATTTTTTTCTGAAAAAACAGTCGGTAAATTCCTTGCACCCCCCCCCCCCCAAAAAAAAAAAACATTTTGGCTAGTAACGCTTCTGCAAATACCCCACGGTTTTGGCTGTTTTAAGCCATTTCCGATGCCCCGTTGACTTATAGCGAAAACAGGGAAACAATTCACTTAGCCGGTTTTCTGATGGAAAAATGTCTCGCAGACAACCGTCGACAGCGTGATACACATCGAAGGTTGCAAAACACGGCAAGTGAGAAAATGAACGTGGTTTTGTTGGAGCGGTTAGAATGTACGGAACGAAACTCGGGTCTCCGGCTTTAGAAATATATGGAGTGATTATGGAAGTAGGCTGCGTTAGTACTATAGATGAGACAATTCCTTTAGCGCAAGCTCTCGCTCAGATTGAAACCGACATTGCGGCCTCTAATCAAAAGATATCAATGAAATTCTTGCCTGAGGCATGGAAGCAGGATTCCCGGATGAAGAGAAATCCTCCATCTTTTAACCAGGAAAGCATCTTCCGTACGAGCTGTCTTACTTCCTGGTCATCTAGGTACATCAGCAACCAGTTGCTGAAAATTACGTCATACTTCGATGACGGAAGTTCCAGCTCGGTGACGTCAGCACGGAGGAATTCGATGTGGCCGTTATGGCCGTTGTTGAGACGATTTTGCTCGACGTAGGATTCCATAAAGTCAACGGCAGTAACGTGGGCGGCTGGACCAGCGAGCAGCTCGGTAAATCGGCTGCAACATAGGATAATGATCAGAGCAAAATAACAATAGGGAGTATCGCCAAGACTTGAAAAAAGTGACACACACACTCGAACAGCAGCGCACTAGCACCACTAGCGATAGTGAACGTCTCTACTGAAACTCAATCAGTCGTGCACCAGCGCTGGCTACAATAACTTCATATTCTGAACAGAGCAAAGAAAAGATTAAACCTTCCCTGTTTCCTCCATGGGTGTAGATCGCATCTTAGCTTTACTATATATTTCTAAACACGCAAGTTTATCTCGCCTTAAATGCCGCAAGCGTAGCGGGCGGCGCTATGAGTTAATGAGTATTGCCCGTTGGCAAAACATCGAAAGCATAGAGAGATTGCACCATACCCGACGAAAACGGACGGGATCGTAGCAAAAAAATTTAACATTAGGAAGTATAGGACTTTCAACTTTGAAATTAAATTATCGGTATTTGATCATCATTCTGAGCCAGGGAATTGCTGGAAATGTCAGTTCGGCTATTCCTTAACCGTATAATTCTATTTTTGCGAAAGAGTTTCCATGGAAGTAAGAGTTTGAAGGCGTCAAAGTTTGTAAACAAAGACGGAACCTCGTCCTATTGGTCGATTATGACACATTTTTCCAAATCCGTGTCATCGCCGACCAATAAGATTCGAGACTATGTTTTTGTGTTCAAACTTTGAAGCCTTCAGGCTCTTACTTCCATGGAAACTCTTTTGCACAAATAGATTTATACGGTTAAGGAATAGCCCAATCAACATTTCCAGCAAGTCCCCGGTCTCAGAATGAAGATGAAACGCTGATAATTTAAATTCAGAGTTGAAAGTCCTACACCTTCCAATGTTAAATTTTGTTGTTATGATTCCGTGATGATAGTGTAGCAATATCCGTTTTCATCGGATAGGGTGCAATCTCTCTATAGGTCTTGGAACTACTTATTCTTAGGCGCTACTCCCTATTGTTATTTTGCTCTGATAAGGATGAAGTAAGAATGGTGTCGACTAAATTGTATCGAAATTCCATACAGTCGCGACGTACAGATGACATCGTGTGATTGAGAACCGAACATAGAATTTGATTATCCCTAGGTCGTTTTATACATATAAAAGTGCTCGGCTCTATTCATTTATATTAAAATATATATTCCAGGATAGGAATAAGCTACAGTTTTTCTTTTTCTGAGGTAAAATAGATCAATAAATATTCTTTGAGCCCAAGCTGACTTTGAAACATCTATTCCAACAATGTTTTCAACGGATACGTCAGCTACGATTCTTCATCAGCGATAATCAGGTTGTCATTTGCTAGGTCATTTGCTAACGGGTACAAGAAGTCATCTTGATTCTTCCATCCCCATTTCCTCGATTTTCAATTGAGGGTAAAGCTCCCCCGCAAATGACCTTTACAGATTCGTTTCCTTCCCCGAAGTTGAACAAGAGGACTGAAAGCCTGACGAGGACCCTTGCCAAGAAGGGCCGAAATATCGCTGATGAAGAATCGTAGCTGACGTATCCGTTGAAAACATTGTTGGAATAAAATAGATCAAATGGATGCAACGTCATGCCTGTATGGAATTCCGATACAACTTAGTTTCGACCGTTAGAACTAAACCAACTACTGGCACACGTCGAGACAAATTAAAAAATGCGACGACCACGTTGGAAAGAAATAAAAAAAACGTGATTTCCATTTTTTTTTTCCTGATCCTTCTTAGAGTTATTCATCTAAGACGATGTGCATAGTGTCGGATATTTCGGTTGCATTTCGGGCAACTTCCTTAGCGAAAAAATAACTAAATCATAAGGTCGGATTTGCCGCAAGTGCAGCCGAAATATCTGAAATTATTCTTATCCCTCGCACATCATTTTAGAGGGATAACTAGCTGATCAAGAAAAAAACCGAAAATCACAGTTTCCTGTTTCTTTTCTAATGAATGGTCAAAGTTTCGTAGGGTTTGTAAATACTTGCCCCATTTTTTGCTATACATAAAAATATATGAAGCTTCTCATGTCTTGGATTAATTTTCTTTTCGACCACAATCATGATTGCATTTTTGAAGCCCGAGGGATATTTATAAAATCAAAACAAACAAGAAACTGTAAACAAAATAATGTGTTTTTTCGAAGAGTTGTGTTGTTACTTCAACGTCCAACAAAGTACAACTTCTACAACTTGTGCTTCCCGAGGCAACCCTGGCGACGCTGCTCTTTCCTCGGCCCGCTGGCGGAAACCAACCCAGCGATCTGATTGGCTCTGTATAAGGCACAATAGTAACAGGGTGTATTCTCCTTATACAGCTAATTACAGCGCACCCCGAGGAAAAGAAGAATCTGTATACACCATAGAATCTGTTACATCATATTAATTTTATCTGAACCATGCTTAACGGGGTTGTGTTATATTAAAGAACACTTGAATGAAGAGTACCAAGTATCATCCCTATCTGCATGACTTCCGTTAACATTACCTGCAGAAAACCCAATCCAAATACGAAACATTGTTTCCAAGCTACGATTTTTGCTCCATTTTGCATCTGCCCTTATTTCAGTACCGATCAATTTTAGAATGTCTCCAATCAACCCTTCTTTGGGAATATTTTTAACCAGTTAAGCCCAAACGTATATCTAGAAGAATTCCCATACGATCCGGCCAGCGCTGTACAAGATTTGAATCAATTGCGCTTTTTGTCTTGGAGTCTGCAAAACCTCCAGAAACGAACATCCCTATTTCGAAAACGTCACACTCAGGAGAAGAATTCTCTTTGTGGCCATGTCTGTAAATGCATTCTCAGGGTGTGTTCAAGTATGGTGTCATAGTTCAGGTGTCTCTTAACACAATGTTTAGGGCGTCCAGAAGCCACCGGTATAGCCAGTCTTTCTGCGAGCATGATGTGAGTGGTGGTAAGATCTCCCAATGTTGGGTCTGGAGCATTCCTGGTTAGCCGGTGCGAGATTCTTACCCAATTCCAGCTCCCAGTTCCAGTACTGATTTGCCTAAAACGTCAGGTACATAGGACAAAATTTCCCACTTCTCTAATTCGTCGAGCTTCTTAGCTTCGTCACTTAGCATCATCGACTCGATTGTAGGCTCATATCGCTGCCAGTACTTGCGCATAGCATCTCGAACGACTTCTGAAAAGTAATACGGTCTTAGGTTCCTCATTAAATCTCTGCGGGGAGATGGATCAGGGATCATCGACTCAGTTTTCCGAATTAGAATGTCTTAAAAAAAACCACAACCTCAAGGGTTCCTTAGAAATGAGTTCCTAGACCCCTTAAAGTGTGCATCCTAACCCCAAAATGCAGACGTACCTTACTATTGGTCACACAATACATATTCCTGATTCCCAAGAACGCATGATCATTGGGACCTCAACGGATTTACTTACAAACGAAATTGGCCATATTCCTGTTCAGCGCTTCCAAGCGGATTAGTTTCTGTTAATCCCCCCGTGCCTCACCGTCATTACTTGGATCAGAAATGGCAAAATAGATCCACAGGTTAGTGAGTGGAAAACCTGTCATCTGTGTCCCAGGTAATGGAGGTTTTACATATGTTTTAGCAGCAGAAAGGGAAAGCGACCCACTACCCTATGGATTCGACTTTTTACTATGTCTACAGAAGTGTTGGTTAAGACATAGTGAAAAGTCGAATCCATAGGGTAGTGCGTCACTTTCACTTTCTGCTGCTGAAACATGTGCAAAACCTCCGATACCTGGGACACAGATGACAGATTTTCCATTTACTAACCTGTGGATCTATTTTACCATGTCTGATCCAAATAATGACGGTGAGGCATGGGGGGATTAACAGAAACTAGTCCGCTTGGAAGCGCTGAACAGGAATATGGCCTTCACCGCAAGGTGTAAAAATACTTCGGCGAAAAGGTAGCCTCCATTTTCGTGCTCCTTAAAGCACACTCTTATTATTTACTGTCTAGGTTCCATTATTCAAAACTACCTGAGTACTGTAAAACTAAGCTCTTCTTTTACCAAATTTTCCACGGCTTTTCCTGTTTGAAGACTTCTACCAGATCCATTGACTTCTAGCAAAATTTAGAGAACCGATTTTACGCTTCAAAGGCATAATACGCGAACACTCGTTGGACACAATTCGCATGGACACTAGTGAGTCATGGCAAGTACGAAGATTAGTGACGTGTCGTTAGTGGGTTCAGAATGTAAGGTATTACACTGGGTCTACGTGTTTAAGAAATAATGAATGCATTGACCGCAGTTAGTTGTATTGGCATTATATGCATGACGGGTTGTTTACGGGCCAAACGAGGCAGGAATTACTGCCGTCGCAAGCAAGGGCTTCACGACTATGGGCGAGAAGCCCCCCCCCCTGAATCTTGTCGGTAACGCGATTCTTTGTAAAAACATTCGATTTTCTTCTTGGAAACAGTCTATTTTTTTTTTAAACAGTCGGTTTCTCGTAAAAATAGTAAACTTTTCCCGAGAAAGAGTAGTTTTTGGGATCTCAAAACGTAAGTGGAGGAATACCTATTACATCGCAAAAGTTGTCCGTCCGTCCGTCCTTCCGTCTGTCCGTCCGTCCGTCCGTCTGTAAGCACGATAACTCTCGAAGGGAATGAGATGTTTTGATGAAACTTGGTATGAGGATTGTTTGAGTCAAGGGTAAGGTCGAGTTCGTAGATGAGCTCTGTAGCCCTATATTTGGGGGTGGGGGAGGGGGTTCAAATTAAGGGACATACAAAATATTGTTAAACAGCTAATGTGATAGTCACTTATGGGGAAAAAGACATGCTGAGCACGATGGTGAAAATCATTTTTTCATCGCACAAGTAGTTCGTCCGGAATCTGTCAAAAACCGGAAAGTTTGTTAAAAGTAAAAGTTTCATCTGAAGTTGATTAAATGTTTGATTTAGGTATAAGAAGATATGCTGAGCAAGATGGTGAAAACCATTTTCTCGCTGGACCAGTAGTTTGTTCGGAATCCGGCAAAAACCGGAAAGTTGGTTGAAAGTAAAAGTTTGATTTGAAGTTGATTAAATGTTTGATTTAGAGGTAAGAAGACATGCAGCATGATGGTGAAAATCATTTTGTCGCCGGACCAGCAGTTTGTCCGGAATCCGGCCAAAACCGGAAAGTTGGTTCGAAGTAACAATTTCATTTGAAGTTGATTAAATGTTTGATTTAGGGGTAAGAAGCCCGATGGTGAAAACCATTTTCTCGCCGGACAACTAGTTCGCCTGTTATCCGGCCAAAACCGGAAAATATGTTAAAATCAAAAGCTTTATCAGAAGTTGATTAGATGATAGATTTAGGGGTAAGAAGAGACGCTAAGACTGTATATGATGATCATTTTTTACCCGGACATATAATTAGTCAGGAATCCGGTTGTACCCGCATTTTTTTTTTAAGTCAAAATTTTATTTAAAGTTGATTAGACGTTCTTTCTAGGGATAAGGAGATACGCCGGTTTCGTTTCTGAATTTTCTTTTTTTGCTAGACTAGTAGTTCGCTTGGAATTCGGGCGAAACCGCAAATTTGGCAGTAGTATAAAGCAGGAAGTTTCGGTCAGTATCGTCAAATTAGATATGGCTTATAGATAGGTAGATAAAATATCTGAACTCAGTTTTCTCTGATGGTTAGCCTGGCGAAGACAAGACTCAATTGTCTGGATCAAATCTTAGATTTTTGGGATCCCATCGACACCTTTGGTCTTGTTCTTAAAGGACCTGTCTTACCTATAATACCAACGCCACCTACTTCCATAATCACTCCATATATTTCTAAACCCGGAGACCCCAATTTCGTACGGTAGATTCTAAACACTCCAACAAAACACGCTGAATTTCTCACTTGCCGTGTTTTGCTACCTTCGATGTGTATCACGCTGTCGACGGTTATCCGCTCTAAGTTTTTCCATCAGAAAAAACGGTTTTGTAAGTTGTTTCCCTCTTTTCACTACAAGTTCTTGGGTCTCGGAAACAGCCCCAACTGTGGGTTATTTGTTGAAAGCACAACCTAGTTCTGAAGTCTTCAAATATTTTAAAATACTGTAAGTTTGAACAGTAAATAGTGCAAAGGGTCCTTTAAAATCAGCCGATTTTTCGTCAACACAGTAGTTTTTTCTCAATAATAATCGTTTATATCTGCAAAAACAGTCAGTAAAAATGATCAGACAGTCGGTAAATACCTTGCCCCCCCCCCCAAAAAAAAAAAAAAATACATTCTGGCTAGTAACGCCTCTGGTCGCAAGGTGTACAGGGTTCTGTGCCTCTGGTCCTGCCTCGGTGCCTCCAGTTCTGTTTCAAGGCCCTCCGACCACGCCTCCGTTCCTCTGATCTCACCTCCTGATGTACGGGGCAATTCCACGGGGCAAAAACTTACCCTATCAACAGTGTTGGGCTATTCGATATCGACAACGATATCGAATATCGAAACGTGAATATCGATATCAACAACGATATCCAATATCGAAACGTGAATATCGATATCACATAAACAATATTTGTTTATTTATAATTATTGTAAAAGATCTAACATCAGTCACATTTATATGTCCGAAACGGGAGCAATTCGTTCTTCGTCATTCAGTTTTTATTTATTCGAAGTTTGAGTTGATGCAATATGCATTTTTACGACGATTTTACTGTTAAATTTTGGTGAAACGAGACGTGTACTAGAGCGACATGGTCCCAAAATATCGATATCGATAAATCAATTATCGAAGTCGAAAGTGAAAATATCAATAGACGATACATCGAAAATTCCAAATATCGCCCAACACATCAATCCTAGTCAAGATCACAGGCAGCAAACACTCTCCGACCGTTCTATAGCAGCCCATTCAGAGAAAAACATATTTTAAAACGAAAGCAGAAATTTGAAACATTCGCAGAGATTTACTGGTTCATACTAGTATTTATAACTCCCAGAAATATCATCAATGACCCAATCCCAATGCACTGTAAAAGGAAATTAAGAATCCCGGCTGGGGAGCCGCACCGGAGGTGTGAGCGAAGGGGTTTTCTACTTGAAGGACGTAAATGTGTTTATCGCAGATTCTGAGGCACTCTTTTGGGAGAAGTCGCCGTAATAAGGGCTGCCAAATGTCGCACTTTAATGGGATTGTCACTGTATTTTAATTTGCCATTCTTTGGCTATTATATAAATATCATTATATTTTAGAAAATCTCCAAATGTGTAATTTATACAGCAGGTATTCCGACCAGAAGTGACTATTTAACGTTTTCACTCCAAATTCACTATTTATTTTTGGCAAAAAATCACTCAAACTGTTTTATATGTGGCAACCCTGTACGAGACTGCGAAGCTTATGTATGCCGTATAGGCTGCACTTCAGAAGCCTTGTCAGAAGAAGCCACTTCAGAAGCCCCGTTACAGCCTGGAACAGTTTCAACCAGACTTCGCACGTATTGGAAACAGCCCGGAGGTATTTGTATCCAGAGGAAGATAAAAGACAGCACAGTAGGCTAATGTGTGTTTAGCAGTGACATTTACATGTTTCTGCATAAATGTCAGTGCGACGTCTGAAATACAATCCTTGATACAGATTCTGTTCAAACTTGCCAATTTGCTAAACTAATAGAAATTAAAATAATCAAAGTATGGAGATAGGGCCTCGAAGTATGTTGTTTCTGCTTAACGAACTCTTCTCTCTATTTCACGGTATCTTCAACAGTCCACACAAAAAAAAACATAAGCATCTTGTTCACTGCTGTCAGATTGCTACTTGTGTATAACCCCTTTGCTCAATTCCCTGAATAGTCGGCGACGCCTGAATTCTTAATTTTCTTCCATGCGCATAATAAATCCGCGCTGAATAATTGGCAATGCCATAGTCTGCGTCATTTCAAACTATCAGCATGGGATCAATGCTTACAAATATTTTGAATTTCTCCCTTCATTTTTATGGCACTTGCCCTTCGGCCAAGTGCCATATAGCGATCGCAATTTCTGTCCGTCCGTCCAGGTTTTGCTAGTTCGGGCACTTCCACATAAGCTAGGACGATAAAACTTGGCAGGCGTATCAGGGACACTAAATGATTAAGTTGGAAATAGTCACTTCCCCCATCCGAGCACCGTGGGGGGAGTGGAGGGAGGGGGAATCCGGAATCTTGAGGTTTTTATAACTTTTGAACGGGTGATCGGATCTCGATGAAACTTGATACTTGGAAAGACCTCATGCCTCAGACAACCCATTTAAGATCCAGACCGGATCCAGTGACTTTTTTTTTGGGGGGGGGGGGGGCTGGAGGGGGCAACCGGAAATATTGGGAAACGCTATGACTGGAGGGATCGAGATGAAACTTGGTGGGAAAACACCTAGCAAACACTAGATACATCATTGACATAACCGAGCCGATTCGGGCACTGTGGGGGGAGTGGAGGGAGGGGGAATCCGGAATCTTGAGGTATTTATAACTTTTGAACGGGTGATCGGATCTCGATGGAACTTGATATTTGGAAAGAACTCATGCCTCAGACGACCCACTTAAAATCCGAACCGGATCCAGTGACTTTTGGGGGGAGCTGGAGGAGGCAACCGGAAATCCTGGGAAACGCTATGAGTGGAGGGATCGAGATGAAACTTGGTGGGAAGACACCTAGAAAACACTAGATACATCATTGACATGACCGAGCCGATTCGGGCACTGTAGGGGTAGTGGAGGGAGGGGGAATCAGGAATCTTGAGGTATTTATAACTTTTGAACGGGTGATCGGATCTCGATGGAACTTGATATTTGGAAAGACCTCATGCCTCAGACGACCCACTTAAAATCCGGACCGGATCCGGTGACTTTTGGGGGGAGCTGGAGGGGGCAACCTGAAATCTTGGGAAACGCTATGAGTGGAGGGATCGAGATGAAACTTGGTGGGAAGACACCTAGCAAACACTAGATATATCATTGAAATAACCGAGCCGTGCCTACTCGTAACAAGTGCCATATGAGCTCGTAGCTCTTGTTAATGTCTGTGCTTGCTCGAAACGTGTTGCTACTCTATATGACCAACTGATTTATTTTATTTTGTGTAATAAGTGTATATATGAAGTACTTTAACACATTAAATGTAATGGTCGACGTATTTAGTGCCATGTCGGCGCTACGATCAATACAAACTTCTATCTATCTATGTATGTCCGAAACAGGCCAGTGGTCCAACGTTAGAGCAAGAAACGTAACCGAAACGAATCCTCAAAACTGACTCAAATCCTACGTAAACCAATCAACAACGTTTGTCGTGGTGACGTCTCTGGCTCTTCGCTAGTCACTGTGCGTTTCTGCAGCGGCACGAAGAGTTAGTCATCAAGCGTAGTGGGGGATATTTGGATTTTTCGAAATATCGATTTTTTCACTTTCGATGTTTGATAATCGATATCGATATTTTGGTACCATGTTGCTACAGTACACGTCTCGTTTAACCAAAATTTAAGAATAAAATGTCGTAAAAAAGCATCAACTCGAACTTCGAATAAATACAAACTGAATTACGAAGAAGATATGGCTCCCATTTCGGATATGTAAATGTGACTTGTGTCGGATTAGTTACAGTAATTATGAATGAATAAATATCGCTTTCGATATCGATATTTACATTTCGATATTCGATATCGATATTTGGTCCGATATATCGTTATCGATATCGAATATCGCCCAACACTAATCAAGAGTGTTGGCTGGCATTGGTGGTAACCAACAACTTCAACAAGTCACCACAGTCAACATAGGTTTTCATCAAGAAAACGATTTGCAGGTCTAGGATTTCATCTGGATTTCAACGGGCAAAGACTTCATAAAACGGCCATACCTTCATCTACATTATAATCTGGACTGTTCCACTGATTACTTGCTTCATATAGGTTTGATAAAATCACATCCATTCAAAATTCTGTGTCAATCTAAAATTCTGCAGACACAAACCGGATCCAAACTCAAGAGAAACTGCGCTGTACCTCAGGAAACGCGGTTAGGAATGGTTCGATTTTCCCCTTGCTTTTTACGGAGCTTTAATTACACGTGACGTCACGACCTACGGCGCAATAGTAGATGGTTATAACTGTAAGGGTGTAGAATACGGTAAAGTCCGTAATGGGACGCAATAGTCAGTTTGATAGGAGCAAGATGATTAATTATCCTTTCATAAACTGTTGATGGCCGTAGGGAGGTTAAGAAGTATTCCCAAAATTCAGTAACATTATCTGGTGGGTAGATGCGTTGACTTAAATGGTCTGCGTCAACAGATTTTCGGACATATAGGATGGAGGAGTAGGATTTGGTTAAGGGGAAGGGGAAGACAAATTTTTGGGGACCTTCGTGGGCTTGGGAGGTTCTTCAAGCAGTCTAGAGCATCGGAAGCGTTTTTTGGAATAAAGGTTCCCTCTTTTTTGTGTAAACATTGCGTTTGTGAGTGTTATTTTGTGTTTGTTGTGTTTTCCTGCGGTGGCTCCAGCTTTTTGGAAATTCATTCATTCTTTCCTTCTCAAATCATATCGCTGACATTCAGGATGATATCAACCAGGATTAGGTACGACCATCGGATGCGAGATCGGATGCTCTAGTTGCACCATTCGGAAGTTCACGGCTGGGCACTGTCAAAGTAGCTCTCAGCATAACAATCAAAGAAAAAGAAACATATTTAGCTCGTGCATTCACAAAAACTGTAGCCACAAGTTTGGCATATCAATTTTTATTCAATTTTGGTTTGAGTTTTTCTGGGCATTTCGGCTTGAAAATCAAAATGTGTTCAGAATTAAAGGACTAAAGGTGCGTTCACGACGCCAGTCAACATAATTTGACCTACTGAATAACTTATGAGGGGCAGAGACTGACAGACTTGTTGATGTAAAGGGTAAGGTTGACGGTTACTGTGAACATTGTTCGCTGGTCTTAGGACTTAGCAGAAAAAAGGCACAATTATGTTCGCAATAATAACGTTAATTAACTCCAAAAATTGTGGATTTATAGTTACTAGACAGCGGCAAAAGCTGTCGCTTGATTTTGGTACAGGGTTGCTGAACAGCAGAGCCCACCTGATTTCAAGCCACATCGCGAAAGACCCACAAGAACAGTGGCAGAAGTAGTACTTCACATACAGCCTATCCAGGTGTCTCGAAACCGATATTTGAAAAGCTTTGACCCCTCGTTCGTCAAATTTTTTAATGCCAGTGCTAGCAAGCAAGAGCATTTACAGCTATAGCTTATCATTCATAATTATATTATAGACTGTATTTTGTTTTTGAGTTTTGAATCGTAATTGACTAAGCTAATCAGTTATTGTGTACCTGAGCTTAAATTATTTTATTGAATGTATTACGATTAAATTTATTTTAAATTAATTCAGAAGTGCTGACAATAAATTGTACATATATACGATTTATACCTATATAGCCTAGAGTTACTTTTAGGTATCCTTAAGTCTCTGTTAGGTCTATAGTCTGTGTTCGGCAACATGATAGAAAAAGTTATTAGTTTAGTAGAACGTCGGTACATCGGTAAGATATTAAGTTAAGAATGTGATGTTGTTTGTTTTGTTTTCTGTATATGGCTTAATAGCTTTCAAATACAGATATATATATATATATATATATATATATATATATACATATTGTATATATATAATTGTATATATGTGTATATATATACTTATTGACGACTAAACGCATATTCGGCTTGTCCGCTTTCCGTCTTGAAAATAAACTGATTTGAATCGAACTGAACTAGAAAGTGCATGTTTATATTGCAAATACGATTTTTCGCTAATACCTGACGGGGTGCTTCCCAAAAAGGGTGGCAAACAAACTTATAGCTTAATATTTCGCAGTCAAACATTTAGCACAACTAAAAGCCGAGCTAAATACCAAAAGAAACCTATCATATGATACGACACAACTCGAAATAAAACACATCGTGACATAGCGGAACCAAAATATCGACACCACAACAACCCCATAACCAATAGCCAACATTTAATATCTCAAATTGAACAAAAACATGTCAATGTTCCATAGCTATCTTCACAAATCTCCCTAATCATTCTAATTCCCGGAAAACATTTTCCCCATTATTCGAACCTATCAATACTCCCAAGCTCCACCGTACTAAAATGAATCCTTGTAGGCTATAGGTTCGATGCTGGCCTCATGTATAGACAAAAGCCGTTCAAGAATGTAGAAGTGAAGGCCTTTTTATTCTGCGATGTATTTCTGTTAAGACTTGAGCCACTCCATGTCCGCCGGGAAAACTTAATTTGACGTTTTGCCGATCAATCCTTGCCAGTGAAAAACATAGAAATATTCTGCCCGATCTAGCACCGGCGACAGGGTGGATGCGGTACCAAAATCTCCTGGTGCCAGTTAGATGTCGCACTAGCCGGTATTCGAATTCGTTTGTACCATATTTTACAGAGAAAATTCACAAAAAGCGAGTGAGTTCCAAGTGACTTATTTTCCTTTATGTAATAATTGTATACATTCAAGTATTTTAACACATTGAATGTAATGGTTTGACGTATTTAGTGCCATATCGGTGCTACAAGTTAGATCAATACAAATATCTATCTATCTATCTCACCCAACCTCACCCAACAATTTACGGAAAGTTTCTACTGCATTTCTATCTAAAAAAAAATAGCCTATTGTCATGCGCGGATCCATGGATAGATTACTATCTTACTTTTCCGACACACTAACTTACTAGCTACCTGTCAAACAAAAATTGAGAGAGGAGTTGGATATAACGAGAAAAGGGCGTGTTTTTTAACTCCACGGTGCCGACAAGCATGTACAGAAAAAACGATCCAATTTCCAGCTCTTAGCACTATATTGAAAATGAACGAGTGATTAGCAACATGCTGTGTCTTGCTTTTTTATTGATCTAACTTGTAGCACCGATATGGCACTAAATACGTCGACCATTACATTCAATGTGTTAAAATAACTCCAACCAATTTTCAAAGAAGAAATTCACAAATCAGATATTTAAGGAAGAATATTCAGTTGTTTTTCACAAGTTCATTTTCCAGTTTGAGCGGCCTGAGCCTGAAGAGGACCCTTGCCAAGAAGGGCCGAAATATAGCTCCTTTAAAATGTAGCTGACTTATCCGTTTTGCACCGTCAAATATGATTCGCAGTCAGCTTGGGCCGAAGGAACATCTTTGCCCAACACAGCTACTTTCAAAAAGCATTGTACCTGCACTACTTTCCGCCATTTTTCTCAAATCAATACTGTCCTGCTCCGCCGACTTTAAAAGGCTAACTACTTTTAAAACATCGACAGTTCTCGGACCAATGTCAAGAGAAAAACTTGCTCCACGAGGACCGAGATAGCAACAACACACCGAAATCTGACAACGCAGGTCTCTGGCACCCAATCAATTTTAGGCCAAAAGCCACACAAGCCTAATGTTCTGATTACCATTCGCCAGGCTATGCGACGGTAAAAATACAAAAAATTGCGTGAAATTTGGGGTCAGTTACAGTAAAGATGATGATGATAGGAACTGCACTGACTAGGTGACGGTAAAAAAGAAATACTTTGAAAGTAGTAATGGGACTAAGGAAAGATGATGATACGATCTATACTGACCGACTGAGCTTCATGAGAGCTAGTAGTGAAAAAAATTGATGGAGCAAAAACTGAACATTAACTTAGGCGCTGATACTACACCAAACGCAGGAATCAAAGATTACTACAGTGGCTCTTACTGTGGAATAAACCTGGAACTGGGTATAAAACTGAACTCCCCCCCCCCCCCCCGCAAAGGTTTGCTGTAATGCTGCCACTGCAGGGTGACCTTCTAATGGTTTTAAACGGTAATGTTGCACCAAGTACGCTAACGCACTGCCCAGGAACGCGGTCATCTTTAGGCTACAAATCTAAGAAGGCAAGCATTCGTCAAGGTAGGCGATGGTAAAAAAAAACAGCAGAGTACTTTGTCTGAAGTTTATGCTGGGAGGTGGGGGCTTAAATGGAAGGTCAAATGCTAAACAATAGGAATTGTTTTTTTTTTAATATCTCGACTGTTCGGAAGACCCAGGGTAGCCTAATCCAGAAGGTGAAGCCTTTAGGTTACGACTACTCCTAAAAAGACTACAACCTGGTAACGACTACCTATTCAGTAATTTGCTTAAGTATTGTCCTCCCTTCAACACTTTTCTTAAACGACCTTGAAGGATTTCTTTAATTGCTGCAAACAGCTGAAATTCGACAAGTTCCCTCCCCCGCGCCATCTAACCGTAAGCTGCACTCAAAAGCCTTAATGCCAGTGTTGCTCCTGTCACAGAATCTTGCGATCTGTCACAAGTTTTCAACTTCTTCGACAAAGGTGTCCTGTCCTTCGACAAAGGACACCAAGTTGCTAAAGGAAACAGAGCACTTGAACTTGTCAAAAGGACCATCACCTCTAGGAAGCCTCTGATAATTAAGAAGCTTTATACTGCGCTTGTGAGACCCCACCTTGAGTACGGCATGATTGTTGCATCACTCCACCACAAAATGGATGCCAAAGCCCTAGAGGGAGTGCAAAGAAGAGCCACTAAGATGTCACCACAATTAAAAGCCCTAGAATACCACGAACGGTTGAGGGTACTGAAGCTTCCCAGCCTCTCGTATCGACGTAAACGCGGCGACGTCCTGATGGTAAAAAAGCTGTTAGACTCCGACATTACTCCTGGGGTATTCGAGAGCTCCCAATCAAAGTCAACGAGAGGCCATTCCAAGAAGCTCCAACTGACCAGCTGTAAACGACGCGAGCGGCACAGTTTTTTCTCTGTACGGAGTGTTCCACTCTGGAACAGCCTTTCCGAAAAAACTATCAACGCTGCTACCCTGGATGGCTTCAAGAAAGGCGTGGACGAGGACTGGCGAAATGCTGAATGTCGGTTGCACTGGGATTCCAGTGAGCCGATGTGACAACAAGATTTACCAACCAATCAATGCCGGCTACACTGGAGTGCCAATGAACCGATGTTACAACAACGATCTGACAATCAAGCCGCCAACCAGCGAGAGACTCTACAGGAGGTTAACACCACCTTATCTCGCTGGAAGTGCGATTTAAGGTAATTTAAGTAAGGTAAGGGAGCAAGAATTTAGCAAATGGTGAGATCGTAAAAACGGAGAAGCAAGAAGTCGAAAACGGGAGATTCAGAAGTGAAATTTCTCGTTAAAAGGTGACATATAGGATCGAGATTCTTCGTCGCCAGAATGCCACATATTTTTGCGACCAAAGGTCACATCTTCCATCAGAGGAATGTGGCAACACTGCTCTGTGTGTATCCAAGACCCGAGTAGATGGCGTCAGCGCAACTTATGCTCACTCACTTCAGTTATCCACTACACAAAAGACAGCTTTAAAGGGCTGCTCAAAGCAAATGCCATGTTAGAAATAGCAGCACCAAAATATTTCTAACAGCACATGCATTGACAGAATTTCACAGGCTCAGTCGTTTACTTTTTAGTTATGCTTTTTTCTTTTCTATATGAAGAAGCTTTCGCGTAACGTTGTAGCCATATTTTATTACGCGAGTGTGAGATTTATAATAAATAAATATTGTATTTCGTGAAAAAGATTAAAACTTCCCAAACACTGAATTGCTGGAAATATTTCAAATCAAGCAAGTTTTCTTAGTCAACGTCAAGGTTTCGACAGAAAGCTGGAGTTTATATGTTCGAGTCTCTTTACAAATGGACCGACCAAAGACTTTGGTCGGTCCATTTAGTTTTACCCCTCGACCATAAGTTCATACCACTGTGTTACAAGTTAAAAGCAAGACTATTTTGTTTCAAACCTACAACCGATAGAGGCGTTACTAGTCGAAATGTTTGGGGGAGGGGAGTTACCCAACTGGCTGGTAATTTTTACCGACTGTTTCTGCAGAAACAATGACTGTTTTCAAGAAGAAAATTGGTTTTGAAAAAAAGTCTACTGCTTTTCAGAAAAACCAACTGTTTCGACAAAAAAATTCGACTGATTTTCAGAAAAACCGAATCAACTGTTTTGACGAAAACCCAAGGCGCTTTGTGCCAACACGATTATTTTTTAACGAATGGCCGACAACATTAGGGGGGGGAGCCCCGCCCTCCCCCCCCCCCAGTCGTGACGCCCCTGACAACAGAACTTAATGTTCACGTCGCAATGCAGGTGAAATTCAGTGGAAAGCTCCGCCTTTCTGTCAAGCAAAATCATTCTGTCCGGAAAAATCAGATCCGCTGGAGATGCCATTTGAAGACCTTGGGCAGAACTGGTCCATTAGGCTGCAATAGGTAAATTGCTTAAGAGTTTTAAGTTAAATATAACATCTACAACTTAACAAGTTCAGACTAAGTAAGTAAGTAAGTAAGTAATTTATTTATAACCCACCATTTTCAGAAAGCGGAGTAAATGAAGAAAATAAATAAAACACATAAACATACACAAAAAGACAATTAATTTCAATCGTCGGCCAGGAAGCAGTGTAGAAGGTCGTTCACTGGTTGTGTTCTGTTGTCAATGATTTTTGATAGCGACGAAGAAACATCCAAAAGGGTAACACTTGCATCTTGGACTTCTCGGTCAAAGTAGCCTATGGTTATGGCATAATTTTGACAAGTGGAGCAGGTGCTTTGCATATTTAAAATAACATGATCTTATCTTTTTTATGACTGGGACTGATTGTACATTATAACAATAAACAATAGTACATACATCCAGGAAAATGCCAGGAAACCTCGCGACGAAAACATCACCCAAAATGAACCCTCAAAACGGATTCAGATCCTCTGTCAACCATCTACACCGTTTTTGCTGTGACGTTTCTGTCTCATCGCTGGGTTCCCGGCGATTCTGCATCAAAGTGTAACTACATCAGGAGTATTGCAATAAGAACTCCTTATCATCGTGGATATCGCCTTTTAAATTCAGCGTCTGCCGAGAACTTTGGCGATGCCATCTGCTGCAAAAAGAAGTACCTAAGTGCAAATCATAGGTAGCGTGTGCGACGTCCGCTGCCTTGAAGGTATTGACTAAACTGTAGCCGATTATCGACGGCCCGTAACGTTTACATGACCTAATGAGGCGCCGGACGCGTTCCCACTTATTCACCGTTCTAGGACAATCAGTTCCGTTAGTAAATAGAAATAAAGGCTTTTAGTGTAACGTCGCGACCCATAGATAACGATAGATAATCGTCTAAAGTTTAGTCAATACCGCCAGTAAGGTTCCACGTGTCATACGAGAGGTTGGCAACAATGGCAAAAAACCTAGTGGAAGGAATTAATTCAATGCAAAAAAAAACAACCAAATCTCTCTTTCTTAGTCAGCTACATCCCCGAGCATGCTCCGATAAACCCCGGCTAGCTAAATTTGACAGTAACTCGTTTTAAGAAGCTTTCAAAGTGTTCCTGCTTAAAGTAACTCTCCTGATACCTGTAGTTTCACCACTTCAGTGGCATAAAGGACAGTGGACGTCATACTGCCTACCGCAATTCACCTTTGGGTCGTTAACGGCAGAATCTGCAAGCCTTTTGCTACTGGCCTGTCACCCTAATCGCATCGTTCCGCGACGCCAGAAGTCTTAAATTTCCTTATGGTCAGGCTGAATCATCACCTACTAATTTTTTAAGTAATGAAGTCAAAGACAAAATCAACACAGTAGCCGATGAAAATTATAATCACTATCGAGGGTGATCAGGACTCAGGACAGTTACCCCCTCGAGCGCGAATTAAGGAATGAATGCCCCATGACGAAAGCCAAGCAAAACCAAAGTCTTGATTTGAAGACTGAGATGGACACTCTAAGGGTTAAAAAAAAAAAATGAGGAATAAATTACACAAGGAAATTTCACTTAAGCGTGGTCTGAACTTGCGAACTTCAGTTTTAATTGCTGTTCCGCAAACAACCACAGCCGCCAGAAGCTTGTGCACATACTCCATACAGACTGTTATGGAGACATCCCATAGCACCTTGCTCTGCAATAGTTCTCCTAGTTATTCCCTCCATCTATCGCCTACTTTTCTATATATCTCTTCGGTTTCCATCATCATCATTAATTTCCCGGCATCGTGACAATAGGTCACTCGGTCTTTATCCACTAGCTCCAGTTAGCTGCTGGCTAACCCGAGGTCAGGCTTTGATCCATTTCATTCTAAGTATTTTGGCTGCGGAATGAATCCGCAGCCAAGCAGAGTTCTCTTTCATCCTTGGTCGGAGCAAGACCTCAGTTACGCTATATTATAATTTATGGTAAGGACCAGTTTATATATTTAGTTAGGGACCCATTAGTGCTATATTATAATAATAATAATAATAACTGTATTTAAAAGCCCAAGGGCCATGTACATAATACAACAATAGTACATTTTACAAAGGAAAACAACAACAATAATTTCCTACGGCTATGAAGCCTCACTACTAAGCTTGGTCGCTCTTAGCTTCAACGCTCCATCCATAAACTCGCACACCTTTGTTATAACCCTTTCCGAAGTGCTATTCAGGATATCCGGTAGAAGCAAAACACTCCCCTTAAAATAAGATCCCCTTAACTCCGAAAGCGCCTGGCATCGATTGATAAAGTGGTCCATGTTTTCCTCTACCCCTGCTTTGCAAAGTTGGCAATTATACCTGACATCTGGACCAGTCCTATGCCTATCAAAAACTCTAAATCTACCAAACAGGGGGAGGGAATTAGCTCTAGCCTGGATCCACAACTTCAAAACTTTTTGAGGTAAATTCATTTTAAAATAAAACTCGGGCCCAAACACCTTCTTAAACTCACGGTAAAACTCCAAAGTTTCGGACTGACTTATTAAAGCTCTCCATTTTTGAATCTCTTGGTCATCCAAAATCCTAGTGACTCTACGCAATAAATTATCGTCATCTACAGGGCCGCGGCCACTATTCCAAACATAAGATAGACCTAGATCATCAAGCAGGGCTTTAACTCGAGACGGCCACGTATTTCTTTTCCCCATAATCAAAAGTTCATTATATGACGCTCTCACCAACCTAGTCTCATCTAACTTAATTATCTTTAACCAAAATCTTAAAATCTGCAATACCCTATCTTTCTTCATTGAAAATAGGCCTAAATCCCCTTTCAGTGCTTGCGAATGTAATGTCGATTGTAGTCCGAACATTCGTTTAAAATATTGTAGCTGGACCGACTCAAGCTGTTTCGCATCTTCAAATCCCCATAGCTCCGCTCCATAATGGATCGTTGGCATTATTTTTTATTTAAAAATGTGTTTATGAATTCTTAAATTTTTTAATCCCATCAGATTAGCATTTCTAAATATGGCTGACGACGCCGCTTTTCCCCTTCTTACCATTTCTTTAATATGTGATTTCCAACTTCCGTTTGAATCTAAAACAAATCCCAAATATTTAAAACTAGTACTTTTACTCAATTCTTCATTTTTATAATAAAATTTTTCTTCTAACTGCCCCTTAATTTTCCTCCGCGTGAAGATTACTACCTCAGTTTTCTTTGGATTCAGCACCAACTTTTTCATTTCCAGGTATTCCTCAATTAAATTTAGTAATATTTGGAGCTCAGACGCACTTTTGGCAAGCAGTGCCGTGTCGTCGGCGAATAACAATATAGAGAACCTGATATTACCAAGCATCACTGTCGGGGCCCACTTTTTTTCTAAGAACTCTACTATATCATTAATAAATATGCCAAATAGCCTAGGTGATAATGCACTTCCCTGTCTCACTCCTTTTCTTGATGTAAATAATTTCGACAGCCCTATTCCAGCTAATTTTACAACACCCTTAGTAGCTACATACATACTAACTAATAATCTAACAAAACACACTGGAAGGCCAATTTTTATCAATTCCTCACCCAATAGGATACGGTCGACACTATCAAACGCCTTTTGCAGGTCTAAGAATGCCACATATAGTTTGTGGCTTCCTGTTCCATATTTCTCTATTAACGCTCTTAAAATGAAAACTCTATCACTTGTATTATACCCTGTCCGAAACCCCCCTTGTTCTTCCTTAATCACCTTATTCGATTCTAGCCAATTACCTAGTCTAACATCTAGCACCTTTTCTAGTATCTTACTTACTGATGGAACTAGGGATATGGGTCTGTAATTATCGTGTAATTTTGGGTCACCCTTTTTTAAAAAGGGCAATACCAGTGCCGTTTTCCAAAGATCAGGCCAGACCATTGAAAACAAAACTTTATTATATACCAATAATAATATTGGGATTAGTGTTGCTCGAAATTTCTTATAAACAATTGCAGGTACTCCGTCTATACCTGGCGCTGATCCACCTTGCATTTTCTTAAGTGTCTCTTCTATTTCTTCTGGCCTCAACTCCTCCATCAATACATAATCGGTTTCTTTCATAGGAAAGTGTGTTTGGTTACTACTTGTTACTAGCTCTTCGTGAAGAAATTTTAGAGGGTTCGAAGTTCCCTCAACCTTCTCAAAATGAGCCGGCCAAGAATCTAACTCAGGAACTTTTACACTATGCAGCTTATTATGACCTCTTTCTTCCTCCCTTATTTTTCCCCAAAATTCCTTCATATTACTATCATTATAATTTCTAACAATATCATTCCTCGATTTATTTGCCGCTACTAATTTCTTCTTCTTCAACAAAGCCTTATACCCACGCCTCTTAATTCTATATGCTAACAATAATTCATCCTTAATTTCTACATTAGTACAACTTTTAACTAGTTCAAGCTTTCTAATTAAATCCTCTCTATAATTCACACATTCATCATCGAAAAAAATATCTTTCTCTTGCTTTCCTTTTTTTGTCATTGGTCCTATAACTCTATGTATTAAACTATTAAGTTCATTTAATGTATTTTGAGGATTTTTTTTGAAATTATGTTCTCTGAATCACTCATCATTCTGGCATAATTAGCGAAAGAAGCCAGTTTAATTAGAACAACTACTCCACCGTAGACACGATTATTTCGAGATGGTTCCCGGGCAACTGTTTCAACTGCGAAATCTTTAAACTTAATCACTTGGTCTTTCGAGTGCCATGTTTCAGCTAGGGCTACAAAATCAAATGCCTTAAGTTCCGATTCTAGTACCTCCTCCTTATTTCTAAGCCCCTGTATATTCCATGTCAGAAATTTAACTTTCACTCGACGTTGTACATGGCCCTCGGCTTCCTAGTAGTCATAGTATTCGTCGTCATCTTCGCTTATCATGGGTGGGAATGCAATCTTGTAGTAGTCGTCTCTGTCTTCTTGTTGTTGGGGGTCCGAGAACCTACTTGGGCCCCTACCTCCTCGATTCAGGCGGCCTGGCCGTGTGTCGCCTCTTCCCCTGCGATAGGGGGTTCGCACGTTCCTATTTTCCGCCCGGAACTTGTCATCAGGACTAATGATTTCGGATAGTTTTCGGCCCCTTCCTTTCGATTCTTGGATGTTACGACGTTCGTACGGAACTACGGTTACTTCTGAACTATCAGAAGCAGTCTCATCTCGATCGCTGAGTGAGGGCCTGTTGTTATGGCTATTAGGGCCCAGACCTGGATTGGCAACTTGAATCTGATCCTCAGACGTTTGGGGAACAGAAAAGGGATTCTGTGGCTTCTGGCTTGCTAGTTGTGCGATGGGCGGATATGCATTTTGGCCCCGTGGGATCCGACGAGGTTCGGTTATTTGCTTAACCGTGCCCTCGATGATGTCATAAACAAATAGATTCCCGTCTATGAAGAGCTTTGTACCACGCAACTTCACATCCCGGCCCGCCTGGATCGCCTCTTGCAAACGCGGCTTTAGTTTACTGCGGGCTTCTCGTTCTTGTGCTGTGTAGTCGGGTGCTGCCGAAATACCGTACCGTTTCAGGGTTCGATTATTTCGTAGGATAAGGTCCCGCAATTCTTTCGAATTCAATTTCAGTAGCACTGGTCTTGCGCCATCGCTGTTAGCTGATCCAATTCTGAACGCATCCTTTACATCACTGCGAACTATGTTGAATGTGGGGAAAAACCAGTTTAGGAAGTACATTACTTCCTCCATTAGCGTAGACTTTGGTGGGTTGGTAGGCTCCAGATTGTAGATAACCAAGTTAGTGCGCTTCAACTCCACTTCTAGTGCATTAGCTCTGTTGTTCGACTCCAGCAATCTTTGACTAATGACCGCTAGCCCGTTGCTTGTGATTTCATTCGCCTTCACATTGCTTTCAATTTGAGCTTTTAACTCCTGCAACTGGTGTTGAAATGCCGATACGTTTTCCGATAGTGTAGGAATCAGGTTAATATTCGCACTCATCTCTTGGAGACTGAGACGTATAGCAGCTAGTTCTCCGGCTACTTCGCTCATGATGCAATCTCCAAGCGTACTCCTATTATCTTCCGAGTTGCACTTGGATTGTTCGTAATTTCACAATATTGACACGAAATGATATGCAGCTCGCTCGCGGTGTTTCTCGGACGAGCGCTGAATGAATACTCACACTCTTGTACACGATTTGCATGAGATAAATTAACTATAGACGTTATGGTCCATCTCGGCTAGTAGGCCTCGGGCTTGACTGGATATGTGAATTCCAGCTTCGCTAGGATGTGTGAACCAGCTTGATTAGGGATTTCTGGATTGACTGCGGCTGAGCTATAGAATTCCCTGAGACTTTCCCTTGTCTCTTTTGTCCGGTTTCCTGACTGGTCCTGGGGCTAGTGGGCACCTACGGTGTCAGAATGTCTTCAGCCCACACCCCAGGAGCCTTATCTTCATTAAACCTCGCCTCCACTCGTCCATCCTCTCAACAAAGTGTAAGAACAGGGTTTGGAAGTTTCCCCCACGTTCAACATCTTAACAATGGTGTTAGAAGTGGGATGTATTCTTAACAATGGGGTTCAGAAGTGGGAAGTTTATATTTGTAAGCCCTTATTTTCTCATCATAAGGAGGACCCACATCCAAATTTTTTGTTCGTGGTCACGAAAATTAATTTTTTTTTCACCCACCCGCCCTACCCTTTAATTTAGCAAAATAAAAATAACTCCCTTAATTATTTTATTTAATTATTTTTACGGTTCAGCTCGGTCAGTCCAGAACAAAAATGTAGGTTTAGGTTTTTCCATTTTTGCTCTTTGATATTTCCGTCGGCTTTCTTCACAGGGTTGACCCCCCCCCCCCCGAAACATGCAAAAATCATCAATTTTATAGGCTTTTCCCTCTGATCTATGTCTTTTTGTACTTTTTTGTCCGACTGACAGACAACCCCCCCCCCCCCCCTCGAAATAAATTCCTGGATACGGGCCTGCATACAGGATACCTTGCTATTTGCGCCATCCCTAGTAAACTAGAGTAAATAAAGACTAAATCGAAGGATCGCGTGTGGAACATCAAAAACAAGACCAAAGGTGTCGATGGGATCCCACAAATCTAATATTTGATTCAGACAATTGGGTCTTGTCTTCGCCACATCCAGTCTTCGCCAGGCTAATCATCAGAGAAAACCAGGTTCAGATATACCTCTATAAGCCACATCTTTTTTGACGATAATGAACGAGACTTCCTGCTATACTTCTGATTCCGGGTTCGCCCGAATTCCGAGTGAACTACTAGTCCGCAAAAAAAGAAAATTCAGAAACGAATCCAGCGTATCTCCTTATCCCTATAAAGAACATCTAATCAACTTTATATAAATAAAACTTTGACTTCCGCTTACAACCGGATTCTGGACTAATTATATGTCTGGGTACAGAATATTGTCATATACAGACTCAGCCTCTCTTCTTACCCCTTAATATGCCATCTAATCAAACTTTTGCTTTTAACAAATTTTCAGGTTTTGGCCGGATTCCGGGCCAACTAGTTGTCCAGCGGTTTTCACCATCGTCTGTAGCATGTCTTTTTACCCCTAAATCGAACATTTAATCAACTTCAAATGGAACTTTTTCTTTTAACCAACTTTCCTGTTTTCGCCGGATTCCGGACGAACTACTTGTTCGGCGAGAAAATGGTTTTCACCATCGTGCTTACCATGTCTCCTTACCCCTAAATCGAATACTGATTCAACTTCAAATAAAACTTTTACTTTTAACCAACTTTCCGGTTTTGCCGGATTCTGGACGCACTACTTGTCAGGCGAGAAAACGGTTTTAACTATCGTGCTCAGCATGCCTTCTTACCCCAATAATCGACTGCTGTTTACAAATATTTTGTCCCTTAATCTGAACCGCCTCCCCCACCCCTAAATTTAGGGCAATAGAGCCCATCTACAAACTGGACCTTACCATTGATCCAATGAATACTGACACCAAGTTTCATCAAAATATCTCATTCCCTTCTAGAGTTATCGTGCTCATAGACAGACGGACATTTTTGCGATGTCATAGGTATCCCATCCACTTACGGTTTGGGATCCCAAGAATCCATCCGGACCGAAATAATTACTATCAAAGGTCATCCACTTACTTCTATTTCTTCTCTGAAAAATTATTAGGCGCAAAATAAAGCCGCAAATACATGCGAAGGGAAACGCTGGCGCAAATAGTCACGATCTAGCTACAAGCTCAAGCAGTCGCCAAACAAAAGCGGGCTACAGGAAAGCTTACCCGCTAAATTTTTTTTCGGTTTTCTAAATATTTGCTACGCCTCCCCCTCCCCCTTGGACAAGAAACACCCATCTCATCGGAAAGTTCCGTATAGCTGATCAGTCTGCGGCTGTGCTGTGACCCATCCAGAAGGATGAAGGAAAACTGTAACCACCCAAGGAGCTCCATGATGTTCCGGTTTACTGAGTTTTGATTATTTTGGTTGTTGTTGATGTTATGTTGTTTCTCTCTCTTTTCACCATACTCCGTCTTTACCTAGACGGGTTACAAATAAAATTTATTTAATTTAAAAGTAAAGTTGGCCTATAGAAAGCTGCAGAGTCCAATCTTAAAACGCAAATCACGATTTCGGGAATGCTTAGAGCCACACCTTACCTTCCATAATTTTCTTCCGGATTCCATGCATCCGTGTTCGTCGAAATGGATCCAAAGGGTGGAGCGAAGCACAAGATGTCTGCAGCTCCGTTGTGGCGGACATCGGCAAATTCTGAATGTCTGGGCTGTGCCATACAGGCAACTTTCGATACACAATAGGTGTATTCGTTGCGCTCCGGGCTGTCTCTGGTGTTTAGTCACCAGTGTCCGGTTCTTCTCTTATAGCGCGTTTTTTGGTTCACCGGTGAGTTGATGAAAACTGAGCCTCGATTTTGTTGCATGCTGCAGGTCCACTTCTCGGCCGATTCCGGGCTGATTCTTTCAACATCCGTTTTTGCACTGCAGCGCTTCCGACGAAGACGGCAGCGCAGAGAGCAGCGAGAATCATGGACTTGCTCACCGACCAAGTCCGTGCTTCCCTGCAAGATGCTGCAGCGCTGCCGCTTCAACCAAGAAGAAAGTGAATCCAAAAGCGCATATTGTGCAAAAGCAAAGAAGTGCTGCAGCAGCAGTGCAGCAGCGATGCGGCAGCGCTATTGCAACAAAAACGAGGCTCTGGTTAACTTCTAGCCGAAGCCGGGCTCCCGAGCAGGTTCTGGTTAGTCCGCACTAGTGAGGTAAAACCGAACACCGGTTAGTTCGAAAACGGGTTATAAGACTGGTGAGCAGTCACCGGTGAATGCAAAAACGGCTCATAAGAAAAACCAGAGGCCATTGGTGAGAACTCCCGTGACAAAGAACGCAGCTGATAAATATGCAAATGTACGATAAAAAGGGGGAGTTATTGATTCGACTGACACGTAAAAGGTATTTAAAGAATAGAGAATTACCTATTATTATTATCATGAAAGTCTGAATGGATTAAGCTTTCTGGAAGCCGCAGCTATCCGGAAGTCTTCAAAGTGAACCTTAGATTCTACCGAAACTTTTGAATGGCGAAGGTTTTTTTTTTCTTAGCGTTCTCGTTCTCAAGGCTAAGAAGAATTGCATCTATGCTTCACAAAAGGGCCGTACTCATAGTAATGCCCACTACGCTTGCGGCACTTCAAGCGAGACAAACTTCCGGGTTACAAATTTTCTAGTAAAGGTAAAAGGCGACCTGCACACATCATGGATGCTGTGTTCAGAATACGAAGTTATTGGAGCCATCGCTGTTGCACGACTAGTTGAGTTTTAGTAGGGACGTATCGCTGGTGTTCCGAGTCTGTGTCACTTTTTCCAAGTCTTGGCGCTAGTCCTTAGCGTTATTTTGCTCTGGTCCCGTTCAGACAACTAGTGACAAAACAAGACCAAAGGTTTCGATGGTATCCCGAAAATTTAATATCTCATCCAGACAATTGGGTCTTGTCTTCTACAGACTCCTTAAGCATTTTTACTACAAACATTCAGAAACAGATCAAGGCCAAATAGCTAACAATCTGAGAAAACCAAGTTCAGATATGCATTCAGCATGTGTGTTTACCCCTATAAGTCATATTTATTTTGACGAAACTGATCGAAACTTCCTGCCTTAGGTTACTTCTGCCAAATTTCCAGTTTCTACCGAACACTGGAACTACTTATCCGACATAATAGCAAAGCTCAAAAACGAATTATCGAACATATAATCAACTTCAAATAAAGCTTTAACTCATGACAAATTTTCCGGTTTCAGCCGGATTCCCGGCGAACTATGCGTCCGGGTAAATACGGATTCCATGACCACTCGCCACAGCGACAACTGGGAACCGACAAGTCGCCACACAGACATGTTGCCACACCGACGACTCGCCACACTGACAACTCGCCACACCGACGACTCGCCACACTGACAAATTGCCACAGTGACGACTCGCAACAGGGACAACTTGCTACAAAACTAATGTTTTAGAAACAAAAATATACTAAAGTGTTATAGAGATTTAGCTTTAGTTGACCCTAGGGAATTGGGATCCTGTAGTCCCGTTCTTCTTTGCACTTCTACCCAACAAGCAGCACACCATCCTTCTCAAGTGGATATCAATTGCCTTAGGAGGCTACGGACCAGCCAGCTGTCTGTCGGAGTTCGAAGTAGCTTTCCGGAAGAGCGTACAAGCTGTATTCCCGATCACATCTGTCAAGGGATGTTTTTTTCATCGCTGCACAGCGTCGTTCGTCACATTCAAGCAGACCCGCCGATCTACCAAACTGCGTCACTGACGAAGAAGTTCCACCAGTCGATGTCCAAGACGTTTTCGAGGGCCGATACTTTCATCAGAAACGTCCCCGGTCATGTAGTCACAGACTGCACCGGGAGACTTCGTGGGAATGCTCGAAGACCGGCTCGTTTCCCACCTTCTCTTTGGAACATGACCGATCGAATAGCTGGGCATCTTCCACGAACCAATAACAACATTGAAGGTTGGCATCTCAGCATTAACCAGCTGATAGGATCAAGCCATCAAAGTCTTTGGCCGAAGGAAATTTGCGGAAGGCCGACGTGGACCGAATCAAGGCAGGATGCTCTCCACCTCGGCCGAAGAGACAATACTTGAAGATTAACAAGAGAATCGAAAGAATTGTCCGTAGGTATACCTGTAGTAGTGCAATTGATCTATTGAGAGGCATTGCCCATAATTATGTGCTCCATCAAAAATTTCGGTCGAATAAATATTAATTGAATAAAGCACTTTATGTTATAAATGTGGCGAGATGTCACACTGTGGCAAGATGTCTGTGTGGCTGCTTGTCGCAGTGGCCAGTTATCTGTGTGGCGAGCTATCGGTGTGACAGGTTGTTGCTGTGGCAAGATGTCGCTGTGGCAAGATGTCACTGTGGCGAGATGTCGGTGTGGCGAGTAGTCGGTTCCCTGTTGTCGCTGTGGCGAGTTGCCTTGTGGTTCGATGTCTCGACACAAAATAAACGATTCTCATATGCAGATTCAGCATCTCCTCTTACCCCTAAATCAGATTCTAATCAAATACAAATACAACTTTTGCCTTTAACAAATTTTCCGGATTTGGCCAGATTCCGCGCGAATTACTTGTCCTGCGAGAAAATAGTTTTCATATTCATGTTCAGCACGTCTTTTTATCTCCAAATCAAACATCCATCAAACTTTCCGGTTGTGGCCGGATTCCGGGCTAACTACTTGTCCGGCGAAAAAATAACTTCACCGTCGTGTTCAGCATGTCTTCTTCCCCCATAACCGACTATCACATTAGCTGTTTAAAAATATGTTGCTTGCCCCTTAACATAAACCCCCTTCCCCACCCCTGAATGTAGCCTACAGAGCCCATCTACGAACTCGACCTTACTCTTGACCCAAAGAACCCTCACACCAGGTTTCATCAAAATATCTCATTCCCTTCAATAGTTATCGTTCTTACAGACGTACGGACGGACGGACAGACGGACAACTTTTGCGACGTCATAGATATCCCTCCACTTACGTTTTGGGGTCCCAAAAAGACTATTGCAGTCAACTAATCCTTAGCGAACAGGATTTTCTCAATGACTCGTGTCTTTGGTGGTTGCTATACCTACTTCCTTTCGTGATGTCTTATGAATTCCCACAACTGCAGTTGAGCGGAAAAAAGTTTGACTAGAATTGCATCCACTTCTTGACAACACATTATTTTAGAGATTTTCTGCAATTTACGGGTTTGACCGAAGATCTGTGCCATCTGTCTTCGGCGCTTTAAATCGTCACACCAATTTCAGCTGCGAATGTTTTCCCACAACTAATCGATCTGTTCGTGACATGAAACATGATACAAATATGTTTGGAAAGTGACAGAATATATTTTATGGGAGTTGATATTGTTGGTGCTGTTGGGCATAGTAGCCCTCAAGCGGGGAAATCAAGTGTTTCGCCGTAACACAAAATTCCTGTAAATGCTGAAGTCTCATTTTCCCGGAATCCCGGAAAACTGGAATCCCGGGCCCAGAGCAACGAAATTTGTCTTGGATGTTATTTTATAAGCTTCATTCCCATGCATCCGGAAGTTTCCTATATCCGGAAATTCGAATTCCGGATTTACAGCAACAAATGTGCTTTTATGTCTCTTCGAAAATCTTCACCGCGGCAAATCTGGGACTGAGGACTTTGGAATCCGGTTGTACAGCAACCAAAATCTGGATGTTTTTTTTCTCCGCAGTCTTCAATTCTCAGAATCGGGGAAATTTTTCAATTTCCGGAACAAGATTCCGGTTTTCAACAACTCTGCATGCGTTCTTTTTTCTCTACATTCTTTCATTCTCAAAATCGGGAAATTTTCCGTCTCCGGAACAGGATTCCGCTTTTCCAGCAACGAATTTGCACCGGATTGGGCACTGGAGGAGAAAAGGGAGTTCATTCGTACAAGCTTTGTTGCTTTACTGTTTTTGCAAAATATTACTGCTATTATTATTATTTTTTTCTTAAAATTATAAGAAAATTACGATATTGAGTTTTCATCGCCAACATTTCAATGTGTAGAAAAAAACTCACCGTGGCAGTAAACAATGACTTACAACTGGTAGAATGGTAAGGAAGGACAATTTATGTTTTCTGTCGAGTTCCCCGGGTTTGGGGTGTCCCAAAACAGAATGCGGAACCGGATACTCTAAAAGATGGTCCATCAAAGCTAGTCTGCAACACAGCTTAAAGTTTAATTGAAAAGCCAACTTATGTTTGGATCCTTTAACTGAATACACTGCATTTCTTGGATTGTGTTAAGGGATTTTTTTTATTTTTCACTATTTGCTCCAGAATGACGTTCAGAATATCTACGGTCGTCTTCACAACGCAAATTTCTACTATGACGCAGAAAAACTGAATCTCAATACATGCGCGGCGTTTCAGTCGCCAGTGATCAGCTTACGGAAGGTAGCTCACTGCATGAACATTTGTTTCTTGAAAATCGTTTTCGTCAAGCACACAACACAGATGCAAGCACATAGAGCATACAAATCAGAGAAGGAAATTCCACTATTTAAAAATTGAATATTCGTGAATATTGGGGCAACGAAGTAACGCATTTTTGTCGTGTTTTCAATCTTTTGTAAGTCAATAAGTGATGGGTAACTAGATTGACCAACTTTTATAAAAAAAGCTTTGGTAGCCCCTCCAAACCCACAACCTGTGCCCATTTTTTAACAAGTGAATAAAATAGTGCGTACATAATTGTAACTTAGTTGTCGACATCGTGTGTATTTTTTATAGTATTTATGTGTTAATGAATGGACCAGATGAATTAAGCATAGCTCTTTTTTATACATTATTTTGTACTCCTCAGTTCTGAGGGAAATAAATGAATAAATAAATAGATAAATTGTCCTATCTAAGACCTTTTCAGTTAAACTTTAAGGATCTAGATCCTCAAGCTGTGGTCTGCCGGTACAAATTAATATTAAAGGACCTCTCGCACTATTTACTATTCCACTTACACTATTTCATAATATTTGAATACTTTAAAACTAAGCTGTGCTTTCAGCAAATAACCCAAAAGATTTTAGCTTTTCGAGACCCGTTCTCGAAAAACTTCTCGCAGACGATCTTCGACAACGTGATACACATCAAAGGTAGCAAATCACGAAAAGTGAGAAAATCAGCGTGGTTTGTTAGAGGGGTTGGAATGTACCGTACGAAATTGTGGTCTCCGGGTTTAGAAATATTTGGGGTGATTATGGAAATAGGTTGCGTTAGTATTATAGGTAAGACAGGTCCTTAAACTTCGAAGCCATGACCTAGAAATTTCTTTCCGTCGGAGACTTCTGTCACGTAAACTGTAGGGCCTTTCCCCCCTTCTGATTATAGGCTAAATATTTTTGGAACGAAGTTGCGTAGAAAAATAATTTACTGAAACAAAATTAGGATTTTGTAAAACTTTAAAAAATAACAACAATGTTCTAAATCAACGGCACTGGTAAATATACTAAATCCAAATAAGCTACTACGGACTAGTAGTAAGCTGGCTTTGCAGGGGTCTGGACTGGATGGTCTGTATACCAGTTGAATGCTCCATAACTACCAGACTGCGCTCCATAGGCTACCTCATCACCAGAAGCTGATTCATATGATGGTAGCTTAGGCCTGTAATCGTCATTGTAGGTTGGTTCGTATGCCGGCTTGTAGGTTGGTTCGTACGATGGCTTGTACTTTGGTTCGTACGAAGGTTTGTATGTTGGTTCATACGACGGCTTGTAGGCTGGTTCTTTGTATTCTGGTTGGTAGGCTGGCTCTGGGTATGCTGGTTTATAAGAAGGTTCTGGGTACGCTGGTTTATAAGCAGGTTCCGGGTAAGCTGGTTTATATGAAGGCTCTACATAAGCTGGTTCGCTGTATTTTGGTTTATATGCTGGTTCGGAGTAAGTGGGTTTGTAAGATGGAGCCTGGTAAGCTGGTTCTTGGTAAGCTGGCTTGTAAGCTGGGGCTTTGTATGCGGGTTCTTTGTAGGCTGGTTCCCTGTAAGCAGGCTTGTAGGCTGGTTCGTCGTATGTCTTTTTGTACGAAGGTTCCGAGTAAGAAGTCTTTTTATATGCTGGTTTCTTGTCTCCGTAGCTTGGTTCCTCGTAACTCTTGTACGAAGTTGGGTAAGCGGGGCTTGAGCGGTAAGATGGTTTCTGATAAGCTTCGTAGCCTGGTACTACGTCGTATTCAGCGTCAGGAACAGCATAGAAGTCTGCGCGCTTATTCTTGTTCTGGTACGGCTCGTAGACGGGTACAACAGCGCTCTGCAATGCGCCAACTTCGCTCGGGACGCTGCTTCGCTTTTGTCGAGGGGCTTCTACGGGCGCTATCTGCCTCGCTGATACCAAACTTGTGCGAGCCGTGTTGGCAGCGGGAGCTGTTGCTTGGCTGATTCCCTTACCAATCAGTGCTGCAGCGGGGACAGGAGCTGCGCGGCCAGTTCGGGTACGCTGCTGCATCGTTCTTTTCTGAAGTGTATCTTGCGCACCGCTGCGTCTCTGAAAATCAGCCATGCCAAATCCGGAGTACGATCGTGCGCCTCGAACGCTTGTCTCAACATCATTACGCTTGTATGAGCTGTACTGGTAATGGGAAGGCTCCAGGGGTAGGTACACTCGGGGGAAGCGGGGGTAGGGGAACAGGTTGTCTATGTGAGGGTTGTCCTTCAAGACGATCGACTTTGGCATGCCATACCCATACTCATCGTCGCCGTAGTAAGAAGAGCGACGTTCTCGCGTCTGATCAGTCGTCGGGTCGCTTAAGGGAGCTCTCGGTGTGTCCAGTTGGTAAGCACGTGAAGAACGGGGACGTTGGCCATATGCGCAGGAGAGGACTGCGGCAACCGCGAGTATCTGTGAAAAAAAGGTTTTTTTTAGGAGAACTTTTACCTTAAGTGTCGTTTAGTTAGAAGACATCCTCCAAAACTTATTTATTTATTTCTGACCCCCTTCTCGGGTACAAAGGAGCAACATAAGAAAGTAAAAAGCACAAATGAAATTTTTTAAAAACATACAGAATCATTCAATATTTTTGCATCTTTTAAAAACAGTACATACTGACACAACATTCTGCGTAACCTATACGTGTTTGACTAAATCAATACTTGATTGCAAAAACTGGCGATGAATGTCGTGGGCTGGTAGAACAGATGGCGGTGGAGGATGAGTGGATCTGAACAATTTTGAAAATTTGAAATCTGTCTCTAAGGTGTACATACGAATTAACATTGCTGATTGATCTAAAAGCATTACCCGCAAAATTGGTTAACACATTGTAGCAACGAAACCAAAGAGCTACATTTTTCAGAGCCGCAGTTTCTCTGAAGAACAAGACCAAAGGTTTCGATGGGATCCCAAAAACTCAATATTTGATCCAGACAATAGGGTCTTGTATTCGCCAGACTCCTTGAACATTTTTCGAGATTTTTACTACTAAAATTCAGAAAGACATCAAGGCCAAAAAGCTAATCATCTGAGAAAACCAAATTCAGATATGGATTCAGCATATTTGTGTTTACCCCTATAAGTCATATCTGTTTTGACAAAAACTTCCTGCCTTATTTCTGCCAACTTCCCGGTTTCGTACGAATTCCGGAACCACCTGGCCGGCAAAAAAAAGAAAGCTAAAAAAGGAACGTATCTTCTTTCCCCTATATCGAACATCTAATCAACTTCAAATTAAAATTTAACTTATAACAAATTTTCCGGTTCCAGCCGGATTCCGGGCGAACTATATGTCCGGGCAAAAGATTATTGTCATACGTGGATTCAGCAAATCTTCTTACCCCTAAATCGGATATCTAATCAACTACAAATACTTTTAACAGTTTTCCGGTTTTGGCCGGATTCCGGGCGAACTACTTGCCCGGCGAGAAAATAGTTTTCAACATCGTATTCAGCATGTCTTCTTGCCCCTAAACCGAACATCTAATCAACTTCAAATTAAAATTTAACTTATAATAAAATTTCCGGTTCCAGCCGTATTCCGGGCGAACTGTATGTCCGGGCAGAAAATTATTGTCATACACGGATTCAGCAACTCTTCTTACCCCTAAATCGGATATCTAATCAACTACAAGTACTTTTAACAATTTTCGGTTTGGGCCGGATTCTGGGCGAACTACTTGCCCGGAGAGAAAATGGTTTTCACCATCGAGTTCAGCATGTTTTCCTACCCCTAAACCGAACATCTAATCAACTTCAAATAAAACTTTTACTTTTAACAGACTTTCCGGTTTGTGCCGGATTTCGGGCTAACTACTTGTCCGGCGAAAAAAACGGTTTTAACCATCGTGTTCGCATTGTCTTCTTACCCCTAAATCGAATATCCAATCAACTTCAAATAAAACTTTTACTTTGAACAAACTTTCCGGTTTTGTCCGGATTCCGGGCGAACTACTCGTCCGGCGAGAAAATGATTTTCACCATCGTGTTCAACACGTTTTCTTACCCCATAATCGACTGTCTCATTAGCTGTTTAAAATTTTTGTGCTTGCCCTTTAATTTAAACCCCAACCCCCACCCCTAAATATAGGGCTACAAAGCCGTTCTACGAACTCGACCTTACCCTTGACCAACGAATCCCCACACCAAGTTTCATCAAAATATCTCATTCCCTTCGAGGGCTATCGTGCTTACAGACGGACAACTTTTGCGATGTCATAGGTATCCTTGCACTTACGTTTTAGGATCCCAAAAACTACGTTTTTGTTCACGCTAAACTGCTGTACTTGGATACCGTATGAGTAGAGGCTACTCATAATAATAACATGTTAATCATAATGACGGGCAAAAGCTTCGTTGAAAAAGACAACAAAATTTCATTCAGTGATGGCAGTGACATTTTCAATTTTTTCGCGACTGTAAATAGCACTGCTATTGACAAACATAAGTTTGGTTGACCGTTGGTGTCACAACTTACATCTGTCTTTCCTCGAATTGCTTTTGCGCGTTTACTTCCTGATTCAAAACATGATACAGTACTGTGAACATTTGGTTAAAGACATCTATGCTGACGTCACGCCGTCCGTCACGGTAAGCGGTATACGGCCCGAATTAAGCCTCGCCCAAATTTAAGGAAACTTGTAGAAATGTAAAGGAGTCTTTACTGCTTGCGATTTAGACAAGCTGCGCTACCGGGGTTCCGCGTGTTTCCGAATTCTAGTTTCGAGATTTAAAATATTTTAAATTATTCTCTCTTCCGTGCTTCGAATTAAATTTGGTTCAAGTCCTTACTATTTAAATGATCTCGAACAGTCTTTCCTCTTTGTGATATGACATATTAAAAACAAATTGTACTTTTGGTACATCACTGCCCATTGGAAATGCGGGTATTGCACATTTGTGTCTTGCTTTCAACCTTTTATATTTACATTTATTTCTTTGAATATGTTTTTCAAAATCATTTATTCTTTGAAAGCTGGTATTTGAACGCAAATCAATGGAGAATGTGGATGAATTTGTACATTTAAATAATAAAAGTAAAGATAATACAAAATGGGATAAAATGTTTCTTAAACAAACAGAAAAAGACACTTAATTAATGCACCAGTGTGGCGAACTATAAGCTAATGAGATCCGAGTGATCTGCGGTATCTCCTACAAATCCTGAATCTTCACTATTTGGACCAGCTCTGTAAATCCTGCAAGCTACAAGAATTATTTTTGAAGCTATTAAACGATTTTATTTATCAGAAAATGGAATTAGAAAAGCTACACAGACTTTATCAATGCCCTGCATCTTAGTATTATTTCTAAAGTGCTTGTCATTATGTTTATTGAGGACCATTTCGAAAATCATAGTTTCGACCCAAGATTCCTTATGCTACGGACAGGCGGACATTACTTCCTGCGAGGATTCTTTGCACCATCTGCACAGAAGGTTTATGATCAAATTTGTTATGGTTTATGATCAAATTTTATGATCAAATTTTTTATCAAATTTTATGATCAAATTTTTTTCAAATTTTCAAAGGTTTATATCAATTTTTTTAAATATTTGAGGTTATGATCAAAGCGCAGAAAGTACGTCTAAGAAAGCCTGATCGCCACTCCGCAACATTACAGAACAACAAACATGATAGGAAATCACATTCGTTGAATGTTTCATTATTTGCCAAGAAAGCATAGAATGTTTTTTCTGCTAGGACAGGGCACTAACTAATAATAACTGAGAAACGAGCAGAATCAATAGATTAACTGTATTTATCAAAAAAAAAATAGAAAAGAAAAAATATTAATCTGTAGTTATTTATTTAATTAGTAATAAATTTAATTATTAATTATTTATTAATCTTTCAGCCCAAGAATCCATCTTAGCTAGAGACAGGTGACTCGAAAACCAAATGCAGAAGAATCTCTACCCTTTCGACTACCCAATCGAACAGCAAAAACAGCAGCCGTGTCCAGAATGAAATCACAGCGTCAGCTTTAACTTCAATCATTTTTCAGAGACGAAGTTCATAAAATAAGATATTTAAGGAAGAATCTTTAAATGTTTTTCCGTAAGCTCCTTTGGGGTCCCCTGAAGGGGAACCTTTCCAAGAAGGGCCGAAATATAGCTCTAACAAAATGTAGCTGACTTAGATGTTTCTTCAGCCCAAGCTGACTGCGAATCACAGCACCAGCTTTAATTCCATCCAACTTTCAGAGAAGAAGTTCACAAAAGCAGATATTTAAGGAAGAATCTTTAATTGTTTTTCCACAAGTTTATTTTCCAGCTTGAGCGGCTTGAGCCTGAAGAGGACCCTTGCCAAAAAGGGCCGAAATATAGCTCGAATAAAATGTAGCTGACTTATCCGTAGCTGACTTATCCCTTTGCACCGTCAAATCCGTAGTTTCTACTATAAATATAAAAATCAACAAAAGCAAAACACAAAAAACAAAAGTAAACAAGAAAGAAGAGAAAAAGAAGAAAAACTGACGAGGAAAATCTGGAAAAGTATATCACTAAACTCAACTAATAAAAACGTTCCGTAACACCGCTTCGCTGTCGCTTCAAGGATAGAAGATTATTTGGGTTTCGGATCCATGCCACAGAGAGAAAATTCTAAACACTTGCTGCACAACATAATTAAAAAATGAATGACCACCAATTACCAGAAGAGTTGGTTAAAATTTACCTTAGTAAAGGGTAGCATTTGTGAATATCCAATGCTTAGTGATCGAAGAGCATGAAACGAATGACGATGGAGAAGCTGGGCAGCTGATGGTTATATTTTCGCAGAATTGGTCTATTCGATTATCACGAGCAGTGTTGATCTGTCTTCCGGCTTTCGCCGTCGCCCATCAGGGACGTCTTCCTCACATCTGCTTTGTTAAAAACACTACTTGGCTGTGATGCGACCATCCTCTCAAGAGCGTGTCTAAAGTTCATTTTTTATTCATTGCTTTACACCTTGTTTTAATTAGCACCGATTATCCCATGGAAAACAACTGGAAGTTTCTATATTTTAGTTATATTCAAATAAAGTATGCAACGGATACATCAGCTACGAATCTTCATCAGCGATATTTCGGCCCTTTTTGGTAAGGGTCCTCGTCAGGCTATCAATCTTCAGGGTCAACGTCGGGGAAGGAAACAAACCTGTAATCTCATTGCAGGTTTGTAATCTTATATGGAGATTATAGGTTTGTTTACAGGTTTGTGTAATCTTATACAGAAATTACAGGGTTTTTTTCCGTCTCGGACGTTGACCCTGAAGATTGACAGCCTGACAAGAACCTGCCAAGAAGGGCCTAAATATCGCTGATGAAGAATCGTAGCTGATGTATCCGTTGTATACATTATTTGAATATATGTTCCAAAGTCAGATTGGGCTCAAGGAATATTTATATTTTAGTTTTCGTCTTCACACAAATGACCGTTTTGAACGGAAGATAACATAAATTAGTGTTAGTGACCCATCCTCATCTGTTTTATTAAGAAAAATAACTGGCCATACCGACGGGTGGCTCGACCTCAACTTATTTTGGTGTAAAGCAATTGATCGGTGCCAGCACCGGCTGACACCAGTTGGAAACACTAAAAGAAGCTAAACATGTTTTGAGACAAATAGCCAAATTCAGGGGCGGGCTGTCACCACTGATTTCAGCCGGTACTGGGACGGGCAAGGGTGTACAGCGAACACCAGGGAGCTGGTAACCCCTCGGGCCGTACCCAGACTACACTATAGAAAGTGTCTCCGAGAAAGGATTAAAGGGAACCTAAAAGGAACTAAAAAGGAACTGCAGTATTTGCTACCGGGATTAATCTCATCTTTACTGGAATAAGATCAATCCGAATCATAAATAATCTTATCTCAATAGACTATATTAATCCCAGTAGGAAATGCTACAAGATAGAAAGTGTCTCCGAGAAAGGATTAAAGGGAGCCTAAAAGGAACTAAAAAGGAACTGCAGTATTTGCTACCGGGATTAATCTCATCTTTACTGGAATAAGATCAATCCGAATCATAAATAATCTTATCTCAGTAGACTATATTAATCCCAGTAGGAAATGCTACAAGATTTGTTTTTACAGTGTATCATTGACTGGCAATGAAACTATACTAGTGACTGTCGGCTAGACACAAAGCGATCTCTCCTTCGTCTCATTGTCGGGGTAACAAAGTTAGTCTCCTACGGATTCTTTTCGGTCTTCCTACTTGACTGCGGTAGAGGATAGCAGCCCAAGGGATTACGGTGTTGTAGATTTCTGGGGTTCTAGGCAATGTGCTCCGCTACTGCTCCCCGGAAGTAAGGTTCTTATTTAATTTTTTTTTTTTTTTTTTTTTTATACACGCGTAGCTTTTTTTTCATTTGTTCTTGCTTTGGACTGAACCGAAAGAAGTGGCTACGTCTCCACCTCCAACTCAGTGACGTTAATACAAAATTTACGTAAAAGTTTACCCTACTTTAATGTCACTTACACTTTCGTCTTAAACCTGTTATCTTTGTTATCAACTCTAAATTTAAGTTCTCTTTTCAAAATTTTAATTTTTCTATTAAATATTCTCCTCAAAACTCACTCTCTCACTCAAAAACCCTTCCTCCATAAAGTCTAAACCTACAACCTAAATTTACCCTTTTTTCATTTTTCTAACAATAGTAAGTTTTATCTACCATATTTTACAAACATTCAAAATCTTTTCTTCTTTACTATTAATCTACTCATATTTTTAAAACCTGGCGAAAACCCAAAATATGTACAATTTTTTTCACTTCGAATCAAGCAGTCAAATTTTACAGGTTCGATCAGGAATAAGCAACCAACAAAAAACAAAAATTTTAAACTCACGCACTACCTGTTTCAAGATGCTCTACCGTCCTTAGAGAATCTCTCTTACAGTGGCAAAAAATTACTTCAATGAAAAAAGAACAAAAAACCTTAAAACTTATTCCTTCACTCACCTACAAAAAAACAACCAAAAAGGAACAACCAAACTCCCGATTTAAAATCTCCTTCCTTTACAACAAAAGAAAACTAGCAAGAAGATTCTAAAAATCACTTCAATTCCTTAAAAAAAATCAGGTTGAAATTTGTAACCCTTTCTGAAAAATAAAGTTTGACATAGCAGCCGTATCCTATCTGAACAGAAGTTTTCAGCTACAGCAATTCCCAAGAAGTTTCTCCACAAAGTACGATACTTATAAAATTGCTAGAAACTTCATGAATTTGGTTACGGTCGTTTTCTTTTTAGATGGAGCCTGAAGAGGACCTTCGTGCTGAACATGTCAACCGAATATGTCTGGAGCAATAGCTTAATTATCCGTTCGACGTCATTCGCAATCAGCTTGGGCTAAAGAGTATTTTCAAGAATTGAAGAAACTACATATATGACAAAAGTTGCGTGTTTGGAGATACCATGGTATCTGATCCCACGGTCCAAAGCTGTTTTTGCAGTTATCGTGGTATCTGACCAGATACCACGGTCCAACCGCGGTAAATGATCGTGTTATCGGAAAAATTCATCTCACTTTCATCAATTTTTGTCACATTGGTGAAAAGACGTTTGGCACTTAGTGATGTTACTGCTCATCAGTTTTTCTTTCGGGACGACTTCGAAAAGCACAATTTCGCTAATTGTCGTTTTTGTAGAGCAACCGTATATCAGATACCACGGTTACTGCAAAAACGACTAATCGTGGTAACAGATACCATGGTATCTGCAAAAACGCAAATATTGGGACACAAATTCCAGGAATTAAAGGAATATGTGACTTATTTTTCCTTCGCGAGTTTTAGTTACATTTCGATAACTGGCGGTATCTTTTTCAATATTTTACAGTGAGGTACACCCAAGTCAATCCGTGGAAAGCCTTGTCGCCACAGAATTGCTTATTTGTGGTCAAAATCCCTAAATAATTGCCTTGTTCAACTCATGCTACCAAGTGAACCTAAGCGCCGCCTGAATTGTTTCATGATTAATCAACAATTACGAGCGCCAAAGAAGTATTGTTTGCTTGACTGACGAATTTTGACAATCAAGTCTAAATTATCTAAATAAGAAAAGTAAAATAAAGTAATAAGTAGTAATGACTTATCATACATATGCAAGGCTAGTACTACTATATACATTATAATCTAATTAGAAATAGATAATATATATATACACATTCATTATTTATCTTCTGGCGATCGAGCCTGTTCTCTGCCATGAAGCTATGTAAAAGTACTTGTTTTCATTTTGTGAAATTAAACAGAAATGAACCTGATACGTATAAATAATAAAAAGCTAATCATAAGTAGGCTAATAATAATAAGTAATACGTAAAGTAAAATAAGTGCCGGTTCTTGAGGGTTATAGAATATGTACGATGAATAATGGTTCGCTCGACAGACCGAATTTAAAAAAGGGAAGAACATTTTTTTTACTGGCAGTAACTCGATCTTTTTGCCTCGAAAATCATTCATTATCTTTACAAAGTATTGAATAGTGTGGGTTATAGAGAGTATACAAATAATGATTTGACGGCTAACCAGTTTTAAAGGAAACCTGAATGAAGAGTACCAAGTATCATCCCTATCTGTATGACTTCCGTTAACATTGCCTAAAACCCAATCCAAATACAAAATAGTGTTTCCAAGCTGTGATTTTCGCTCCATTTTGCTCCTTATTTCAGTACCGAACAGTTTTAGAAATGAACAAATGTCTCCAATCAACCCTTCTCCTGGAATATTTTTTAACCAGTTAAGCCCAAACGTATACCTAGAAGAAATTCCAATACGATCCGGCCAGCGCTGTACAAGATTTGAATGAATTGCGCTTTTTGTCTTGGAGTCTGCATGTCCAAGTCTCCAGAAACGAACATCCCTATTTTGAAAACGTCACGCTCAGGAGAAAAATGCTCTCCGTGGTCATGTCTGTAAATGCATTCTCCATGGTGTGTTCAAGTATGGTTTCACTGTTCAGATGTCCTTTAACAAAGATTTATTATTTTAAATAGACCCAATAGCCTGCGAACTTGAATGTGTCGCCTCTAAACCGTTTAATCAGAGCAGGGATTGCTTAGGGTTACGCGGTGTGTTAAAATCGTAAATTTTAGCAGGGAAATTATATTTTTGAAAAATCCAATTACTAACTGAATTTGCGAAGGTTACGGAATATCAAAAAATGGCACTAAATGGTAGTGTTTGCTTAAAACTTAATGTATGTATGTATGTATATATTTATTGCCCATCATAAATGTAAGAATACAACGCTGATGGATAATAAAGAAAGAAAAGGAAAATAAACAATAGCTTCTGACGAATATAAATAGAACAAATAATGGCAATCTCATACATGGGCGGACACACGGTCAATAAAGGACCATTTCGAAGGTGTTTACACCAGTAAGCTGCTTCCGATGTCTCTCGTTTCTTTTCTGCACCGCGGATACTGGACTAGCAACTCCGTATCGCAAGGATAGGGAGCTGTTCTTAGTCCAGAGAGGCAGCCGTAGCAAATATTTCGCATACTTGTAGAAACACTTCCGCATGTCCTTAATATCCGAAGCAGTAAAAAGAGACCAAAATGGTGCATCTGCAAAACTTGAATTTCGGCCTTAAAATTTACGAAAATTGTCCAGCCTTGTCGAGTTTGCACGGCCAAGAACTTGCAGGCCTACCCCCCTTATTACCAGTAGAAGGTTCGAACCGTAAGTAACAGTTAAGTTTTTACTATTTTGGCGAATAGCATCTTGTTTGTATTATGAAATCTCTGAAGTGGCGGATTCAATAAGATTCAACATTAACCGTCATGAGCGGTGACACGCGTACAAGCTTGCAAAATCAAGATTGTAAAAGGACGTTTATAAGTGGGGCTTTGGTAAAAGAATTTATTATTGACCCCTCGAACAGCCTGGCCGAAGATGTAGTTAACGCTGAATCGATTTGATAGTTTCGTGCGTTACTGATGGGATTTTTAATTCCGATTAGTTCGATTACTCAGAATTATTTTTTGGAGCTATTCAGAGGCGAAAGTGTTTTTTGTTGCTTCGTATTATAATTATATCATTTGATATATTTGTTCGTTTTTGCCGCTACAGACTCTTCCCAGCGCGAACAATATGTTCTAGTTTACACATAATTTACAATTCAACCTTATATAGCCTACAGAATAAAATAATTTATTTACAGCCCACGCAATGGACATGCTTACTGCGGAGCAGAAGAACAAAAGAAAACCAACACCAAAACTATTAAATTCATAAAATTTATAATTGGGCATGTGAAATCATGAAAGGCAACATTATGAAGACGATGAAGCACATATGTGACGTTGTCCCCGTGCACTCACTGAAACTTTACCGTGAATTGTCCCGCAGCTTCTTATCCCTGTAATTTCCTCGGTAATTTCGTTGACGTCAAATGAGCGTTGCCGAGATTTGTTTGTTTGTTTACGCGTCCTCGACAATGTCAACTAGGCCTTTTAAAACTCGCTTCGGCCTCTTCATTTTCACTCTCATTACCATGCACCCACTTACTGGACAGACGTGAACTTGAAAAAATTATTAATTGCACCGAGTCATCTGCGTAACATTATTTCTGCGGTCGAGTTGTTGAGTAAATGATGTGTTTAACTGCTACTATGTAAATCTCTTGAGAGTGAGACCAGGAAATAGTAACCAAGTACAGAACTATAACCGAGACTATAACAGTAATACAAGCAACACTAAAACAAAGACCGAGTCTTTGTAAATTTGTTCAGTTTTTTTCACGATTGTGAATGATTTTCTACAGCACATGTATTAATCCCCGAGAAAAACAAGAGCTACGAGCTCATATGGCACTTGTACGAGTAGGCTGTACAAGAAAGTAGATGAAAACGTCACAAAATACACCCGCCATCCAAAAAGGCGGTTCGGAAATAGAAATAGGATATTTAGTTTCACTCATTTCTGAGCAGTTCCGGCATCGTCTCGATTGCAAATGCACATGACTGTTCAATACTTTCATCCCAATAAATCCATTTGTTTGATCCCTAGACGTGCTACACGATTTCCGGTACTAACTCTATTTCCACCTACCGTGGCCGAATCTGGTTCGGAATAAAAAAAAATCGACCACCTAAAGCATCTTCGTTTATACCATCTACCAAGTTTCACTCGAATCTGAGCATTTTTGGAAAGTTCCGGTACCCCCCCCCCCTTCCCACCAACGTTGTCGGAGCCGGTTCGGGCCCAATCTCTTAATTCCCTCATCAAGTTTGACTGAAATTGGAGCATAGCCTATCTGCAAGTTTCCAGTACCCCCCCCCCCCTACCTTGGCCGACGCCAAATAACAAATCTAGGCCGCATAAACTCGGCACTGTCGAATTGCATCTCATTCGGACCATCCGTTTGGTTTTTGTGCATGTCAAAAGTCCCCCCACCCCCAATTCCCTTAATCGTGGTCGCATATGGTTCGAACGCATGTTTTACATGTCGAGGCCATCGATTCGTATCACCCATGAAGTTTCACTCGAATCAGACCACTCGTTCGCAATTTATAGAAGTCCATATTTCTCTTCTCTTGCTCCCCCAAAAATGCTCGGATCTAGGAACGGAAGTTTCCGGGGGTATGTTGTGTCAGGTTTTTAAGTCAAGATAATTCGGGTCGCTAATATGCCTGCAAAGTTTCGTTGTCGTTTTACATCTGGAACTATTCTAACTCACGACTACCGGAATTCCAGGAAACCCCCTCCAACTCCCCCCACAGAGCCCCGAAACCATCTGGCTCCGTCAATTTCATCTAGGCCTAATGCTTGTTCCATCCATTAAGTTTCGTCCCAATCCCTCTACTTTTAGAGTTTCTTGAGTTTTCCACCCCCCCCCCATCCCCACAGGTATCGGACCCGACTCGGACGTGACACTGAACGTCCGAGGCGATAGCTCACCAGACAAGTTTCATTCAAATCCGATCACCCGTTCAAAAGTTATGCACGCCACTAGATTCCGTACTCCCCATCCACCCACTCCCCCCACGATGGTCGGGTCGGGGAAACGGCTGTTCTCAAGTCAATCTGTTCGGATCTCTGACATACCTGCCAAGTTTCATCGCCCTAGGACATCAGGAAGTATGCTGAACTCGCGGGATCGCTAGAAATCCGGACCCCCACCCCAACTCCCCCACAGTGCCCTGATCCGGTCCGGTTATGTCAATGACGTGTCGAGGACCTGTGCTTGTTTTTCCCACCAAGTTTCATCCCGATCCCTCCACTTTAAGCGTTTCTCAAAATTTCCGGTTCCCTCCTCCAACTCCTCCCAGTGTCATCGGATCCGGTCCGGTTATGTCAATGACATGTCTAGGACCTGTGCTTGTTTTTCCCACCAAGTTTCATCCCGATCCCTCCACTTTAAGCGTTTCCCAAAATTTCCGGTTACCTCCTCCAACTCCCCCCAGTGTCATCGGATCCGGCCCGGATTTAAAGTGAGGTGTCTGAGACACAAGGTCATCCTAAATATCAATTTTCATCAAGATCCGATCACCCGTTCAAAAGTTATGCACGCCACTAGATTCCGGACTCCCCATCCACCGACTCCCCCCACGATGGTCGGGTCGGGGAAACGGCTGTTCTCAAGTCAATCTGTTCGGATCCTTGACATACCTGCCAAGTTTCATCGCCCTAGGACACCAGGAAGTATGCCGAACTCGCGGGATCGCTAGAAATCCGGACCCCCATCCCAACTCCCCCACAGTGCCCTGATCCGGTCCGGTTATGTCAATGACGTGTCTAGGACCTGTGCTTGTTTTTCCCACCAAGTTTCATCCCGATCCCTCCACTTTAAGCGTTTCTCAAAATTTCCGGTTCCCCACCCCAACTCCCCCACAGTGCCCTGATCCGGTCCGGCTATGTCAATGACGTTTCTAGGACCTTTGGTTGTTTTTCTCACCAAGTTTCATCCCGATCCCTCGACTTTAAGCGTTTCTCAAAATTTCCGGTTCCCTCCTCCAGCTCCCCCCAGTGTCATCGGATCCGGCCCGGATTTAAAGTGAGGTGTCTGAGACACGAGGTCATCCTAAATATCAATTTTCATCAAGATCCGATCACCCGTTCGCAAGCTAAAAATACCTCAAATTTTGGCTTCACCCTCCCTCCACTCCCCCCCCCCCCAGATGGTCGAATCGGGGAATTGATGATTTCCTATTTAAGCTGGTCGGGTCCCAGACATGCCTGTCAATTTCCATCGTCCCAGCACATCAGGAAGCACGGAACTCGCGGGATCACTACAAATTCGGACTTCTCCCCCCCCCCCCAACTCCCCCAAAGTGAGCGGATCCGTTCCGGTTATATCAGTCACGTATCTAGGACTTTTGCTTGTACTTTCCACCAAGTTTCATTCGGATCCCTCGACTCTAAGTGTTTTCCAAGATTTCCGGTTTCCCCCTCTAACTCCCCCCAGTGTCACCGGATCCGGTCTGGATTTAAAATGGAGGGTCTGAGACACGAAGTCCTTCCATGTATTAAGTTTCATTAAGATCCGATCACCCGTTCGTAAGCTAAAAATATCTCATTTTTCCTATTTTTTCCGGATTCCCCCTCCCTCCACTCCCCTCCAGATGGTCGGATCGAGGAAGCGACAATTTCTAATTTAATCTGGTCCAGTTCCTGATATACTTGCCAAGTTTCATCGTCCTAGCTTATCTGGAAGTGCCCGAACTAGCAAAACCGGGACCGACAGACCGACAGACCGACAGACCGACTGACGGACAGAAATAACAATCGCTATATGGCACTTGAGTAAGCTCAAGTGCCATAAAAACATCTCCATCGATGCGTTCCAGAGAAAAAATGTCACTACAAATAAAGTCTCACATAGTAGGTATTTGGTTTGACTTGGTTTTCAGACAAGTTATCTAGGTAGACAACCAAGTTTACATTAACAATTTAGGCAAATTCTTAATTCAAACAATAATGATTTTGACCGTTTATTCACACGGCATGGTCTTCAGAATATGCTTTAAAATAGTGAGGGGGTTAAAATTATTGACCAGGCCATTTCTTCGACTTCTTCGTTAATTTTGTTTTAGTCGGGAAGGTTTATGGGCGCGCCGTTTTTGACGAAAATGTTATAGTCTTGGGACATTCTGGTTGGGAACGTTATTGTTAGGAACGTTTTTGGTGGGGGGGGGGGGGTCTGCTAGGATATTTCAGGGTAGACTTTCTGCAGACTACCCTAACACTCAGGGTAAACACATTTTTTAATTTTCATGGGGATTGTTCGTTCGGTCGGGATCCGGCAAAAACTAAAAGCGATAAAGGTAAGTCATAACGGTAAGTATGACTCGATTCGGTCCGTCCACTTTGGTTTTTATTGAAGTAAGTAAGTAAGTAAGTAATTTATTTATAACCCGCCGTTTTCAGAAAGCGGAGTAAATGAAGAAAATAAATAAAACACATAAACATACACAAAAAGACACTTAATTTCAATCGTCGGCCAGGAAGCAGTGTAGAAGGTCGTGCGCTGGTTGGGTTCTGTTGTCAATGATTTTTTATAGCGACGAAGAAACATCCAAAAGGGTAACACTTGCATCTTGAATTTTGAACTTCTCCGTCAAAGTATGGTTATGGCATAATTTCGACAAGTGGAGCAGGTGCTTTGCATATTTAAAATAACATGATCTCATCTTTTTTATCTCCTTCTTTCGCAGAACATGAGATATTTCGTCCAGAAGCAAAACAAAACGAAACAAAAATGTATCAATGGTTACGAAAGATATACCAAGTTGTCCCTGGATCAGTTGGATGATCCTATGTTCAGCCAAGTACATAACGAAATTCCATCATCAAACTTCGTGTGCCTCGCGACTGACGGGCGGCTTACGGCTTACGAAACTGCTGGGCAATCTGGGTCCTGCAATTGCCCCCGAACCAGAGTATGAGGTGTGCACGCCCTCAGAATATACAATTGATTCCTGGGCCAACAAGCCAATGACTGCGATTGAGCTTGTGAGACTGACTGTCGGTCGGTCCCGATGAAAAATTTGTACCCTGCGTAGTAGTATGATAGTAGTACGAAAACGTTGCATGTAATAGCAAAGAATACTATCATTTATTGTGCCTCAGACTGGTCCAATCTTATGTACTAGTATCCAGTAGCATCCTGTCTTGCCATACTAGCATACTAATAGTAGCATATAGTAGTATGCAGTAACACGGTAGCCTTGAAGTAGAAGTAATGTAGTAGCATCGTTAGTACTGCATGCTACTTTTTCATACTACCATAGTACTATACTGAGATCAATTTTTCATGGGGATTTTCCCACCACGATGCCCTCGCAACCCTTGAACTCCAAAGTTGAGAACTCTGGTTGGGTGACCTTATCGTGAGGTTTGGAAAAATGCTGCTGTCTAACCCTGCTCGCCGCGATATTTTACCCCCAGACGCCCCGACAGTCAGCCGATTGAGACAGAAACTAAAACTTGTGCCTGTGCGTGCTCGGGCAAATCGCTACCAGAACTCTTTCGTGCCCTTTTTTTTACATCCTTGTATAATAGTGTATAATAACATGTTTAGTAGTACAACATAAAATTAGGCACTGAGCGACGACTGTTGTGTAAATAAACCTTTCCCTCTCTCTCTCACTCAAATAGCTCTCACCTAGAGTACATGAACATGCTTATAAAGTTTATCTCCCAGGATTCTTAGCACTCTAACTAATGGCCAAGAGTAGAGTGTATCCAAAAGGATTACAACAACGTGGTTTGGCCCAGTGTCATATAGCTATTGTAATTTCTGTCCGTCAGTCGGTCTGTTGGTACAGGTTTTGCTAGTTCAGGCACTTCCAGATAAGCTAGGACGATGAAACTTTGCAGGTGTACCAGGGACCGGACCAGATTAAATTAAAAATAGTCGCTTCCCCAATCCGACCATCTGTACGGGAGTGCAAGAGGGAGAATCCGGAAAAATTAGATGTTTTTAGCTTACGAACGGGTGATCGGGTCTTAATGAAACTTGATACATGGAAGGACCTCGTGTCTCAGACATTCAATTTAAATCCAGACCGGATCCGGTGATATGGGGGGGGGGGGAGTTGGAGCGGGAAACCGGAAATCTTGGAAAACGCTTAGAGTGGAGAGATCCGGATGAAACTTGGTGGAAAAAACAAACACACGTCCTAGATACGTGACTGACATAACCGGAACAGGTCCACTCACTTTGGGGGAGTTTGGGAGGGGGGCGGGTTAAAATTTCTAGTGATCCCTCGAGTTCGGTGCTTCCTGATGTGCTAGGACGACAAAAATTGGCAGGCATGTCAGGGACCCGACAAGATTCAACTGGAAATAGTCACTTCCCCGATACGACCATCTAAGGGGGGGGGGGTGGAGGGAGGGGGAGGCCAACAATTTAGGTATTTTTAACTTGCGAACGGGTGATCGTATCTTGATGAAAGTTGATGATCTCGTGTCTGAGACGTCGCACTTTAAATCCGAGCCGGATCCGATGACACTGGGGGGATTTGGAGGAGAGAACCGGAAATCTTGAGAAACGCTTAGAGTGGAGGAATCGGGATGCAACTTGGTGGGAAGAACAAGCGCAAGTCCTAGATGCGTCATTGACATAACCGGACCGGATCCGGGCACTGTGGGGGAGTTGGGGGGAGGTCCGGATTTCTAGCGATCCCGCGAGTTCGGCATACTTCCTGATGTGCTAGGACGATGAAACTTGGCATATATGTCAGGGATCCGAACAGATTGACCGACAATCGTTGGGGAGTGGAAGGATTGGGAGTCCGGAATCTAGTGGCATGCATAACTTTTGAACGGGTGATCGGATTTGAATGAAACTTGTAGGGTGGAAAGAGCTATCGCCTAAGATGTTCAGTGTCAAGTCCGGGCCGGGTCCGGTACCTGTGGGGGATGGGGGGGGATCGGAAAACTCACGAAACGCTTAAAGCAGAGAGATTGGGACGGAACTTAATGGAGAGAACAAGCATTAGGCCTAGATACGGAATTGACAGGGTCAATTGTTTCGGGGCTCTGTGGGGGGAGTTGGAGGGGTTTCCTGGAATTCCGGTGGTCGCGAGTTAGAGTAGTTCCAGATGTACTAAGACAACGAAACTGTGCAGGCATATCAATTACCCGATTTAATTGATTTAAAAACCTCACACAACATACCCCCCAGAAACTTCCGTTCCTAGATCCGAACATTTTTGGTGAAGCGATGGAAGGGAAATATGGAAATTGACTTCTGCAAATTGCGAACGAGTGGTCTGATTCGAGTGACACTTAGTGGGTGATAGGAATCGATGACCTAGACGTGTAAAACATGTGTTCAACTATATGCGACCACGGTTGGGGGAATTGGGGGGGGGGGGCGGAAACTTTTGACATGCACACAAAACAAACGGATGGACCGAATGAGATGCAAGTTCAAAAGTGCCGAGTTTATGCGGCTAGATTTGTTAGTTGGTGTCCGGGCCCGATTCAGCCAAGGGTACCGGAATTTTCCAAAAATGCTCAGGTTCGAGTGACACTTGATAGATGGTATAAAAGAAGAGGCTTTAGATGATCAATTTTTGGTCCGAACCAGATTCGGCCACGGTAGAGGGAGATGGAGGGAGTATCGGAAATCGTGTAGCACGTCTAGGGATCAAACGAGTGGATTTATTGGCCTGAAACTGGGAAGTCATGCGCATTTGCTACAGATAATCAGAGACGATGCCGGAACTGCTCAGAATTGAGTGAAATTAAATATCCTATTTGTAATTCCGAACCGCATTTTTGGATGGCGGGTGTATTTTGTGACGTTCTCATCTACTTTCTTGTACCGCCTACTCGTAACAAGTACCATATGAGCTCGTAGCTCATGTTTTAAGATACTGTGCTCCGCCACTGGTTTCCTGAGTTCCCAAGTATGAATTATTGACTACTTATTCCTCAAAAAAGGACGAGGAAGTTGTAAAATGTTGCCGTAGCCTTAACACCTACCCTGAGTGAAACATACCACATTTTCAACTTGATCCCTATCAGGGCCGTATCCAAGGTGGTGGTATAGAGGGTTGACCCCCCCCCCCGAAACATATAAAAAACAATCATTTGTCTAGGCTTTTCCCTCTGATCTAAGTCTTTTTTGTCCGACCCGCAGGCACCCTCCCCCCCGGCCTGATTCCTCATAGTTTACTGCGTATGACCTTTAAAATGAAGCATTTCTCAACTGAAACACAACAACGAAGAATCCTAAAGGACACTATAAATCAAGGATGCCTAAAAATCAAGGATACCTAACAATAAACTAATGTATTATAACCCCAGAGGCCTATTTTTTGCACGACAATCTGTCATTCATGCTTAAAAAACTTCACTATAAGAGCTCGCTTTAGGGTAGTACTGAAAGTGAAACTTCAACCCAGTAATTAACGCGGGAAGATTTGAATTATGAACGTGTCCTGTCAGACATGTGTCAGTAACAACATTCGGATTCATGGTCACTAAATCATTAAAATGCGCACTGGTGATGATACACATGTTCATAAACTAGAATAAACATAGTGACCAAACCACAAAAAGAAATTCCATGACCTTAGATGAGTTTACCTCTTTACTTTATACAAAGAATATGTTTTTATTCTGTTATTACCCGTGATTTCAACAAAGAAACAGGAGATACGAGCTCATATGACACTTGACGCGAGTAGGTGTGAGAAACGAGAAAGTAAATCTGAGCATTTTGCGGCAAATTCCAGTACCCCTCCCCACCGTGCTCGGATTCCAATCTGGACCCTAAAATATGTCATCTAAGGCACACAATCTCTCTACTCTCCAAGTTTCATTTAAATCACTCCACTCGTTAAATCCCTATGCGAGCCAAAACATGTCCGGGACTCCTCCTCCATCTCCCCCCACTGTGGCCGAAAACGGCTTGGCCACATAAGAGACAAGCAATGTATGAACTACTCGAGCGAGGTGTTTCTCCTGTAATAGTTAGACCATTGCTGAATATGTACCGTCACATGAAAGCTAAAATAAGAATCCCTGGGAAGTCCGTACTATCCAATGAATTACCAATTTGGATTGGGGTTAAGCAGGGTGCCATCACTTCACCTGTTATATATAACAACGCTACGACATCTGCCTAATCAAACCTTCCATTGTGTTGTATTCATAAAGGACTAGACCTATCTATCCTGTGTTATGCAGACGATGTTTTAAACATAAGTAGAACTATATCTAGCCTTGAAAATAGTTTCCAGGATATTTCGCAAAGTTATCGGGGAATAGGATTGTCTATGAATACAGCAAAATGTGAAGTGCTGCTTTTCAATGATAGTAGTGATTTATCTGTTGTTAATGTAGCTTTAGATGGTATTACAGTTAAGCCGTGTGACAAATTGATGTACCTTGGTATTCCGATTGGTAAGACGCTGAAACAAACTAAGGCATTGATTGTTGATAATATGGAAAGCAAAATTCGTCGTTCTTATGGTCAAACTGTCTCAACCCAGTTTCATCTAAACCGAACTCTATTAGCAAAATTATATAACGCTACCCCATATTTTATATATAGCTACCCCATATTTTACATACGCTACCCCATATTTTATATATAGCTCTATTTTCTGAAACTTTAAATGCGACGGACCGACTAAAAATTAAACGAATTTACTTGAAATTCGCAAAATACCTTCTTGGTCTTCCTCCTTGGACACGCAATACCTACATGACCAATAAATACGGTATCGTTGACCCGATTCAAAAGCTCGATGAGCTATGTCAACGAGTAAAATGCAGAAAGAGCGGCCATGAGTGGCAAGGGATTGTTTTTTGACATTTTGCGATTCATAAGTGTGATTTTTCCCTCTGTGATTTGCCTTTTGTTTTTTCTTTGTTGTGTGATCTTTTTTCTGCGTTTTTCTTCTTTCTTTCTTTTTGTACTCCATCATTTTCTTTTTCCTGTACGATGGGTGAAAAATAAACATTACATTACATTACATAAACTTTGCATCTCTAACATCTCCTCTTCCGTCCATCAAGATCAACTCGAATCGGCGCAAAAGCTCAAAACAAACAAAGCTCCAGGCCTAGACGGTATTTCTCCTCGTCATCTAACCTAGTTCATGTAAATCTTTCAGACCTATAACTGTACTTTCGCTACTTAGCAAAATTTTTGAAAAAGTGATTTTCCCGTATTATATTGTCCGGTTCGCCCTAGTGGGAGCTAAGCAATTAGGATTCCAATCTAATATAGGATGTGGTTACGCCCACCGAGTTTTAAAAGCAATAATTAAGAAATGCCTAGAAACTAGTGTACCTGTTAACATGTGCAGTGTCGACATTTCGGCTGCATTCGACTCTGTCCTTCACCCGCAGTCGCTACTTATGCTCCTGGAAGCTGCACTGTAAAAAGTTTCTCCGAATAAGGATGCAGTATGCGCTACTGGGATTAATCTTATCTTTACTGGGATAAGATTAATCCGGATTAGGGGTAATCTTATCTCTATAAAGATAAGATTAATCCCAGTAGCAAATACTACAAGATTTTTTTTTTACAGTGTGGGGTTGACCCGGGAATAGTTTTTAGTCTTAGATGACTGGTTCCGTCACGCTGTCAGTTTTATTGTGTTTGGTAATGAATTTAGTAACGGTCGTCGAAAAGAACGTCTGTCCAAACCCATTCCACTACTAAAAGGTGTACGACAAGGATCTGTTCTAAGCCCGATCATATTTAATAGTGCTTTATATTCTGTAATTAGGTCAATAAGAGGAACTTTCATCCTGGATGGTACAGATCTTAGTTTCATTTCTTACGCGGACGACCTCCTCCTGATCAGCAGAACCCTTGATGGCCTATAGGACAATCTAAAATCGATAGTTCACGGTTACAGCAGAGACCCATACATTTCCTGTAATGACTCGCCATTCTGAGTCATTGCAGGACATTTATGGGTCCCTGGTTACAGTAAGATCGGTCTTGACGTGAACGTGAGTAAAACTGAGTTTATTGTTTTTAATGAAGTTACGCAAGGGCAACGCACAATATCAATCGGGAACCACCTAGTCGTACCTCGGAATAGTTTACAAATCAAATATTCGGTCTGTGAGGACAACGTTAGTTGAAAAGGTATGTAAACCCGATGAAAAATTTGTAGCCTGCGTAGTAGTATGGTAGTAGTACGAAAACGTTCCATGTAATACTATGTAATAGCAAAGAATACTATCATTTAATGTGCCTCAGACTGGTCCAATCTTATGTAGTAGTATCCAGTAGCATCCTGTCTTGCGATAGTAGCATCCAGTCTCGCTAGTAGTATGCAGTAACACGGTAGCTTTGAAGTAGAAGCATGTAGTAGCATCGTTAGTACTGCATGCTACTTTTTCGTACTACTTCATAGTACTATTTTGAGATAATTTTTCATCGGGAAGCGATGCGTGGCGGCTACGGCCGCTCGGTAAAATGTAAATACAGTGTCAACCGGTTCGTTCTTGCCCGCCTATTTAATGCAGTAATTACACCTTGCGTACTTTATGTTTCGCAACTTTGGGAATTTTTAAAAATAACAGATCAAAGAAAAATACGCACCACGTACTATAGGTACGCACAACTTTTGCTTAGCGTCCCTCTCCGAAGTTCAAACACGGATTTATCAGCAAAATATAAAATAATAAACCCCACCGAAAAAAATAAATCAAATTGAAAAAAGTGCTCGGGCAAGAGCTTTAAATGCTTGCGCAAACCATATGCTAACTCGATTCGTGGTATAGATTTTAGGATTATCTTAAGGACGTGTACATATTACCATATGTACTACTATATGTACATACATACCATTTCTTCTTTTCTTTTTCTGTATGTACTCCACTTTTTCCCTTTTTTAAGCGGGCAAAAATATATATATATATATATATATCTGCAAATTTCCGGTTCCCACTTCATCATCCTCTAACTTGGTCGGAATCGGTTCGGACGCCAAATGACAAATCTGGGCCGCATAAATTTGGTACTGTCCAACTTGCATCCCGTTTGGCTAATTTATTTGGTTTTGAGCATGTCACAAAATTTCCGGACGCCCCCCCCCCCCCCCAACCATTGCTGAATGGGTTCGGACACATGATTTGTGCATGTAGATCCTCAGTTCTTATCAAAATAAAATTTCACTTGAATCGAACCATTTGTTCACAACATCCGGAAGTCTGCAATTTCCGGATTCTCCCTCCCTCACTCCCCGAAAAATTGTCGGCTCCAGGTACGGAAGTCTTCCTAGGGCAATGTCTTGGGTCCTTAAGTTTATTTGGTCGAGTCACTAGCATGCCTGCCAAATTTTATCCTCCTTAGCACATCTGGAAGTATCCTAAGTCAAGATCAACGGAATTCCGAGAAAACCCCTCCAACTCAGGCCCCCATCCAATCAGCTCCGATATGATCTAGTTCTGTCAAGAAATTATCTAATGCTTATGCTTATTCTTCCCACCAAATTCCATCCAGATCCCTCGACGATAAGCGTTTCACAAAAAATCCGGTGCCCCCTTCCAACTCCCACCCCCCCTAGTATCGGATCCGGTCCGGACTTGGCATGGAACATCTGAGACAATAGCTCTTTCCACTTGGCAAGTTTAATTCAAATCCGGTCGCCCGTTCAAAAGTTATAAACGCCACTAGATTCCGGATTCCACATTCCCATCACTCCCCCCACGACGTTCGGTCGTTCAAACGACTATTTTCAAGTCGATCTATTCGGATCCCTGATATTCCTGCCGAGTTCCATCTCCTAGGAAGATCGGGAAGTACTGAACTCGCTGAATCACCAGAATCCCCCCCCCCAACTCCCCCCAAATTGCTTGAATCCAGTCCGGTTATGTCGACTTTATCCCGACCCCTCCAATCTAAGCGTTTCCCAAGATTTCCGCCCCCCCCCCCCCCTCCAACTCCCCCCCCCCAAAGTCATCGGTTCTGGTCCGGATTTTAATCGAGTCGTCTGGGGCACGCATTAACCGAGATACAGGCGAGTACTCCCTACCGGAAACGTGGAACGGAGAAAATTTAAGCCTCAGTCCCTTATTAACAACAAAACCGAAGTTGATCAAAATGCAGAAAAAAACATTTCTTGCCGTCGCCCCAATCGTGCAGCAAAAACAGCAGCCGTGTCAAAAATTAAATCTCAGCACTAGTTTTTCCGTGCAGTCATTATTCAAAGTAAAAGATACAGACGAGTATTCGATAATAGAAACGTAGAACGAGGTTATTAATAAAATAATTTTTAAGTTTTCAGTCCCTTATTAATAAAAAAAAAACCGAAGTTGACCAAAATGCCCAATCATCCAGCAAAAACAGCGTCCGTGTCAAAAATTAAATCTCACGACTTGTTTTTTCATTTTAGTGGTATTTGAAGATAATTAACCTTAATAAGATATTTATAGTCGGTAGAAGCTTCAGTTATTTATTACAGGTTTGTTTCCTTCCCCGAAGTTGAACCAGAGGATTGACAGCCTGACGAGGACCCTTGCCAAGAAGGGCCGAAATATCGCTGATGAAGAATCGTAGCTGACGCAGCCGTTATAGACATTGTTTGAATAGTACTCCCTACCAGCTTGGGCTCAAAGAATATTTAGGGGGTTCAAATTAAGGGACAAACAAAATATTTTTAAACGGCTAATAAGATAGTCGATTATGGGGTAAAGAGACATGCTGAGCACGGTAATGAAAACCATTTTCTCGCCGGACAAGTAGTTCGTCCGGAATCCGGCAAAAACCGGAAAGTTGGTTAAAAGTAAAAATTTATTTGAAGTTGATTAAAGGTTAGATTTAGGGGTAAGAAGACATGCTGAACACGATATTGAAAACCCGGACTAGTCGTTCGTCCGGAATCCGGCAAAACCCAGAAAGTTGGTTAAAAGCAAAAGTTTCATTTAAAACTGATTAAATGTTCAATTAAGGGGTAAGAAGACATGCTGAGCACGATGGCAAAAACCATTTTCTCGCCGGGCGAAACGGTCACAACCGGGATATTTGTTAAAAGCAAAGTTTTATCTGAAGTTGATTAGATGACGGATTTAGGGGTGAGAAGAGACGCTGATATGACAATAATTTTTTGCCCGGACATATAATTAGGTCGCAATCCGGTTGCAACCGCAATTTTTTTTCAAGGCAAAGTTTTATTTAAAGCTGATTAGATGTTCTTTGTAGGAATGAATTTTCTTTTTTTTGCTAGAGCAGTAGTTCGCTCGAAATTCGGGCGAAAACGGAAACTTGGCTGAAGTAAAGCAGGAAGTTTAGGTCAGTTTCGTCAAATTAGATACGGCTTATAGAGGTACATTTGAACTTGGTTTTCTCTGATGACTAGCCTGGCGAAGACAAGACCCAATTGTCTGCGTCAAATATTATAATTTGGGGTCCCATCTACACTTTCGGTCTTGTTGATCCAGATAAAACGTGAAAATCCAGTTCAGCTAAATACTTTATATGAGTAAGACCAAAACACGTCAGAGACCTCGAGAAGAACGAGAACCGTCAACCGAACAAATCCTCAGACTTTATTGAAATCTTATGTCAACCAATTAACAACATTTGTTGCGTGTCAAGCGAGTGACGTTTCTTGCTCTTAGCTAGGCATTCTTCATCGATACGAAGAGTTAGTCATCAAGAGTTTTAGGCTAGGGGAGAAGGGGCCTACCACCGGCAGGGCCCAGGTTCATTTTGTTGGCGAGTCATCTTTCAAAAAGTTCTGAAAGCGCGGCTCTGATCTGGCGTTCCCTCGGGTGTTGTGGATGTTTTGATTGTAAGCTTGATATTTTCTCTTAAATTCTGAACTTTGTGTTGAGATAATTAGGTTGTTTTTAAGCCGTCAAAATTACTTTTTTTTTATTCACAAAAGGTTTTTTTTGGCACTTTCAGTTATTTTACGGAAAAAAAAAGGTTCCAATGGATACAAACGGATACAAACTTTCACACTTCTTTGAATGACATATGTCTTGTAAGGTTTCCCAAGAACTTCTCTACTTTCCTCAGATCTTGATTGCTATCCGTTTGGAAGTTCAAACACCTGACATCATCCGTCACCTTCACTACAACTGAGCCTTGATCATGAACATACTTCATCGTGTATCTTACCTTCTTTGGGTTCTGGAGGCAGTCCCGTATATAGGGATTTAATTCGCGGGGGGGGGGGGGGGGGGTTGACCCCCTCCCCCCTCCTGGATACGGCCTTGTCTGGAGGTATAGGGTTTCAGCTAGTTTCTCAAATTCTCCCCAGTCTTGTAAATTGGCATCATGCGAAGTTATAATATCGGTATAAAATGTTCGTGGTAGTGCTTTCAGATAGGATTGACCTAATGTGTCCTGTTAATCAAAGTCGTCTTTCTTTTCATCAGAGGTTTTTTGAATGTTGTGGATGTTTTGATTGTAAGCTAGATGTTTTCTCTTAAATTTTGAAATTTGTAGTGAGATAAGTTGTTTTTTAGCCGTCAAAACGGTATTTTTTTATTCACAAAAAATTAAAATATCGGTAAAAAAAAAATTCGCGGTATTGCTTTTAGGTAGAATTGATCGAAGGTGTTCCGTTAATCAACGTCGTCTTATATTTTCATCTGAGATTTTTGTTTTCCCTATAGATTGCAAGATCAAGGTTCAGACCCAAACCCAGACCCTAGTTCGGCATGCAATCCAAGTGACCAAGTTTTAGTTAAAAACCTGCTTTGACCGGTCTTTACCCGATGTCAGGTAAACATCTATTTTTGATGATGCTGATATATTTTTGCTGAAGCTCACCTCGAACTATTTACTGGTTATGCTCTGATATTCATCCTATATTATTAATATAAAAATTACCCACGGCCTTGCCTGTTTTAAGCCGTTTCCCAGGCCCACATACTTCTAGCAAGATCGACAAAGTTAAAAAAATCGGTTTTACGCACCAATGGCATAATAACACTCGTCCGGAACATAATGGACATCGAAACTGTTAAACCGTGGCAAGTGCTAAGATTAGTGAGGTCGTTAGCGATGACATTGGCATTATATGTACGACATTTAACACATTTAACATTTAACACGTTCGGCATGCAATCCATTCCTCCGGCAATGGGCTCCATATCCTTGGGTAGAATAACAGTTATGGATAAAGGCTACATAATATTTTTTTTTTCTAGGTTTGCATTCGAAGCTGCAGCACAAAAAACAACAACAAGAGATACGAGCTCATATGGCACTTGTACGAGTAGACTGTACAAGAAAGTAGATGAGAACGTCACAAAATACACCCGCCATCCAAAAATGCGGTTCGGAAATAGAAATAGGATATTTAGTTTCACTCATTTCTGAGCAGTTCCGGCATCGTCTCGATTGTCTGTAGCAAATGCACATGACTGTTCAAACTTTCATCCCAATAAATCCATTTGTTTGATCCCTAGACGTGCTACACGATTTCCGGTACTCACTGTATTTCCACCTACCGTGGCCGAATCTGGTTCGGAATTAAAAAAAATCGACCACCTAAAGCATCTTCATTTATACCATCTATCAAGTTTCACTCGAATCTGAGCATTTTTGGAAAGTTCCGGTGCCCCCCCCCTCCCACCAACGTTTTCGGAGCCGGTTCGGGCCCAATCTCTTAATGTATATGTGTCAAAAGTCCCCCCACCCCCAATTCCCCTAATCGTGGTCGCATATGGTTCGAACGCATGTTTTACATATCGAGGCCATCGATTCGTGTCACCCATGAAGTTTCACTCGAATCAGACCACTCGTTCGCAATTTATAGAAGTCAATTTCCATATTTCTCTTCTCTTGCTCCCCAAAAAATGCTCGGATCTAGGAACGGAAGTTTCCGGGGGTATGTTGTGTCAGGTTATTAAGTCAAGACAATTCGGGTCACTAATATGCATGCAAAGTTTCGTTGTCGTTTTACATCTGGAACTATTCTAACTCACGACTACCGGAATTCCAGGAAACCCCCTCCAACTCCCCCCACAGAGCCCCGAAACCACCTGGCTCCGTCAATTTCATCTAGGCCTAATGGTTGTTCCATCCATTAAGTTTCGTCCCAATCCGCCTGCTTTTAGAGTTTCTTGAGTTTTCCACCACCCCCCCATCCCCACAGGTATCGGACCCGACCCGGACGTGACACTGAACGTCCGAGGCGATAGCTCGCCAGACAAGTTTCATTCAAATCCGATCACCCGTTCAAAAGTTATGCACGCCACTAGATTCCCGACTCCACATCCACCCACTCCCCCCACGATGGTCGGGTCGGGGAAACGGCTGTTCTCAAGTCAATCTGTTCGGATCCCTACCTGCCAAGTTTCATCGCCCTAGGACATCAGGAAGTATGCCGAACTCGCGGGCATACCAAGTTTCATCCCGATCCCTCCACTTTAAGCGTTTCTCAAAATTTCCAGTTCCCTCCTCCAACTCCCCCCAGTGTCATCGGATCCGGCCCGGATTTAAAGTGAGATGCCTGAGACACGAGGTCATCCTAAATATCAATTTTCATCAAGATCCGATCACCCGTTCGCAAGCTAAAAATACCTCAAATTTTGGCTTCACCCTCCCTCCACTCCCCCCCCCCAGATGGTCGAATCGGGGAATTGACGATTTCCTATTTAATCTGGTCGGGTCCCAGACATGCCTGTCAATTTCCATTGTCCCAGCACATCAGGAAGCACGGAACTCGCGGGATCACTACAAATTCGGACTTCTCCCCCCCCCAACTCCCCCAAAGTGAGCGGATCCGTTCTGGTTATATCAGTTACATATCTAGGACTTTTGCTTGTACTTTCCACCAAGTTTCATCCGGATCCCTCCACTCTAAGTGTTTTCCAAGATTTCCGGTTTCCCCCTCCAACTCCCCCCAGTGTCACCGGATCCGGTCTGGATTTAAAATGGAGGGTCTGAGACACGAAGTCCTTCCATATATAAAGTTTCATTAAGATCCGATCACCCTTTCGTAAGCTAAAAATATCTAATTTTTCCTATTTTTTCTGGATTCCCCCTCCCTCCACTCCCCTCCAGATGGTCGGATCGAGGAAGCGACAATTTCTAATTTAATCTGGTCCAGTTCCTGATATGCCTGCCAAGTTTCATCGTCCTAGCTTATCTGGAAGTGCCCGAACTAGCAAAACCGGGACCGACAGACCGACTGACGGACAGAAATTACAATCGCTATATGGCACTTGAGTAAGCTCAAGTGCCATAAAAACACATATAAAAGTAGGACTGATTTCAACTTGACTCTTAAGATTAGCTGGTAATCAAACTGTCGCCAGTCATTGCAAACGGCACAAACCAAGCAAAGTCTCGGTTTCAGACCATTTTCAGAAGTGGCTGTGACCAAGTTTTAGTTAAAAATCTGCTTTGACCGGTCGTTACCCGATTTCAGGTAAACATCTATTTTTGATGATGCTGATGCATTTTTACTGAAGCTCACCTCGCACTATTTACTGGTATTGCTCTGATATTCATCTTATATTATTAATATAAAAATTACCCACGGCCTTGCCTGTTTTAAGCCTTTTCCCAGGCCCACACACTTCTAAAAAGATCTCGACAAAGTTCAGAAAACCGGTTTTACGCATCAATGGCATAATAACGCTCGTCCGGAACATAATGGGCATCGAAACTGGTAAATCGTGGCAAGTGCTAAGATTAGTGAGGTCGTTAGCGAATTCATAATTTAACATATGAAATTTGGGTCTCTGGGTTTAAGAACTATTATTACCATTCGATGTTTTCTTCTCTCCGGTTCAAACCCTGAAATAATTGTAAGTGCAGAGTATAGTATTGTTAATGTTTATGTATTATATAAAGTAAGAAGTCCCAGGACAACCTGGACGCCCAGGTTCTCGGCTGACTGGTTTATCTGAAGATGTATCGTTTAGTTCTTATGTTTTTTTGTTATAAGTTGTTTAATGTGATTTTGTGTAAAATAAAGAATAACCGAACCTAAAAAAAACAAAACAAAAAAAAAACCTTGAACCTTGAACCATTGGCATTATATGTACGACAGGCCTTTAATGCATTTAACAGTGAACGATTAAAGTACTATCCGTTTTATGATTAAGTATTTTGAAGACCTAAACCATGTCTCCTCTTTCTTCCTGTCGTCAGGGTTGGTAGGCTGAGTCTGCGCAGCCGATGCGGGAGAAAAGCCCTCCAATGACTTTCTGAAACTACTCTGTACTCTTCAATCATATCAGGGACCCATAAAACTTCCTGTAATGACTCGCCATTCAGGGGGCTTGTTATTTCCTATACTTCTATGTTGCCCGAGCCTCACCTAGTCCCAAGAATTCCGCTTGGGTCGAATCGGCGTTCTTGCCGAGATAGACAAAACTGCCAGCATGCGACCAGGTACCTAAGCTAGGACAAAAGATCCAGGATACTCTTCCATTACAGAGAAATATTCCTAGTTCAGCACAACAGCTGCGAAAACTTTTGTCTATCTGGATAGTCGGGTATTTTATCCTTGTGGGTATTTTCCGAACTATCTGACGCTCGGTCAAGAGCGCATCAGAAATCTCTTATTGACAAGCCCCCTGATTGGCGAGTCATTACAGGAAATTTATGGGTCCCTGATCATATTTTGATCGATAACGCTCGACGCTTGTCCTGTTGGTAAAGCGGGGAGGCAAGTGAGTTGCCCGATTCTACTTGGGTCTACTAAGGTCTTTGGAAATCCAATAATATGTAGTTTAAATGTTTCCTCAACTGATAAAACAATACAACCAACAAATTCGTCATTCTCTTCCAAAAAGACGACCTACTTTGGATGCCCTCAAAGTTTTGCAGATTAAGGGTGGAGGTGAACTTAAATAAAAGTAGCTAGCACCGATTAAGCACAGTGCCCCTGTCCCGAAATGTGGTGCACAATTATGATCTAGGAAGTATTTCTGGAAGAGAAGCGTAAAAGTAAATCTGCAATGCAAATGCAACAAACTGTTTTCAGGTAATTGTCTCAAAAGAGGTTGCGACACAGGGGACACGTCGAGTTGTTGCTGGTGTTGAACCATTTGTACTAAAAAAAAAAGTACTCATCTAATGCCGTTTCTGACAGAGTAAACAAGACTAGGGATAGCGCCAAGACCTATGCTTTCCACACTTCGCAAAGGGGCCATACTCGAGGCTCCGCCCATTACACTTGTGGCACTTAAAGCGAGACTAACTAGCAGGTCTAGAAATTGCTAGCAGAGCTAAGAATAACACTTTGCACTCATCGAGGAAATCATGTGAGGTTGAATCTTTTTTTGCTGCGTCCAGACTATGAACTTATTGGAGCCAACGCTGGTGCAGGACTGACTGAGTTTTAATAGCGACGTTCTCTATCGCTAGTGGTGCTAGTGTCACTGCTATTCGAGTGTGTGTCACTTTTTTCAAGTGTTGGCGCTACTCACTAGTGTTATTTTGCTCTGGTTTCTGACTAAGGTATCCCGATGACAACCAAGGCGATCGGGTATATAATATAAATACCCGTTTACCTAATATCAGGGTTCCATTCAAATAAAACTTGTTTGCTATCGATATTATCTATCGATAATGCTGGGAATGGAATATGAGGATCGCAACAGATATATTTGCTCACCCCTCCTTTCACCTTCCTTAGATTTCTCTTGATACCCATCTGCTGTTGGGTCGATACTCGTTCACTGGATCGTGGGGGAAAAATAACCGTGGATGAATTATCCGTGGGAAAACGAACTGGGAAATAAGTCTCGTGGGTAAAACGAACTGCTAACAAAGTATCGTAGGAAGGAGGAACTGTAAAGGAGATATCGTAAGAAGCATCCTGTAGCCGACGAGATTTTATTTCTAGCAGATCCTGGAACCAGTAAGCGAAATTAGCGATAAGCTGGAAAAAGTACAGTCAGATGCGGACTTACCAGACAATCGGCGTGGAATTTCTTCTTGCACGTTCTGCACTGCAGTTTGGGTAGTTGATAGTTTGAGCCGTGAAGGATGTAGTAACAAATGTAGCATTCTTCAAGTCCTTCAAATCGTTTGTCCACATTGCGTTTCCACAATAACAGCCCGTCGTATATACTACCGTTCTAGAAGAAGTCAACAATTAATAGTAATAATATAATAATAATAATTTATTTGTAACCCACTGCACAAAAACAATGTGAAGATAGTGGAGTAAAGAAGAGAAAGTAACAAATAAACAACTGAAGAAACGAGATTCGTTTCGAGAGAAATAGCGTTGCGCTCGCAGAGATATCTATCGGACAGTCTAGACAACTTTGGACGTTTTTCACCAAAAAAGACATCTGGAACAAGAAGCTATGTTTTGAGAGAAATAGCGTTGCGCTCGCGGAGATATCTATCGGACAGTCTAGCGAAACAAGAAGTTATTTTCGAAGAGGAACAGCGTTGCGTGTTGCATGATATACTTTTCAGCAATGCCACGTGAAAAAGTCTACTGTGCAGCTTGCAATGAAGCTGTAGGAGCTGGTACTTTTCAGTGTACTCTATGTCCTAAGTGGTACCACCCAACTTGTGCCGGAATATCGAACAGTAAAAGAGTTCTTACCCCTGATTGGAAATGTGCAGATTGCAAAAAATGCACATTGACTACATTGCTACCACAAACTACATTGACTAAATCCACTGTCCAAGTTAATTCCCAAACAACTACCTCCCGAGGTCCTACTAGTCCTAGTACTCCCCAGAAGCAAAGCACTCCGCATCAGGCATGCAAGACCCCTTTCCATGACGCCGTCAGTGATATTGTTTGTGACAAGTGCGACAAGAAGGATAAAATAATAACCGCCTTTGAACGTACATGCCAAGTTTTCTCTGAGGGAATATCCTCAAGAGAATCGATTATTAGTAGGCTCAAGGAGGAACTTCAGGCTTCTCGAATGTTGAATGCTACTCTAGAAGGAGAAAGCCTACGCTTAAAAGGAGAATTTGCGACTGAGCTAACTGTTAAGGTTGCATTGCTGGCTGATATTACCAGCCTCCAAAATGAACTATCAACAGCCACGGGTGAGATTACTTCCCTCAGCGCTCAAATCTCGAAGTTAGAAGCCCCTACGAACAATACCGTGCCAGGCGCTATTCCAGTTCAGTCCCCTTCGAAGTCAGTGACCTTAGTCAAAACCTGTTTTACATTCAGCGCTATGGGTAAATGCAGGAAAGGTGACCAGTGCAAATTTTCACACGTCACTCCTTTGCAACAAGTGAGAAACAAACCTGAGAATATGAAAGTTAGCAGTAAAACGAAGAAAATGTGTCGATACTACCGTACCGGTTCCTGTAAGAAGGGCTCAAAGTGCAGTTTTAATCATGTTTCGACTGCTAATGCACAAGACCAACGTATGCGAATCAATCCTCCAAACTGTGCAGAGAATGCCATTATTCAAACTGTTTCTGCCGCGACTTCATTTAAAACTACTGACACTGGTGTGCTAAAAAGCAATAGTTGTTGCAAGTTCTATGAGACAGGTTATTGCAGATTTGGAAAGAATTGTCGATTCCTGCATATTTGTGTTTTGTTTAAATCTGGAAAATGCACGACTAGTAGCTGTAGCTTTGACCACGTTAGGTTGTGTAGTAGATTAAACTGTACTGACAAAAGTTGCGGATACGCGCATCCACCGAAGTCAACACCTGAAGTTCCAAAAAACGTGAAAATCCCGGTGATCACGAAAAGTTACGTGCGAAACGAGTTTCGGGACCGACAGTGGTACAGCCATTACTCGTCTCCGACGTCGCAGAGGTTACTGGGACCCCAACCGTATCCACTCTCCCGCCCACTAATTCCCTACCCCCCACCACATGCCCCCCTGAATTTCAGGGCCCCATCACACAACTTCTACCTCCTGTCGGATCAGTCCCAATTCCCTCCCCTCCCAAACCCTTACCGCGAAAAAATCCTGTGAAAGTAAAAATTGTAAATAAAGAGTTTTCGGATAAGCGTTACATTTTCCCCTGTTTCCTTTATTGTAATGCAGAGAGTCTAAACTTGGAAAAAATGGCGGAGTTGGAAACGACTGCAAAAATTCTTGATTCAAATGTTATTTGTGTGTCTGAGGTGCATAGACAGGATAAAAACCTTTTAAATATAAATGGGTTCCAGCAATTTATAAAACTACGTCCCGATGATCATCCCCTTGGAAAAAAAGGTGGTGGTGTTATGATGCTGGCTCATGAAAGTTTAAACCCAAAGCAGATGGATATTCCTTTTTTAGACCAAAATGATGAAATTCTGTGGATAATAATTAGGCCAAAACGACTCCCTCGGCCGTATTCGGGGGTAGCGATTTGCACTTTTTATTTTTCACCCGGACAACGTGCTGTTGTAAAACAAGAGTTTTGGGAGAAGATTCAAGCATCTGCGGATTTTATTCATAAAAAATATCCACTTTTAGCGCTAAGTATTTTTGGTGATGGAAATGAGTTAAATACACCTTCCCTTGCATCGTCATTAAACCTAAAAAGTCTTGTAAATTTCTTTACTACGAAGGGTGATACATGTCTCGATGTGATTTTATCTGATTTAAAAGATTATTACCAAGCGCCTGAAGCTCTACCAGCACTGGGTGGAAGCTATCATTTTATGATGCTATGGAAGCCTCTTGATAAAATAAAAGTGACATACTCGATGACAGAAGTGGTTACTCGTCCAATTACAGATAAAGGTTTGCTTGCGTTTGGTGATTGGATTACGCGTGAGCCTTGGACTGAAGTTTTGGAGGCCCCAACTTCTGATGAAAAAGCTGAGATTTTTCACGAAAAAATAAAAACACGTTTTGATGATTGTTTCCCTGAAAAAAAGGTGAACTTTTGTTCTTCAGATAAGCCTTATGTTACAAAAGAGATTAAAAATTTGATTAAAAAGAAATTATTTTTGTTCCGAGCGGGTGACCGACAACAAGCTAATAAGCTGCGGAATAAAATAAAAAATAAATTGAAGAGAGCGGAGGAACAGTATGGTCGTGAAGTGGATGATCTGTGCGAACTAAAACCTCAAAAGTACTACCAGAAAATAAAAAGCATGACTGGAAAATCACATAAAAGTATTGATTTTAATGTTAATGAGCCCCCAGAACAAACGGCAAATGCCCTTAATGCTCACCTGATAGCTATAGTACAAACTTACCCACCTTTAAGACCGACACCTGAAAGTACTCCAGAAGATGAAAGTGAAGGTTCTGGTTTGGCAGTTCCAGAGCTATCAAAGGCTGAGATTGCTTCAAAATTAAAAAAAATGAAAAAAACATCAATTACACCTTTTGACATCCCAGTTCAACTCATAAAAGCTTTCCCAGAGGAGTTAGCTGTACCTCTCCAGAGTATTTATAATATTATTTCTAAAACTGGCCAGTATCCAAAGAAATGGAAGCTTGGTTTTGTCACCCCAATCCCAAAAAAAGGATGTCCAAATGATTTTACGGGAGTGAGACCAATTACTATGACTTCAATTTTCAGCAAGATTTATGAATCATTTGTTGCAATATGGTTGAAAAAACACCTCCTTTCAATGATTGATAAAAAACAATTTGGGAATTTACCAAAAACTTCGACAACACATTACCTTGTTAGCTTGATTGATTTTATTTTGAAAAATTTGGATTGCCCAGGGAAGTGGTTAAATTTGATTGCAATAGATTTTAAAAAAGCTTTTGATTTAGTTGATCATAATATTTTATTGGAAAAACTGAGACAGAAAAATATTCCGGATTTCATTTTAAAAATTGTGCGTGGTTTTCTAACGGAAAGGCAGCAAGTTGTAAAATATAAAGGCCTTCATTCATCTACTAGTGCTATATACTGTGGTGTCCCACAAGGAACCGTGTTGGGACCTCTTTGTTTTTTGATTATGATAAATGATATTGCTATTGATGCTGATGAGAGATGGAAGTACGTGGACGATTTGTCACTTGTGGAAGTATTGCATCGATCTTTTAAAAGCCAAGCAATGACAATAGTCCAGGATGTAGCAACGGAAGCAAAAAATTCAAATATGGTTGTAAATGCGGAAAAAACAACGGTTTTGACCTTTTCTTTTTTATCGGATGAGCCAAGTTTCCACCCTGAGTTAGATGATGGCCTCCTCTCGGAGGAAATTAATCTCCTTGGAGTCGTCGTTTCGTCTGATCTCTCGTGGAAGAAAAACACTGATAGCATGATTAGAAAAGCTAATGCGTCTATTGTTATGTTAAAAACACTAACTAAATTTAAGGTCCCTGAAAAAAAGATGTTGCGTCTGTATTGTACGTTTGTTCGTCCTCTTGTGGAGTATGCTTGTCCGGTTTGGCACTATGGTATTACGAAGGATGAATCTGATCGTATAGAGAATATTCAGAAACGTGCCCTAAGAATTGTGAACAGGGGCCCTAAAATACCGTACTCTGGCCTTCTTTCTTTATTTGGACTGGATGCGCTGTCTAATAGGAGGCAGAAGTTGTGTCAAGATTTTGGACTAAAACTCCTTGAACACCCAACTCTCCGATCCCTTTTACCCCCGGATTTTGAGGTTGAACGCCCAAGGCCACCAAGGCAAGTATCCACCAAAGTCCCGAAGCTCATGCCGATCGCATGTAACCGGGAAAGATATTGTAATAGCTTCATTCCGAAATTTGTTGATTTTTACAATAATGTTATTTTGTCTTAGTTATTTTGTTATGAATTTTATTTCGGTTGTTGACTTCAATGGTTTACCTTTTATTTTGATTACGAATTTGATTTTAACAATTGTTGTATATATTACTTGACAAAGGTCAAACAATTTGGTTGGACAACTACGAAATTTTGTACCTGAATTATACAATAAATCTAAATCTAAATCAAACACTACTGCAACAAAATAAACACAAAAATCAACAGAACGGATGAATGAAAAAAAATCCTGTGCGTACCCCTCCAAAAAGTTAACTGGCGACCTACAAAATACCAAAAATATGAATAAATCAACAATCATTCATTGTAAAAACCTTGACCGGACGTAGCCGGTAGGTTTCTCATCTTTCTAGGAAAAAACACGAAAAACAAACACATGTTCAATTGCGGAAATGTGTCGTAACAGTCATAATGTACAAACTATAGAACAGAATAGAATGTTACCAAAAAGCCCAAGGGCTATGGCAACAAAAACTGACAAATACACTAAATTGTAGAAATGACAAAGACTCTATTCTAAAAATCTCGTTCTATGCTCAATCGCAAGCCTCACGTGACGCCCAAGTTTGTTCACAGTAAGAAAACATTCATCCTTCATCATCCTTACCATCCATTCCTCATTATGTTCTCTCTTACCAGATACCAGATTCTCCATTCATTCAATTACACACACTCACACCCAAACGAACTACACTTTCAGTCTCAGTTAATTTATAAAAAATACAAACACCATTAACTGTTTATGGCCCCACCATAAGGCCTGACAATGGGCGGGGCTTGTATTTTTCATCCTCGTCACCGCACATGGGGAAAAAGTAAGGACCAATTCTCTCTTTTGCTTTACCTATATATTTTCACCGTGTCCCACGTGGTAAACTGTCACCCCTCATTTCAATAATAGGGAGAGAAACCAGACGATTTGAGGTTTTTACCCCTAAAAGACGTTTTTCTAAAGATACAAACTTCGTTTCGATATGTATGCTAACCTAGGACCTCATAGCTGTAATAACTTGGAAAATATTCGACTAGGACTACAGATGTCAACATTTCCAGAGAGCATATCAAAACTTCTCAGCCTATTTTCTTCGTTGTCTTTAGCATAACGAATTGGCGTTATTACAGTTCAGCGCTCCAAGTGGACTAGTTTCTGTTCCTCCATCGCCTCATAAACATCACTTCTTTAGATATAGTAAAAAGTCGAATCCATAGGGTAGTGGGTCACTTTCACTTTCTGCTGCTGAAACATATGCAAAACCTCCATTACCTGGGACACAGATGACAGGTTTTCCACTCACTAACCTGTGGATCTATTTTACCATGTCTGATCCAAGTGATGACCGTGAGGCATAGGGAGATTAACAGAAACTAGTCCGCTTGGAAGCGCTGAATAGGAATATGGCCAATTCAAAACCTTTCCCCAGTGTGAGCTACATGAATAGCATCTATCAGTGATTTTCTGAATGGACTAGTTCAAAATTATTTCAAACTATAGGAAAAGAATGTAGTCATGTTTATTTACATTGTTATTTGTTTAATGTTTTAATATGTGTATTTTACTCATACTCTGCTGTTATAAAAGCGGAGTATGAAAAAGCGGGTCACAAATAAATAAACAAAAATAAATAAAGACTCAGTAAGGGAGGTCCAATATACGGGTTCGCTCCCGTCCGGTTTCGCCCCTCTCCTCTATACTCAATTAACACCTGTTTAAAGTACTCGGTTTCTTGTCTAACTATTGTTCTAACACTAAACTAAAAGTAACAAACCATCACATGGAATTACTAGAATAAGAACTAGCTGAGATACAAAACAGATTTTTATACATTCATTCAAGTGCGACCATCAACAAATCACCATTGCCGGTATTGTAAAGTTTTATGAAAGAGGGAACGAAGCTCTTCTCGTACCGTTTACGAAAAACTCGCGGGGGATGGAGTTTAGGTGGGGCTGAGGCAGCAATCCTAACCGGGTCTTTCTTTTATTGGTCAGAATATCCTCTGTCCCAGAATGGACTAGTTCAAAATTATTTTAAACTATAGGAAAAGAATGTAGTCATGTTTATTTACTTTGTCATTTGTTTAATGTTTTAATATGTGTATGTTACTCATACTCTGCTGTTATAAAAGCGGAGTATGAAAAAAGCGGGTCACAAATAAATAAACAAAAATAAATAAAGAGTCAGTAACGGAGGTCCAATATACGGGTTCGCTCCCGTCCGGTTTCGCCCCCTCTCCCCTATACTCAATTATCACCTATTTAACCCTGCTTCAAAAAAAATTCCCTCACCCCAAGTCTCTTTGGCCGCCTCAAAAAAACGCAGAGATACTGGAATACCCTTCTGAAATTACCAAGCTTTGGTGTTTCGGGATTTTAAGCATGCAGTAATTTAAGACCTAATCAACTTAAAGTACTCGGTTTCTTGTCTAACGATTCTTCTAACACTAAACTAAAAGTAACAAACCACTGGACAAGTAACAGATGGACAAGTAACAGATATGTTTCGCGTAGGTACGGCGTTACAAATCCGGAAGAAGCAATCGTAGCGCAGATTGCTCGTTATAATTTGTCAGTTGAGTCCCACCCCTGGGCTATGATTGTGCAACAGTCGTTTTGTATGTGCTGTTGGTTGTTGTGATCGTTCTTTTTTGTTGTTGTAAGAGGATGTTCCGTTTCTTCTTTTTTTTGCTTTGTCTTTTGTTGTGTTCCATCGGTTGATGGGTAATAAATGCATTCATTCATTCATTCATTACATGAAATTACTAGAATAAGAACTAGCTGAGATACAAAATAGATTTTTGTTCTTTCATTGACGTGGGACCATCAACAAATCACCATTGCCGGTATTGTAAAGTCTTATGATAAAGGGAACGAAGCTCTTCTCGTACCGTTTACGAAAAACTCGCGGGGGATGGAGTTTAGGTGGGGCTGAGGCAGCCATCCTAACCGGGTCTTTCTTTTATTGGTCAGAATATCCTCTGTCCCAGGGGCAGCACAATGAGGGACAGAGCCGTCTTTACCCTTGGGCCGTTGCTGGGGGGGGGGGGGGGCAGCGGAAACGGAAGGTCAAGCGGCCAATTTGAAGTATTGAGAAATCCCGCTACGGTTGCTAGTCTTGTTGCATTGTTCATTCCGATCCAGGCGTGAGCAACTACGTTGTACCGTCATTTACGTAACCGAAATCATGCTCAGATGCGACTATGAGCGTGTTCCACCCTACTTACTATGGTTACTACGCATGACGTCACGGATTCAAGCTTTTTGGCGGCAAGACTGGAACGTATTTTTCTACTTTCAGCAAAATATCTTGCAACGGGCTAATCCGGCCAATCACATCACAGAGATTCGTAGTTATACCACGCTTACTACGCTTCCGAGCGTGATAAGCAAATAGTTACTATTAGTTACTATTTCGACTCGTTCATCCAACTTGAGCGGCTTTGAGGACCCTTGCCAAGAAGGGCCGAGATATAGCTCTAATAAAATTCAGTCGCAGTCAGCTTGGGCTGGAGGAATACTTGATAGCGCAGTACCTTTTCACGAGGTTGGAACGAAAATATTAACTAATAGCTGCTATAGTTAGAAGGATGGAACACGCTCTACAGTGTGGCTCGTCCAAGAATCGTGTATGCTAATGTACTGGCGTTCTCACGTCAGAAGATTTGCTGCAAACAAATAACGAGGGATAATTTTTTTAATAATAATTTTAAGATGAAATTTTTTTTTAAAAGGGGGCCAAAACCCATGGATGGCCTAGGGTCCACCGAAAGTAAAAGAAGGCACTGACGAGGGGGGGGGGGGGGGAGGGTGCTAGTTTCTCTTGTCAATGTAGATAGAGACAACCACTTAAGCTACTACGGACTCTAGTGGATCTTCGTGGGATCCCGATAGTCTAAATTCAATTGCATACTGAGGAATTACAAATGACTACGTGCTTTTAAATTACCTGGTGGATCAAAAAGGTGGTCAGCTGGAGCATCCAGTTGCGCCACTGGGCTTGAGCTATGCCCACTTTCTTGCCACCCTCCACCACAATTTGCCCCAGTGGGTGGTGTGATGGCAGCTTGACTATCAGCTCCATGCTAGCGTCATCAATGGTGTACGCCGCAACGACTTCCCGTACGGTAGGTCGCACTCGAATCTAACAATAAATGACGTTTTAGTCGAAGCTATAATTGCACTAAAAAGCTGTCCAGGGCGAAGTGGACAGTTTGTACGAACTCACCTCGAGCTTCATCACTATTTAACCTAGAATCCACTTCTATGTCGGGGTAGTGGTTAGAGCGCTTGCAGTTAAAGGACAAGTCGCACTACCTAAAGTTTATACTCAGATGTTCTCAGATAGTCGAACCCTTTACAACTAGGCTATGCTTACAGAAAATTACACACGACTTCGGCTGCTTTTACCCTTTTTCTAAGTCAGTTACCTACGATGATAATATCGGCAAAATCTGCATAACCGATCTCCGGTCGAGTAAACTCCTCGGAAACAACAGTTGTGTTTTTGCTGATACCATGGTAACTGTTACCACGCTAACTGCATCTGCAATTAGTCGTTTTTGCAGTTATCGCGGTATCTGATACACAGTGCTCTGCAAAAACAACTATTGCTGACATTGCACTTTTCAAAGTCATCCCAAAAGAAAAACAGATATCCAGTTACATCACTAAGTGCTAAACTCCTTTCTCACCAATCTGACAAAATTTGATGAAAGTGAGATGACTTTTCAGATACCACGACCAGTTACCACGATCGGACCATAGTATCTGAATATCTGATACCACGATAACTGTCCAGATACCACGATAACTGCAAAAACGCATTTTGACCGTGGTATCAGTTACCACGATAACTGCAAAAACGACTTTAGACCTTGGTAAAAGATACAATGGTATCAGTAAAAACGCAATTAATGATCGGGCGCATGATACCTTACGTAAAGAGAACAGACATAGCAAGCGTATGATAGTCAGTATATTGCTAACAGGGGAGATAGGACACACGCCCTGATTAGTTTGTTTATTTTGAACTTTGTTTTTTCCATTGTATTTCGTTATGGGTTTAGTAGGCTAATTTATCTTTAACGGTCAGCTGTTTATTAGTATGTAAGTGTGTGTGAGATTGATTGACATGTTGTTGTTCTTTTTTATACACTACTCTTCAGTTTTGAAGTATTCAAATAAATAATAATAATAATAAAATCTAGCTCTAATAAAATTCAAAATATAACTCTAAAATATAGAATATAGATAGATAGAATTATTTCCTGGTTAGTTTGGTCGGGTCCCTGCTACGCCTGCCATGTTTCATCATCGTAGCACATCTAGAAGTACCCCAACTCGACAAAGTGTTCAGTTCAGTTCAGTTCATTTTATTCATAAAAATAGAGAACACCATTAACTGTTTATGGCCCCACCATAAGGCCTAACATAAGGCCTGGCAATGGGCGGGGCTTATTCATCATTCATATAATCTTAAGGGAAACAAACCAAAGAAATCAAAAAAAGAAAGAAAAGAAGGAGAGAAAAAAGAAGAAGAAGAAAAGAAGAATGAGGGCATAACAAACTGGCAAGAGAAATTCACTAACGAACGATCTTCCATCAACAAAACGCCCTTGCTCCCCCCTCACAAAAAAAAAAAAAAAACAAGTAAGGAAAAAAGAAAAAATTCAATTATGTTTTCAAACTTTATGTTCTCGATAAGAAAAAAGACTTGGCCTGTGACTTGAACGCTGAAAGGGTAGACGCAACCCTTACCTCCTCAGGTATTGAGTTCCACACACCCGGAGCGAAGTGTTTTATTATGAAAGAAGCTCTTGTTGTTTTACGGGGGGCACTCGCCAACTGTCCGGCATTCCGAGTAGAATACTCGTGGAAATCCTGATTCTGTGAAAACAAATTCTGAAAAGATGAATTTAAATGATCATTAAAATACTTATAAGTGAAAACTGCAACTTGGTAATCTCTAATTGTGGCGACATCCATTATTTTATTAGATCTAAAACGTTCACTGCGATTCTTATTGGGGTCATGCGACGTGATTGCCCGGATAGCACTGTTCTGTAGATTTTGAACTTTCTTGTAACAAGATACAAAATTACTAGCCCACACGGAGCATCCATAAATTAAGTAAGGATGAAAAATAGCATAATATATCATTCGTAGAATTTTAGATGATGCAATGTTTTTAACTCCCCTTATCACTCCAAGAGACCGAGAAAGTTTAGACGACAGAATATCGGCGTGTTCTTTCCATGACAAATTCTCATCAAGTAGAAAACCAAGGTATTTGACGGATTGCACTCTTTTGATGACTGAAGTACCCACCATAACTTGACCAGGGCTTGTTAGGGATGAGGTTCTCGAGAATACCATATAGTTTGTTTTAAAAAAATTCAGGGTTAGTAGGTGAGAATCAGTGAAATTGGTAAATTCAGCTAGTGCTTTTTTTAGCTTTTCGTATAAATCAGGTACAGAAGGGGCAGACAAAAAAAGAAGAGTGTCATCAGCAAATAAAAGAATACCAGCTTCGGATAGGAAATATTTAACCGTGTCAATAAAAATAATAAAAAGTAATGGACCCAAAATCGAACCCTGTGGCACTCCGCAATGGATTGCACACTGTTCCGATGTAATACTACAAAGTGTGATAAAAAAAAACGGACCGACCGACCGAACGACAGACGGAATTGCGATCGGTATATGGCACTTGAGCCAGAGGCTGCAAGTGCCATACAAATAAAATGTAGCTCTAACAAAGTTCAAAATTATAACTGTAAAATATAGAATTTAGATAGATAGAATATTTATTATTCTATATAGAATATTATACAGAATATTTATATCTAAGATACAGAAATCTGAAATACTGCTCTAATAAAAACTCATCTGACGTATCCATTTTGCACCATCAAATATGATTCGCAGGCAGCTTGGGCTGAAGTGAATATTTGGTAATAATGAGGTGAAGAATCTCGGGAACGAGAATGGATGGAAATTACTATCATAAGTACGAGGTGCACGGAGACCTAGTAGGAGCCGAAGAAGAAAATAACTTATTCGAAAAGGAACTTTCACGGCAAAGACGCTGAATTTGACTTGATCGTCAACACAAAAATACTTGCCTAAACATGTAAACAAATCTTATCGTAATTCATATCAAGTTTAAAACAAGACATTCAAACACAAGAGAATGGTTTGGTTTAGCTCCCCACAAACTGCAGTAGAGAATTTATTTCTGAGTCTGTCCACTCCTCAGCGAATTTTTGTTTTTCAGACATTTTCTCATTGCCATGAGTAAGACAGTATTCACATAAATCAAGACATTCAGTAAAAGGTTTATTGCTTCACGGGAAGACGTGCAGACTTGTGGTTCAAGAGCAACCTAAGTAAACTTAAAGGACATGTCTTACTTATAATACTAATGCAACCTTCTTCCATAATCGCTCCATCTATTTCTGAACCCCAATTTCGTACGGTATATTCTAACCCCTCTAACAAAATCCACGCTGATTTTCTCACTTGCCGTGTTTTGCTACGTTCGATGTGTATCATGCTGTCGACGGCTGTCTGCTAGAAGTTTTTCAATCAGAAAAGTCGGTTATGTAAATTGTTTCCCTGCTTTCTCTACAAGCCAACGGGTCTCGGAAAAGGCTTAAAACAGCCAAAACTGTGGGTTATTTGTTGAAAGCACAGCATAGTTTTAAAGTATTCAAATATTTTAAAATACTGTTAAAGAGCAAATAGTGCGAGGGGTTCTTTAAACGTTAAATCGCAACAGACGAGCCAAATGCTGGAGAACCTGCTATATGGCTTGCATCTCAACCTTCTAACAAGTCGATCAAACAGATGGAAAGCGATCTTGTTCGAGAATCAAATAGTATGAGATACTAACTGAACATTAGAAAGAAGTGCATGGTTCTTCAACCTACCTGAGTTATAGGTCTATCTTTGAAGATTTTTAACTATATTATTCCACCACGGATCAATAAACCCCGGAATAAGTCGAGCCAATTTTCGCGATATTTCTTCAGCCCAAGATGACTGCAAATCATATTTGACGGTGCAAAACGGATAAGCCAGCTAGATTGTATATACGCTATATTTCGGCCCTTCTTGGCAAGGGTCCTCTTCAGGATCAACCTGGAAAATAAAATATAGCTCTAATAAAATGTAGCTGACTTATCCGTTTTGCACCCTGCCGACTAAAGCACCAGTGCAATCAGTGAAGGTAGAAAGAGTACCTTCAGAGAGGTCTCGTTTTTCCCTATCTTATTCTGTTCTGAATTTATGGCAAATTTTATTTCCTAAAATTTGTTCTACAAAATCCCTTCAAAGTATAAAAACAGCTATCCCAAATTCTCATTAACAAGTTTAAGAATATATAATTACCAGTTGGAGATTGATTGTATTTCATGTTTACTTATTTTGTTTATGTGTTTTCCTCTGGTAATCTGGTTTTCAGTTACCCTTCCCTCATTTTTGTTGATCTTTTTGTTTGGACTGGTTTCGCTTCGTGTTGGCGATTACGTGCGGTGATCCTTCTACTTAGCGCTGAGTTGATTTTGTTTTATGAATTTTCTTATATGGAAGGGTTTGAACCATTCGATGTTTTTCTTCTCTCCGGTTCAAACCCTGAAATAATTGTAAGTGCGGAGTAGTTTATGTATCAATGTAGTAAGAATTAAAAAAAAAACTTGAACCTTGAAATACCAATTTTCAAATCAAGTAAACTGAAAAGCCTGTCAGCCTACCGTCATATTTGTGAACGTCGTGTTTGCCGTTTGAACGGATTTCATTTCTTCGGCGCAAATCACAGCGCTGACATAGCGAGTGGTGAATCTTTCGACGAATCCGGAGAGGTTCTTATCCGCGGAGGTGTACCATTGGCGGACTGCAGCTGGTAGCTGCCGCAGGGCGTGGCTAAACACGCGAGAAGCAGCGTGCTCTATCTCCATAATGGTAAACGGCTCTGAAACAAAGAAATAGTTGACAACACTACAAAAAAATCTTGTAGTATTTGCTACTGGGATTAATATTGTCTATAGGGGAGCTCGGAGTTAAACACTATTTTTCATTTTCTTGCTAGGCCGCCATTTCTTGGCGGATTTACATCGTTTTTTGTCAAACGTATAGAATGTCTGGGAGTTGGTAATTTTTTCAGATTTGTTTCTACATCAGGTTTTTAGTAAATATTTGTTTCTGTTTTTCAATTTCTCCGAACCAACCCTGTACCCATGGGGTTGATTCGGACAGGCCCCGGATTGGTTCAGACATTATTTTTAATATACTATTTTTTAATTGACTTTATTTAGTCATATTAAAACGTGGAAATGATAATATTACTACGCAGGCTATAAACCACTAAGCTATGTATTACCGTTTAATCGCCTTTCAGTTAACACTAATCTTCTCGGTACAGCTTTTTAACCTACAAGGAGCTAAAAACTTTTACTTCAAGAACAAGACCAAAGGTGTCGATGGGATCCCAAAAATCTAAGATTTGATCAAGACAACTGGGTCTTGTCTTAGCCAGATCCAGTCTTCGCCAGACTCCTTGAACATTTTTACAATTAAAATTCAGAAACAGATTAAGGCCAAATAGCTAATCACCTGAGAAAACCAAGTTCAGATTTGGATTCAGCATGTGTGCTTACCCCTATAAGTCATATCTGTTTTGACGAAAACTTCCTGCCACTTCTGCCAATTTCCCGGTTCCGTCCGAACCCCAGAACTACTTGTCCGGCGAAAAAAGAAAGCTCAAAGACGAAATCAGGGTATCTTCTTTCCCCAGTAATGAACATCTAATCAACTTCAAATAGAAATTTAGCTTATAACAAATTTTCCGATTAGCCGGATTCCGGTCGAACTATATGTCCGGAAAAAATACGATTGTCACACAGGGACTCAGCATCTCTTCTTACCCCTAAATCGCTTATCTAATCAACTAGAAATAAAACTTTGACTTCCAACAGTTTTCCGGTTTTGGCCGGATTCCGGACGAACTACATGTCCGGGTAGATACTTGTTTTCACATAAGTGTTCAGCATGTCTTCTTGCCCTAAATCGAACATCTAATCAACTCCAAATAAAACTTTTAATTTTGACAAACTTTCCGGTTGGGCCGGATTGCGGTCGAAATACTTGTCCGTCGAGAAAATAGTTTTCACCATCGTCTTCAGCATGTCTTCCTACCCCGATATCGAACATCTAATCAATTTCAAATAAAACTTTTACTTTCAACAAACTTTCCGGCTTGGGCCGGATTCCGGTCGAAATACTTGTCCGTCAAGACAATAGTTTTCACCATCGTCTTCAGCATGTCACCCTACCTCTAAATCAAACATTTAATCAACTTCAAATAAAACTTTTACTTTCAACAAACTTTCCGGTTTGGGCCGGATTCCGGGCGAAATACTTGTCCATCGAGAAAATAGTTTTCACCATCGTCTTCAGCATGTCTTACTACCCTTAAATCGAACATCTAATCAATTTCAAATAAAACTTTTACTTTCAACAAACTTTCCGGTTTGGGCCGGATTCCGGGCGAAATACTTGTCCGTCGAGAAAATAATTTTCACCATCGTCTTCAGCATGTCTTCCTACCACTAAATCGAACATCTAATCAACTTCAAATAAAACTTTTACTTTCAACAAACTTTCCGGTTTTGGCCGGATTCCGGGCGAACTACTTGTCCGATGACAAAATGGTTTTCACCATCGTGTTCAGCATGTCTTCTTACCCCATAATCGACTATCACATTAGCTGTTTCAAAATATTTTGTTTGTCCCTTAATTTGAATCCCCTCCCCCACCCCTAAATGTAGAGCTACAAAGCCCATCTACGAACTTGACTGGTCCGACGACCCAACGAACCCTCACACCAAGTTTCATCAAAATATCTCATTCCCTTCGAGAGTTATCGTGCTTACAGACGGACGGACAGACGGACAACTTTTGCGATGTCATAGGTATCCCTCCACTTACGTTTTGGGATCCCAAAAACAGTTTTTTTAACTTTTTATCAAAACCAGAAAAGAATTTACCATGAAACCTTGGTACAAAGTTTGTTCAATAGAAGGCAGATATTATGTATTTTTTTTTCAGATTTTAGCAACAACTTTTAATATTTGGTTCGCGGGTGTCAGGACCAACCACGTGTCTGATCCAACCCCGAGCTCCCCTACTGAGTTAAGATTATTTCTAAATCCGGCTAATCTTATTCCCGTAGAGATAAGATTAATCCCAGTATTAAATACTGCAGTTAACTTTAATCCTTTGTCGGAGAAACATTTTACAGTGAAGCGCTAATAAGAAAATCGCTCATTAAACAAGGAAAGTTCGAAAAAGATATTTCTGAGTCATTTCATCGTGAAAACATCTTGTCTGGTACGAATTGTTCCTTACGGTGTTTTTCCTTGAAACCCACACAGAGTTTGTGCCTCAAAACGAGTAATTCTGTGGTCGTTTTTTGGTCCCATAAGTCTATTTCCGCGACCAAAAGGGGTTTTGTGACTCGTTTTTTTGCTCGAACTGACAAAAAAACAGTTGAGGTGATTTTCCGTTTCATGGCTCAAATCTGGAAGGCAGTGTTACTTGAGCGGCAAATTAAAGCGTAAATAATTTAATGTTATTTCCAGACATTTGGAAATGAAACTGCCATAAAAGACTGAAAAAAATGGCATTTGTCCGCAAGTTTCAACTTTAAGTGTGCGACAAATACTCCGGTTTCCGATAATGCCTGACATCGAAATAATAATAATAATAACAATAGTTTTATTGCCCATCATAATGCACAAACGTACAAAAGACGGAGTAATTAAATAAGAAGAACAAAGAAAGAAAGGAAAAAAAGAACATACTATCAACAACAATAATGGAAAGAACGCAAGAAACTTAAAAAGAAAACAACACACACTAACAGAATTTACACTGAGTAAAGCATATGCTGTACTCAAGTGTACAAACAAAAAAACACTTTAGCGTTCGTCCAGTGAATGGATGAGTATGTTATACCAAAAATAATCAGATGAGAACCTCTGTCTTTGGTAACATGCAACGACAATGAACATCCCGACAAAACTGAGCGGACCTAGAGGTATTTACTGTAGCTTTTTACCCGTCTATTCTACTTCCGTCTTCGCCGCTACTCATCCCAGACCAAGAAAATGCACGGGGCGTACTCCGCGCACTGACCCGCTCTTGAGCGCGTCTAAACAACCAATCAGCTTTGTCTTCTACTTTTCCTCAAGGTGGTTTCACAGCGATATAGCTAATTGTAGAGGTAAGGAAACGTGGTGTGGCGCGAAGCTACTAACCTCCGATCGTTCACAGCGGAAAAGGTACGGGAAATACTCGACTCCGCATAGTCATAGTACAGAGATAGGGAGACGGAGGTTATATCTGATTATTTGTTCTTGGTTGTACTATTCACTACATCCACACTACTTTAGCTTGGGGACATAAGCTCCTGACCACAGCTCGTACTGCGACGAGAAGGGTTCTAATAATGAACTCACCAAATACATCAACCTTCAGCTCATCTACCACAAAGGCCGCCGTCTTCACCCCTCCAACCTCCCTCTCGGGTAGGACCCTCTGGGGTATCATGAAGAAAAGCAGATTCAGAAAGTCTTTTAATAGCCCTGAATCCTGAAGGAACTCTGCGTATTGGCTCCGCAGCTCTGACGTGGCAGCTGCACATTGGTCGAGGATTAGCTCCCAGGAGAGGATATAAGCTTCTAAAGTATGGAGTGCAGAGGTAGGTGCCGAGAGTGGATCGCCGACCCTGGAACGATAGAGAGGAAGCTATGAAGCTAACATAAATGGCAGCGGCTAAACTAACTTTAAGTCGATTGCCGATCAACGATGAGTGTCAACCCTAGAACGATAGACAATAAGCTACGAAGCCTTCCCGAAACATGCAAAAATACTAGTTTTTTAAGCTTTAAACCCTGGTCTATGTATTTTGTGTACTCTTGGTCCAACCCACGGCCAAAAGCCCTTTCCCGAAAAAATTCCTGGATACGGACCTGGACGAAGCTAACACAAATGGTTGTGGCTAAACCAACTTTAAGTCGATTTCCGATCAATAATGAGTGCCAACCCTAGAACCATAGAGAACTAGACCTACGTTGCCAGGGCAACGTGAAGTGTTGCGGCAACCTTTGTCCGGCTTCGCCGAATAAAGTGTTGCGAGAGCAACACTTTGGTTTTGTTTCTTCACTGTCGGTAAAGTGCTGAAATTATCAACTTATCGAAGCTTTTAAAATGGTATGTTCTAAAAAGAATAATCACATGATCAAAAGCTGTTCTTTAGCGTTGTAAAACCAACAACAAAACAATATTGGAAGAAGGGACCAAATTGACTTTGCGGTCAGTTGAACTTTATCCTTTTCAATCGTAGATATCGTGACGGATGAAAACTTGGAACAATATCTTATATAATCTAGTTGATATTTTAAAGCTATCCGTAACTTTTTAGGATTAAAATACCATAGATGACACTATTAATTAGTACAAAACTACCTTATTGTTTTACATTACCGTATCGTTTGTACCCGTTGCGTTAACAGTTAATTGTAACGACACGAAATATTTAATTCCAAATCTTTTTAGCAACTCGTGCAAAATGCCTTTTCTCGACTCACTTTCTTAAAAGTGCTTATGTTAGAGCTGGCCAAAATGCTTTAGCCAAGACTTGGAAACGATTTAAGAAAAGAGCACTATATAAGACGAATGTACTCATATGTAAAAGGGCAGTCTTAAGCTGGTCTTAAGACAGTAGTGATCGTTGGATTATCAGATGTATTCGATGTATGCAGAACTTCAATATTAAAAGTAAGTGTGTTTTCTAACCACTGTGTATTGAATGTAGGACGTAGGACCTACCGTCCGAACTCCCCCCTCCACAGTTACGAACCAACCCTTCGAGGATTAAGATCAGAGTACCGGTATAGTCTAATATGTACCAACCGCTCGGGTACACGCTACACGTATATTAGATACTCGGTTTCGTACAACAGTTAAAGCATAAACGATTAGAGAGAGAGATACTCCTAACGTAACACAAATATAACACTGGTGGCATCGTTTTGCTGTGGAAGGGAGAGTTCCGGTTGGTTTCTGATAGGGCAGAATTTTTGACGTTTTTGTTTCGAAATGGCCGGTAAGACACAGACATCAACAAACGCTGCAGAATATTTTGATGGTCACTCGGATATTGATGATTTTTGGTGGGAAAGTGTTAGATTCCGGCATGGTCATAAATTAAATTAGGGACCCCGTAGATATTGCAAAAATACGCTATTAATGCCGTAGGCTGCCGTTAGATTTTTCAGGACAAGAAAAGGGAATTTACGGTTTATTTTTGTTGTTTTTTTTGGCGGAGCAGGTTAGCAGGTCTAAGATAGATCGGCTTTTGTGTGAAAAGTTGTAATAAGGGATCCTCAGAACCCTCCCAATCTGTTGAAGTTGAGCTATGCTTGGGATTCTTGAGGAAACCCGATCTGGACAAAATGTGCAAAGTCAGGCCACATTAAAGAAATTGCTGACATTGCTTGATTCATCGAAGCATGAAAATCGTGAGGGCTCCAGAGTAAGAACGAGTCAGGCGTCCCGTACGGAAAAACTCATTAAAATGTCACATAATGTCATAAGAAAATCATGATTTCCCATTTTATCATTAAATAAATCATGGAGAAATCATGATTTTCCTTTTATATGAAATTGATGTCACGAAAAAATCATGATCAGACAATAGTCATAATTATTTATCAGAAAAATCACGATATTTTATATTTATGATTTCTCTAAATCATAATAAATCATGAACAGGAGTTAGGCATTTATGATTTAGTCTTCATGACTTCAAAGAATCTTGAAAAGATCATAATTGGAACTTAAAATGATTTTGAAAATCATTAAAAAATCACTTCTGTGATGATTTAAGCCGTCGTGATCTTAGAAATCGTGGAAGATCGTAGTGATATAAGTTTTATGACCTGGGAAATCATAACAAATCGTAACGACGAATTAAGAAAGTTATGATTCCGTGTTTATGATTCAAAAAATCATAAACTAAACATTTTGAGAAGGATTATGATTTTGATTAATCATTAGCAGATCATTTCAATGAGGAATGAAGCCGTCGTGATCTCTGAAATCATGAAAGATCATAGCGCTAGAAATTTTTTGATCTCAAAGATCATAATAACGAATCATGAAAGTTTTGAATCGGTCTTTATGATCTTGCAGGTCATAACCAGGTCATATTGCAAAGTTTTATGATTTTTTTTAAATCATCAAGAGATCATTTCTAAGCTAACATAAGCCGTCATGATCTTGAAAATCAGAAAAGTATCACATCTCCTGAAATTTTGTGATCTTGGTATCATTAAAGATCATATTCGGAAGTTTTATGACTTTGATAAATCATTAAAATATCATCTCGATTTTGACTCTAGGCGTGGCAATCTTATAGATCACGAAATGTCTTAGCACCGTAAATTGTTTGACATAGGAACTAATAACCATGAACTATGAACGTTGTGATCCAGTCTTGATGTTTCAGAAATCATAAATTCACCTTGCATCATGATTTTTGTCATACCGTAGACAAAGGTCATATTGATATTGAAAGCCAGGTTTTAAGAATAATGACTTGTTGATGTCCGATATTTTTTTATTCATTTGTAGGTAAGCATAGCAGATAGCAGCATATCCCTCAACTTATTGCCTATCTTCATCTATACTCTTGTTGCCCCTGGTGAATGACTAACTGCGATTTATACATATTAAAATCCGACAACTAGATCTGTTGCAGTTCTCGCATGCTTCTCGTAGTCGGGGCCTGCACGTGGTGGAGGAAGATGGACGCACAATTCCCATTGACGGGCGAAAACACTGTATGCAGTGGACTTCGTGTCAACTCAATCTGTCGTTGCATGCTGGTCTTGCGCGTGGTCGAGTACTGTGTCGCACACTGTCATAAGAAATCATGGTTTCCAAGTTTATCATTAAAAATATCATGGAGAAATCATGATTTACCTTGTGTATGACATTGGTGTCCCGAAAAAGTCATGATCAGACAATAGTCATAATCACTTATCAGAAAAATCACGATATTTCATATTCATGATTTCTCCAAATCATTAACAAATCCTGAACACCAGGTACGCATGTATGATTTAGTCTTCGTGACTCCAAAAATCTTGAAAAGATCAGAATTGGAATTTTAATGATTCTGAAAAATCATTAAGAGATCCCTTCTGTGATAATTCAAGCCGTCGTGATCTTACAAATTATGAAAGATCGTAGCGATGTGAGTTTCGTTACCTGGGAAATCATAAGAAATCGTAATCTCGCATCGTAAACAGGTCATATTGAGAAGTCTTGTGATACGGGACATCAAAATGAATCATGACCATCAATTCTGACAGTTGTGGCTCAGTCTTTATCATTTTCAGAATCACAACCAGATCATACCGGGAAGTTTTTAGAAACTGGTGCTACAACCCATCTAAAACGTTGTGCTTCAAATATGTGCACGGAACTTGATTCTGGGGGTGGGGGGGGAGCACTCGATCTAATGTTGTGGTGACGTGAACTGACCAAGAAAGATGTTCGAATTTTACTTAGTATCCTGTCACAGCTGAGCGTTCGACGGCGAGCTTTTTTTGCTCATCTTTAAAATTGTATTCTTTCTTTTGTCCAAAGGAAACGCTATAATATTCATGTGAATTTCTTTTTTTTTTCGAATTTCAATGCCATAAAATCGGAAAAGTGAAGATCACCAAGACTGCATTTGCTGGTCTTGTCTAGAAAATTGGCGGGAATTAGTACAAATTCCGTTGAACCCGCAATTCTCAGGTGCCATAACACCTGCTGCATACGTGCCAAGTAGTTGGATTTCATGGCTAAAGCATTACCTTGTCGGTCAGTTGTCAGCAAACCTAAATCATTGCCTTTGGGTCAGGAATACAGGACTGGTAATTCTTCGTAGTTTGGTCCAAACCGTGAGAGGGATTTCGAAAACTATATAGGGATTAAGTTCAATCCGCGCTATGACTCTTTTGCTTTTAGCGCGCGGTTCAGATTCGATTCAAATTTACCGATGAAAGGCGTTGGCGCTAATTTTGTTATGGGTATGTTTCTTATGTATTTGATTGTTGTTTAGTTTTTCGTACTATTCCGTTGATATGAACAAATACAGGCTTTGATATTTGAGTGTTTGATGCTCTGTTCTCTTTTGTTGATGTGTGTCCTGCTTATAAGGAGATCAAGTTAGCCTATCCTATGATATTGCTTTGCTTGTCCATGCCTATTGTTGGTTATATCCAGCATTTTATAGAACAGATCAGTCGTATACATAAGAACTATTATTTACTTGTTTCCCAAACATAAGTGGATTGATACAGAAGAGGTACCCTACCTCAGACAAGATTTCAAATTTCCAGTTAAATCTATCTCGCTTATCAAGGAGCCCACAAATATGACAAACATACTAGATTGAAGCTTATAGAATGGTTTACACACTGAAGAAGTAAACATTGCTTCAATATTTCTAGTTAAACCTATGTTTGTTTCCCAACCATTCCTCCTCATTGTTACCTGAGCTCGTATTCCTTGCTGTTATCCACAAGCAGCTTCAAAACCAAGAAAAGGCATAGAATTTGAGTATTTTGGGACACATGATTGTTCTAATGATATAGTCTATTTCGGGGTAAGCAAACGTGATGAATCCGAAGATGATAATTATAATGGTATATAATATAGATATAAATAGAATGGTTTACACACTGAAGAAATAAACATTGCTTCAGTATTTCTAGTTAAACCTATCTTTGTTTCCCAACAGTTCCTCCTCAATGTTACCTGAGCTCGTATTCATTGCTGTTATCCACAAGCAGCTTCAAAACCAAGAAAAGGCATAGAATTTGAGTGTTTTGGGACACATGACTTTTCTAATGAGATAGTCTATTTAGGGTAAGAAAACATGATGAATCCGAAGATGGTAATTAGAATGGTATATAATATAGATATAAATAGAATGTAAACAATTAATAGCAAAGCAGACTTGTCACCACAGCATAACAAAAATAAAGCATGATGTACGGAAAAACTCATTAAAATGTCACACAATGTCATATCATATGAAAATCATGATTTCCCATTTTATCATTAAATAAATCATAGAAAAATCATGATTTTTCTTTTATATGACATTGATGTCAAGAAAAAGTCATGATCAGACAATAGTCATAATTATTTATCGGAAAATCACGATAATTTGCATTCATGTTTTCTCTAAATCATAATAAATCATGAACAGGAGTTAGGCATTTATGATTTAGTCTTCGTGACTTCAAAAGATCTTGAAAAGATCATAATTGGAACTTAAATGATTATAAAAAATCATTAAAAAATCACTTCTATGATGATTTAAGCCGCCGTGATCTTAAAAATCATGGAAGATCTTAGTGATATAAGTTCTGTGACCTTGGAAATCATAAAAAATCGTAACCACGAATTATGAAAAATATGATTCAGTCTTTATGATTCAAAAAATCATAAACTAGTCATTTTGACAAGAATTATGATTTTGATTTACCAATAACAGATCATTTCAATGAGGAATGAAGCCGCCGTGATCTCAGAAATCATGAAAGATCATAGCGGTAGAAATTTTGTGATCTGTAAAATCCTAATAACGCATCATGAAAGTTTTGAATCGGTCGGAAATTTGGAAAAATTTCCGGAAAATCGGAAATTTGGCCGGAATTAGTACAAATTAAAACTATTTTCGTTGAACCCGCAATTCTCAGGTGCCATAAAACTGCCCCGTACATGCTAAAGCATTACCTTGTCGGTCAGTTGTCAGCGGACCTAAATCATTGCCTTTGGGTCAGGAACGCAGGACTGATAATTCCTTGTAGCTTGGTTCAAACCGTGAGAGGGATTTCGAAAACTACAGAGGGATTAAGTTCAATCCGCGCCATGACTCTTTTGCTTTTAGCGCGCGGTTTAGATTTGATTCAAATTTGCTGATGAAAGGCGTTGGCGCTAATTTTATTATGGGTATGTTTCTTAATTATTTTATTGTTATTTAATGTTTCGTACTGTTCCGTTGATATGACCGAACACAGGCTTTGATATTTTATTTTTCGATTCTCTGTTCCCTACTGTTGATGTGTGTCCTGCTTATAAGGAGATCAAGTTACCTAGCTTATGATATTGCTTGTCCATGCCTATTGTTGGTTATACCCAGCAATTTATATAGAAAGTTCAGTAGCATACCTAAGAACTATTTTTTTTTTTTTTCCAAAACATAAGCGTAGTGATACAGGAGAGGTACCCAACCTCACACAAGATTTCAAATATCCAGAGAAATCTTCCGTGAGAAAACTCTATCTGGCTTAAAAAGGGACCCACAAATATGATAAACATACTAGATTGAACCTTATAGAATGGTTTACACACTGAAGAAATACATTTTGCTTCGGTATATCTAGTTAAACCTATCTTTGTTTCTCAATAATTCCTCCTCATAGTTACCTGAGCTCGTATTCCTTGTTGTAATCCGCAAGCAAATTCAAAACAAAGAAAATGCACAGAATTTGAGTATTTTGACACACGATTGTTGGGTTGTGTTAAAACAAGATTTTGTTCACACTTGGTGTGGGGAAACTATGGGTAAAAGAACAGGACAAGTTCATAGATGGGCTCCGTAAATCCATATTTGGGGTGGGGGAGGGGGTTCAAGTGTTGGGGCTAGCAAAATATTTTTAAAAGCTAATGAGATAGTCAATTTAGGGGTAAGAAACCATGCTGAATCCGAAGATGATAGTTATTTTCTCACCAGAATAATAGTTCGCCCTGAATCCGGCAGAATTTCTGGAAAATTTGTTAAAGTTAAGGTTTTACTCGAAGTTGATTAGAGGTATTGAAACAGAGGTAAGCAGACTTGCTGAATCCTTATATTCAAATTATTTTCTCTCCGGACGAGCAGTTCACCCGGAATCCGTCCAAAACCGAAAAATGGTTGAAAGTAAAAGTTCCACTGAAAGTTGATTAGAGGTCGGATGTAGGCGTGAAGAGACGTCCTGGATCATTGTATGAAAACTATTTTCTCGCCGGACAAATAGTTCGCCCGGAATCCGGCCAAAATCAGAAAATTTGCTGAAAGCAACAGTTTTGTCTGAAGTTGAGTAGTTCGGCCGTAATTTGTAAAAAATTTAGGGCTACAGAGCCCATCTACGAACTTGACCTTACCCTTGAACCAGACAATTTTCACACCAAGTTTCATCAAAACATCTCATTTGACGGACGGACAACTTTTGCGATGTCATAGGTATCCCTCCACTTACGTTTTGAGATCCCAATAATCAAGACTTCATCAGAAAATACCCTGAAAGATCTTCAATGACCAGACTCTTCGTATTTCCGGAAATATTTTTCGAAATTCGGTCTTTTTTCAAAATCCGGATTCTTCAAATCCAGTTCCGGCAGGAGATCCTATCACTAGAGGCCGGATCAATCTGGCAAAATTCTATGCGGAAATGTTAATTTGCACATAGAATCAAAAGTGAAGTCGGGGTAAATTATGTTGTAGCTCCTCAGTTCACTCTAAAATGAACGTTATAATCTAGCAGATGCATTGTAGGCCCGGGTTCGTACCGGATATATTGACGATTTCGACAAACTTGGTTCTTCCCATGATAATTCGAGAAGAATAAAAGCATGTATTCAAATAATGTATACGACGGATACATCAGCTAAGATGTTTCGTCAGCGATATTTCGGCCCTTCTTGGCAAGGGTCCTCGTCAGGCTGTCAATCTTCAGGGTCAACGTCGGGGAAGGAAACAAACCTGTAATGATGTATGATTACAGGTTTGTTGCTTTCCCCTACGAGCATCGTAGCTGACGTATCCGTTGTACACATTATTTGAAACATTTATTCAAAACAATGTTTACAACGGATACGTCAGCTACGATTCTTCATCAGCGATATTTCGGCCCTTCTTGGCAAGGGTGCTCGACAGGCTGTCAATCCTCTGGGTCAACGTCGGGGAAATAAAAAAACCTGTAACAAATAACTGAAGCTTCTACCGACTATAAATATCTTATTAAAGTAAATTACCTTCAAATACCACTATAGTGAAAAAACTAGTCCTGAGATTTAATTTTTTACACGGACGCTGTTTTTGCTGCACGATTGGGGCGATGACAGGAAAGGCCTTTTTCTGCATTTTCATCAACTTCGGTTTTGTTATTAATAAGGGGCTGAAAACTTAAATATTATTTCATTAATAGCCTCGTTCTACGTTTCTATTATGGAATACTCGCCTGTATCTATTACTTTGAATAATTACTGCATGAATAATACTGCATTTTGAAACATTTGTTTGTGGTTTATTTGATGTTGATATATCTGGAAGCTCTAGTCCATGTCGTTAATTTTGGTACTAGCCGTTTTTTAATCAATAAGAAGTTTCATTGATGATGATCTCTGTGTCCGACGAAGATGTATTCGTGACTCATAAATATGCATCGGTCATCAGAGATGGGCGAATCCGATTCTGTATAACCCTCACTCGTACGAATCCCACCAAATTTCTAGTCTAGATCCTTCTAACATCCGTTTCCCAATTCTACACAGTCGGCTTAGGCAATCCAAGATTTGATTTCGACCACCAACCCTCCTCAGTGATGTCTACCCCTGGATTCGGATTCTAATCATTTCATGATCGGTTTCGCCCATCTCTGATCGTAACTTGCTTTTAGTTTCCCACTTGCTTTTAGTTTCCCAGTTAACTATTTTTCCGATCACCTATGACGTCTTAAAAGTACTCCGACTGACCGTCCGTCCGTCTGACAAACACTGACAAAGAACAGATCTACAAAGGCCCGATTGTCTGGATTAATAGTCAAAGAAATCATACAAAACTGTGTGATCTGTTATCTGAAACATTTGTTCCTGATTTATTTGATGTTTGTGCGTATCTGAAAGTCCATATCGTTAATTTTGGACTATATAAGCCAGTTTTTCAATAAGAAGTTTTATTGATGATGATCTGAAAGTGAATTGCAGGATATCAGAACAGAGAGGTCTAATGACGAGCATGTTTCTGGATGCATGTATACTTAATAGCTGAGACGTGTCCACCCATAAACGATGCTCCTTTAAGTTTTAGTTCACTAGCTAGTACGTTGTCGAGCTCGCAGACACATCGCTCGACCGCTCGCAAGACCAACAGGGCACAACTTCATGCATGTTTTTGTCCATCTATGATAGGACCCTGCATCCGCTTTCCTTCACCACGTGCAGGCCCACATACAGCACCCGACCACAAGAAGCATGCGAGAACTGAAAAGACCGTTACTGTGTTTTTAATATGAAGAAATAATAGCAAAGCAGACTTTGTCACCACAGCATAACAAAAATAAAGCATGCGATGGCGATAAAGCCATCGAGGTCATCCAAGCGCAGCAAAATGTTCGCAGCCAGGCCCAGCAAAAATTGTTATACGTGTTGCTTTCCTGCCTACAAAAGAATAAAAGAATGTTATTCAAAATCAAGATCATTTTGCACAAAAGCAACTGAATACGTGCGGTTATACTAATTTGACCAGACTGTGACGTTCGTGATTTTTGTCATGACAAATCGTTATTGTATCGATTATGAAGTCGAGATTTTAAGTCCTGACTATCATTATTAAGAATCAGACAAAAGTCACGATTTATTATTCGTGATTTTAAGGTCAATTTGCTGATTTTCGAAATGTCATGATTTTAGAAAGGACAAAACAGGTTACCAAGAAAGTCACTTTCATTTGTTACGAATCATGACATGTCATGATTCAAGTTTTAAGTTTTTTTTTAAGATTTAACAAAGACAAGTCAAATCACCAAGAAATCATGACTTTCGTTTACGAAGAATCATGACAAAAATCAAGACAGGAATCATGACTTTTGTCATGAAATATCAAAATAGAGTCATGATTCAATTTCTGTGATTTTTATACTGATTTTCGAAATGTCATGATTTAAAAATGACAAAATCATCACCAAGAAATCATGACTTTCGTTGATTAAGAATCATGACAAAAATCATGACATGTCAAAATGAAGTCATGATTCAAGTTTCATGATCTCATGTGTGATATTTTGTCGATTTTCTAAATGTCATGATTTTAGAAATGATAAAGCAAATCACGAAAAAAGTCATGATTTTCTATATAAAGAGTCATGATAAATATCATGACAAAAATCATGATTTTTGTCATTAAAGTCATGAAAAAGTCATGACTATGTTGTTCAAAAATCATGTACGTGTTGTTCATGATTTTTCTAGTTGTCATTTCGCTTAGTCATGACTTTCTAAATCATGATTTAGCCGTCCATAAATCATGACATTTAGTCACTAAGAAATCATGACAAAAATCATGACAAAAATCATGATTTTTGTCATGATTTTAATCATGATATGTCATAATTGCTAATCGTGATTTTTTTTTGATTTTTTGATGACGTTTTTTCCGTACGGGGTCCCGCAGGTTCCGTCGTTCGTCTCATATTAATGCGTACAAATGCGCAAAGGATGCACTTTTTGTTGACATCATGTTGTTTGGAGTACAGTTAGAGGCATCGGCTGACATGAGTTCCGGTATAAGACCTCTCAGGGCCCTCTTCGGGAGGTTGCCACATAGAGTCCAGGAGTGACTCGAATCGTACTTCACTTCGGTTAAAAGTGCTTCAGGGCACGGTTTTGACGTTACAGGTGGCATCACAGAATTTTTCAAGATTGGAGACGACGGTTGCGAGGAAATCGGTATCGCCAGCGATGCTTTCATTCAAGCAACATCTAGCAAAAAGGGTAGGCTAGATTTAGATGCTGCAAAGGCAGCAGATCAAGCATCAAAGAAAGCAAAACAGGAGGAGTACAAACTGTATCTTGAGTCGCTCTCAAGTAGACAGTCGAGACCATTACGGGACAGAAAACAGCCAGACAAGTTAACATACACGAAACTGGGGGGTGGAACACAGAAGTAGGGATACAAGTTTTTCACGATTGCATCGGAAAAAGTGAACCACAGGTCATGAACTGTCGTTCACTTGATCACATTTGATCGTACTAACCTAGATTGGTTATAATTCCTTTGTTTTAAGGTACGGAAATGTATCGTATAGTGACGTCATGCACCAGCAAACCTTGAGTGAGCTCGGTCACTGCTGGTCTCCTTGATGAGGATTGTACGAAATTCAAGAATTAAAATTTGATTGAGTCATTGAATTTTATTTATTTCCCTTGGTTGATTCAAAAATTCGTGAACTTTCCCCAGAAATCCCAGTAAGGAACTAGTAACTTGTGCTTTAAGAGAATGAACTCCTGACAGCAAAGCAAGTGGAACACCACTTAAAATCAATGGAACTTTGGCCAAGTTTCATTCGAGTAATGCTAATAGATAGCGAGGGGTGAGTTTGGTCACCCCTAGGCGGAAAGAAGTAACCGCCAGGATAATTAGATTTCTCCTTTGAGAAAATGCTTCAAGAAAGCGAGGGGTGAGTTTGTGTCACCCCTGGGTGGGAGGAAATACCCACCAAGATTAACAGATTTGGATTAATCTGTATTGTATTTTACAGGCAATGTGTCTCTCTGAAACAACTGGTAACTTCGGACCAAGGACTATTAAGGAGGAAATAAGGTTGTCCTAAAAGAAAGTTTCAAACAGCAGAAGCTGCATTATAAATCTTTAAGAACAAAGGATTTTATTAGAAGGATTGAATTACTGCTAGTGCAGAAAGAGATTTTGCTTTAAGGGAAAGCTTTAATGGTTTAAAGGATTAAACTAAAATGGGTCGACAGCTGGTTTCCCGTAAAAATAAGCAAATAAAGCAGCTAATATTGTGGGTTAAGTCCGAGTTACAATTCAGTCGAGTAAGAGAGACACCAACGATGAGTTCGCCATACCAGAAGTGCTCGCACCCACAAGCGAGCAGAAGGACAACCTTACAAGGAATCGACCCAGTATCTTCAGCACAGAGATGTCAGATAGCTGTCATCGCAGCTATACGTTCCAGAAGATGAATTTCAAGCAAGGCTGACAACGAGCCTTGTCACAAAAAGAAAGGAAACGGTTCTCTAGCCCAAGAAGAGGCTATGCAGAAGAGAACACAAGCAAACATAGAAACTGAAAGGAGGAAGAACCCAATCAGACAACGGAAGAAGCCTTATGAAACTTCGGAAGAAGAGGTGACCGTTCATAGAAGGAAGATGGCGCAGTACCATCACGAGATAGCTGGGACCCGGATGTTGAGTTCCAAAAGAAGACATAGCTTCAGAAAGCGAAAGACAATGCCGTATGCGTAAGTCTGACCTTACCGTATTCAGAAACATTCAGACATCGGCAAAAGTGACCAGAGTAATGGTCGATACAGGATAGGAAATCCTTATGTAGTAGCATTAGTCGACAGACGATTTGCCTAGAAGATTGGCAAGTAATAGTTAGTGATTTGGGAACTTAAAGAAGTTGTTTCCATACTTTATTTCCAAGTTAATGTTGTTTTTAGGATTTAGGATTTGGGGTTTAGAAGTTCAAGTTATAACAAAGATGGTTGCCCCAGTAATAAGTAAAGATAGTAGGATTTTTAACAGGATTGAGTTGCAAGTGTTAGGTCTATATTTTATTACGAACATCGGACGTATTTGAGAGAGTAATTTGAAAGTGCCCTGTATAGACTAGGATAGATGTATTTGCAGGGATAGGATTTTCCAGTTGAAAGTTGTCATATAGGCGCTATTCTTTTCTAAGGGAGGAAGGGAAATGTAAACTCAAAGACCAAAATTCTGATTTCGGTAACGATAAGCAGTAATTAGTAATTAAAGAACCTAAGAAGCAAAGGTTCTATAAGTAAATTGGGTAGACCTGATACTATGGAGAAAAATGCCACTACCAAACATATATCCATACACTGGAAGTTGTCAGCCTAAGGCTGACAAAGGGTTCAGAAGCGATACCCAGTGCTAAGTGACGGCGAGAGCTAACTTAAAGAGATTGGTGGCGCAAATTAAAGTTCACACCAAATAGTTGTTGGCCGCTGGTTGCTAGTTTACAAAGGAAATGGTACAATGGCACAAGGTGGTAACCCAACACTTTCTGGGTTAAAGGTGACAGGTTTACCTGGTTTACTGGAATATTTTAGTTTAACCGTAAACGGTATCCGTTGAAATCAGATTTTTGACACAATAAGTAAATTGTTAAAAATAGCTGATATGACAACCTTCAACCTGGTTGAGCAAGTAAAATTATACGTTGTAGGTATTTTTAGAGCTGTGTCGGGAGACACTTTTTGGAAGGCGTGAGGAGTGTAACGACACGAAATATTTAATTCCAAATCTTTTTAGCAACTCGTGCAAAATGCCTTTTCTCGACTCACTTTCTTAAAAGTGCTTATGTTAGAGCTGGCCAAAATGCTTTAGCCAAGACTTGGAAACGATTTAAGAAAAGAGCACTATATAAGACGAATGTACTCATATGTAAAAGGGCAGTCTTAAGCTGGTCTTAAGACAGTAGTGATCGTTGGATTATCAGATGTATTCGATGTATGCAGAACTTAAATATTAAAAGTAAGTGTGTTTTCTAACCACTGTGTATTGAATGTAGGACGTAGGACCTACCGTCCGAACTCCCCCCTCCACAGTTACGAACCAACCCTTCGAGGATTAAGATCAGAGTACCGGTATAGTCTAATATGTACCAACCGCTCGGGTACACGCTACACGTATATTAGATACTCGGTTTCGTACAACAGTTAAAGCATAAACGATTAGAGAGAGAGATACTCCTAACGTAACACTAATTTAACATAATCCTATGTTATAGCGATAGACCATCGATACAAACTTTCTTACCGTCATATTTACAGAAATCGAATACAATGTGCACCAATTTTCAAAAATTTCCAGCCCCTCGTGAACCGATTCTTACTTACAAGTCCCTCTCCCGTGATTGACATCAAATTCACCGGAAACAAATAATGGAAACACCCGCTAGCAAAAGTTGCAAACCCCTCATCGCTGAAGATGATTATAGCATAAGCTTTTTAAACGGGATGTTCTAAAAAAATTAATCATATGGTAAAAATGTAGTCTTCAGCGTTGTAAAAACAACAACAAAATAATATAGGAAGAAGGGACTAAATTAACTTTGCAGTCAGTTGAACTTTATCCTTTTCAATCGTAGACATCGTGACGGATGAAAACTTGGAACAATATCTTATATAATCTAGTTGGTATTAGAAAGCTATCCGTAACTTTTCAGGATTAAAATACCATAGATGACACTATTAATTATTATGAAACTACCTCATTGCTTTACATTTTCGTTTGTATCCGTTGTGTAAACAGTTAATCCTAGGCTGCATTGATAGACCATCGACACAAACTTTCTTACTGTCAGATTTATAGAAATCGAATACAATGTGCACCCATTTGCAAAAATTCCTAGCCCCTCGTGAACCGATTCCTACTTACAAGTCCCTCTCCCGTGATATACATTAAGTTAACCGAAAACAAATAATGGGTACACCAGCTAGCAAAAGTTGCAAACCCATCATCGCAGAAGATGTTTGTAGCATAACAGCCGATTATTACTTACAAGTCCCTTGCATCTCCTACAATTGGGAACCAAATTGTTCTTACCACCAAATGACAGGTACGCCAACTAGCTAAAGCTGCAAACCCCTCTTTGCCGAAGATGATTATGACCAACAAAACAATATCGGAAGAAGGGAATAAATTGACTCGGCGGTCAGTTGAACTTTATCCTTTTCAATCGTAGACATCGTGACGGATGAAAACTTGGAACAATATCTTATATAATCTAGTTGGTATTATAAAGCTATCCGTAACGTTTCAGGATTAAAATACCATAGATAACACTATTAATTATTACAAAACTACCTTATTGTTTTACATTACCGTATCGTTTGTACGCGTTGCGTAAACAGTTAATCCTAGGTCATAGTGATAGACCATGGATACAAACTTTCTTACCGTCATATTTACAGAAATCGAATACAATGTACACCAATTTTCAAAAATTTCTAGCCCCTCGTGAACCGATTCTTACTTACAAGTCCTTCTCCCGTGATTGACATCAAATTCACCTCATCGCTGAAAATGATTATAGCATAAAAGCCGATTATTACTTACAAGTCCCATGCATGTCTTACAATTGGGAGCAAAATTGTTCTTACCATCGAATACACCTGAAACAAATAACAGATATACCAACTAGCAAAAGCTGCCAACTCCTCATTGTCGAAGATGATTATGAGCTAACAGTCGACTGTTGCTTACAGTCGACTGTTGCTTACAAGTCCCTTACATGTCTGACAGCTGGTATCGCCTATTTTTTGGTTTCAGTGTGTACGTTACTCCTGAAGTTGTCAACCCCTTGAAACTTTCAAACGGGTTTATCTCATGAAGGATTTTTGTTCAAAAAAAATGGATGACATATACTTAGATCAGCTCATCAAGTGCTATCGATTGCCCTAACCACAACAAAAGGATATCGGAAAAAGGGACTAAATTGACTTTGCCGTCAGTTGAACTTTATCCTTTTCAATCGTAGACATCGTGACGGATGAAAACTTGGAACAATATCCTATATAATCTAGTTGGTATTATAAAGCTATCCGTAACTTTTCAGGATTAAAATACCATAGATGACACTATTAATTATTACGAAACTACCTTGTTTAACATTATCATTTGTACCCGTTGCGTAAACAGTAAATCCTAGGTTACAGCGATAGAACATGGGTACACCGGCTAGCAAAAGTTGTAAACCCCTCATCGCTGAAGACTTTTGTAGCATAAGAGCAGATTATTACTTACAAGTCCCTTGCATGTCTTTCAATTGGGAACCAAATTGTTCTTACCATGAAATGACAGGTACGCCAACTAGCGAAAGCTGCAAACCCCTCATTGCCGAAGATGATTATGAGCTAACAGTCGACTGTCGCGTACAAATCCCCTACATGTCTCAGAACTGGTATCGCCTATTTTTGGTTTCAGTCTGTACCTTACTACTGAAGTTGTCAACCCCTTGCAACTTTCGAACTGGCGTATCTCATGAAGGAGTTTTTGTACCAAAAAATGGATGACATATACTTTGATCAGCTCATCAGCGGCTATCGATTGCCGTCGTGAAAAAAATTCTACCTATCTTATATAATCTTGTTGGTATTATAAAGCTATCCGTAACTTTTCAGGATTAAAATACCGTAGATGACACTATTAACTATTACGAAACTACCTCATTGTTCTACATTATCGTTTGTACCCGTTGCGTAAAAAGTTAATCCTAGGTTACAGCGATAGACCATCGATACAAACTTTCTACCGTCAGGTTTATAGAAATCGAATACAGTGTGCACCAATTTACAAAAGTTCTAGCCCCTCGTGAACCGATTCTTACTTACAAGTCTCTCTCCCGCGCTAGACATCAAGTTCACCACCGGATAAAAATAATGGGTACACCAGCGAGCAGAAGTTGTAAACTCCTCATCCCTGAAGATGATTGTAGCATAACAGCCGCTTATTAATTAGAAGCCCCTTGCATGTCTTACAATTGGGAACCAAATTGTTCTTACTATCGAATGCACCGGAAACAGATAACAGGTGCACCAAGTAGCAAAAGCTGCAAACCCCTCATTGCCGAAGATGATTATGAGCCGACAGTTGACTGTTGCATACATGTCCCCTACATGTCTCACAACTGATATCGCCTATTTTTGGTTTCAGTGCGTACGTTACTACTGAAGTTGTCAACCCCTTTAAACTTTCAAACTGGTTTGTTTCTTCGCTGTCGCTTAATGCTGAAGTTGTCAACTTATCGAAGCTTTTTAAACGGGATGTTGTAAAAAAAATTAATCATATGATCAAAAGGTATTCTTCAGCGTTGTAAAAACAACAACAAAATAATATAGGAAGAAGGGACTAAATTAACTTTGCAGTCAGTTGAACTTTATCCTTTTCAATCGTAGACATCGTGACGGATGAAAACTTGGAACAATATCTTATATAATCTAGTTGGTATTAGAAAGCTATCCGTAACTTTTCAGGATTAAAATACCATAGATGACACTATTAATTATTATGAAACTACCTCATTGCTTTACATTTTCGTTTGTATCCGTTGTGTAAACAGTTAATCCTAGGCTGCATTGATAGACCATCGACACAAACTTTCTTACTGTCAGATTTATAGAAATCGAATACAATGTGCACCCATTTGCAAAAATTCCTAGCCCCTCGTGAACCGATTCCTACTTACAAGTCCCTCTCCCGTGATATACATTAAGTTAACCGAAAACAAATAATGGGTACACCAGCTAGCAAAAGTTGCAAACCCATCATCGCAGAAGATGTTTGTAGCATAACAGCCGATTATTACTTACAAGTCCCTTGCATCTCCTACAATTGGGAACCAAATTGTTCTTACCACCAAATGACAGGTACGCCAACTAGCTAAAGCTGCAAACCCCTCTTTGCCGAAGATGATTATGACCAACAAAACAATATCGGAAGAAGGGAATAAATTGACTCGGCGGTCAGTTGAACTTTATCCTTTTCAATCGTAGACATCGTGACGGATGAAAACTTGGAACAATATCTTATATAATCTAGTTGGTATTATAAAGCTATCCGTAACGTTTCAGGATTAAAATACCATAGATAACACTATTAATTATTACAAAACTACCTTATTGTTTTACATTACCGTATCGTTTGTACGCGTTGCGTAAACAGTTAATCCTAGGTCATAGTGATAGACCATGGATACAAACTTTCTTACCGTCATATTTACAGAAATCGAATACAATGTACACCAATTTTCAAAAATTTCTAGCCCCTCGTGAACCGATTCTTACTTACAAGTCCTTCTCCCGTGATTGACATCAAATTCACCTCATCGCTGAAAATGATTATAGCATAAAAGCCGATTATTACTTACAAGTCCCATGCATGTCTTACAATTGGGAGCAAAATTGTTCTTACCATCGAATACACCTGAAACAAATAACAGATATACCAACTAGCAAAAGCTGCCAACTCCTCATTGTCGAAGATGATTATGAGCTAACAGTCGACTGTTGCTTACAGTCGACTGTTGCTTACAAGTCCCTTACATGTCTGACAGCTGGTATCGCCTATTTTTTGGTTTCAGTGTGTACGTTACTCCTGAAGTTGTCAACCCCTTGAAACTTTCAAACGGGTTTATCTCATGAAGGATTTTTGTTCAAAAAAAATGGATGACATATACTTAGATCAGCTCATCAAGTGCTATCGATTGCCCTAACCACAACAAAAGGATATCGGAAAAAGGGACTAAATTGACTTTGCCGTCAGTTGAACTTTATCCTTTTCAATCGTAGACATCGTGACGGATGAAAACTTGGAACAATATCCTATATAATCTAGTTGGTATTATAAAGCTATCCGTAACTTTTCAGGATTAAAATACCATAGATGACACTATTAATTATTACGAAACTACCTTGTTTAACATTATCATTTGTACCCGTTGCGTAAACAGTAAATCCTAGGTTACAGCGATAGAACATGGGTACACCGGCTAGCAAAAGTTGTAAACCCCTCATCGCTGAAGACTTTTGTAGCATAAGAGCAGATTATTACTTACAAGTCCCTTGCATGTCTTTCAATTGGGAACCAAATTGTTCTTACCATGAAATGACAGGTACGCCAACTAGCGAAAGCTGCAAACCCCTCATTGCCGAAGATGATTATGAGCTAACAGTCGACTGTCGCGTACAAATCCCCTACATGTCTCAGAACTGGTATCGCCTATTTTTGGTTTCAGTCTGTACCTTACTACTGAAGTTGTCAACCCCTTGCAACTTTCGAACTGGCGTATCTCATGAAGGAGTTTTTGTACCAAAAAATGGATGACATATACTTTGATCAGCTCATCAGCGGCTATCGATTGCCGTCGTGAAAAAAATTCTACCTATCTTATATAATCTTGTTGGTATTATAAAGCTATCCGTAACTTTTCAGGATTAAAATACCGTAGATGACACTATTAACTATTACGAAACTACCTCATTGTTCTACATTATCGTTTGTACCCGTTGCGTAAAAAGTTAATCCTAGGTTACAGCGATAGACCATCGATACAAACTTTCTACCGTCAGGTTTATAGAAATCGAATACAGTGTGCACCAATTTACAAAAGTTCTAGCCCCTCGTGAACCGATTCTTACTTACAAGTCTCTCTCCCGCGCTAGACATCAAGTTCACCACCGGATAAAAATAATGGGTACACCAGCGAGCAGAAGTTGTAAACTCCTCATCCCTGAAGATGATTGTAGCATAACAGCCGCTTATTAATTAGAAGCCCCTTGCATGTCTTACAATTGGGAACCAAATTGTTCTTACTATCGAATGCACCGGAAACAGATAACAGGTGCACCAAGTAGCAAAAGCTGCAAACCCCTCATTGCCGAAGATGATTATGAGCCGACAGTTGACTGTTGCATACATGTCCCCTACATGTCTCACAACTGATATCGCCTATTTTTGGTTTCAGTGCGTACGTTACTACTGAAGTTGTCAACCCCTTTAAACTTTCAAACTGGTTTGTTTCTTCGCTGTCGCTTAATGCTGAAGTTGTCAACTTATCGAAGCTTTTTAAACGGGATGTTGTAAAAAAAATTAATCATATGATCAAAAGGTATTCTTCAGCGTTGTAAAAACAACAACAAAATAATATAGGAAGAAGGGACTAAATTAACTTTGCAGTCAGTTGAACTTTATCCTTTTCAATCGTAGAGATAGTGACGGATGAAAAACTGGAACAATATCTTATATAATCTAGTTGGCATTAGAAAGCTATCCGTAACTTTTCAGGATTAAAATACCATAGATGACACTATTAATTATTATGAAACTACCTCATTGCTTTACATTTTCGTTTGTATCCGTTGTGTAAACAGTTAATCCTAGGTTACATTGATAGACCATCGACACAAACTTTCTTACTGTCAGATTTATAGAAATCGAATACAATGTGCACCCAATTGCAAAAATTCCTAGCCACTCGTGAACCGATTCCTACTTACTAGTCCCTCTCCCGTGATATACATTAACCCTTAACCGAAAACAAATAATGGGTACACCAGCTAGCAAAAGTTGCAAACCCATCATCGCAGAAGATGATTGTAGCATAACAGCCGATTATTACTTACAAGTCCCTTGCATATCTTACCATTGGGAACCAAATTGTTCTTACCATCGAATACACCGGAAACAAATAACAGGTACACCAACTAGCAAAAGCGGCAAACCCCTCATTACCAAAGATAATTATGAGCCAACAGTCGACTGTTGCTTAAAAGTCCCCTACATGTCTCATAACAGGTATCGCCTATTTTTGTTTTCAGTGTACCTTACTACTGAAGTTGTCAACCCCTTTGAAATTCAAACTGGTGTATCTCATGAAGGAATTTTTGTACCAAAAAATGGATGACATATACTTTGATCAGCCCATCAATGGCTATCGATTGCCGTCGAAAAAAAAATTCTACCTGTCTTAGTTCAAAAGTTGACTTTTTTGCCGTAGGCCAACTTTCTAACGTCACGACTTAGAAAGGAGCAAAGGATAAGCTCTAGTTTCTTTAGCAATGAGAGAACTTTTAAAGTTTAAGGGGCACATCTGATACCGTTACTCTACCGCAAACCCAAGTGCAAAAATTTTTGTTTATAAACTCAGCTGGAATCGTCGCAGACATGGACAGAAACAATAGATGGCAGCACTTTCGGACCCGTGGGAAAAAGCCACTTTTTTGTCTCTGTAGATTTTTCTATTTATCACTCAAAGAAGATATGTTGGCTGTGGGGCCGGGTAACTGCCGCATATATTTAACACTTATAGATTTTAGTCCATCTTCAATTTGAAACTGGTGCCTGCCTGCTAGCGTGCTAGAACGGAGCTTTCCACTCGAAAGCAGAAACATGGTTTGATGAAACGAAAGGTTCGCTACACAACTTGAGATGGTCCTCTCCGACATAGGCTATACAACTCCACTTCACTTCGCAAACCGTAGGCTCTGGCTCGATGACAAGCAAAAACCATCCTTATTGGCCTCAGGCAAGAGTTCTACGGAGCTTTCCAAAATGTAATGTCATATTCATCAATCCGGCCTAAGGTCCACACTTTCCGTAAAAACCGCACAGGTTAGACCCTTCCCAGTTACCAGGAATAAAATGAAATCGGAGTCATAGGAAAAAAAAAAAAAAAAAAAAAAAAAAACGAGGACAAAACCAAAGTGTTGCTCTCGCAACACAATAAGCTCGAAGCCAGGGCCGTATCCAGGGGGTTGGGGTAGGGGGTTCACGCCTCCCGAAAATGCAAAAATACTCGTTTTTTTAGGCCACAAACTCTGGCTTATGTTTTTTTTGTACTTGTTGGTCCGACCCGCGGGCAAACGCCCCCCCCCCCCCCCCGAAATAAATTCCTGGATACGGACCTGTACAAAGCTATCACAAACGGTTGTGGCTAAACTAACGTTAACTGGATTGCCGATCAACAATGAGTTCCCTACCCTGGCACGACAGAGAATAAGCTATGAAGCTAACATAAATGGTTGTGGCTAAACTAAACTTTTGGTTGGTCGACGATAACAAAGAAACGGATAAAAAGAAGTACCTCCGTTTCACTATTCACTATCGGCAATTTCGTTCAAAAACAAACTTTTCCATGCAAAAAATTGAAGGCCCAGGGAAGCGCAGGTTTCGATTCGCTGACCTTGGCTGGGAGTCTGATGCCGATTGGTGTGGGTACCCTTTATATATACATAGCGTTTACTAATAAAATGGCAAGGATAGCTAGCAATGGTATTTTATTATTATTGTGTGGGGTCGGTTTCCTGGCGGAAACTCAGGCTACAAATGGCCTATTGTCTCAATCTCCAAATTAACAACTGATGTTAGATTATTATTGTGAAAAAAGTGAAAAGTAGGCTAAGAGAACAGGAGGTGCAAGATTGGCAGTGTAGGCTCTTCGGATTCCCTACGGTTTTATGACGCAGCCAAGGAGACATGGGGGGAAGAAATTTATTTTAAGGCTGGAATTCCTTTAGACCAAATTCAACTGATAATTAGCCCGAGGGCAGATTGTTTACCGGTAGGGTTAAGAAGGAAATATTTGGGTAAGTTTAGAGTGCTTCGTGGTCCTTACTTCTGTCCGATGTGCGGTATAATGAATGAATATATTTTCCATTTAATGGGTGAGTGTCAGGAGTTAAAAGACCTGAGGAAGGAAATATTTGGGGAAGTGATTTGTGGGAGGAAAGCTTTAAATAAATTTTGAAAAGTAGAAGTTTTAGAGATATTAGAAATTTGGGAAGATTCCTAAAGTTAGCCATGATTCACAGGGAATTTTTTTTGTAAATAGTGGTTGAGGTTATGGTTTCATTTGGTGTTGTTTTGTTGTTTCCATGGCCCTTTGTGCTTTTACGGAAATAAATTTTATCTTAAATCCTATCTTATAACTCTATAAACACAGCTGATGAAAATATCACACATTCTGCCACTTTTTATCGAGTTTTTACCTTAAAGCCTGTCTACCTTCCTGCCAACTGAACGTAGAAGCTAACAAAGGCAATCAACCTAACACTTTGAACAAAATATCGACAATGGTCGACGACAAATAATACCAAATAAACACGAATAAGGACTATTAAACAAAAGAATGGAGTACGGAGTCGTCTGCGGCTAGTCTTACAGTTCCAAATTATTCCGTCAATAGTCTAGCACCTCTGCAAGGGTTGACATCAGGACCAAGTTCAAACTCCAACGCCTTCTATCAGTCAGCTATCGGCGAGCGAGCGAATTGTTGCAAATAAAGCCGCCTTCGCACTGAATCGTCGTTGCTATGCGTGGCGTATGCGTTTATCTTGCTTATGCGCAGCGCATCTTTCAAACCTGCGCGGGATGCTTTCACGCTGGATGTGTATTTACCTTTCCCTTTCTCGTTTTCTTCTCCGATTTCGTTTCTTTCACGGTTAGTAAGTTTATCTTCTTCATTCTTTAGTTTTTCTTGAAAAATTTCAATTTTCTAATAAAAAATCTCATACGGACACATAGACGAGGACTTGGTTATATTCTCGCGTTGCGTTTTATTTGTCTGCGTTGTGTAGCTCTGTGTGAAAGGCTCAACGCGTCAATGTGAAAGCGGCTCCAGACTGGCAGGCGTAAGGCCGATTGTCAGTTTCAAATCCACGTATTACGACCTGGACCTACTAGTCCTGACCTAAGGCGTTTTTCCGTGCTCCCACAAACAGTTTGTGGGTCGATTGTGGCTCGAAATGAGTGTTTCCGCGTTGTTTTGTGCGGCCCGCAACTGTGTTTCCGCGAGCAACAAGATTTTCGCGGCTCGCTTTGTGGCTCAAATTCGACAAACAACCGGGGAGGTGATTGTCGATTTTGTGGCTCGATTCTGGCGGGAAATTCAAATCCAGCAGCAAAATAGTGTCTAAACAATGAAGTTAACTACTTGTCCAAGCATATAGACTTAAAACTGAGGATCTCTTTTGCACATAATGGTAAGGAAATAAGCCTGGAGATCTATTTATTGAGATTGTACATGAATTTTATTTTTACTTTTAGATATTTAAAATATCCGCCAAAAAAATAGACAAAACGGCGTTTCCGCGAGTTTTAACTCGTGGCTCGACTGTGTGGCACACAATCGTGTTTCCGCGACAAACACCCAGACGTGTGTGGCCCACAATTGTATCGCGGAAAAAGGCCTCTAATCTTCAGCTCCTGATTGAGACAAACCCACCCTCTCTTTCTCGGTCACCCCCAAAGCTAGCCAAGATCTCAGGCATGAAAAACTCTCATCCTACATAGCAACCAATTTCGAGCAAGAATGGAAATATAAAGAAATGAGACAATGAAAGTATTCACAAGGACGAAAACATCGAATAGTATTTTGGGGTATGAAAGCTGCAGTAGTATTTTGGAGGCTCAAAAGTCGAAGTATAACCAGGAATACGCAAAGGACATGTTTAGGTGACTGGAACGCGTACACTGGAAGTCAGTTGGAGGAGTTGGCTTCCAGATTATGGATAGAATGCCTCTTCAGCAGACTAAAGTGGACCGTTCCCTGCACACGATGAACCGTAGGATCAGGCGGCTTACCTTACGGCGGGGATTCCACAGCGGGGAGCAAAGACCATTGCGACATTTCAAATTCGCAGATTTTTCACTCCTAATTATTAAGCGGTGATTTATTATGGTCATGAAAGGAAAGAGTCCCACACTTTCAGAAGTTTCATAACAGGTAACACAAGGATGCGCTGTTTCAATAGATAACACTATGGATGTTAGCTGTTATGTTTTTTGATCGTCACGCATTAAAACGTTAGTGAGTCAGAAAAGGTTAAGTTCAATGGCCAAGAGTTGATTGTAAAAGATGAATTTGTGTATTTAGGAGTAAAATTATCTTCTAACGGTAAGTTTGGAAAACAGATAGAATTAAGTCTAACAAAAGGTAAGCGGTGCCTATATTCAATTTTGGGGAGTCACTTAAGAGATATTAAGGACATCAAAATGCACAAGTCGCTGTTCCTGTCAAAAGTTGTAGCTTCTATGCATTATGGGTCCGAGATTTGGCGATTCCATCGGGGGGAAAAGCTTGAAGTGGTTCAGTCCCAGTATTTTAAGAGGGTACTAGGAGTTAGCGGCAGGACAAGTAATTTAGTAATTAAAGGTGACTTGGGATTAGTGTCACTCCGTATCAGGAGGTTAATTAGTATGGTCCATTTTTGGAGAAAATACTGAGTTTACCTAGAGTTAGAATTTTAAAGGCGGCTTACCTTGAGTCCCTAAAAGGTGGTTCCCGTGAATCTTGGCCGGTGTTGATTAAGAAGATTTTGGATGATTGTGGGGTAAGTGAACTATGGAATAACGGGATTGGACCGTCGTTGGAGGTAGGTGAGGTTACGAGGGTAGTGAAGGCAAGGTTAATGGACCAGGAGATTCAGCAGTGGCAATGGGAGGTGAGCTCGACCCCTTCTCTGAGGATTTATGCTCAGTCAAAGAATGTATGGGGGGAGGAGCTTTATCTTAAGGTTGGTGTAGGACCCGATGAACTAAAGTGGGTGGTGAGTTTTCGTGCAGATGCTTTACCGGTGGGTGCGAGAGGAAAATATATAAGTGCGGTTCTGGTCCTTATTTTTGCCCGTTATGCGGAAAGATGGATGAAGATGTGGAAAACTTGGTTTGTTCTTGTAGTGTAGTGAGTTTTTGGTAAGGAGGTTGTTCAAGAGAGGTCTTTGAAAGATTTGATGGGTAGTAAAGTTTTCCAAGAGTTGCGTCGGTTGGGTAGATTCCTGAAGGTTGCCATGGAGCACCGTGAACGTTTTATTGTAGGTTGATGTTGTGGTAGGTTGATGTTGTGGTAGGATAGGTGTTAGTTTGTTTAATAGTTATTTAGGTATTAGAAGTATGAGTTGAGTGTTGAATATTTGGATGGGTACATTGCAGTTGGAGTGCTTGTTTATTTTTATATTTTGTCCCACCATGGCCCATGGGGCTTTTTTTTGGGAATACATTCATTCATTCATACAAGGAGAGTATGTAAACCATCCACACCATAGTGTGGATGGTTAACTGAATGATTGTTTCGTGTGTGGTTGGTTTATGCTGTACGCACTCTCGCTTACTAATGTCAAAGAGTTTGTAATTTTTGTTTATTTTTCGCAAGAGGGTAGTTTTTTATTTATTTATTTGGTAGATAGCAGGTCCTTTAAATTAAGATATTATACACGTCAGATAAATTAAGCTATATTATTTTTGTTGGATTTATAGAGTACGTTGTTATTATTATATTAAAAAATGTAACAAGTACTGCATGTTCGAACTTGTGTTCTCCACAGTGCTTGTGTCATGTATTTGTATTTTTGTGTAAAATTAAAAAACTTGAACTTGAACTTGAACTTGAGAGCAGAAACACTGGCGAAAAAATTATTTGTGTGTCGCCTTGATATTCAATTCAATTCAATTCAATCCATTTATTTGTATCCGCCAAAGCTGGCGAGTAGAAAAAAATATAGTAAAATTCATACAATCGGTCTACAGACTAGTCACTAGACCATATACTTTCATAAAAACTCTACGTCATTTAAAAAACAATTAGCCTACACTATCCTAAATGAAGTCTACCTAACACTTTAACCAAAATACAATCAACGCATCGCATCGGACAAAGTGTGCTTTATGGATCGGAAAAGTCAGCAAATGCTATTTCGGCTCTTCCTGACAATGCTGCATAACGTTTGCAAATTCATAACATATAACATCCCAAGTCTTATCTACTGAAACTGCGCATTCTTCTGTTATCTGATATGAAACTTCTGACAGTGGGTAATGTGATAAATAAATGAAAGATTTGACCTCTTCTTCCAGTAAAAAGAAATACAAATCTAAGAGCAAAGGTCTTTTCTATTTGAGTTTCTTGATTTACTCTCGACTAGGTTCCCGCTCCTTTTTAATCACTCGTATATTTCAGAAGGCTTTCTTTAATTGCCTACTCAAGAGTCGCGGCCGATAACACAAACAAAATTTCAAAGGATTAAAGTTAAAATAAGAAAAACAAATTTTATTACAACAATTCTAAAGTTTGAATCTTGAGCACACTTTCTTTAATTAGCTTCTACTAATTTAAGGAAAGGGACTTCTGTCCAATTGCTAGGTTGTGTTTAAATTACGATCCGTGATGATCTAAGTTACAAGACATAATCCAAGTAAGCATCCAAAATTTCATGAAGAGTTAACATTAATTTCTTCATTATAAAATGGCATATCTTGCATTTCCCACCATATCAATGAACACCTTAAAAATTTCAACCGAAAGGAGCTGAGATAGGACAATCTAGTTACCCGTCACTTGTTCAATTAAATAGGCATGAAGACCCGATGAAAATGCGGTACTTTCTTGCTCCACTGTTCATGAATAATCGATTTTAATATAGTGAAATTTCACTGTCGGATTTGTGCTATGTCTATGTGCTCGTACCTGTGTTGTATGCTTGACAAAAAAAGATTTACACAAATTTGTGTTCAGGCACTAAGGAGTCTTCACCAAGATTCCCATTGGCCACTAAAACCCACGTTTGTGTTGAAATTCAAATTATCTGCGTCATAGTAGGATTTGCGTTGTGGGGACGGCTGCAGATATTCTGAACGTCACTACTAGAGCATATAGTGGAATCCACATAATGCAGTGTTCAGTTGAATGATACAAAAATAGGTTGGCTTTTCAGTTAAACTTTAATACCTGGCTGGTCCTATCGCCGTCCGGACGTCATCTGCCAGGTCTTTGAGGAAGCTAACGAAAAAGCTCGCTAGAGGTCGAGCATTATTCTCTGTGCCATCTGGAAGCTCGATCGGATGGTCTTCGTCGTGGCTGACGATTCCCGGGATCAGTCTAGGAAAGAGAAACAACTCAGAACTGCTTTGAGGCGGGATGAGTCCCACTCTATTAATAATACATTTTTGACCCACTGCAAAAAACCAAACGTCACAAAACAAAAAGAAAAAGAAATTAAGCAAACGAGAAAGGCCACTGTGGGCGAAGAGACACTTATTGGCTGACTGCGGTAATTTCCCAGAAAGCTCCGTAAGTTTCGTATTACCTCCACTTATACTCAGACCCCCAGTCTCACTGTACAGAATTCTGTTACTATTCCATCAAGAACAAACGAGAAGTAGAGTAGAACCTCCGTCTCCCGATCTCTGTACTACAAATTATGCGGATCTAATAATATATGGAGGGCGGGGCCCCAACTCGCCATCAATAGTAATAATAAAACAGATAATAAATGTATTTATTTATGGTATGCTTTCGAAGAATGAAGTCGGTCAAACCCTGCTTAAAAGACCCCTCGCACTATTTACTCTTCAACTTACAGTCTTTTAAAACATTTGAATACTTTTAAACTTGTCTGTGCTTTCAACAAATAACCCACGGTAATGGCTGTTTTATTCCTTTTCCGAGACCCGTTGACTTTAGCGGAAACAGGGAAACAATTTACATAGCCAGTTTTTCTGATGGAAAAACTTCTCGCAGACAACCGTCGACAGCGTGATACACATCGAAGGTAGCGAAACACGGCAAGTGAGAAAATCAGCGTGGTTTTGTTAGAGGGGTTAGAATGTACCGTACGAAATTGGGGTCTCCTGGTTTAGAAATATATGGAGTGATTATAGAAGTAGGTTGCGTTAGTATTATAGGTAAGTCGGGTCCTAAAGCGGAATTCGCAAAGAGGGCGTCTAAACATCGGCGCAAAAATACGCTTTGCAACGTCTAGTCGAAATCACAGGGTATGACAGACGACAGACGGGGAGAAACCCGCCTATTTTTTTTTGTTTCCTTTCATACATTTTCTCTTATTCCATTGTCTTTAAATTCCTTGATACCAGTATCATAGACGACTGGGTAACTCTGAACTGTACTGATTAGCTGTTCTACATCCATCGTTTCTGTATTTTAAATTATTTGTCTGGCGGTACGAATTTTTTCGTCTAGGAGCCGAAGCCTGACGAAGCGTTTTTGGACCTGACGATGCGTTTTTCCAACGCCTGGCGTGGCGGATATCGCGAGGCGTAGCGAAGTTCGCTCTCTGTGTGAATTAGGCTTAAGACTTTCACGAGCTCTATGAAGAAACTGTCGTGTTTTACAGTAGAGTAGGCTATGCTAAAGTTTAACTGAAAAGGGCTGGGATACGGCAATCTAGTTACCCATCACTTACTCACTTAAACTGGCTTGAAAACCCGCTGAAAATGCGTTACTTTGTTGTTCAGCTAATCACGAATAGTCAATTTTCAGATAGTGGAATATCCGTGTGGTTTGTGGTACCTCTATGCGCCTGTATTTTTTGTTGTCTGCCATAGGAGAAAGATTTATGATTTTTTTTTTCAGGCACTAGGCAATCTTCACCAATCTCACCACTGCCCGCTGAAAAGCCACGTTTGTGTTGAGATTCAAATTGTCAGCGTCATAGTAGAACTGCATTTTTCGGACGGCCGCAGCTATTCTGAACGTCATAACTAGAGCAGATAGTGGAAAATAAAAAAATCCCTTAGCAGAATCCAAACAATTCACTTTATCCAATCAAACGACACAAAAATAAGTTGGCTTTTCAGTTAAACTTTAAACACTTCTCGAACTGTTTCACTACCCTGGTTTCTCTACTAGCTTATAACACAGTCAAATGGAAAGGAAAATAATAAACATGATACCAGCTAATAGCCAACTCTTTCAGGGTTGTCCTGGCACGAAGTTCGTGTTGAAACTGAGCAACCAGCTTTATTATGAATTTTTAGCTTCTCTTTGAGAGTAGCTGAAGGTTTGAACGCCATCAATTTCGTAAAGTTACGTTCCGATTAGCAAATCAAAGGAAAACCAAATGGCAGATTTTTGTTCGGCGATCGTTCAGTTTTTGGAGACGTTCACACAAGCATTTAGGAGGGGTACCTTACCTCGTTTTTACACTACCTCAATTTTTGCCAAAAATGTTAGAATAGATAGATAGATAGATAGATAAATCTTTTTATTCGCCAAAAACTTATCGTGGCTAACGCCAAATTTGTTTGGTATAGTCAGTTAATATGTAAGCGTACTTCAACAGTCATAAATAACATTAAAAATGAATAACATCTCAATTTACCTCGTTAAACAACTTCACAAAAGACGGAACAAAACTCTTTTCGAACCTCTGGAGGTTACATTTAGTTGGCTGCAATTTTTCAACCGCAGTAGCTACCTTGCGAGGGAGCCTTCTCGCTAGCTTTTTATAAGGAAAAATATTTTTATGGACTGGGTGGTTCAGGGATTTTACACCAAACTCCATGCAGAGTTTCAGTCTTCGATCGTGTAGAGAAGTGATTTTAAATTCACGCAGCAACTCTTCATAAGACCTCTCGGCCACCTTTGACGCTATGGTCAGGGCTCTTTTTTGAATCTTTTCAAGTCTAGCGGTCTGTTCGACCGTAAGGCCAAAATGCCAAACAGGTGCTCCATATTCTAGGTTTGGTCGGATAAAGGAAACATATATTCGGAACAAGTGTGTAGTGGGTGCCCCATGCCTAGACATGAGCTTTAGCATTTGAAGTCCGGCATTCCCTCGCTTTATCATGCTAGTCGTCTGCGCTTCCCATTTTAAATCATTAGTTAGGGTTATCCCTAGGAGTTTAAGTTTTTCCACTTTCAAAGAATCCGAAATTTCGGATTCTGAATGAAATACACATGCTATCCTTACAGTCAAGAGACAAAATATGCCTTTTTTTTCAAAGCCATGTGTCCAAAACATTCAAATTCTGTGCCTTTTCTTTGTTTTGAAGCTGCTTCGAAAAGAAATTTTCTGGCTACTAACTTTGCTAACTCTACCTTTTTCATCAGTTTGCCAGGCAATCGAGGCAAGGTTAGAATGAAGAGATCTTGTTTAAAAAGAAAAATATCTTTAACTAGAAATACTGAAGCAATATTTATTTGTCCAATATATAAACCATTCTATTAGCTTCGATCTAGTATGCTTGTCATACGTGTGGGTCATTTTTAAGCCAGATAGATTATTCTACAGGAAAGACTTCTCTGGAAACTTGAAATCTTGTCTGAGGTTGGATACCCCTCCTGTACCTCTACCGGATTCCGTTTGAACAAAGAAGTGAACCGTGAGAGAACCATACCCGCAATCGACCCTCGAATCTGCCGTCGACAAAGACTTCTTGGTTTTATCGAATTTCCGGTTCTCGCCGGATCGCGACTGAAGATCCTGGAAGTATCTCTTCTATGAGAAGAAGGAGAAGAAAACTTACTTCTTAGCTAAAAGGTATGCTGTAATCTGACTACCCCTCTTCTTGCTAACTAGCGGGGGCAGTAGTTTTTTCAGGGTTGCAAGTCCAGGGTTGCTGTCGGGTCGGGGTTGCTTGACCACGAGTTTATCCGCTGGTATAAGTATGATGTGTCTTGAGATCGAACTTATGAACAACTCCATCTTCACTGAGGCTGAGGAATCATTCATGTCTGGAAAATGAAACTTGCTTACATATTTAAAGCACAGAGGACATAAATCAATAGTATGTTTTTTCAGATACCACCCGATGAAAAATTTATCTCAAAATAGTAGTATGAAGTTGCACGAAAAAGTAACATGCAGTACGAACTGATGCTACTACATGCTTCTATGTCAAGGCTACCGTGTTACTGCATTCTACTGCATGTTACTATTAACAAGACTGGATGCTAGTATAGCAAGACGGGATGCTACTGGATACTACTGCTTGAGATTGGCCCAGTCTGAAGCACGTCGTTAAATAATAGTATTCTTGACTATTACATGTAACTTTTTTGTACAACTATCATACAGCTACGCAGACTACAAATTTTTCATAGGGCATGGTATGTGATACCACGGTCTAAAGTCGTTTTCGTAGTTACCGTGGTATCTGATATCCGACCGTGGTAGCTGATCGCTGTATCTGAAAAAATCATCTCACTTTCATCATTATCAACAACTGAGCCTAGGATTTCGTCAGATTGGTGGGAAAGAAGTTGGGATCTTAGTGATTTGATTGGATATCAGTTTCTCGTTTGGAATGACTTCGAAAAGCGCAATTTCGGCATTTGTCGTTTTTGCAGATAGGCCGTAATATCAGATATACCACGATAGGCTGTCATTAATCATTGTAATTTTATTGACAAGTTACGTGCCGTGACAGACGAATGGTCAGTTGTGTGCCATAGTGTGATATGTGATTTGGCTCTATATATATTATTAAGTTTCAAATATTATAACTTTAGTGTATACATTGTTGACGCTTACCGCCGTGTTTCAAGATTTGTAATGAATAAACTAAATTGAAACGGGATTGAGTTGAAAAACGACTAATTGCGGATCAAGTTACCGGGGTAACACATACCATGGTATCTGCAAAAATGCAACTAATGTTGTTGTCTCTTATTAGTTTAGAAATTCAACTAGATTGTTAATTAGACAACGATATTCTGATCGCTAGTACTTCAAGAAGTTTTCTTTAAATATCCAAAAGAAATAAAAAAAACACGATTTTCAAGGTTTTCCTTGATCAGCTATCCTTCTAAGACGATATGCAAGGTATAAATATAATTTGATATTTCGGTAGCACTTCCGGCAAACCGTCCTCAGCAAAAACAAGACCAAATGTGTCGATGGGATCCCAAAAATCTAACATTTGATTCAGACAATTGGGTCTTGTCTTCGCCGGATCCAGTCTTCGCCAGGCTAATTATCAGAGAAAACCAAGTTCAGATATACCTCTATAAGCCAAATCTATTTTGACGGTACCGACCAAGACTTTCTGCTTTACCTTCCGGTTTCGCCCAAATTCCGAGCGAACTACTAGTCCAGCAAAAAGAGAAAATTAAGAAACAAATCCAGCGTATCTCCTTATCCGTATAAAGAACACCTAATCAACTTTAAATAAAACTTTGACTTAACAAACAATTCCGGTTACAACCGGATTCCAGACTAAGCTATGTCAGGGTAAAGATGATTGTCATATACAGACTCAGCCTCTCTTCTTACCCCTTAATCTGTCATCGAATCAAACTTTTGCTTTTGACGAATTTTCTGGTTTTGGCCGGATTCCGGGCGAACTAGTTGTCCGGCGAGAAAATTGTTTTCGCCATCGTGTTCAACTTCAAATGAAACTCTTACTTTCAACCAACTTTCTGGTTTTCGTCGGATTCCGGACGAACTACCTGTTCGGCGAGACAATGGTTTTACCATCTGTTCAGCATGTCTTCTTACCCCTAAATCGAATATTTAATCAACTTCAAATAAAACTTTTACTTTTAACCAACTTTCCGTTTTGCCGGATTCAGGACGAACTCCTTGTCCGGCAAGAAAATGATTTTCACTACCGTGCTCAGCATGCGTTCTTACCCCATAACCGACTATCACATTAGCTGTGTAAAAATATTTTGCTTGTGCCTTATATCAAACCCCCTCCCCTACCCCTAAATGTAGGTCTACAGAGCCCATCTACGAACTTGACCTTACCCTTGACCCAATGAATCATCACACCAAGTTTCATCAAAATATCTCATTCCGTTCGAGAGTTATCGTGCTCACAGACAGACGGACATTTTTGCGATGTCATAGGTATCCCTCCACTTACGTTTTGGGATCCCAAAAATAAACTAAATCATGAAATCCACAAACAATACCAACAGACTCTGTTGCTAATATTTTGGATTTTATGTTTACTGATTTCGTTTGCAATGAATGGTTAAGCCGGGCTTGGGACCTTATCTTCGTCTAACTTCCGTACTTAAAAGGACCTCAAGCTAGGACGCCAAATAAAAGCAATTAATCGAACCCTCTGTAACTATCACAAAGCAAAATACGGAAGTACTCTCAGAAGTTTGATAACGGATGCCACATCCTTAATCATCCTTGTGTTGAATGTTCAAATATACCTTTTATGACTGTTTAAGTATTATTTGCGTTTCAAAACGAAGCTTCTGTTAAAACAAAAATGTACTGTATTCCGTTAATAGCTTGTATTCTACACGCTAGCATTGGATCGTCATTCAGACAAATTACAAATGACACAATTACATAAATAACATTTCATGTATACGTACATCTTATGAACATCATTTAACTTAACTGGAATTAAAATTTTGCGTGAAATAGGGTACAAAAGATTTCAGAAAACGATCAGTCGAGTTTATGGGTGGTCTTACTCTGGAAGCAGCGCCCCTCTTTCTTTGTCGCCCATTGGGACTGCTACTTGCTAGGGTGTCCAAATCAGGTGAAATGGCAACACGCACGTGACATGGCAACATGCACGTGCGCACGTGATGCCAGAAACGATGAATAGTCCTTGAGCCCAAGCTGACTGGGAAACATATATTCAAACAACGCGTAAAACAGATGCGTCAGCTAGATGCTTTGGCAGCGATATTTCGGCCTCCTTGGAGAGGGTCTTCGTCAGGCTGTAAAACTTCAGGGACAACTTTGGGGAAGGAACGAACCTGCTTCTGCTACGACCGTTTTGAGGGTTACATTTCGCGAAAAGATACAATTTAAATGGTGAACGTATGAGATATAGAACGTGTCCGAAAGCTCCGAAACGAACGAAAATGCTGAATTAATTCAGGATTGTATGCAGCATTTTGCTTTCGGACTTAAATTTTTGCTCAGTTAATGCAGCTAGGCATGGGCACTGTTCCTGTTTTCTGTTTTCTGTTTCTGTTTTTTTCCTCCTGTTTTACTGTTTACTGTTTTCTGTTTCAGGGACCCAAAATAAACAGAACAGCTGTTTTGAAGCCAGCTGTTTTTTTTCTCACCTGTTCTGTTCTGTTTTGGTGTATCCTGTTTTGCCCTGTTCCTGTTTTTTTTTACCTGTTTAAACAGCCAAATCTGTTTTTTTTTGGGGGCAACCCGCCTTATCTATACAACAATTCTTTTAACTCAAGATTTGGATCATTTCGAAATGCCACATTCCAAAAGAGGCCAATTTGTCACCCTTACCAGTGACCCACGCGAAATGTGGATGCGATGACGGCTATCAAAAATATTGAGCAAGAATCAAGCAATAGTAGGAACAACAGCAAAAAATGGGAACTTCAGATACTGTAAATATTCATTCAGCTCAACCTGACGGCGAATTGCTTTTGACTGAGCTAAATGGATACGTAGTCAGCTAAGTCTTAGACTACTGTTGCAGCTTTCCGCCGACCCTTCGTGGCAGCAGCCGTCTTCGGGTCCAATATGAAAAAGTGCGCAAGCGCTCAAACGTAATGTGTAAAATTGAAACGTATATCATATCAGAGATGGGCGAATCCGATCATGAAAGGATTCGAATCCGAATCCAGGGCTAGGTACGAATCCTAATCCACCATTTCATGCTGAGGATTCGAATCCGAAATTGAATCCGGATTCGAATCCGACCTTACCAAAAATTAAATCATGTTCATAGGTTATAGTTAAAAATCAGAGGTGACAAACAACACTGATATTTCAGGTAATCAGATAATGTGATAGATTACTTAACATATTTGGTGGTGGACACCAAACAAATTTGATTGTCTAAAGCCCACTGCGTAAAAATTGGGAAAACGGAAACTAAAAGGATGTAGAATAGATATTTGAGCGGATTCGTAAGATTGAGGGTTTGGAATCCAAGTCCGAAAGCGAATCCAGCCTGAGAAGCAGAAGATTCGAATCCGGCCAAAAGGACGAATCCTGGATTCGAATCTGAATCCGGATTCTGTATCATATATTGTGTACGAACAGCCTAATAACCATTCGCCCTTGACTTTCAATTCATTGGTCAATATGGGCCCGGTTACCAGCGTTTGGATGTGGGGGGGTGGAGGGTGGAGTATCACCGAAAGATACATCTAGATGGGTCTTTGGGTGGGTCCAAAGACCCATCTGGACAATGATGTTCACGCATTCCAAATTTCCACCTTAGTACCAGGAATGATTAGCAAGTTTGCGAATTTGGTCAGGCAATTTACTCTGGGCAATCCGGGCCCAGTTGCACAGAATTCGCAAAACAGTGATAAGCCTTTAAAATTTAACTGAAAAGCCAACTAATTTTTGTGTCATTTCATTAAACATACTGAATTATTGGGATTCTACAAAGGGAATTTTTTATTTTCCACTATCTGCTCTAGTTATGACGTTCAGAATATGTGCGGCGTCCCCACAACGCAAATTCTACTATGACTCGGGAAATTTTAATCTGAATACAAACGCTGCTTTTCGTTGGGCAGTGGTGAGATTGGTGAAGATTGTTTAGCGCCGGAACAAAAGAAAATTCATAAATCTTTCTCGTAAGGCGTGCAACAAAAATACAAGCGCATAGAGGTACCACAGATCACACGGAAATTCCACTATTTGAAAAACAATTATTCGTGAATAGCGGAAGCACGAAGTAACGCATTTTCAGCGGCTCTTCAAGCTATTTTAAGTGAATAAGTGATGGATAACTAGATTGTCCTATCCCAGCCTTTTTAGGTTAAACTTTAAAGGAAACATTAGTCACTGGGGGAATTGTGACCAATTGCCCTTGAACTGAGAGTTTATCGGGGGTTGAATCCCAAAAGTGACAACTAGACCCCAAGGCCCACAAGTACAACAAGTTTCAAATTAGTATCTGTCATGGTTCACGAGATAAGAATGCCAAAATAAAACGGTGAAAACCGAGAACGGAAAACCGGCTATCACGGCCGCAAGAGTGGAGTGTTCATAAATGAACTTTCCACTAAAACCGAACATGTGACCACCAAGAAGGATTCACATGACGTATTATCTGTTCAGCGAAGTTAAATGTGATTTTAAAAGACTAGTACTTTCAACTTCAAAAAGGCTAGAAAGGCTGAAACTAGCTTAGCGACATCACAACATCCGCACCGGTTCATGATGTAAACAAACGATAAATGGAATTCCTGACAGTATTTTTGGCACACCCTCAGTTCTATACGGAAAACTTGAGATTTTTTAAACTTGATGATGAAAGTGTAACTGCGTTTCACGGATTTTCGCAGAATAGTAGACTCACATTCAGCCGAGAAATCCGCGCGTTTTGAGCCTTGTATGACCATGCTCAAAAGAAACCACCGAGGAAAAGCTATTCGGTAATCTGATTGAACATGGATCCCTCGCGACCCTCCCCTCAAAAAAAAAATGACCATCATCCCCAACCATTGTCACGAAGTGAAGCTTGCTTAACTTTGAGTTTGTATCATCCGTAAACTTTAGTTTATTACCGATCACTGTGACAAACAATCCAAGTGGAAAGGTAGGCTATGCGAAATTTGTTGTTAAGACAGACGAAACTTGCATGGCTCATTTTCCATCGGGAAAAAGTGTAATTCATGAAATGAACTCGAAGAAAGGCATCTGTGCGGTGCAAGGAAGAACTATTTAAGATACTTCATGGTACAAGGCAAACTATAGGTGAACTCTGCCATAAACATAATACAAAAAAACGAGAAAAAAAAAAAAAAAACTGTTTTAAACAGCCGGTTCTGTTTTTTTTTCGCCTGTTTAACAGCTGTTTCTGTTTTCGAAGTCATCATTTCTGTTAAAACAGAACAGGACCTGTTTTCAACTTTCCTGTTGTCTTTCTGTTTCTGTTCTTATGTGACCTGTTTCTGCCTGTTCCTGTTTGAATGCAAAAACAGAACAGTGCCCACGCCTAAATGCAGCATTAATTCAGCATAAAATTCATCGAAAAATTCAGCAAAGATGCTAAATTTTATGCTGAATTTTCAAGAAGAAACGGGGGAGTACGGCGATTCTCTCAGTGTTTTCGGCGGCAAACATAACAAATTCAGACGACAACTGACAATTCGGCAAACATTCCTGATTCTAAGACAACTGGCGATCATGTCCAACGAAGAAAGGAAAGATAAGAGTATAAGAAGGTAGGAGAAGGTAGCTGATCCATTTTGTCCGCTTTGTACAGCTAATTCTCTTTTCTTCTTCTTCTTCCTGACTTAAACTTTGGTACTCTAGAAGTGTCAGGGAAGAAAAAAAGGTAACAGCTTTCGGACAAAAAAGAAAAGAAAATGCAGCATTAATGCAGCATTTACAGCACTAAAAAGCTTTCGGACACGTTCATACTCTGTACCCTACTCCCTTCTTCTAAGCACGTACATAATTGATACATTGGAGAAATAGAGGCTGAACCTATGCCTCAGATCGGTACAAAAAAAAAAACTTATTTCGCACCCCATCTACAATGAGTTTCTCCCTCCCCCATACAACAATGTAAGGGCAAGGCAAGAGCGAGCAGTCTCTAAGAAGGTCCCAATATTCCAACCAGTAGCGGACAAACACAGCCGTTACCAAAATAGTTTTATACCAAAGATTGTTGAAATTTTAAATAGCCTTTGAACATGTGTACACAAGAACGGACAAACATGTTATTGAGGACCAACATGTTATTAATCTCCTAACACTGCAGTGAACAAAATAATCCGCAATAACGGCTTCCATACAACTCTTTTCGTTGATTTGCACGGTTTCAAGCAGATGTGCAGTGCGTCGTCAATGTTAGTTGGCGAAGGTCTTCGCTCTTTCCCCCAAATTATGAGTCCTTTCCCAGAAGAAGCGTAGGGGCTATTTCAAATAAGGTTTAGATAGATAGATAGATATTTTTATCGATTCAACTCGTAGCGCCGAATTGGCGCTAAATATGGCGACCATTACATTTGACGGGTTAAAAAATACCTTGAATATGTTCAATCATTACCGAAAATTAAAAAAATATTCACTTGAAATCCGCCAGTTTCTTGTTAATCTAATCAGTAAAACATGGTACTTCGGGGAACTTCGGCGTCGGGCTATCTTTTCTCTCCAGACTCGAATTCTTTGCTCTCGAAACCCCATGCTCTTTCGAGTCCCCATTTGAGAATGACGTTGCCTGTGTGGTTAGTTTGGAACCGCGAACTTTACGCGTGCTGCGTGGAAGGCTTGCAATCTTAAAATGTATTTTGTTGGTGTCTTTAAGTGGTGTATGTATAATGGCTCTAGAAGCCGTAGTCGAAGTTAAATAAATAAATAAATAAATGAATTCAAATACCGGTTCGTATTCGTATTCGTACCGGTTCTTCATTGGGAGCAAGAGGTTTGTCGTGGATTAGCCACGAATGGTTACTTACTTAATAGCTCAAGAAGCAAGGGCCATAGGGGGTCACAGACAGCATTCCTGTATATATCACTCCAATCATTAGCAAGGGTGGAGGGGGCCAGTTTCGCCACGTCTGGGTTCGTGCGGACTTGCTCCATGAAATGATTGGCAGCGCCAAAGAGGCTAGCGGTGGCTGCTGCAAACTGTAGAACATGCACGGGTATTGCATCGGGGTCTTTCCTTAAAAAAAGAGATTTTAAAATATTTGAATACTTTAAAACTAGGCTGTGCTTTCAAAAAATAACCCAAGGTTTTTGCTGCTTTAAGCATTTTCCGAGACCAGTTGACTTGTAGTGAAAACACGGAAACAATTTACATACCCGTTTTTTCTGATGGAAAACTTCTCGCAGAAAACCGTCGACAGCGTGACACACATCGAGGGTAACAAAACACGAAAAGTGAGAAAATCAGCATGGTTTTGTTAGACGGGTTAGAATGTACCGTACGAAATTGGGTCTCCGGGCTTAAAAATGTATGGAGTGATTATGGAATTAGGTTGCATTAGCATTATCGGTAAGACAGGTCCTTTAAGTTTATTTGGTCGGTCATTATAATATGCCTGCCAAATTTCATCGTCCTTAGCACATCTTGAAGTATCCAAACACGCGATCACCGAAATTTTGGGATACTCTCTCCAACTCCCCTCAAAGAGCCCCGATACGATCTGGTTCTGTCTGAACGTATCTAGGGTTTATGCTTGTTCTTCCCATCTTCCCGATCCCTCGACGCTAAGCGTTTCACGAAAGTTCCGGCGAGCCCCTTCAACCCCCCCCCCCCCCCCACACACAGACACAAGTATTGGAACCGGTCCGAACTTGACATGGAACACCTCGACGACACCTCTTTCCATCTGACAAGTTTCATTCAAATCTGATCACCCGTTCAAAAGTTATTAATGTCACTATATTCCAGATTCCCCATTCCTACACTCCCCCCACGATGGTAGGACCATACAAACGACTATTCTCAAGTTGCTTTGTTAGAGTCCCTGACATGCCAGCTAAATTTCTTCGTCCTAATATATCAGGGAGTACCGAACTCGCAGGATAACCAGAATTCCCCCCCCCCTAACTTCCTCCAGAGGGCCCGAATCTGGTCCGATTATGTCAATGATTCATCTAGGACTTGTGCTTGCACTTCCCACCAAATTTCATCCCGATCCCTCCACTTTAAGTGTTTCCCAAGATTTCCGGTTCCTCCTTCTAACTCCCCCCTAAGTCACCGGATCCGGTCCGGATTTTAACTGAGTCGTCTGAGTCACGAGGTGTTTCCAAATATCAAGTTTCATTAAGATCAGATCACCCGTTTAAAAGTTAAATATACCTCAAGGTTCGGGATTCCCTCTCCCTGCACTCCCTCCACGAGGCTCGGGAGGATCGACTTTTTACAACTTAATCTTTTGTGGTCCCTGATATGCCTGCCAAGTTTCATCGTCCTAGCTTATGTGGAATTGCCGAACTAGCAAAAATCGGACCGACCGACTGACCGACGGACGGACAGAAATTGCGATCGTATAGTGCACTTGGCATCCATCTTCTTGTGTACAGTCAATATTTCTAAGGCATTCGACTCAGTGAACCACCATCAGGCCGTCTCGTCGCTGCTTAAAGCTGGTGTGAACGGCAGCATTTGTGCCACACTGCTGTATTGGTATCAAAATGCTGTAGTTTTTGCAAAATGGGACTCTAAACTGAGTTGTTCAATCCCTGTAAAAAGTGGTGTGCGCCAGGGCAGTGTTCTTTCACCTTGTATTTTCAAGTCGGCCATATCTCATTTACTTAATAGTTTGGTGCCAAGTTCGTATTTATGTGGAGTTGAAATTACATATCTAGCGTATGCTGACGATGTTCTATTGATAAGTCGCACCCGAAGTGGACTTCAGCGTAATCTGAATAAGCTGCTAAATGTTCTCTCCGATATTGGTCTAAAAATTAACGTTTCGAAATGTGAGTTTACGTCATTTAATTGTGATTGTCCTGTAGAAATCACTTTGGGCTCAACAGTTCTTAGCCCCGTTGAGTCTTTTACGTACCTGGGTGCTCGGTTTTCGAATAAGCTTCGTTCAACTAGAACATTAATATGTGGGCAGATGGCTGATTCGATCCGAATTGCCTACGGATCTGTTATACCTAATCGCGGAAAGTTTGGAAGAAGAGACCTGGGAAGAATTTTTTCTGCTTGTGTAGCTTCCCACATTACATGTTTGTCCGGGGTGAGTGACCTACTGTCTCGAAACGACCTGGCGCGCTTAAGGAAGACATATTTTAAGTTCTGTAAATATTTTCTGTACCTACCTGCCCGTCATAGTAATACAGGTATTATGCGTTATTTCAGTGTTATTGATCCAGTTGGAAGCCTACTAGAAAATGAGCGGCGAGCGTGTAGACGGTCGCATACATCGAAGTCAAGATGCTTGCTCCTTTTAGTTCGTTGATATGTTATTTATATTTTCGTTTTCCTTTCGTTTTCCACTTTTGTTTTGTATAGTGGGTTTATAAAAAAAGAAAAAAAGAAGGGCAAGTGCCATAAAAAAAACCGGGAAAAACAGTATTAGAACTATCAAATTCTCCATTTCTGCCAGATTCCCAACGTTTGAGATCCCAATGACTGGCTTTTGTCGGAGGATGTCGCTTCTCGATAATAATACATCAATCAGTAATATTATAATTGCGGCAAAATACCTCCACTTTTATAAACTTCAACACAGGCGCAATACAGCCTAAAACTTTAAAATACAAATTAACTAACATAAGAGAATGCAGTTTCAATTTCAGCTTCACTAGCCCATAATGAAGTGAGTGAGTAAGTAATTTACTGAACCCGATAATTCACAAGGAATTAATGTGGATTTTTTAAACTAAAAAAAAGGAAAGAAAAGACAACAATATGAGCACACTTTTTACAACAATGCAGGTATGCTAGCAACTGTAGTATATAGTGTAGCTAGCTAATAATAGTAGCTAGCTACTATTTCGTCGGCTCTGCCAAAAACCATGGACAACAGGGCCCAGCCAGCACATGACACTCTACATTCTTTTCTGGCCGATGAATGAAAAATTGTATATTTTATTTGTTGTGTTTTATTTAATTCTTTTATTTTATTTTACATACTCCGCTTTTAAAATGGCGGGTCAGAAATAAATTACGTACTTACTTACTTACTACGACGTATGGTAGACAGCCATAGGTTTGGTTTAGTTTTCGCGGATCTTCTGCAGAAAACTGTCACAACAAAAACACATATAAATAAATAACCTGACAAGATAGGACATGAATGTGCGCTTGGCTAGGGCAGGACACTTACTAATAATAATTAAAGAAGAGCTAGAAGCTCATATGGCACTTGCAAGGCTGGTTCAGAGGATGAAAGTAAGAATTTGCCGATTCGTGCGTTTGTTCTGATAATTTGTAAGCAAAACTCTTGAGATAAGAATGATCAAGGGCCCTTGAAAATCACGAGAAGGTATCGTTCTGTAAAATGTATTTTATTTTGGCACTTGGCTGTAAGCTAATTATGCGCACTTTAAGGGCGCTAGAAACTCATCTGTCAGCAAAACCCCTGAGGAACAAGACCAAAGGTTTCGATGGGATCCCAAAAGTTCAAATTAGATCCAGACAATTTGGTCTTGTCTTCGCCAGATCCAGTCTTCGCCAGACTCCTTGAACACTTTTACTATTAAAATTTAGAAAAAGATTAAGGCAAAATAGCTAATCATATGTGAAAACCAAGTTCAGATATGGATTCAGCATGTGTGTTTACCCCTTTAAGTCATATCTATTTTGACGAAGCAGATCGAAACTTCCTGCCTTACTTATGCCAATTTTCCGATTTCGGCGGAATTTCGTAACTACTTGTCCGGCGAAAAAATAAAGCTCAAAACCGAATTCAGCATGTCTCCTTAAACCCTACATCCAACCTCTAATCAACTTCCAATTAAACTTTTACTTTTAACAAATTTTCCGGATTCAGCCGGATTCCGAGCGATCTGTACGTCCGGTGAGAAAATGGTTTTCTTCTGCGAATTCAGCATGTCTACTTAATAAGCACTATTTGATAAGAACATCTTATCAAATCTAAATAAAACTTTTACTTTAATCGTGTCAATAGTGTCAATCCTCTGGTTCAACTTCGGGGAAGGAAATAAACCTGTCATCATTACAGTTTGTTATTACGGTTGTCATTACGGATTACAGGTCTGTTTCCTTCCCCGAAGTTGAACCAGAGGATTGACACTATTGACAGCCTGACGAGGACCCTTGCCAAGAAGGGCCGAAATATCGCTGATGAAAAATCATAGCTGACGTATCCGTTGTAAACATTGTTTGAATAAATGTTTCAAAGTCAGCTTGGGCTCAAAGAATATTTATTCTGGTTTTCACCGGATTCCGGGTGAACTATTTGTCCGGCGAGAAAATAAATTTCATATTCGGATTCAGCATGTCTCCTTACCCCTAATTCGACTATTTTTACCCCTTAATTTGAAACCCCTCCCCCACCCCTAAATATAGAGCTACATAGCCCATCTTCGAACCTGACCTGTACTTTGACCTAAAGAGTCCTCATGCCAATTTTGATTAAAATATCTCAACCCCTTCGAGAGTTATCGTGCTAACAGACGGACGGACGGACAACTTTACGATGTCATAGGTATCCCTCAACTTCCGTTTTGGGATCCCGAAAAACGGTAATGGTCCCTTGAGGATCGTTAATATTTATCGTTTGGTCAAAAGATTTTTGTTTAACTTTTTGTTTAAGATGCGCACTTTAAGAGTGCTAGAAATTCATTTTTTAAGCAAAACCCTCGTGATCATGAGCCGAAACGGATCGGTGGTCAAAAGTACCTCTTCGACTTTGCGGTTCAGATGCAGACTTTATGGGAGCTAGAAATTCATTTGCAAGCAAAACCATTGAGGCAAAAATTATTCTGGGCTCACGGGGATCATCAAAATGTATATTTTGCATAAAAGTTTTTTTTACTTTGCAGCTAAGATTAGTACTTTAAGTAAGCGTCAGATTCGGGAAGTAACGACTTCTAAGCCAATCTTGTCAAATCTCCGATATTCCAGCCAAGTTCCATGTTCGATTCTGTAAATAATTCGTCTAGAGCATTTGTTTGTCATTTCTACAAAGTTGCATCCAAATCTCGCGAGCATAAGCGTGTCACTGATTTTCCGGTCCCCCCCCCAAAAAAACAAAAAAAAATTGTCGGATCCACTCCGGACATGAAAAAAACACCACATGTCCTCTGTTCAATTCTTAATTTTCACTGGAGTCCGATCACCCGTTCCAAAGTTACGCATGACTCAATGATCAAAATTACTATTACCAAGTCAGTTTGGTCGGATCCTTAATATGCTTGCCAAGTTTCGCCGTGGAAATCTCAAAACCGCTATCACCGGAATTCCGCCCCCCCCCCCCCTCAAAGTGTCAGGATCCAGTCCGGTCGTGTAAACGATTTATCCAGAGCAGATACTTGTTCTTCCCAGCAAGTTTTCACTCCGATTTCACGAGATTTCCGATTCCCCTCCCCCAATTCCCCCACAGCTGTCCAGACTTTAAACGGGACATCAGAGACATATCTTCTTTTTTTATTTTATTTTTGCTTTGCTTTGCTTTATTTGTAAAAACGAAAAGAAATCAACAGACAAATCCCAGAACTGCCAACATGCACAAAGGCTCTAAAACGGTCACTCAAACGAATTAATACCTCTAAAGAAGACAAATTTCATCTCTTACGAAAATCAATTGTGAGTTGTGACAACCCTATCCGCGTCTGACAGGACAACAAATCCATATTTAAAAGAGAAACAAGAAAACAAAATAAATAACACTAACTTTCAAGAATCAAGAATATGTTTTTTCATCTTTTTCTGGAAAGCACTCAAAGACACTGATTCTTTTACACAACTGATTCTTTTACACAGTTAATAAGTTTCTTTCGAGTCCGATCACCCGTTCAAAAGTCTCACACGACTCAGTTTTCCGGATTCCCCCCTCCCTCTACCCCACCTGTTTATTTCTAAGTTAGTTTGGTCGGGTTCTTGATAAGCCTGCCAAGTTTCACCTCCTACCACATCTGGAAGTACCCTAACTCACAACCGTGGGACAGACCGACCCACAGACGGAATCGCGATCGGTATATGGCACTTGAGCCAGAAGGCTGCAAGTACCATACAAACAAGCAGAATAAACAGATTAACTGGTATTATCATGTATGTATGTATGTATTGTACATGGAGTACATGGAGAGCCTAAGGGACCATGGTACAAAAATATTTATGCAAATCAAATACTAACTACAGATTCAACACACTTTCTGAAGACAAAACAAAGAAAACTAACTACACAGTTAAACACTTTAAAATAAGAAAGACCTGTGATCAGCCCCAACTGAACAAACACTGCCAGGAAGACTGCCACTGCAAAGAAGAAAACTTATGGTTTCTACTAATACATAAAAATTACAAAAACTAGTATTACCTTGACAGGTACTTTCCAAAGGTACTCTTGAGACTGTTGCTCCAACCCATAAGGCACGACAGAGGAGTGTGATACTGTTGAAGTGAGTGCGGGAATTTTCTGAACAGGCAACTGTAGAACTGTATCAAGCCAGTCGTGAAGGAGATCTTTTCCTGGCTAATGCTTGTCAGATCACTACAAATAAATGTAATTAGTGCTTACTAGTTATCTGTTAATCAGTGCTTACGACACACATTGTCAGGTGGTAGCTTTATCGTGAAGCTAGAGGGGTAAATTGCCTCCAAGGCCGTATCCATGGCCCCCCCTCCCCCCCGTCTGAAATAAAGACCTGGATACGGACTTTGTGTTATCTGTCATGAAATATTTGACAGTAAAATCTTCCGGTGGAACGTGAAGCAGAACCAACTGTCCCACTCCAAACTGTCCCGTACCTACAAAACACGCTAGATATGCAAAAAATTTCATTCCCGAGTTCGTGAAATATTTTAATGAAGCGTGAATTTTTAAGCGTACTGACATTAGATACATGTACTGTAGTTTTTTCTGTTTGATTGACAATAATCGCAAATTTGGTTTATAACCATGATAGCCGATTTTTACAATTAACGTTCTATCTCTCTACCAAACTGATGATACTTCAGAACACGCTAACGCTAAACTGACAAATTAGCTGAAATTTTCCCAGCGACATTCAGCCGTTTTTGGAGAATGAAATGTTCTGATACTAAGCGCCAAATGACTGTCTGAATGTCTTACTTAAGCCCAACTCGGCAATACTATTGATGACTATCTCTCCTTGCCGATGCAAAAATCGCCGACCTCTCGGGGTACCTAGCGGAAGAAAAGCAGAAGTGGTGTCTCAGCTGCTCCCAAAGATGGCCATGATTGCTTGACACAGGATTTGAGTCTTTGCGGAGACGCTTACTCCTTCTTCCTGAGGATCACTGGCGCGTTTTGGACTTAGTCATATAGAGTATAGTCGGCAACACTGTCAGTACACAGAAAAGCGGCATCTTTTCTTTCTACTTTTTGCGACGCGGCTACGAGCATCTGGTTCGAAGGACTACTCTGGAAGGACTTTCATGTGACAGGAGGACGTAAAATTGAGGGCGTGTGAACAGATGCAACACAAATATTTAAATACGGATTTCGGAAATTTTTGTGTGGGTGGGGGGGGGGGGCTGGTCAAGCGACGCGGTATGCACAACGTTGCGGCAGGCTTACCTCTCGAACGGATGTAATCCGTTTCTTAAAGTTTAACTGTAAAGCCAACTTATTTTTGTATCATTTAGTTGAATACACTGCATTATTTGGATTGTGTTAAAGGATTTTTTATTTTCACTATTTGCTTTACTATACGATTTTCAGAATACTGACGGCCGTCCGCACAACGCAAAATTCTACTATCACGCGGAAAATTTGAATCTCAACAAAAACGCGGCTTTTCAGTGACCAACGGTGACTAGGTGATCCCTGCTCACTGCAAGAGCACTTGTTTCTCGTAAATCTTTTACGTCAAGCATACAACACAGGTACAAGCAAATAGAGGTACCACAAATCCAACAGGAAAATTGCACTATATTCGTGAATAGCGGAGCAACGAAGTAACGCATTTTCATCAGGTCTTCAAGCCTCTCTAAGTGAATGAGTTATCGGTAACTAGATTGTCCTTTCTTAGCCCTTTTCAGCTAAACTTTAAATATAATGACGCAATTTCATTATTGCGATTTCGGTATTGCCTTCACCTTATTAGCCTACAATTTACAACTTACAATGAATTCTTAGCTCGGGTGAAGGAAGATTATTTCGCACGGAATGTGCTCGGGGAGAAGTGAATGCAGAGCGAAATAACACTAGAGAGTAGCACCAAGACCTATGCTTCCCATGCTTCGCGAACGGGACATATTCATAGCACCGTCCATTACGCTTGCGGCATTTAAAGCGGGACAAACTTGCAGGTACAGAAATTTCTAGTGAAGCAAAGGTACGGTCTGCACACACCAAGGAAGCAATGGAGGCTGAATAATTTTTTTTCTGTTTTCAGAATATGAAGTTACTAGAGCCAGAGCTGGTGAACGACTGACTGAGTTTCAGTGGGTACGTTCTCTATCGCTAGTGGTGCTAGTATCGCTGCTATTCGAGTGTGTGTTAATTTTATCAAGTCTTTTTGTCAAACTCATTCTGTCGTTTACCAACACTTGTTCCGACAACTTCATATTCTGTACACTGCAAAAAAAATATACAGCCTTCATTATTTCCTTGGTGTGTGCAGACCTCCTTTGCTTTACTAGAAATTTCCAAACCCGCAAGTTTGTCTCGCTTTAAATACCGCAAGCGTAGTGGGCGGCGCTACAAATATAGCCTGTTTGCAAAGCATGGAAGGCACATGTATTGGCGCTACTCCATAGTGTTATTTTACTTTCGGTTTAAGTTACCATCGAAGTACCACTGAGTTACCATCGAAGCAGCATGAACGCTGCAGGAGTTAGGGGGAGGAGGCGTATTCAAGGGTTGAGTATCGTTTGTTATGTTATAGTATAGTATTATGTTATAGTAACACTACTTTTTTTTACACTCTCCGCAGTGGTCCGCAGGTATCTTCATTCCTTCTCTGCTCCATGTAATAAATCTATATTTATTCGTCTGAGATTACTGAAGTGATGTTGCTTCCCGAGTCGGTCACGTTATTTGATTAAGCCAACAACCGCTCGGTTACAACAACCGTTACGATCCGCTACCAATTATTATGATTTTGGAAGAGGATAACACGGGGGCATTAAATCAGAAAAACTTGACAGATGACAACAACAGGTCATTTAGATTTCGAACACGGGTCTCCTTCCGTGTGCAAGCACAGTATAATACTCCCAGGACATACCATAATCTGACAGCGTGTTACAACCGGACTTTCCACCACCTTTGTAGGTTAGCTCCCAGCGAAAGTATAAGTATTGCAATTGTACGTAATAAGTGTTGTTCATTTAAGGAAATTGCTCGGAAGTCTAAAACTTCACATGTATGCAGACTTTTGTCTTCACAGAATAGTCTGATGCAATGTGCTTCGCAGCCCTGCTGCACAATCTGTCAATATGGCAGTATCTGATGAAAAATGAGTGGGGGGGGGGGGGCCGTTGTGTTATTGGTTGAATGTTTTGTTGTGTGTGTGTAGTGTAGGTTATGGCTTTTGCTGAAATAAAAAGATAGGTAGATAGATAAGATCGCTGCTCTTGTTCTTTTTACTTGCCATTCTACTCATTCTCGCTTGTGGAATTGTAGGTCACGCATTTTTGAGTAGGCCTATTATGCGATTAAGATAATATTTAAAATACTGAAGCATATCGTTCACTTTTTTCTTGGTCTTTTACTAGTTAATCTTGTTATTAAATTATTAATGAATCTTGTAAAAGATGTACTCACCAGTTAGCCAAAAGCGCACCCTTGTCTTCGTTAGCCTGTTTCTCTACCAGCTCCGTAACGACATTCAAAGCTTCCACTGCCCCGTCTTCACCTCCCAACTGTTCTAAACAGCTAACCAAAAGCGCCAAATAATTGGCTGAATGTCTCAAACCCAACTCGGCAACACTACCACTACATTGAAACAGGACATCTTTGGCGTACTTTCTAGCAGACGTGGTAACAAGCATTTGGTATGTGTGTAAATCCCCTACGCCGTCTATCTCCACCAAATCCACTAGGTCTTTCAAATTCACTTCCAGATCGTTCAGACCGCCTATAACGCCAAAGAGCTTCTCTAAAGAGAGGGTGTAGATATAGCCCTGCACTCGGGAGTCATTCAGGGTATAAGAAAAGATCCGACGCTGTTGAATCTGTTCCAAGTTTTTGAAGAGTTGGTCAATCAACTTGCCCAGTAGGTCGCGCAGGACCGCTACAGTTTCAAGGTGTTCAATACTGTCACTCAAACCATTATACTGTTCGTGGATGAGTGAAGCGTAGGCGTGGGCTAACTGGATCCGCTGAAACACGTGCTCAAAGTTACTCAAATCGTACTTCTCTTCTTGTATAATTTCTTGTTTTTCCGCGTCACTACTACTCCCATCGTCACAATCTGAGACGAAACGAGTCTTCATGATTTCTTCTCGAGTTGCCGGCGGCGGTTCTTTTGGCTCCAACTTGGCGTACTTTTTCAAAAGCGATGCTGTTACATAAGCCTCCTGAATCGGAGCTAGGTTTACACCATTTTCATCAACTTTATCAATTCTAAGATAGCCAGACAGGGCTGTGCGCAGGAAAGCATTGTCAGAGAAGACGCTCTTTGAGTCACTTGGAGAGAAGACTAACTCGAATAGACTCTTCGTTCTTCCAAGAAGGCACAGACAATCGTCACTATCAACCGCCCAATGCTCCACTAAACAACCAACAATATAATCATAAGTCGATACGATGTCATTCAGTTGTTCCACATTCCATATCATCCCCGACACAACATCCTTCATCAGTACTACCGCAGCCTTGTATCGCGATTCGTCCCCATTTTCAAGCGACATCGACCAGATCGATAACAATTGTCCTTTAACAGACGTATCGATGCCGTATCGTGGGTTGCAAACAATGCGTAATACAGCTGTGAGGAAATTATCCGCCGATTCCAGGCTCGACCAAAACGATACGCTGTGCTCGACAGCGGAGGCAAGGGAGGTGAGGAAAGATTGGAGGAAGGTGATGTCGGTAATCTTCTGGGAATCGGAAAGGCACTCGGTGAACTTTTCCAAAATGTTGCAAACCACAGAGGGGTTTAAAATGCAGCCTGAATAAAAAAAAAGTTATCAGACCACAGATATCATTTACTACGCCGTGAGTGGGTTGATACCCAGCACCTAAGAGGCTAACAAAAAAAAAATACGATCATCCAGCGACGGGCTACCAAGTTTCCCCTTTCTCTTTTGACTGTAAAGCCAACTTATTTTTGTATCATTTAACTAAATACTTATTTGGAACTGAAAACAAAAAATTAAGAAGTGTTTTCAAAATATTCACGTTTTCGAAAAACTGTGACCGTGCCACGCCGGGCCACCAGAGACAAGAAGTACCATAGTGGCAACCCTGTTGTTGTTAGTTGTTTGACGTACGGGCGAATCAATCGGCTTTTACACGCGTGGCGCAACTGGAAGCACAACCAGACCCAAGCTGTACGGGCAACTCATGCGCGGTACGAAAGAAGTTTTGTCCCCTCCTTTGTTAGTTTTGTTCAACGCAAAATTTTAATTAAAATCATTGTCATATTTTTTGGAATCGCAAAACGTAAGTGGAGGGATCCTATGACATGACAAAAAGTTGTCTGTCCGTCTGTAAGCACTATAACTCTCGAAGGGAATGAGATAATTTGATGAAAATTGGTGTGAAGATTCTTTGTGTCAAGAGTAACGAGTTCGTAGACGGGATCTGTAGCCCAATATTTAGGGGTGGGGGAGGGGGTTTAAAATAATGGACAAGCAAAATATTTTTAAACAGCTAATGTGATAGTCGATTATGGGGTAAGAAGACATGCTGTACACGATGGTGAAAACCATTTCTTCGCCGGACAAGTAGTTCGCTCGGAATCTGGCCTAAAACCAGAAAACCTGTTAAAAGCAAAAATTTTATTTGGAGCTGATTAGATGTTCGATTTAGGGGTAGAAAGACATGCTGAACACGATTATTTAAACCATTTTAGATGCCAAAATCTGGAAAAAAATTTAAAAGCCAAGTCTATTTGTAGTTGATTAGATTCCGATTTAGGGGTAAGAAGAGGTGCTGAATCCGTATATAACAATCTTTTTTTTTCTTTGTCGGATAAGTAGTTCCGGAATTCGGCAGAAACCGGAAATTATCCAGAAGTAAGCTAGGGCAGGAACATTAATCAGTTTCGTCAAAACATACATGGATTATAGGGCTAAACACACATGCTGAATCCATATGTGAACTCGGTTTTCTCAGATGATTATAGCTATTTGGCCTTAATCTGTTTCTGACTTTTGGTAGTAAAAATGTTTAGGGAGTCTGGAGAAGACAGGACCCAATTGTCTGGATGAGATATTTTATTTTTTGGGATCCCATCGAAAGCTTTGGTCTTGTTTATCCCTGAAGTGTACTTTAAATCGTTGTAGTTTTTATTTTTCCGCAATTAACAAATACTTGACTATAGGCGTTTTTCCCTGCTCCCACAAACAGTTTGTGGGTCAACTGTGGCTCGAAAAGAGTGTTTCCGCGTTATTTTGTGCGGCCCACTACTGTGTCTCCGCGACAAACAAGATTATTGTCGCTCGCTTTGTGGCTCAAATTCCACAAACAACTGGCAAGGTGACTGTCGATTTTGTGGCTCGATTCTGGCGGGAAATTCAAGTTAAGACGCAAAATAGTGTCTAAACAAGAAAGTTAACTAGTTTTCCAAGCATATAGACTTAAACCTGAGGATCCCTTTTGCACATAATGGTAAGGAAATAAGCCTGGAGTTCTATTTATTGAGATTTTAAGTGAATTTTATTTTTATTTTCAGATATTCGAAATTTCCGCCAAAAAAATAGACAAAACGGCGTTTCCGAGAGTTTCAACTCGTGGCTCGACTGTGTGGCCCACAATCGTGTCGCGGAAAAAGGAGTTTGTAAAAGCAGAATTGTACATACTTATGTTGGAAGAGAGGACAAACATTTATTTATTTGGTAATGTACGAAATGTTTCTGAACAATAAAGAATCCTTGATTGGCAACCGTGATTTCGAGGAGCTTTTTCTGAATAAATAAATACAAACTTACAACTTTCCTCTGGGGAGGTTAGCGTGCCACGAATAAGCTCCCACTGCTCCTCATTGGTCATCTCGAGTGTGCTACGAACTGACGTCACGCTCTCCGCAACCAATACGAGAAGACGAGACACTTCTTCAGAACAGAGCCACCGGTTTATGGCGTCATCCGACTGGTGGCCATCTAGTACCGTTTTGACAATCAGGAGAATTGTGGTCTGTGGCTCAGTCTAAAACGCAGAGTATTTCTAGGTTAAAAACAAATATCGGTCGATACCTAATCCGGGTGTTGACTAAACTTTAGGCGATTATCTACGGGTCGTGACGTCACAGGAAAAGTCTATACTTTCCATTTATTTAACGGAACTGATTGCCCCTAGAAGGTTTTATACGGTTAAACGCGTCCGGCGCCTCGCTGGCCGCTCGGCTCTATATTTAGAGATACAAACATATATTCTGCAACATTAATTTGATTGAATTTTCCTACCAATACCCAAATTGCAGCCAATTCTGCCAATTAAACACACAACTGCTCGTTACCTAAGAAGTTTTGTTCTCGCTTTCGTCAGCCTTTATAACTCGCATCATCAATTGTAAATAGATTTGAATATTTTGTGTTATGTTTAACAAGTCTTTGTTATATCCAAAAAGTGCAGAATTATCTTTTGTTCATAATTAGCGTAAATATGGACGAGAACCACCAAATCGGCTTGACCGTTGTATCGGTTTTGAAAATTAACTGAACTGAACGCTTTTTCTATTTTCCACAGAATATCATGCCACGGGCAAATCCGACCAATCACGTAACAGAGATACGTAGTTACCACGCTTACAGGTTCCCGAGCATGGTAAGCAAATAGTTACTATTAAGCCGCTTTCACACCGACGCGTTGAGCCTTCACACTGAAGGCGTATTTTCGCCGTTCACCGAGGACTCCTCGGGGAACTGAAGGGAACGGCGAGAATAGAGGGAGTCACTCCACGTGGACTCCGCGTACAGAAACTCGGGGAACTGAAGGGAACGGCGAGAATAGAGGGAGTCACTCCACGTGGACTCCGCGTCCATAAATAGGAAGAACACGGGGAATGCTTCCAAAATGGATTTTGTTATATAAAAAAATATGCTGTTGACGAAATTAGTCTGGATCCACTTTATTTTTGGTTTTGTTTATTCAGACCGTTTTTAATTAACTTTATGTTGCACCAACACCAGCAAAAATTGATTCGCCTCCGAATCTGAAAGGGAGTCCTTTTTGATGATGGTGATGATAACTGGAGGATTCGCCGTCATGGGGACTCGCGAGAATACGGGGAGTGAGTCCCCGGGACAAACAAAAACGCGAAAATGCGGGGACTCCTCAAATGGAGTCCTCGGTGAACGGCGAGAATACGCCTTAAGCTACGCAACCTCTGCCTCGTGCTTGCGTCGACGCAACGCAGAGCTTACGCAGACAAATAAAACGCAACGCAAGAATAGAACCAAGTTCTATTCTTGCGTTGCGTCGACTCATACGCATCAGATTTGTCAGTGGAAAATGAAAGTTTTTGAATAGAAACTAAAAAAAACATGCTGATGGTGAAGAAAAACCTCCTACTACCGAAAGAAATTACAATTCAGCAGAAAAAAACGAGAACGGAAATTGGACATCAGCATCCAGCGAGACAACTTCTCGCGCAGGTGTGAAAGATACGCTGCGCGACCTACAGGCAACGCAAGATAAACGCATCGCAACGACGCGTCAATGTGAAAGCGGCTTTAGTTACTATTTCGAGAAGGCTGGAACGGCCAGCGTAGTAACTCTTTACGAGGTTCGAACGAAAATAGTAACTAATAGTTACTATTGTTAGAAGGGTGGAATACGCTCTATGAGAGCTTTGAACTTATCACTTTAATAAGATTCAGCATTAACCGTCGTCATCGGGGGCACGCGTAAAGGCTTGCAAAATCAAGATTCCACAAGGACGTTTCTAGGTAGGGCTTTGGTAACACAACTGTTGACCCCCGGAACAGCCGTACCGAAGATGCGGCTAACACTGAATCGATCAATAGTTTCAAATGCATTATTGATGGGATTATTAACTCTGATCAGTCCGATTACTCAACTTTCTCAGAATTATTTAGAGGCGAAAGCCTTTCTGTTGCTTTTTCTTATTTTTACTTCGAAGAAAAAAATGAGCATGTGTTGTAAAACAACACACGTTTACGTTATTTGAGATATGCCCCGCCATCTATTTCGTATTTATTTATTTATGACCCGCTTTTTGCGTAACAGCGGAGTATGAATTACACAAGTAAAATATGCATATTAAAACACTTACACAAAACAATGTAAATAAACATGACAACATTCTTTTCATATAGATAAAAAAAACCACTAAATAGCCTTAAAATTTGTACACAGTGACAAGCACATTAATCAGCTTCAGGAATGAAAAACTGGCTAATAATTTCATGGGCTGAGAGGGCAGGATGTTTGTGGAGGGAAAATAGATTTGAATGCGAACGAAAAAGTGTATTAATACTATCCTGAACATTAAAATTCGAAACCAATTTACTGTTACGAAAAGATTTTGGAAGATACATCAGAAACTTACAGTACTTAAAGAAACAACTTCTCAAATTTTTTACACCTTTTTGGGGATCCCAAAACGTGAGTGGAGGGATACCTATGACAACGCAAAAGTTGTCCGTCCGTCCGAACTGTCCGTCCGTCCGTCTGTAAGCACGATAACTCTCGAAGGGAATGAGATATTTTGATGAAACTTGGTATGAGGATTATTTGGGTCAAGGGTAAGGTCGAGTTCGTAGATGGGCTCTGTAGCCCTATATTTGGGGGTGGGGGAGGGGTTCAATTTAAGGGACAAACAAAATATTTTTAAACAGCTAATGTGATAGTCGATTATGGGGTAAGAGACATGCTAGCACGATGGTAACAATCATTTTCTCGCCGGACAAGTAGTTCGTCCGGAATCCGGCAAAACCGGAAAGTTTGTTAAAAGTAAAAGTTTCATTTGAAGTTGACTAAATGTTTGATTTAGGGGTAAGAAGACATGCTGAGCATGATGGTTAAAATCATTTTGTCGCCGGACAAGCAGTTCGTCCGGAATCCGGCCAAAACCGGAAAGTTGGTTAAAAGTAACAGTTTCATTTGAAGTTGATTAAATGTTTGATTTATGGGTAAGAAGACATGCTGAACCCGATGGTGAAAACAATTTTCTCGCCGGACAACTAGTTCGCCTGTAATCCGGCCAAAACCGGAAAATATATTAAAAGTAAAAGCTTTATCTGGAGTTGATCAGATGATATATTTAGGGGTAAGTAGAGACGCTGAGTCTGTATATAATGATCATTTTTTACCCGGACATATAATTAGTTTTTTTTTAGTCAAAATTTTATTTAAAGTTGATTAGATTTCTTTATAGGGATAAGGAGATACGCCGGCTTCGTTTCTGAATTTTCGTTTTTTTGCTGGACTAATAGTTTGCTCGGAATTCGGGCGAAACCGCAAATTTGGCAGTAGTAAAGCAGGAAGTTTCGGTCAATATCATCAAAATAGATATGGCTTATAGAGGTATAGATAGGTAGATAGAATATCTGAACTCGGTTTTCTCTGATGATTAGCCTGGCGAAGACAAGACCGAATTGTCTGGATCAAATCTTAGATTTTTTGGGATCCCATCGACACCTTTGGTCTTGTTTCCTTGGGATATGGTAAACTCCGGAACAATTGTGGATATATGGGCCGCAAAAAGCACTATACAACCTTTCAAGCGCCTCGCGTGAATATTTTCCTCTATTTGGGACCAAACGCCCGTAACCAAAACCACGATAGTCGATTTTTACAATAAACTTTCTATCTATCTATCTATCTATCTAATGGAATTTGATACTGTTTTTAAAATAGAGGAGCACGTTAAAGATAATGTGGATTTGAAGGTAAGCCCGAGCCATTTCAGCGACTCAGACGAGAAATAGAAAAAGAACCAATTGAAAGGGCGCTCAGAGGTTGTTGTACGACCGAAAGAAAGATATTCACATTTTGACAGATTGTGGCTATGTGTATTTTGTTGGAGTGACAGTTACCAATATCCGCATGATGCGCAGAAGAAGATGAAGCAAAGTAAATACATAAAAATAAGTATTGAGAAACCCGGATAGGTTAGATACTTTTGTATTAAGTTAGAATTCGGATACTGGTTTAAGTGAATTTAAATAGGATAAGATATTTACGTTGTGAAGTGATCAAACTGAAAGAGGTATAAATATTATTTAAAATTTAAACAATTTGCATTATTTAAAAATTATTTAAATACTGTTTAAACAGCTAATGAGATAGTCCATTAAGGGGTAAGATGACATGCTGAACACAATTATCAAAACCATCCTTAATGGTTGTATTCCATTTCACGGATATTATGTTTGGATTCCAAGATTAAAGGTGGTTCTACTTCCCGGGTTACTCACGCTACCTAACAACACTCACGATCGGAACAGCGCGACCCTCTCAACTAGAAGTGAAATGAAGGGAAAAGGAAGGAAATAAGAACAAAAAATACCTTGACAATGTCTTGCAGCACAGATAGCCGCTCCTCTTCATTCAACACGAACAAAACGTTCAAAAACAGCAGCTCTCCTTCAACATGGTTTTCCCTTAAAATCGGGAGACAAAATCCCTTCAAAAAGAGAGCTGTCCCGTTCTCCTCCGAACTATAGATGTTTCTGAATAAAGCGCTTGACGCGAAATCCCGAAGGATTAAGCTCAGAAATTTCACCAACGACTTCGACTTATTTTCTCTTGAAAACGAAATAGCACTTTTGCACAAATTCGCGACTATCTTGGCCAACTGCGCGTCATAGCCGTGTTTATGACTATGATGAGGTTCAAGGGGGTGGCCACCACCGCTGCTCGTTTTGAAGCGAACCTTTCCGGCGCTGCGCCGGCGCTTATACTTTTCCGGAGAATGCAGTGCGCATAGGAAATCAGCCATGCGCTCAATAGCGTAAGGCGCACTGAAATCCGGGATTTCCGGCCGGATTTCTGACTCCGCACGGGATTCGTCAACGAGATGGGAGTTTAGAATATTTTGACACAGCTCGCTAACAGCAGTCCAAAAGGGCTCTAAAACATGTTGGTATTCATTTCGTCTTTTCTCCCAGACCTCCAGCTTTTCTGCTATGCAGTTGGCGAAGGGCGAATTTGACAGGAAATTGGGTTTGGCTAAAACTGATTCTTTCAGTACCGATAGTAAGTGAGTTTCGAGTAAACTTCTGCAGTAGTCTTGATCACCGTGGTAAGTTTTCACAGCTAGGTGCAGTAGGTCGACCAGTGCAGTAATGAGAGCACAGACCTCCGAAGGACTGAGCTGGACACGTCGGATACCAAAACTGAAATCAAAATTAAAATTAAAAATAATTAATATTAAAATCAAATTAAAGCTCGTCTTCCATCTGGGAAGCCTTAAGGCGTATACTCTCCGTTCCCCGAGGACTCGACATGAGGAGTCCCCGCGTTTTTGTTTCTCCTGGTGACTCACTCGGTGAGGTTCGTGAAGATCGTGTTCCACCCTACTAACAATAGTAACTATTAGTTACTATTTTCATTCCAGCCTCGTGAAAAGTTACTACGCTGACCGTTCCAACTTTCTCGAAATAGTAACTATGAGCGTGGTAACTACGAATCTCACCGATGTGATTCGTCCGATTAGCCCGCGGCACGATATTTTGCTGGAAATAGAAAATGCGTTCCAGCCTAACCACCAAAGAAGCCAAAATCCGTGACGACACACGTAGTAACTATGGTAAGTGGCGTGGAACATGCTCGAAGACTCGCTCAACCGTTTTTCTGAGCGTGTTCCTCCCTACTTACCGTAGTTAGTACCCATGACGTCACGAATTCTGGCTTTTTGCCGTCGAGGCTGGAACCTGTTTTCCAGCAAAATATAATATCACGGGCGAATACAACCAATCACGTTATAGAGATGCGTAGTTACCACGCTTACTTACTTACTACGCAAATAGTTACTATTAGTTACTATTTCGAGAAGGCTGGAACGGTCAGCGTAGTAACTTTTTACGAGGTTGGAACGAAAATAGTAACTAATAGTTACTATTGTTATAAGGTTGGAACACGCTTTCTTTCTCACTCAGCTCACCCGCAGCAAACAAACGACAGGGACGTTGATATGCCCCGAAAGAAGGCAATCTTGACAGAGGCAATCCTCGGTCAAATACCGACGAGGCCGGAAACAAAAAAGCAAACCAATAGTCTAAACCGATCCTAAAGGTCCTCATGGTGTTATGCTTGAAGTTCAAGCGAAAAGAGCTGAGATAGGACAATGTAGTTACCCATCACTTATTCACTGAAAAGGCTTGAAGACCAGATGAAAATACGTTGCGATGCTGCGTATGGTGTTCACATATATGTTATGAGGTTAACATTATGTTCACGTATAGTCACTAATAATTTTTCACATAGTGGAATTTCCCTGTCAGATTTGTGGTACCTCTATGCGCTTGTACCTGTGCTGTATGCTTGACGAAAACGATTTACGAAACTTAAGTGTTCACACCTTCCGCAAGCTTGTCACTGGTCGCTGAAAAGCCGCGTTTGTACTGAGATTCAAATTTTCCGCGTCATAGTAGAATTTCGCGTTGTGACGACGCCCATCGATATTCTGAACATAGAGCAAATAGTGATAAATAAAAATAAATCCCTCAAGACAATCCAAATAATGCAGTGTACTTAGTTAAGTTGGCTGTCAGTTTAAAGCACAATGGATACTTCTAATACTTTACTTTGCATTAAATGCTTCACAAATAAACATTTCCGACTTCCTTTAGAAGGCGCTACGAAAATCGGCCATTTTCTTGTTATCCCTTGTCTTTACCTCTCTGGCATTTCGGCGATCCAAATCTTAGCAGCTGGGATATCGTGGCAGGAAATTCAAAAACTCCCAACAATGCTTGATAGGAAAGGATATATTTGAGATGTCACGGAAGTCAAGCCGCAGATGCAGTTTACCTGATTGTTCTAGTGTTTCATCAGAAGTTCCATGGCTTAAAGTGCCTGTTGAAAGTTTTTCTTTGTGGAATAGTGTTGTGAAGAATAATTAGCTTGCTTTATAAAAATGTACCAGAATATGCAATAAGCTTATAAAAAATAACATAGCTACAAAAATCATTCAAAAACAAATAACCTAGTCAAATCTGAATTATACAAGCTGATTTATGCATATAATAAAGATCTACTAAGTATTATAAGAAATATCACTTTTATCTTTGTCCAAGCTAGTAAACTGAGCATGTACTGACCCAAAAAATTACGCTTTGAAATATCACAGAGAGGAAACTGTTGAAAAAGCTGCTGATCTAGGGGGTATTCTTGTTCCTAGGTTGTTACAGAGTGAGATTGGGGTAGTTTGATGTGCCCATTGAACTTTAACTTTAACAGATGTATCTTGCCGCTTTTCTGTACAAATTTGACACAAGATACCGCATGCGAGGTCTCAGATCGCCGATAATACGCTACCTGTCATCTACAACAGTGGTTCCCAACCGGTGGTACGCGTACCCAAAGGGGTGCGAGAGACCCTTGCATGGGGTACGCAAAGTTACCCAAAATCAAGTTTGTCTATAGCTTAAATACATCGCTTCAGCCGTTTTTGAGTCCCCTAGCTCAGTTTCAATATTATCCTCAAAATCAGATACACCATCATACACACATTTCAGATTTACACCATTGATGACAATAAATATCGTCAATTTGACGTTCTGATCGTAGTAAAAATAGCAGCCTAACCAATAATCCGTCAAAAAAGGGGTACTGCACCTTTTTTAACTTTGTTTGGGGGTACGCAACCTTTTTGAACCTTGATTAGGGGTACGCGATACGGAAAAGGTTGGGAACCACTGATCTACAAAACCCTTCTTCGCGGCCTATAGGAAGAATAAAATGCCTACCTCTCTCTTATACTTGCACAAAGCTCATCCAACGCCATCTGCGGCTGTCCCAGCAGCCCCAACGGAATCCGGTTCATAAAAACGACCAAAGAGGGCATAACCTGCATCGCGCATCCGTAACATCCTTCTTTTGTCAGCTTCTTTAACTTATTTAGCACCCCCGACTTCTGGACGTTTATTTGGCTCCAGGGGTCATCAATGTTTTTTATGATGAAGAGCGCTGATGTCCAGACTCCCGGCAGAACGGTTGGGTCTTCGGCGTCTAACGATAGGAAGACGGAGGGGACTATCTTAGAAGCAACGTGAGAGGCGAGGGGGCGGGAGTGTTCACAAAGGGAAGACAGGAGGGTGAACCAGGCCTGCTGAATCTGGAAAGGATTGCGAGTAATTTCAACTGCGTCCCACTTTTGGAAATTTCGTCGGCTCTGCCAGTAATCACAGCCCAGACAGCACATGACACTCTACATTGTTTTCTGGCTGATGAATGAACAATGAATGAACTGATGAATGAACAATTGTATATTGCATTTGTTGTGTTTTATTTTATTTTACATACACCGCTTTTCAAATGGCGGGTCAGAAATAAATTACTTACTTACTTACTGACTTACTGCACACACTTATACCCATAGTTAATGTTAAAGCACACCTCGCCAGAGATCGGCGAATCCGGCTTCGGATTCAAATCCAGGATTCGTCCCTGTATGCATTAAAATAAGGAAAGTAAACTATGTTAGAAAAGTTAACCAGATAATAGTTATTGTAGTTTTTGTTATACACTCAAACTCAATTTGTTATTGAGTTTAAGTGAAGGAGACTGTAACTTCAGTCTTTTGGAACAGATATTGTTAAAGGACACCTAAATGAAGAGTACCAAGTATCATCCCTATCTGTATGGCTTCCGTTAACATTGCCTGCAGAAAACCAAATCCAAATACGAAAAAGTGTGTCCAAGCTATGATTTTTACTCCGTTTTGCATCTGTCCTTACTTCAGTACCGAACAATTTTATAATGACGAAATGTCTCCAATCAACCCTTCTCCTGGAATATTTTTTAACCAGTTAAGCCCAAACGTATATCTAGAAGAAATTCCAATACGATCCGATCCGGCCAGCGCTGTACAAGATTTGAAAGAATTGCGCTTTTTGCCTTGGAGCCTGCATGTGCAAACCTCCAGAAACGAACATCCCTATTTTGAAAACGTCACGCTCAGGAGACGAATGCTCTCCGTGACCATGTCTGTAAATGCATTCTCCATGGTGTGTTCAAGTATGGTTTCATTGTTCACGTGTCCTTTAATTGAGTATAAAGTAGCCTATCTGAGGAGCGTTATTTTTTATGATTGACTAGAGCAGAGCAAAATAACAATAGGGAGTAGCGCCAAGACTTGACATCTAATAGCAGCGATACTAACACCACAAGCGATAGAGAACGTCTCTACTGAAACTCATTCAGTCGTTCACCAGCGCTGGCTCTGAAAACTTCATTTCCTAAACATAGTGCAAAAATTATACGGACTCGACAGAGCAAAATAAAACTAGAGAGTAACGCCTAGACTTTACAAAAGTGACACACAGTCGAATAGCAGTGACACTAGCGAAACTAGCGATAGAGAACGTCCCTACTGAAACTCATTCGGTCGTTCACCAGCGCTGGCTCCGATAACTTCATATTCTAAACATACCAAAAGAATGATACACTATTAATAATATAATATAACTGCAGTAAAAAAGGCTTTCGCCTCTGTTAATTTCTCGGGACACTGTGTACACTAAATTCAATTTCAGCCAGGTGTCGATCCACACCTGCTTTAAACTGATTGATATTTTCGGCATTTACGACATTTTCGGGGAGATTATTCCAGTATTCCACTATCCGGTTTTTGAAGCTCCATTTTCCAATGTCTTTTCGGAATTTCTCACCACGAATTTTCAAGCAGTGTCCTCTGAGACCGTTATGATTGAAAGTGAGGACATCATCAGGCCTTATGTTATCATAGTAACTATGACAAATCTTAAAAAATGTCAATCAAATCACCACGGAGGAATCTATAAGATAAACTGGGTAATCGTAATTTTTTAAGTCGATGTTCATAAGGCAGATGGCAAATGGCTGGCACTGTTTTTGTTGCTCGTCTCTGAACTTGCTGAATGGCGACGATGTCCTTGTTTTATTGTTTCCTTTCTGTGTGCAGACCCACCTTTGCTTTACTAGAAATTTCTACACCCGCAAGTTTGTCTCGCTTTAAATGCCGCAAGCGTAGTGGGCGGCGCTGCCTGTTTACACAGCATGGAAAGCATAGGTCTTGGAGCTACTCCCTAGTGTTATTTTGCTCTAATTGACTAGAACAGAGCAAAATAACAATAGGGAGTAGAACCAAGACTTGACAAAATTGGCACACACTCTAATAGCAGCGATACTAACACCACAAGCGATAGAGAACGTCCCTACTGAAACTCATTCAGTCGTTCACCAGCGCTGGCTCTGATAACTTCATATCCTAAACATAGCAACAAAATGATACGGCCTCCATTATTTCTCTGGTGTGTGCAGACTATCATTTAATGTGCCTCAGACTGGGTCAGTCTTAAGCAATAGTATCCAGTAGCATCCTGTCTTGCTATAGTAGCATTCAGTCTTTCTAATAGTAGTATGCAGTAGAATACAATAATACGGTAGCCTGGACATAGAAGCATGTAGTAGCATCAGTTCGTGCTGCATGCTGTGTTTTCGTACAAATTCATACTACTACTTTGAGATAAATTTTTCGTTGGGTAGTAAGGAAAAAATATTTGGAGTTCGAACGTACCAGCAAATGAAGATAGCTAAGGTGTAGGCTATATTTGTTTTGGATTTAATTTGTCTGCATTTATTTTGTATTTATTTGCCTGGCCTTGGTGGAAATAAATCTTATCTCTATCTTTTTCATTATCGTTTATTTATTCATTTATATATATATTACTTAAAAACTATAAGGAGTAACATGACGCAGTCAACTTAGGCTGAATAAACTCATTAATACTGAGTAAATTGACTTCTGAAAATAACTGATTGACCGATCGTTACAATTAGATCATCTGAGGATAGAATCCAATATCTTATATATTCCTTCAGCCCAAGCTGACTGCGAATCACATCTAATAGTGCAAAACGGATACGTCAGCTGAATTTTATTGGAGATATTTTTCGGCCCTTCTTGGCAAGGGTTCGAAAAACGATTGTGGGAAAAACAAAACTAAAGATTCTAGCTTAGTAAATATTTAACTTTGTAAATTCCTTCGTGAGACTTGATTGGAGTTAAAACGGTTGCTGTGATTTCATTTTGAACGCGGCTGTTGTTTTCACTGCTCGATTGGGTCGTTGATCCGGTAGAGATGTTTCTGCATTTGGGTTGACTATTGTTTTGTTGTAGAGAATCCAATATTCTGTAAGGGGGAGGGGGTCGATAGTCCTTCAGCCCAAGCTGACTGCGAATCATATTTGACGTTGCACCGTCAAATATGATTCGCAGTCAGCTTGGTCAGAAGGACTATCTATCACCACAGTACGGAACTTCAAATAGCCCATACATGCCATCGACAAGTATCCATCTTAGCTGGAAAGAAGAAGAAGAGACAATTGACTCCAAAACCAAAATGAAGAAGAATCTCAGCCCTTTCCACGACCCCATCGAACAGCAAAAACAGCAGCCGTGTCCAGAACAAATTCACAGCACCAGCTTTAACTTCAACCAATTTTCAGAGAAGAAGTTCATAAAACCAGATATTTAAAAAAGAATTTTTAAATTTTTTTCGACAAGTTAATTTTCCACCTTGAGCGGATTGAAGAATCATGACACGTCTCATGACAAAAAATGATTTTTATTATAGAATGTCACAAAGTAAGTCATGATTCAGGTCTCATGATTATTTATGATATTTTGTTGATTTATTAAATATCATGATTCAGAATGATAAAACAGATCACCAAGAAGTCATGACTTTCTTTATTAAGAGTCATGACATATGTCATGACAAAAATCACAATAAAGTCATGATTATGTTGTTCATAATCAAGAAGAGGACTCTTGCCAAGAAGGACCAAAATATAGCTCTAATAAAATGTAGCTGACTTATCCGTTTTGCACCGTCAAATATGGGGAGGGGGTCCCGATAGACTTTACCTTTGGAGAGTTGTGTTTGTTAATCTTCCAGAATTTCGGGTCCTGGAAAGTGGCCTTGTGCTGCTGGCCGCATTTCTCCAGCTGGTCTGATGAGAGCCGCTCAAGTAGAGAGGCATAAGCGGTGAGGGCAGCCACGATCATTCTTTCGTAACGTTGCTCAATCTCCTCTGGAGTAGCAGTCCTGAATGAAAATAGAAAATTTAAAATTGTTATACGGAAGAGGTATTCTTATTTTTCATTACCATGTTTCTTTTCTGGCTTATTAAAATTTAACTGAAAAGCCGACTCATTTTTGCATCATTTCAGTTTCAGTTTATTTCAAATATGAATACATATCGTGGCTTGGGGACAAACGGCGTGTTGAATACGTCAATATACATGAAGGCAAATCAATACTGTCAGGCATAATATCAAGATGAATAATTCAAACTGAATATGGCCTAACACAAGAACATAGAAGTGAGACACACAGAAGAATGACTAAACCTCTTTGTTGAAAATATGTACAAATTTAGGGATGAAACTATTAAGGTACCACTCCGTACGGTAGTAACGGGGTTCTAGCTTGGGTATTCGCTCCGCACACGCTCTTTGCGGACGCAAACGTTGAGGTTGTAAGAGAGGCGGCAGAAGGGAGCGGAAGGAGGGGTTCTGTAGGGACTTCATACCAAAATCTCTGCACAGCCTCTCCCGTCTATGATGGAGGGACTCAAGTTTAAAATGATGAATATAGTGATATACAGATGGCACTTTATACAAGGGACTTGTACCATGACCAATAAAAAAAAACAGTTTTTTCAAATTTAATTTAGAAGTCTAGGACTCCATTGTTGGAGCCACGTAGACATACTAGGACCCAAGAGGCGGGGTCTCATGGTGAAAATCAAATGAAACCAAAGATAAAAATTTTAATGGGGAAGACACCCTTGAGATGGAAACATTTTATAAGTAGTTTTTTATTTAATTTATTTAATAATAAAGCAAAACATATCTCTCGTGGGCAGGGCCCAAATACGATGTTTTTGTAGTCATAAATAAAGTCATAAATAAGATAAAATAAATTGTCAACATATAATTTAAAAGTAAAACAAGAGCTACGAGCTCATATGGCACTTGTTACGAGTAGGCACGGCTCGGTTATGTCAATGATATATCTAGTGTTTGCTAGGTGTCTCCCCACCAAGTTTCATCTCGATCCCTCCACTCATAGCGTTTTCCAATATTTCCGGTTCTCCCCTCCAGCTCCCCCCCCAAAAGTCACCGGATCCGGTCCGGATTTTAAGTGGGTCGTCTGAGGCATGAGGTCTTTCCAAATATCAAGTTTCATCGAGATCCGGTCACCCGTTCAAAAGTTATAAATACCTCAAGATTCCGGATTCCCCCTCCCTCCACTCCCCCGACAGTGCCCGAATCGGCTCGGTCATGTCAATGATGTATCTAGTGTTTGCTAGGGTCTCACCACCAAGTTTCAGCTTGATCCCTCCACTCATAGCGTTTCCCAAGATTTCTGGTTGCCCCCTCCAGCTCCCCCAAAAGTCACCGGATCCGGTCCGGATTTTAAGTGGGTCGTCTGAGGCATGAGGCCTTTCCAAATATCAAGTTCCATCGAGATCCGATCACCCGTTCAAAAGTTATAAATACCTCAAGATTCTGGATTCCACCTCCCTCCACTCCCCCCACAGTGCCCAAATTGGCTCGGTTATGTCAATGATGTATCTAGTGTTTGCTAGGTGTCTTCACACCAATTTTCATCTCGATCCCTCCACTCATAGCGTTTCCCAAGATTTCCGGTTGCCCCTCCAGCTCCCCCCAAAAGTCACCGGATCCGGTCCGGATTTTAAGTGGGTCGTCTGAGGCATGAGGTCATTCCAAATATAAAGTTTCATCGAGATCCGGTCACCCGTTCAAAAGTTATAAATACCTCAAGATTCCGGATTCCCCCTCCCTCCACTCCCCCGACAGTGCCCGAATCGGCTTGGTCATGTCAATGATGTATCTAGTGTTTGCTAGGTGTCTTCCCACCAAGTTTCATCTCGACCCCTCCACTCATAGCATTTCCCAAGATTTCCGGTTGCCCCCTCCAGCTCCCCCCAAAAGTCACCGGATCCGGTCCGGATTTTAAGTGGGTCGTCTGAGGCATGAGGTCTTTCCAAATATCAAGTTCCATCGAGATCCGATCACCCGTTCAAAAGTTATAAATACCTCAAGATTCCGGATTCCCCCTCCCTCCACTCCCCCCACAGTACCCGAATCGGCTCGGTTATGTCAATGATGTATCTAGTGTATGCTAGGTGTCTTCCCACCAAGTTTCATCTCGATCCCTCCACTCATAGCGTTTCCCAAGATTTCCGGTTGCCCCCTCCAGCTCCCCCCAAAAGTCACCGGATCCGGTCCGGATTTTAAGTAGGTCGTCTGAGGCATGAGCTCTTTCCAAATATCAAGTTTCATCGAGATCCGATCACCCGTTCAAAAGTTATAAATTCCTCAAGATTCCGGATTCCCCCTCCCTCCACTCCCCCCACAGTGCCCGAATCGGCTCGGTGATGTCAATGAGGTATCTAGTGTTTGCTAGGTGTCTTCCCACCAAGTTACATCTCGATCCCTCCACTCATTGCGTTTCCCAGGATTTCCGGTTGCCCCCTCCAGCTCCCCCCAAAAGTCACCGGATCCAGTCCGGATTTTAAGTGGGTCGTCTGAGGCATGAGGTCGTTCCAAATATCAAGTTTCATCGAGATCCGATCACCCGTTCAAAAGTTAAAAATACCTCAAGATTCCGGATTCCCCCTCCCTCCACTCCCCCCACGGTGCTCGGATCGGGGAAGTGACTATTTCCAACTTAATCATTTGGGGTCCCTGATATGCCTGCCAAGTTTTATCATCCTAGCATATGTGGAAGTGCCCGAACTAGCAAAACCTGGACAGACCGACAGACCGACAGACCGACAGACCGACAGACCGACAGACCGACAGACCGACGGACGGACAGAAATTGCGATCGCTATATGGCACTTGGCCTAAGGGCAAGTGCCATAAAAAAAGGTAAAAAGGCAGAACAATGCTAAAGAGCATTGTACTGCTTTACGAAGCTCGGCATAAAGCTTCTACTGTAGCGCATAGTGTTACAGTAGATTGGGATCAGTTTGGGAACCTTTTCAGCCACTTCTCGGGGGGGACGAGATCTTACAGGAACAAAGGGTGGGGGAAGGAATGAACGGTACATGGGATGCTGGAGAAGGGATGAGCCAAAGTTGCGGCATAGTTTTTCGCGGCGGGAAGAAAGGGATTCAATTTTAAATTCTTTGAGGTAAAAAGAGTATGGTAGGGGGGAACCGCCATAGATAATTTGCAGCGATCTCTTCTGAACTCGCTCTATTTTATCAGTTTCGTCTTGGGTAAGAGCAAAGTGCCAAACCGGACAAGCATATTCGACTAAGGGTCGGATGAAAGGGACCCAGTGGTCCTGGGTTCAAATCCCGGCTTTCAGTTTACTACTTATAAAATGAATATACTGAATTACTTGGATTGTTTTAAAGGACCCATCTTGCTTATTCTGCTTTTTATATTATCCTTATCTCTTTTATTGATTTACAAGCTCCTGAAATCCTCGTCTTTCCCCATTGTTTCGTTTTGTACACTTTTTTAGCACTTACTCGGCCTAGCCGAGTTTTGCCAGTCACGCAACGATAACTTTACCGAAAGCTTCAAGGCCCGACGACAACTCTTTCACACATGAGAATATGAGAAGCTTAAAACTATTGTTTTTCATTTTAGAAGAAACGGTAGACAATTAGGTCTATCTTGTTATCAATCAATCAAGTTTATTATCCAAATAGTTTAAAGCTAGAAGATGAATAAAATATTTACGAAATACACAAAAACGAAACAAATTAACTAATACACTTCCAAGATACGACAGAAATAAATCATGGGCCCCTGATCCGACCCAGGCCAGGTATTAGGTCCCACTTCTGCTTTAAAGAAATAACTTACTTAATATCGGTAAGGGTCTTTTCCGTCTGTACCAGGAGGAGGTCTTGTATATGGTCCAAAATCTCTTTCTGTGCATAGATAAGTGCATCCTTTTCTTTATGGTCTGGAAACGCTGTCTGGAAAGACAACACTGCGCTCGTAGCAGCCGGAGCATAGGGGTCGCTTTGGGACACGAACCAAACTCCTGCAAATATCCGACGGCGTTAAGTAACCCAAGAAGAAACAGTTACGATTCCGTAGGAACTTAAAGGAAAATAAATAATAATTTAAAAAAAAGATTAAAGAAAAAAATTTATATGGTTTGTCGCAGCTAATCCCAACTCACCTTGGTCGTTTGAATCTGGAAATTGGATGGATTATGGTTAATTTATAACTTGTGCGTTGATGTTCTTATAGTTTATAGTAGAAGAAAATGTCCAGGATTTGGTCTCGATTCTTCTCTCTGCCAAATCTGTATGCTGTATCTTTATGCAAATCTTTATGCTTCATTTAGTTGGAAATAAACAGAACTTGAACTTGAACTTGAACGACTATTGTGGACACTATTCTACCTTTTCTCTGCAAAATCCAAAGACCAGCCGATATAATTCACATCTAAGAGAACTCGATCGACTCTTCATGAAAACGAGTCACTTAAACCCAGAAAAGCATACATTAGTTAGTTGTTCATACTAGATACCTTACGGGACAGACATTTCTGCGTGAAAACACAGCTGATTGTAAAAAAAATGGCATAAAAAAACTGAAGAGATAGTTACATAAAAAGAAGAAAAATACTCTAAATGACTAAAAGCGTATTCTCGAAGTTCCCCGAGGACTCCTCGGGGAATCGAAGGGAACGGCGAGAATAGAGGGAGTCACTCCACGCGGACTCCGCGTTCGGAAAACAACGAGATCACGGGAAGGCTTCCAAAATGAATTTTCTTCTAAAAATAAATATGCAGTTGACGAAATTAGTCTGTTGAAACAAAATTCTGCAAAAATTTGTAGGGAAAAACACATAAGAAATTGAACTTTGTGTGCTTTTGTCGGGGACTTTTTCTGGTTTTGATTTCTGATTGTTTTTAATTAACTTTGCACCAACACCAGCGAAAATTTAATCCCCTCTGAATCTGAAAGGGAGTCCTTTTTGGTTATGGTGACGATAATAAGAGCATTCCCCCCGTGGGTACTCACCAGAATAGAGGAGTGAGTCCCCGGGACAAACAACAAGACCAAAGGTTTCGATGGGATCCCAAAGGTTCAAATTTGATCCAGACAATTGGGTATTGTCTTCGCCAGATCCAGTCTTCGCCAGACTCCTTGAACACTTTTACTATTAATTAATTAAGGCCAAATAGCTAATCATACGAGAAAACAAAGTCCAGATATGGATTCAGCATGTGTGTTTACCCCTTTATGTCATATCTGTTTTGACGAAGCAGATCGAAACTTCCTGCCTTACTTTTGCCAATTTTTCGGTTTCGGCGGAACTCCGGAACTACTTCTCTGGCGAAAAAATAAAGCTCAAAAACGAATTCAACATGTCTGCTTACCCCTACATCCAGCCTCTAATCAACTTCAGATAAACTTTTACTTTTAACAAATTTTCCGGTTTCAGCCGGATTCCGACCGATCTATACGTCCGGTGAGAAGATGATTGTCATATGCGAATTCAGCATGTCTTCTTACCCGCACATCGAAAATCTTATCAAATTTAAATAAAACTTTTACTTTAAACGAATTCTCCGGTTTTTGACGGATTCCGGCCAAACTAATTGTTCGGCGATAAAATAATTTCCATACTCGGACTCAGCACATTTCCTTGCCCCTAAATCGAACCTCCAGTCAACTTCTTACTAAACTTTTACTTTTCACAAATTTTCGAGTTTTCGCCGCATTCCGGGTGAACTACTTGTCCGGCGAGAAAATAAATTTCATATTCGGATTCAGCATGTCTCCTTACCGCTAATTCGACTATTTCAATAGCTTTTAAAAAATATTTGTTGTTCCCCTTGATTTTAAACCCCTCCCCCACCCCTAAATATAGAGCTAAATTGCCCATCTTCGAACTTGACCTGTACTTTGACCTAAACAGTTCTCATGCCAAGTTTAATCAAAATATCTCAACCCCTCCGAGAGTTATCGTGCTAACACACGAACGGAAGGACGGACGGAGAGACGGACAATTTTTGCCATGTCATAGGTATCCCTCCGCTTACGTGTTAGGATCCCAAAAACGGCGGGTACTCCTCAAGTGGAGTCCTCAGGGAACGGCAAGAATACGCCTTAAGAGACAGAATTTACACTTTATGAAAATGAGTCAGTTAGTACCAGAAAAGCCGACATTTGTCAGCTGTTCATACTTAGATACCTTACGGGACACACATATTCTGTTTGAAACCACAGCTGATTGTCAAAAAAAACTGAATAGTTACATAAAAAGAAGAGAAATACTCTACATGACTAAGTCCAAACACGCCAGTGATCCTCGAGAAGAACGAGAAAACGTCTCACTAACGACTAAAAACTCAACAACTCAAATCCTGTGTCAACTCACGGCGATCGTTGGGGACAGCTGTGGTGCCGCTTCTGGCTCTTCCGCTAGGTACACAGCGATTTGCATCGGCAAGGAGAGTTAGTCATCAAGAGTATTGACATATTAAGGTATAAGAGATGAGGTGTTTTACTGCATAGAATTCAGCGTGACATATAAAGCGAAAAAAGTGTGGTCGCGCTCATTTGTCGCAAATAACGCTTCGACTGGCAACCCTACGAAGCTGGTTCGGATTTCGCGGTATTGACTAAACTTTAGCCGATTATCTATGGCCAGTGACGTTTTCATGGCATCATGAAAGAAATAAGAAAATCCGATTAAATTAATGTTCAGAATATATACTTGTATCTATATATATAACAGCGCCCAGCATAGCGCCGGATACATTAAGACTTATAAACCGTTCTAGGGACAATCAGTCCTTTGCTTTGCTTTATTTGTAGAAACGAAAAGAAATCAACAGACGAATCCCGGAACTGCCAACATGCCAAAGGCTCTAAAACGGCCAGTTCAGGAACTCAAACGAATTAATACCTCTAAAGAAGACAGATCTCATCTCTTACGAAAATCAGTTGTGAGTTGTGACAACCCTATCCGCGTCTGACGCGACAACAAATCCATATTTAAAACAGAACAAGAAAACAAAGTAAATAACACTAACTTTCAAGAATCAAGAAGATGGTTTTTGTTCCCGTTAGTAAATAGGAAATATAAACTTCTCGCTTGACGTCACGACCCGTAGATAAGTTTAGTCAACACCAACTTTGCGACGTCATTCTCTTTGCGGGTTAACAAATTATGCTCGACTGTACACTGTCAGAAGTTTCATAACAGCTAGCATAACACAAGGACGCGCAGTTTCAACGGATAACACTCAGGATGCTATCTGTTATTATTTTGTCAACGTTATGCTTTGACCGCATTCACACTTTCAACCAAGTTCTATTCTTGTGTTGCGTCGACGCATACGCATCAGATTTTTCAGTAAAAATGGAAGTTTCCGAAGACAAACTTGAGAAAACCTACTAACGATGAAGAACAAGACCAAAGGTGTCGACGGGATCCCAAAAATATAATATTTGATTCAGACAATTGGGTCTTGTCTTCGCCAGATCCAGTCTTTGCCAGGCTAATCATGAGAGAAAACCAAGTTCAGATATACCTCTATAGGCCATATCTATTTTGACGATACTGACCGAGACGTCATGATTTACTTCTGCCAAGTTTCCGGTTTCGCCCGAAAGTCCAGCAAAAAAGAAAATTCAGAAACAAATCCAGCGTATTTCCTTATCCCTGTAAAGAACATCTAATCATCTTTGTAGAAAAGTTTGACTTAAAAAAATTACCGATACAACCGGATTCCGGACTAATTATATGTCTGGGTCAAATATGTTTGTCATATACAGACTCAGTCTCTCTTCTTATCCCTCAATCTAACCGAACTTTTGCTTTTAACAGGTCTTCCGGTTTTGGCCGGATTCCGGGCGAACTAGTTGTCCGGCGAGAAAATGATTTTCACCATCGTATTCAGCATGTCTTTTTACCCCCAAATCGAACATTTAATCAACTTCAAATGAAACTTTTACTTTTAACCAGCTTTCCGGTTTTCAACGGATTCCGGACGAACTAGTTGTTCGGCGAGAAAATGGACCGTGTTCAGAATGTCTTCTTACCTCTAAATCTACCATTTAGTCAACTTCAAATAAATCTTTTACTTTTAACCATTTTTCCGGTTTTTGCCGGACTCCGGACGAACTACTTATTCGGCGAGGAAACTGTTTTCACTATCGTGCTCAGCATGTCTTCTTACCCCATAATCGACTATCACATTAGCTGTTTAAAAATATTGTGTTTGTCCCTTAATTTGAACCCCCCCCCCCTAAATGTAGAGCTACATACCCCATCTACGAAATTGACCGCACCCTTGACCCAATGAATCCTCACACCAAGTTTCATCAAAATATCTCATTCCCTTCGAGAGTTATCGTGCTCACAGACAGACGGACATTTTTGCGATGTCATAGGTATCCCTCCACTTACGTTTTGGGATCCCAAAAACTTGGTAGTGATAAAAGAAACGAGAATTCAGCATAAGAAACCGAGGAAAGAAAACGTAAATACACATCCAGCGTGAAAGCTTGTCGCGCAGGTGTGAAAAATACGCTAGTATTTTTTTATATTGTGTACAGGTGTGTATGACCGTGAATTAAGTTGTATTCGATAATTGTATCTTCTGGCCATCGAGCCTGCTCTCTGCCACGAGGCTATGTAAAAGCAACTGTTTTCACTGTTTAAAATTAAATAAACCTGAACCTGAAAAAAACATCATATTTCTTCTACCGATACAAAATTTTTACAATTTCGATTCCCTGGATAAATTTTATTTAGATAAATCAAGTGGTCAGGCGCAGCAGGCGAGAATTGTAGCCTAGTAGTTTCTGCGGAAAGGGACGTGCCATTTTCGGTCTACCTTTTCCTACCTGCTATCGTCTTATAGATCTTCTGTAAATCCTTGCCAACAGCTTCAATCACACCCTGATGAGCTATCTGTGAGCACTCACGCACTCTTCTATCATTGTCTGTGGCCAATTTGGCAAAATGTCTAGGCCAGAATGGCAATGCCACTTTCACATCGTTGGCTCGTAGCTCGTCCGAACAGATATCATGCAACTTCTGTAATGCCTGGAAAATAAGTATTCCTTCATTCTAGGCTGGCTGCGAACCATCATTTAGGGCGCTAAACGGATAGACAGCTGAGACTATTTTTAGCAATACTTCCTCCCTTCAATTTTTTTTTTTTTTTTTTTTTTTTCAATTCGATTTATTTTCTAACCATTCACGGACTAGCCAAATTTCCGTTTTTTTGTCAACAAAATAACTGCATCAAGATAAAATGACGTCAAACGTAACGTGAATAAATACAACAACAACAAGATGACGTCAAACGTAAAGTGAATAAATACAACAACAACAATAAAACAAGATTCTCTGTCAGCAATAAAAGTTAGTAAAAATTTAAAGAACAAACGAAAATTTTTCACGTATATTTATATACTGACAGTTGTCGAGACTGCTTCAGAACTAAGCGGGCTCACGAATGAGGGCACAAAGTTACGCTGATACCGAGCATGAGAGCCTGTGACCGGTTGTATTACCGGAGTCGGGTGGTAAGGGTGTTCTTCAGGCTCAAGCTATTAAAATTTGGCACCATCAAATATGCCTGGAAAATTAAAGTAATACTATCCAAATAATGCGTTGCTGAACTAAGGCTGTAGTAACACGAATTGTGGTTGAAAGAAAAACTTGACAAGGTCGGATCAGCGATGGTAAATTTTATGCGAGACAACTTCAAATAAATATTACAATTATTCTTGTGACGGTTCTTGTCACACCAGCTACTTCTAGTTTTTTCTTTGACTTCAGCTATTAGACGTCTGAATTTTCTCATTTAGAAAATGATGCTTATATAGAAAAACACATGCATTACAAGCATATAGGATTAACTAGCGAGCTCCTGTCACCCAGATCTGGGGTCCTGAGAACCCAAACGCGTATCCGGGTGAAGTCGCACTCGCAACTCATAAGTGCCCCATCACAATTTTGCATGTGTAGCCTACGTATGATGTATCAGATACCACCTAAAAAAACAACGAAATGCTTATTCAGTGACCATGGCATCAGATACCACAGTAACTGCAATTAAGGGCAACAATTACTCAGCACAGAAGTCGCAGTATAATCCTCTGCCCTCTCCAACATTGGAGAAAACAACCCACTCAACACCATTGCTTCTGCTCAAATTCGCCCTTAGTCCCACGCAGCACTTCAAGCATTTGTACTTTCGAAGAACGGATGAAATGTTATTGCAGTCAAGGTCAAACACTCTTATATAGACCCTAAGTTCCCCAAGACCCAAATTCTCTTGTATAACCCTAATAAATCTTAGACCATTGCTATGTGACTGATATAGTAAGATTCAACATTAACCGTCATCATCGGGGGCACGCGTACAAGGCGGTTAATGCTGAATCGATCAATAGTTTAGGTGCATTGTTGATGAGATTTTTAACTCTGATCAGTTCAATTACTCAAAATTTCTTAGAGTTATTTAGAGGCGAAAGCCTTTTCTCTTGCATTGTATATTATTAATATTGTCTTTTCTGATACTGACAGATGTTTTTGATATTGACATGATGGTTTTTGTCATCATGTCAATTGACATTTTTAGTCTTTTTTATGACAAAACTGTAGTAATTGTGATATGATCATGATATAGTAATAGAGTGATATTTTATTTACTTTTTATGACGAAAAGGTCAAATTCGGTGGTAATGCTGTGACAGTTACTTTTGAGAAATAAAACTCTATTCTATTCTTATTCTACTCTATATCTTGCCGCACTTTAGTAGTTGGCTTGCAGGTCATGGGGAAAATACCTCCTTCTACTGGACTGGATAGAATTGCATCATCTGCATGACGACAGCTCTATGACAGCTGGGTCACAAAACCACTTGTGAAAAGTAGGCTACCATTACTGATCAGACACAGCAGAATATAGATTAAAATTTGCTGCATTTCTGTTCATTGTTTGAGAAAAAAAAGGCACTGTACCTTTAACTTGGTTGTAGCATCCTTCTTTCCAAGTCGATCAAAAATAGCCCTTATTTCTGAGTCAATGGCTGACTCATCAAATGATGAGAAAGAGAAGGCACCAACATTTGTGATGCCTGCTTCCATGAGCAACTGACTGCTTCTCCCACTGCTTGATGGCTAAAATGGCAATAAAAGTTTGAGAATATGCAACATGGACTGAGAAAATGAAAAAATAGGTGCCTAGATTAGCCCTAAAGAGAAGAATCTATTAGCCTGGAAGGGTGTAACTAACTTGTATCGGAATTCCATACAGTCGTGAAGTTAATAGTGATGTCATGTGATTGAGAGCCCAACATCGGATTTGATTGTCCCTAGGCCGTTTTATAAATATAAACGCTACCGGCGCCTCGCTGGCCGCTCGGCTCCACATTTATATATTAAAATATATATTCACCTATAGGAACAAATTACAATTTTTCGTTTTCTGAGGTAAAATAGATCAAATGGGTGTGACATTACCTTGTATAGAATTCCAATACAACTTAGTCTAGATCAACTAAAGTACCAATCATTTCCCGAACGCAAGAGGACTATAAAGGTTGTGTTTAGAATATAATAGGCCGCACAAGCCAGTGAGGAAATTATAGGTTGTGCTTCCAATATAATTGGGAGCACAGGGTAGGCCTTTACCAACAATAATTCACTGCTGTCATCTGTGACCCAAAATGTTCATACAAAAGATATCCTTTCACCTGATTAGGAAATTCCCAAACTCAAACGTTGTCCAAAATTACATTCAAACCTCATTAGGTAGCAAATAGTAGCATACAGTGATGACCAGAAGTAGAAAAGGACCAGCCAGTTCATGAAATATCTCCCCCTCATCACACTTGTTTAGCAACACCTCAGCAGTCAGTTTCAGGCTTCTACCAAATGCTTTTTTTCAAGGTATTTCAAATGGTTGGGATCAAGCATTTGGTGAATGCTAGAACAGCCTATACCAAATGCTGGTGAAGTTAGAGGCTAGGTTACACCAAACCTTGGGCTCCCTCAACCATCACAAAACAATTCAAAATAGTTATTTTCTAGATTTCGATTCTCAATGTTTTGGGAACCCCAGCACTTGGTAAAGGCTAACGCGAAACATATTTTCATAACAAACAAAGCTCTGACTTTCTTGTGGGCTTAATTTTGTGATAAGATTAAGCGAAGGGTCGTTTACAACCTCGGTTGATTCAAAACTTAAATATTTTAGACTAACTTAGGGTAGCCTATAGGGTATTCAACTTTGGTATTCAGCTATCAGAGGCGTTAATAGGACTGGCTGATAAGTTTTACCAACTTTGTTCTGCATAAAAAGATGGCTTCGCACAGACTAAGTTTTTTTTTACAGACCTGCCGATAACATTAGGGGGACACCCCCCCCCACACAATGCCCCTGCCGGCTATCCATAAATCTGTGTGTTGTTTCAATAACTAACATTGCCAGACCCGAATGAAAGTAAGCGCTACACACCAGACCTGTCCATCTCAGATGCACAAAAAAAACAAGCAGAGACAGATGGCATCTGTCTCTGACTGATTTGATTTATTAATACTTTTAAAAAAACTGTGGTGAATGGCTTTAATCTGACTTTATTTAACAATATCATTCTTTACACTCAGTGTACATTGACCAGTTGACAATCTGCATGAATGTCTGTTAGAGCTAGGACTGAACTACCTACATCCTGCCTACATCCAGGGTTGCCACATCAAAAATATTTAGAGAGTGACTTTTGGCCCAAAACAGAGAGTGAATTGGGAGTGAAATTTAGTTTCATGAAATGTTTGGTTTTGGTCTGAATGGCCTCTGTAAAAATGACTCATCTTAATTTTACTTTCATGAAAAAACTTGAGATAGTCAGTTCTGGTCTGAATCCCTGCTGCAAAAATGACTCATTTGGTCATTTTCTAAAATAGAGTGATTTTTATGTCCTACATAGGACAAGAGTGACAAAAACATAATAGAGTGACAATGCACACTATTGTGCGATGTGTGGCAACCCTGCCTACATCATCATAATCTTCGAAATAATTAAAAATGGGTGACATTCAAGGAAGCATAGGGCATAGGCTACCTCTACTGTGGACCAGAGGCGTTACTAGCCAAAATGTTTGGGGGGCAAGGGGTTTACCGAAAGGCTTGTTATTTTTTTACCCACTGTAAAAACAACTTTTTTTCAAGAAACAAACAACAGTTTTGATGAAAAATGGACTGATTCTGAAGCAACTGAAATTGTTTTGACGACTGTTTCAGAAAACCGACTGTTTTATGAAAAAATCTACTGTTTTTATGAAAAATTACAGCTTTGCCTTTGCACTTGCCTTTTTTTACAGACTGGTAGACAACCTTCGGGGACTAGCATCCCCAAGCATCCCCCCTCACCCCCTCATATCTGATGCCTCTGCTGTGAGCCATCAATGCCTAGCTTATCTGAAACTAAGGGATATGTGAGCTGTATGTAAGCTAATAAAACCTGGATAAGGCTTGGAGTCTTGACTCTTGGACTGGGACTTGATTCTGCTCACCTTGACATTTCCTTTTGTTCTTTGCTGATGCTTTTTGTTAGTCATAATGATATCAAAGTTAACGAACTTAACTTAAAAATCACGCTGATTCTTTTACCAAGTAGATCTACTATGATTTTCGTGATGCATTGAACTAAAGCAGCCTAGCATAGGTCTAGTTAATTGCGGAAATTAATTTAACGTCAACTTCCTAAACAAAAACTTTCTCGCAACCCAAGACGTGATTAAGCGGCCAGCAAAGCTACGAAGCAAATTTCGCCATGTATCCAGTTTATGGTGGGTTTCCACCTGGGTGTGTTTGTTTCGGCGCAAACCGGTGTTCAATGGGAACCGATAACCCGATGTCGTGAAAACACTCTTCGTCCTGAACCAAAATTCGGTAATCCCAAAATATTGGAAATAATGCAAAAAAAAACGGTCAAAGTTCGAAGACGATGACGTGACGAAAGAAGATATTTGAAAACAAAAGAATATATAGCTGCAATTGCAGTTATATCAGCAGCCAACTGGGTTTTGGTGGAGAGTATATATTGGAGAGAAAATTAAAATTTAAACTGAAAATTTAAATTAAATAAAAATTCAAATTAAAGTTTAAATTTAGAACTATTAAAAGTAAAATTAAGAATAAATATTCCTTCAGCCCAACCTGACTGCGAGTCATATTTGACAGTGCAAAACGGATGCGTCAGCTGAATTTTATGAGAGATGATTTCGGCCCTTCTTTGCAAGGGTCCTCTTCGGGCTCAAAGCCGCTTAAGTTGGAAAAATTAACTTGTCGAAAACCGCAAGTTCGTGCTTCCAACTTGATCGGCTTTGAGCCCGAAGAGGACCCTTGCCAAGAAAGGCCGAAATATTACTCTCATAAAATTCAGCTGACGTATCAGTTTTGTACTGTCAAATAAAATTAAGAAATAAAAAGGAAAATGGAAGAAGTGCGCAAGCGCTCAGACGTGGAGAGTAAAAGTAAAATGTTTATCACATTTTATATACAGACAGCTTTAGAATCAAGACATTTACCATCCCCAATAGCCAAACAAGGATTGAAATAACCTAATCTGTAATCATCCCACTCTAGAAGCTTTAAAGGTAAACTAACTGCCAGTATAAATCCAGAGAAATGTTAAACATCTTGCACGAATAGCATTTGTTCGAACACTGAATGGTCAGAATGGTCTGCCAGCCAGTCCCACCATTTAAACCTATTTCCCATTAGCAAGGTAATAACAAGTGCAATAAACCAGATCATAGCAGCCTAATGCCCCCATATGACAAAACAGTCAAGTTTCAAACTGTTAATTAAAGATTAAAGTACGTCGCGTCGTCTTATTTGTTGCTTTACACCAAATCCTCATCCATAGATATATCTCCCCAGTATACAAGAGTTGGACTTGCGAGCTGTCATTGACAAACTTAACTCATGGGAAATCTGGGCCCAGCTGCCCATGAACGGGAGGGGAGGGACGGACTTATCAAAATGCGTATTTACACATTTACACCTTTTTTTCCTCAAGTATACCAGCTTAGAATTTGATTCCAGTCAGGGGTCAAAAACTTTTTTCATGGGCAATTTGGCCCCACTTGTCCATGAACGGGGAGGGTGGGGGTGGTTCTGCTCTCCCCAACCCCCACGATCCAAAAGCACAAAGGAATTACATCGCCTTATCTCCAGTTAATTCAAGCTAAAAACATAGCAAAATTGGCAATCTGGTCCCAATTGCCCCTGAACCAAGTTGGGGTGGGGTTTGGGACCCATAAAAAGTAAAAAGTGGCACCAATTCTCACAATCCTACCAAGTTTCAACTTGATAGCTCTGATTCCTGTCAAGGGTATCGAACTTTACTCCTGGCCAATCTGGACCCAGCTGCCCATGAACGGGGTGGGTGGGGGAGGTGAAACTTTAAAAGCAATTTTCCAGCCCTAGGGTCTACACGTCCAAGAAATTTCATCGTCCTATGTCAAGTTCTTGTCAAGTTATGAACATTATTCACTGGGCAATCTGGGCCCATTTGCCCCTGAACCGGGTGGGTGTGGGGGGTGGGACAAAAGGCACAACTAGACCCCAATACCCAGAAGTGTACCAAGTTTGAACTTGATACTTGCACTCGTTCACGAGTTATGAGCTCCACAGAATATGGTGAAAACCGAAAACCGAAAGCTGAAAGCTGCTACAGCGCTCGCAATAGTGGATTGTTCCAAGGAACACTCCACTAAAAACTAAAATTAAAATTTTAAAATCAAAATTCAGCTGACGTATCCATTTTGTACTGCCAAATAAAATTAAGAAATGGAAGTGAAAATTGAAAACTAAAAAAAAAAAAAAAAAAAAATCAGCTGACGTATCCGTTTTGCATTGTCAAATAAAATTAAGAAATGAAAAGGGAAAATTGAAAAAATAAAAGTAAAAAAAAATCAGAAAAATAATAATCAATAAACAATTCAAGTTCTAGTTTTATAGTCAGTTTTTCTTTTAATGTTAGTAGATTTTTCTATGTGCTGTTCTGCCATTGTTTTGGAACACGGAACACGGTAACGATAACCGTTCCAAAATTTCCTGACCGAAGATCGGAGCCGATTCCCGAACCAAATTCTGGTCGACGCAAAAACACCGGTTCAACAGAACCGAAAGGCGCGAAAACACTCTGAACCGAAGTACATTGGTTGGCGCCGAAACAGGCCTCTGGGTTCCACACTGGGTAAAATCACAGCGTATTGTGAAATCCGAGTGTATTTTACGCACATATCTGGGGTATTGGGCTTGAAAAGATCTCTAGCAATGCGGACGTATTTGAGAAACTGGTCCGTTTCTTTCTTATAGTGGGAACACACGATGACGATCGGGAGCTTCCGGGCGGGAATTCCTGCCCGGATTTTCGGCACCATCATCACTTCCATATGGAAAAGTTGAAATTTGTTCAACTTGATGATGAAAGTGCAGGAAATCCGGTCGCGAAATCCTGATCGTGTGTTCGCACTTTTAAAGGAACAGAAAACTTGACTCAAAATTGACTCGGGGAGCTCGCTGACATATCAAGAATGTACCCTGAGTCGATATTGAGAGTAAGAACAATTCTGGTTACGACCATTGCAGTTTCCGGGCAGTTTCCGAGAATTTAACTTTTGAGTTAATAGAAAAAAAACAAAAGGTTTGTGTGCCGGGAGTAGGAATGGAACGCACGACCTCTTCACTACTATCCCGATACTATGGCCGAAACACGGCCAAAGGCGAACTTTTACAGTGCATAAGTCCATAATTACAGTGCATAAGGGGCAAGGGCCTGCCACTTTGGGAACACTAAGGAGGGGGTTCGAGATAACAAAGAAGGGGGGTCCTGTCGACAATAAGTCTCTGTATCGTAGTCTTACTGGCCAGCAGATCCTTTTTACCGACTGTTCTTTTTTTTTTTAAGTGACTACTTTTACGAAAAATCGCGGCGCTTCGCGCCGCCTATTTTCATTTTAATCATCAGGCCCACCTGTTTGGGGGGATGGGTGCTGTCAACCCGTTTGTGACGCTTCCGATTACAATGCCCTAGTGAAAGTCAGTGAAATAATGTTGGTTCAAAAACAGATAGCCTACTGACGTAAAATCTGTTCCTGTGTCAAACAATGTTGTTTCAAGAAGATTAAGATACATTAAATTTTGGCTGGTGATGCCTCTGCTGGTAATTAGGCTTTCGGCAATCAAAAATTAGTGAGGAGAAATTTTGAAGCTACAGACTAAATCAATTTTGATTCCTTCGCGTACCCGTAGGGGTACGCGTACCACCGGTTGGGAACTACTGACCTAGTAGGTCCGACTTATTACTATGAGCGTGTTCCACTTCCCCCCTTTAACAATAGGCTAGTAACTATATACTATTTTCGTTCCAGCCTCGTGAAAAGTTACTACGCTGACTGTTCCAACCTTTTCGAAATAGTAATTATTTGCTTACCACGCTCGGGAGCGAAGTAAGCGTGGTAATTACGAGTCTCTGTCATGTGATTGGCCGCATTGCCCTTGGCACAATATTTTGGTGAAAATAGAGAAAGGTGTTCCAGCCTTCAGAAAGCCAGAATTCGTGCCGTCATGCGTAGTGTAGGGTGGAACAAGCTCTATGCTCTAAACTGTTGAAAATGATAAGACAATGGGGGATTAAAAGAAACTAGTCCACTTGGAGCGGCTGAACTAGAATAAAGCGAGTTCAACCTTTAACCGCCACCAGGAGCGCACTATTTACAATTAAATAATTCATAATTTATGAATATTATCAAACATAATAATCACAGCTTAATCTGAAATCGGCTTGTTCAACATTACTTTCACTTTTGTATATCTTAAAAAAATGACAAATGTCAACCTGCAATTCCCAAAATCCAAGCTGATACTTTGTCCTATGAGCAACACATAAATCTCCACTTCCAAGTCCACGTTTTACTCATTTGTGTCAGTAAACTATCTGTCATATGAAAATAAACTCATTGACGTCAAGATGCGCGCTGGAAGACGTAACTTTCTTTGGCAAGGAACTAGGAAGAACTTAGCTCAGGGCCATATAAATTATTATGGAATAATATGGCTGAATTTCTCCGTTTGCGCCAGGAATTCGGTGAATATGTGAAAGATAAGCCAGGTTTATTTATGGAAAAAATACTCCTTGAGCCCAATCTGACTGGGACTGACTGACTATTTAAACAATCACTAGCATTGGATTGTCATACAATTAACAAATAACGTGTAATAACGCACTATTAAAATATTCTGATAATAAATTTGAAGATCCACAATTTACCTTCTTAAAAGTCAGTTTAGCTTTAAATATTGCGTTTGGATAAGTTCAAGTTTATTATTATTTAAGTTCAAGTTTATTATTTTCAACATTCACAAAATAAATAAAAAACAACACTTTCGCGCTGGAGGAAAAACCTATGAGGGTTTGCGTTCGAGCGAAAGTCCACATAACTACTTACCTATAAAAGGAAAAAAAGAAAAAAAAATCCAGTCTCTCTCACTCATCAATACTAAACTCCCCCCTCCCCCCGCTCTTCCCTCCGAACCTCACCTTACCCCCTCCCCCCTTTCCACACTGACCTCCCTAGCCCACCCTTCCTCCCCTAACCACCCATAACAAAATTCAACATTTATGCCCCAGAAAATAATCTTACACTACATTATTTTGACTCTGCGAAGGGCTTTTTAATTTTTTTGTTTCACCTTGGGCTCTAGTAGTAGTTATACGTTTAGAAAATGCACGACTGACCCGACAACACAAGTTCATTTCAACAAAAGCATGCATTTCAATGTCTACTGAAGCGAAGCACAAGAAATGTTCAGTTTCAGATTGTAAGGTCACTTCTGAAGAAAGCCCGCTATTGCGTGTGACACCAAAAAGATTTATTTTCAGCAAACGGTTACCGGCGCATAGAGATACGCGCTAATAGAGGTATCACAAATCCCGAAAGAAAAAGTTAATTTTACGAAAGTTGATTGTCAGGGCTGACTAACTTCAGAGATGTAGGACACAGGCTCACGCGAGGAGTACGTGCCTACAGCCTAGTCCTACAGAGCCTGACACATATATATATCACTGGCGGAGCCCAGTATCTTTAGACTAGATCAGACTCGCGTAGACTCAACATCTTTATACTTACTGTGCTGATTACAATATTTATTCTTTCGTACCACCGTCACCGTCACAGCCTCACCACTCCACGTCTTGCCTTACCACTCACCCAACTTGACATTGATTGTTTCAATAGCGGAGGAACGAAGTGACGCATTTTGATTGAAATTTTACCGAATCCTAGAACTAAGAACTCGAGCTTTAAATTACGGAACAGAAACGATTGCGTAGGAAGTAACAATAAAGGGCAGCATGAAAGACGATACGCCAACTATTAGGCGGCGTTTTGGCGAAGCCCACATGGAGAATGTATTGCCGGGCATGATTGCTGTAACAGCTTCTAAAAATTAAATCGAGCGCCGCAGGCGAAAATTAAGCAAAATCCATTTTTTTTCTTTACGCTAAAATTTAACTGTTTCTCTTACAAATTCTATCATTTACCGTTGATTAAATACCGAGACTCCAGTTCCAGACCTCTTGTTCCAGAAAACGGATGGAGCGACGTTCCGGCAGCAGCAGCAACTGTAGTTTAGTCAATATACTACCCAAAATCACAGAAAGTGAGCGCCGCAGGCGAATTTTTTTTGCTTTTTTCTGCCAAATTTAATTTCCATCCAAATTCTAGCTTTTAATGTTTCGAAATCTCTATCCTAAAACTGGCTTAAAACCCCTGTCAAATGACGCGCCCTTCCAAGAGAATATTACGAAAAGTGCTGCAGTAGGAATTTTCGAAATATTTATGATTACCATACATATTCTTTTTGGGATCCAAGATAAAAGTAAGGACTATCGATGATATCATAGATCATCTCTTTTGTCTGCGACCAGTGCTTCACTCGACCTCTTCTGAGTTTCAAGGTTCGTACTTCCGAATCCCTAACGAATAAATTACCGAATCCCATTATTATACCGAATAAGTTTACCGATAACATGTTCGAGATTCTGTATAACTACCGTATCCCGGTTATTATACCGAATTGTTTCGGTATCCAAAGACTACCTAACAATATTCATATTCGGTATACTTTCGTTGAAATTGGAACAAAGTCAGGATTCGTGGTTAACTTCCTAATCCAGGAAATTATACTGAATAAATTGCCGAATCCCAATCATGATACCGAATAATTTCGAACCAATAGCTTATTCGGGAATCTGTGTAACTACGGAATCTCCATAAATATACCGAATAGTTCCGGCATCGAAAAATTACCAAATGATTTCAGTAAATTCTCTCACCAAATTCGTGATAAATACCGAATACTGGCAATTGTACCGAATCCCGATCATTATACCGAAGAAATTTGTACATATAGCCTATTTAGGATTCTGTGTAACTACCGAATCCCCGTAAATGTATCAAACAGTTCTGCCATCGAAAAAATACCGAACAATTTTAGTTTAATTTTGGGCCTCCGGCCCAATTTTATCGAATCTCACCCCCCCCCCCCCCCTTGCGACGCCCCTACCTTTGGGTATTAAGGAGCGAGCCCGTAAGGTATTGGCTTAGTATCAAATGCCACATTTCTTTGCCTATTGAAACAAAACCAAAGATTTTGATGGGATCCCAAAAATTTAATACCTGATCCAAACAAATGGGTCTTGTAGATATCCAGTCTTCGCCAGAATCTTGACAATTTTTACTGTTAAGATTTAGAAACCGAAGAAGGCTAATGGCTAATATGACAAAACCAAGTTCAGATATTGGTTGAGCATGAATGAATGAATGTATTCCCAAAAAAAAGCCCCATGGGCCATGGTGGGACAAAATATAAAAATAAACAAGCACTCCAACTGCAATGTACCCATCCAAATATTCAACACTCAACTCATACTTCTAATACCTAAATAACTATTAAACAAACTAACACCTATCCTACCACAACATCAACCTACCACAACATCAACCTACAATAAAACGTTCACGGTGCTCCATGGCAACCTTCAGGAATCTACCCAACCGACGCAACTCTTGGAAAACTTTACTACCCATCAAATCTTTCAAAGACCTCTCTTGAACAACCTCCTTACCAAAAACTTCTCTCCTCAGATCCCCCAACTCACTACAAGAACAAACCAAGTGTTCCACATCTTCATCCATCTTTCCGCATAACGGGCAAAAATAAGGACCAGAACCGCACTTAATTCTCCCAATATATTTTCTTCTCGCACCCACCGGTAAAGCATCTGCACGAAAACTCACCATCCACTTTAGTTCATCGGGTCCTAAACCAACCTTAAGATAAAGCTCCTCCCCCCATACATTCTTTGACTGAGCATAAATCCTCAGAGAAGGGGTCGAGCTCACCTCCCATTGCCACTGCTGAATCTCCTGGTCCATTAACCTTGCCTTCACCACCCTCGTAACCTCACCCTACCTCCAACGACGGTCCAATCCCGTTATTCCATAGTTCACTTACCCCACAATCATCCAAAATCTTCTTAATCAACACCGGCCAAGATTCACGGGAACCATCTTTTAGGGACTCCAAGGTAAGCCGCCTTTAAAATTCTAACTCTAGGTAAACTCAGTATTTTCTCCCAAAAATGGACCATACTAATTAACCTCCTGCTACGGAGTGACAATAATCCTAAGTCACCTTTAATTACTAAATTACTTGTCCTGCCGCTAACTCCTAATACCCTCTTAAAATACTGGGATTGAACCATTTCAAGCTTTTCCCCCCGATGGAATCCCCATATCTCGGACATGTTGTATACATTTACTCCTAGGCTATCCGACATACCCAAATTTTCAGGCTTTTGCAGATTTTGCCAGATTATCCGTCAAGGAAATAAAAGTTGAAAATTCGATTCAGCATGTCTCCTTTATCCCGGTAGACGACTTCAGAAACAACTTTGAGCTTCAACCAAATTTCCAGTGCCGAATTCGTGGGGAATCGTTCGTCCGGCAAGAAAACTAAGTTCCGATATGGATTCAGTGAGCTTCCTTACCCCTTAACGAATATCTGATTAGCATATAAAACATATTTGTTTTTACCCTTAATCTGAAACCGCCTCTTCTGCTTCTAAACATGGGTCTAAAGGACCCATCCAAGGGTGGCACGAAGCACTCAGGACAGGGGGGGGGGGGGGGTGAGACCCCTCATTTCAGCGACTCCTGGATCGTAATATACGACTCACAAGTACCGACATAATAGAACTGTTGCCACTACGCGGCAATGGCGCATGTTCCCCACCAACAAATAATAAAGCCGGCGTAAAATTAGCTGCAATGCATCAGCTTTCGCTAAAGAGGAAAGCTTTTACAAATCAGGACAAATTAAAGCAAGTGCCGCAGGCAAATTTTTTTAAACTGCTTTTGTCTAGAAACATTCTAGCCTTTAACGTGTTTCAAATAAAAAAAAAATCCAAGCCAAATCACCAAGGAAATGACAAACCGTTCATTTATAGAGAATAGAGAATACTATGAGCGCCACAGGCGAAATTTTGTGACACGCCTATAGGAGCGGAGCGTCTTTTTGCGAACCCACTGAGAAGGAAAAAATAGCTAAAGAAATCACAAATCTGTCCGTCGAAAAAAATTACACAATATTGGCTATAGAAAACACTTCCTCGGAAACGAAACGAGGAAAACTGGTTTGCCAGTGAATTTAAAAAAAAAAACGGAATTACGGATGAAACAAACTTTTGGCCTTCGCCCTACAGGAGTTTATAGATAGGAAAAGACGTCGGTTCGCCGACGAGACTTGAGTTGCATTTCGGTACTTTCGTTTCATTGTGAAAGTACCGTGTACCGTACCGTTTTATTTGTCATTCGACAAACTGTATTTTCATGACGAAAACTAAAACAGGTATGCTACATCTGAACAATTGCAACTTAAAAACTGGTTTGCAGACTTTGTTTCGTTCTGTGTAAATACAAACCCCGATTCATTGACGAAACAAACTTTCGTCTTTCGCCGATAGAAACACTATATCTTTCCCGATGCAGCATATTCAAGCACATCTGAAAGGTTTATATCTGCGTCAATCTTCATCTGCGACCTTACCACGAATTTAGGTCCGAGTCTCAATGCGCGACAGGAGTGCTATACACAGCAAATGAAGAACATTAAGTTCGCTTTTAGAATAACTTTAACATAAGAGAGATCATTTTCGAGATCATCTCTCCCCCCCCCCCCCCCCCCCCCCCCAACTTGTCAGACAGTCGTAGCTGAATCGGCGCGAAGCGCCGCGATTTTTCGTAAAAACAGTCGATTTTTTTTTCGATTTTTCTTCCAAACAGTCGGTTTTCGAAAGTCGTTTCTTAAAAGGTCGGTTTTTCTTGAAATCCTTCGATTTTCTTGTCAAAACAGTCGTCCTAAAAAAAACTCGGTAAAGTTACCAGCCGGTCAATAATTACCTTGCTCCCCCCCAACAAAAACCTTTTTGATAGTAACGCCGCTGGTAGCATAGAGGCCAAAAATGTACCTCCCGACTAGAATGAGCTATTCCAGCGTCTGCAGAACCCCTCCTGTCCTGGGAAACGACTTTCGGGTGTATATTAAAATCTTCCTTGTCCTTTTCAAGCGTTGTTCCCAGCTCAACCTCGCTTTGTAATCGACATTTTTCTATCTGTTCTTGGCACACTTGTTTCGCGGATCTCCTGTCATTTGATTTCTGATGGCTTTTCATTATGTTTAAAAATTCTACTCCGTCTTGTTTCACTTGTAGTCAGACATAGACCAAAAACCCATGCACATAACCTTGTCTCTCACTTTTGGTTTATAAGGAATATCACTGTATTAGTGTTATCTAGTCAGACTTCACTTCAACAACTAACATATTGTAATTTTGACAGGCTAAAATCTGGAAGACCTAAGTGAGGCAGATACAGATCACATGGGAGTAGAACAGGTAGCTGAATAGCTGCCACCCTGAATCATGTCTCCAACCTAAAGGAGTTATGCAACGTGGTTTAATCGACTCGGCTGGTCTTTAGGGACGGGTTTTTGCGACTGAAGCTGGGCAGAGCCAAAAGTAACATATTTTTTTAGACGACTCGGATTGTTTTTAATTAAAATGAATGCCCGAGACCTCGGCGAGGCCAAAATAAACGACTAATGCGACTGATACCTAAGTGAAGCAGATACAAATCACATGGTCGTAGAACAGGTGGCCGAATAGCTGCCACTCTGAATCATGTCTCCGACCTAACGGGGTTATGCAACCTGGTTTAAACGACTCGGCTGGTCTTTCGGGACGGGTTTTTATGTACTGAAGCTGGGCAGAGCCAAGAGTAACAATTTTTTTTAAACGATTTAAAATGAATGCCCGGGACCTCGGCCCAGCCAAAATAAATGACTGATACCACTTCACAAAAGACAGGAGGGGGGGGGGGGTGAATAGATTAAACAAAGTGACATCACCCACGCGAAAAGCTATTGCATGCTTGAAGAAAGGGGTAGGGTAGGGACTGGTAAATGGTAAAAAATTGGTCAACACATTTTGTTAAATCGTTACCAGATGGTTGTCGGATGCATTCTGACTTTTCGACCCAGTAAATGCCGGTTGGGACTTAGAGATAATTAAACTGATCGCAAAAACTTTTCGTTTATCAATAGTATGTTCGAAAGTTGTAACAACATTGTCTGCTCACTCTATATCGACTATATTAAAACTTCACCCTAAATTTCGGGATTCAGCGTGAACTACTTGTCCGGCGTGAAAATAATTTTCAGATTCGGATTCACCATGTGTCGAACATCTAATCGACTTCAGATACAACTTTTACTTTTCCAAAATTTCCGGTTTTTACCGGATTCCGGGTGAACTACTTGTCCGGCGAGGAAATAATTTTCATATTTGGATTCAACATGTTTCATTACCCCTAAATCGACTATCTCATTAGCTTTTAAAAATATTCTTTGTCGTCCCTTAATTTGAAACCCCTCCCCACCCCTAAATATAGGGCGACAAAGCCCATCTTAAACTTTGACATATAATTTGACCCAAAGAGTCACCGTGCCCAATTTGAACAAAATATCTCAACTCCTTCGAAAGTTCTCGTGCTAACAGACAGACTGACGGAAAGACAAATAACATTTGCGATCTCATAGATATCCCTCCAAGTTCCACTTACGTTTTGGGATCCCAAAAATTGAAATATCCTTGTACCGTTTTGAAGTCCTTACACTACAGAGCCATCTATTTTACTAGATGAAATGTTCGTTTGTACTTTCTGTCAATAGATAACAGCGTAATTTCATGAAAAGGCAAAAAATTTAAAATTTATGGAATTATTAGGATGTCTAATGAGAAGTCCTGGAACAAATCGGATGTGATAACAGGATGTAGGGAAAAGTCGGAAAAGCCATTATTTGAACTCAAGTGGATCTCAGATAAAGTGAATGTCAGATGATGATCAATGAGCAAGGTTTGTAGATTTGAAAATAGAGAGTTAGGACAGTTTGGTTAAGATGGTGTGATCTGGGTGTGATCAGTTAAAAAGCTTATTGATGATTGGCTTTAGGGATATTCAAGGTATTAAAAACTTGTAAATAGTTTCTGCTGGTCTGTGATTGGTCCAAACACTCCAAAGATACGTTTCCAAATGGCGGAGATGGATTTTTCCATCTCGACTATCTTACGTTTTCAGCGTCTTTTCTTGCCAATTTCGACCGTAAAGACGCTCTTATTACCGGCGTTATTACCAGGAAGGCCCGGGCATGGCACTGGCTAGGGAAACGGGAGCCGTACTTTATGTCCTACGGGCTACGGAACCGGTAGTTCTCACGGAAACCAAACCATATGAGCTACGATTCCGGGATCTGACGTCATTAACTAACGGAAACTTGTATGTGCTGGCTCCCGTTCCGGTAGTAAATGAAAATAGCTCACGGAAACTTCATCGTAACGGCTTCTCGTCCGGTAGTCTCACGGAATTATGTACTCAGAAGCTAGGGAGCCGGTAGGTGATACCGGAAACTATATAATTGGAGCTTGTGTTCCGGTATTGTTTACATGGGGTATAGAGCTCACAGAACAGTTTGGATGAGAGCTAGGATGCCGGGATTTTCATTGACTTAGAGAAAATAGCATGGGGAAAAATCCACTACCGGAACCCATATATTGAGAGCTAAGGTACCGGTAGCAACTACTATTTGGTTGAAAATGACCAGCTCACGGACACAGACGACTATGGGCCGACCGGAACCCCAGCTACTATTTGGTTGAAAATGACCAGCTCACGGACACAGATGACTATGGGCTAGGGTTCCGGTAGGAAACAAAAATTGAACTCACGTACCCATGTCAGTGCAGACTAGGAAACCGGAAGTGTATAATTTTAACTCACGGAACCGAACTTCTGCGGGCTGGGGTTCCGGTAGGGCCAAAAAATTAAGATTTTTGAACTGGATTCCGTGAGCTGTACCGGACTCAAAGTCCATATTGACACGTGTCCGTGAGTTTATAATTTTAATTTTTGGCACTACCGGAGCCCCAGCCCGCAGGAGTTGGGTTCCGTGAGTTAAAAACATTCACTTCCGGTTTTCTAGTCTGCACTGACATGGGTCCGTGAGTTTTTTGTTTTTTTTCTCACTACCGAAACCCTAGCCCATAGCCATCTGTGTCCGTGTGTCCGTCAATAGTGTTTGCTACCGGTACCTTAGCTCTCAATATATGGGTTCCGGTAGTGGATTTTTTCCCATGCTAATTTCTCTAAGTCAATGAAAATCCCGGCATCCTAGCTCTCATCCAAACTGTTCCGTGAGCTCTATATCCCATGTAAACAATACCGGAACACAAGCTCCAATTATATAGTTTCCGGTATCACCTACCGGCTCCCTAGCTTCTTATTACATAATTCCGTGAGTCTACCGGACGAGAAGCCGGTACGATGAAGTTTCCGTGAGCTATTTCCATTTACTACCGGAATGGGAGCCAGCACATGCAAGTTTCCGTTAGTCAATGACGTCACATCCCGGAATCGTAGCTCTTATGGTTTGATTTCCGTGAGAACTACCGGTTACGTAGCCCATAGGGCATAAAGTACGGCTCCCGGTTCCCTAGACAGTGCCCCGGGCATAGCACTTGACAAACCATGCCAAATGCTGGATATTCTCGGATATTCTAACCTAATAAAATATTGATGAGTTTATTGAAGCTCAGAAATCAACCAATCAGATGTCGTCGGTAGTGGGTAGGTCTTTGTTGGCATACCAACAGGTATCCAGCGTCTGGCATATGGTATCCACCATTAAATATAGGGTATACCAACGCTAGATCTAGCCAACGTATGGTAAAGGGTATCCAAAAATCATGGGTTTCTGGTTGAGTGGGGTAGGCCACCAAAATAGCTGTGTTTATTTGAATGTTTGCTAACTTTGAACAGTGCCATTTTCATGCACATCCTGTGAAAAAATTTAGCTACCAGTTAGCAGAAGCGGCTAGTTAAGGGCCCCTGAGAAACCTGATTAGCTGCTTTGGGTCTTCATTGCCTTCATGTATATTGACGTATTCAACACGCCATTTGGCCCCAAGCCACGATATGTGTTGATCTTTGAAATAAACTGAAACTGAAACTCATTCCACCGTTATAGCCTAAAACTGCACTGTTCAAATTTAAGTAACTGCTCAACTTAATACACCTCTATTGTACTGGGTAGATTCTCATTGGAATGGCTGAACTTAAATCCTGTTTTATGCGTAGCCTATTATTAGTTTGTTTTAGTTTATTATATTAGTTTGTTTATGGCATACTGTTTAGCATAATTGTGGAATAATTTCCAAGCATTTCTTCATATCTAGCTTACATTTTCTTCAAAGTTCTTAAAACCACATATAAAGGGTGATGCTAGCAAGATGCTAGGCACGTTTCTAGGCATCTATGTTTGGATAGGCATGCTTATTAATGGGGCTTAAGACTCATTTTCCCACAACAATGACTGGCTTTACCACAGAAATGGTCAAATGGTTGAAAATGGAACTATGGAAAGTTAAAATTGTAGCCCATCTGACCTTCTGCATTGGGCACCCAAAATTGGGTCAGGATGCCCATGCGTTTCAGATACCATGATTTAAAGGCATAAATCCAAAATTACGAATAGGACCAAAGGACCCAGGGTCACTTTTGCCAAAAGGGTCTCGATTACAGATGAATTTCTAGCACCCTTAAAGTGCGCATCATCACAGCAAAGTGCCAAACAGAAATACTTTTTTTACCAAACGATACATTCTCGCAAGGCCGTATCCAGGGGGGGGGGGGGTTAGGGGTTTGAAACCCCCGGCACATACAACAATAATCATTTTTATAGGCTTTTCTCTCTGATCTATGTGTTTTTTGTACTTTTTTGTTCGACCAGCAGGCAAACCTAGATAAGAAAACAAGAGCTGCAAGCTCATATGGCACTTGCAAGGCTGGGTCAGAGGATGAAAGTAGGAACTCTTCAGTTTGTGGGTTTGTTCTGATTATTTGTAAGCAAAACCCTTGAGATAAGCGGTCCTTGGAAATCACGAGAACGTATCGTTTGGTAATACATTTGGCTGTGATGATGCGCACTTTAGGGGCGTTAGAAATTCATCTGTAATCAAAACTCTCGAAGCAAAAATGATGATGAGCTCATCGGGAGAATGAAATGTATATTTTAATCAAAAGTATCATTTGTACTTTAAGAAATTCAGTTGTAAGCAAAACCCATGAGGCAAAAATATTCTAATCATGTCAAGTCTCTAATGTTCAAGTTTCATGGTCCTAGCACATCTGGAAGTACTTTAACTGGTGATCACCGGAATTCCGAACCCCCCTTCCTCCCCCCACAGTGCTCGAACCCGATCCACTTCTGTCACTGATAAATCTAGGGCTTGTGCTTGTTCTTCCCACCAAGTTTCATCCCAATCGCTCTACTCTTAGCGTGTCACAAGATTTACGGCTCCCCCCCCCCCCCAACAATATTCGGATCCGGTTCGGACTTCACATGGGACATCCGAGACACGAGGTCTTTCCAAATATCAAGTTTCATTAAGATCTGATCACCCGTTCCAAAGTTATACGTACCTCTAGATTCCAGATTCCCCTTCCCTCCATTCCCCCCACGGTGGTCGGATCGGGGAAGTGACTATTTTCAAGTTAGTTTGGTCGGGTCCCTGGTACGCTTGCCAAGTTTCACTGTCCCAGCCCACCTAAAAGTAACTTAACTCCGTATCACCGGAATTCCGCCCCCCCCCCCCCCCTCTAACTCCCACCCCAGTGCACGAATCCCGTCCGTTACTGCCAATGATGTACCTAGGGCTTGTGCTTGTTCCTCTCACAAAGTTTCATCCCGATCCCTCCACTTTAAGCTTGTCATATGATTTCCGGTCCCCCCCTGCGCTCCCCCCCCCCACATTCATCGGATTCGGTTCGGACTTGAAATGAAACATCTGAGACATGACGTCTCTCCAAATATCAACTTTCATTAAGATCCGATAACCCGTTCGAAAGTTATGCATGCCACTAAATCCCGGATTCCGGCTCCCCTCCCTCCCCCCACGATGGTCGGATCGGGCAAGGGAATATTTCCAACTTAGTTTGGTCGGGTCACTAATATGCCTGCCAAGTTTCATCGTCCTAGCATATCTGGAAGTACCCTAACTCGCAAACACCGGACTAACCGACCGACCGACCGACAGACAGACAGACCGACGGAAAAGTGATCGGTATATGGCACTTGGCCGGAAGGCAAGTGCCATAAAAAAAAACGAAATAAATTCCTGGATACGGGACTGCATTCTCGTGATTTCCAAGGATACATCGTTATTCTTATCTGAGGGGTCTTGCTTACAAATGATCACATTCAAAACCACGAATGGGTTTCCAGCTTTTGTTTTCCTAGTAAGTATTCTTCTGTTGACCATTATTAGCCAACCAGCAACTTTCTTCATCTCAAGGGCTTCTTGTATTTTTGATGGATTGTAGTGCAGGTTGCAAAGGTTTTTCAGGAAAGTGTTTTCATATCGATGTTGTTCAGATGCTGGGTATAACCTTGGTATAACCAAGAACGAATAAGATGCAAACCAAGGTGTGTAACCTTGAGTAACCTCTTTGGTCCCATGCACCGACATACCGAGCGTGTTCCACCCTACTTACCGTAGTTACTACGCATGACGTCACGAATTCTGGTTTTTTGCCGTCAAGGCTGGAACGATTTTTCTATTTTCCAGCAGGATTTCACGCCAGGGGTGAATCCGACCAATCACGTTACAGAGATGCATAGTTACTACGCTTACTACGCTCCCGAGCATGGTAAGTAAATAGTAACTATTAGTTACTATTCCGACAAGGTTGGAACGGTCAGCGTAGTAACTTTTCGTGAGGATGGAACGGAAATAATAACTTATAGTAACTATTGTTAGAAGGGTGAAACACGCTCACCATGACAAAACTGAGGAGAGATGTAGAGCTACTTGCTGAACTTTAGAGTTCACGCCCGGCTACTTCTCTCTTAGTAGCTGCGTACTGAGAAGAAAATACCATAGCAGGCGCGTATTGCATTGTCCAAATACTCTTGATGACTATAGTTGCGTTTTTGATCGAAGTTTGAAGTTACCTCCAACCTCAAAGGTCTTTGTATAATTACCGTTTTTGGTCGCCGGTCACAGTTCCTTCGTCCTTCAAACTCTGACGGTCGAACTTCGTGAGCTAGATAGTTCGAAGTTTGCTTGAATCGTCGAAGAAACGTCAACCGGGCAAGGATCGCCGGAGTCGTAAAAATACTAATTGAGCTAACGGTGAACTTCGACGGCCTTCGAAAACGAAAATTAAGCAACCGGCTAAGCGAACGGCGAACAAAACTTCGATCAAAAACGCAACTTATCTCTCCTTGCCGGCCTCTCCGGGTATCTAGCGGAAGAAAGGCAGAAGTGGTGTCACAGCTGCTGCCAAAGATTGCGGTGATTGATTGACAAAGGATCTGAGTCGTTGAGTTTGAGTCGTACGGACACGCTTACTTCTTCTTCCTGAGGATCGCTGGCGCATATAGGGTATAGGTATAATGAGCTGAATAGCGCTATTCGTGAAGTTTACGTCTTAATAAACGCGCCTGTTCAAATAGGAGCTCAATAGGTTCTTGCTGATGCAGCATTCGGTGTTGCCATGCTGATACAGTTTTTCTAGCTTCTAAAGATCAGAAAAAGTGTTTTTAAAGGAACAGAAAACTTGACTCGGGGAGCTAGCTGACATATCAAGAATGTACCCTGAGTCGATATTGAGAGTAAGAAAAATTCTCGTTACGACCATTGCAGTTTCCGGGCAGTTTCCGAGAATTCAACTTTTGAGTTAGTAGAAAAAAAAGCAAAAGGGTTGTGTGCCGGGAGTAGGAATCGAACGCACGACCTCTTGACTAATGTCCAGATGCTTTAAGTATTGTCTTTTCTGTTTTTTCTTGTTAATTCCCGTAAGTCAAAGAATTAAGGATGTAAACTAGATCACAATAAACAAACACCGTAAATTATACTAAATTCGTTATAGTGATTTCTTGAAGATTCTGAAACTGAGCTACAGGAGTGTTGCATGAAGCTGCCACCCTAAACTCCTATTTTGGGGAAATGACTTAGGGAAAAAGAGTAAAGGTTGAAATAAAATTCAGTGGAGTATCCTGAAAGGAAGCTTAGAACCTTCGCTTTCTGCGGGTACCATAGTTTACTTGTAATTGTTCAAGACTAAGCTGGAGAACACAAAAGAATATAGGCACCTAAGTGATCATGAAGTCGCCCACTTTGCTGAAAATGGTATTTTGCTACATGGTGAAGTTAGAAGCCAGCTGTTTGGTCAGAGAGGTTCCTTGACCTTTTGCATATAACAAAATTTGCTGTTTTCTTGGAATTTGCATGATTTTTCTGGGGGTGGCAGCTTCATGATCCAAGGTGGCAGGATCATGTACCATGGCCAATTGGGGGGTGGGCGGTGCCATAGTAAGGGCAGCTTCAATGAACACTCCTGTAAATAATATTCAGCTTCCGAGACCAAAAGATGTCAAACTTGCCGATGACTTCTTCTTCTGACACATCTAAAAGTCCACATGGTGATATACTTAGTAGTTTTAATCCTCTTACACACCACTAGATCTTCTCGAAGGTTCTAGTACTCTTTTCACCAGTTTCAGGAGATCAATGAATAGTTAATTAGCAACCTCGTATTGGCGTTTAGGAGTGGATTGTGTTCAAGTAATTTGTGGAAAACGTTGGCTATCGTGAGGGTTTTGGGGAAAACAAAGGTAACAGTGTGTTCGTAAGAATCCGACCCATCGATAAATGATGGTATCTCCCACCTCGTAGGCCCACGTGAATCAAAGGCTTTAACATCTTCACAAATAATCCAACAAACCTCCGTCTTTGGTCCCGTGCACATGGTTGCCAAAACATCTACAGAGTGCCTTTTGGCCCAAAACAGAGAGTGAACTGGGAGTGAGATTTTATTGACGAAATAACGTGAAATGGTAACTTTTGGTGGGAATCGCCTCTGCAAAAACCATCTTAATTTTATTTTCACGAAAAAACGTGAAATAGTCAGTTCTTTTCGAAATCTCTGCTACAAGACACATTTGCGCGTAATCTGAAATAGAGTGACTTTTATGTCCTACGAAGGGCAAGAGTGACAAAAACAAAATAGAGTGACCATTGGCCATATTCCTGTTCAGCGCTTCCAAGCGGACTAGTTTCAGTTAATCCCCCTATGCCTCACCGTCAGCACTTGGATCAGACATGGCAAAATAGATCCAAATAGTGAGTGGAAAACCTGTCATCTGTGTCCCAGGTAATGGAGGTTTTGCATATGTTTTAGCAGTAGAAAGGGAAAGCGACCCACTACCCTGTGGATTCGACTTTTTACTATGTCTACACAAGTGTTGGTTCGACACTTAGAGTAGTAAAAAGTCGAATCCATAGGGTAGTGGGTCACTTTCATTTTCTGCTGCTGAAACATATGCAAAACCTCCATTACCTGGGCCACGGATGACAGGTTTTCCACTTACTAACCTGTGGATCTATTTTACCATGTCTGATCCAAGTAATGACGGTGACGCATGGAGGGATTAACAGAAACTAGTCCGCTTGGAAGCGCTGAACAGGAGTATGGCCAATTCAAACTATCGTGGGACATGTGACAACCCTGCCCGTGCAGCGACTATACGTCCCTCATAAAATCCGATGACGAATTGCCGCCAGACGCGCTCGAGGAGCAATAACAATCGCACGTGAGATCTTAGTACAAGTTATCAGAAGGGCGAATAAGCGACTGAGGCCGCCGCTTCATATATCGGTCGCGTATCAGCCCTGTGAAAAAGTCAGCCAGCACTCAGCACTGAAGTCGGAAGCCAGAAATGACAAACTTGACAGAACAGAGTTGGGTAAAGCAAAAATAGAGGAAGAGGGACCTTAAACAGTTTTAAACATGGCTAGGCGCAAGAGGAATTGAAGATAGCTAAAGAAACCTGGGTAAACGTACACCAATAAGTAACGTGTTATTAGTTGCGTTTTTGATCGAAGTTTGAAGTTGCCTTCAACCTCAAAGGTCTCTGCTTAAATACCGTTTTTGTTCGCCAGTCACAGTTCCTTCGTCCTTCAAACTCTGACCATCGAATTTCGTGCGCTAGCAAGTTCGAAGTTTGCTTGAATCGTCGAAGAAACGTCGACCTGGCAAGGATCGCCGGAGTCGTAAAAACACTACTTAAGCAAACGGTGAACTTAGGCGGCGTTCAAAAACGAAAACTAAGCAACCGCCGAACAAAACTTCGATCAAAAACGCAACTATTGTTTTCTTGGCAATAGCGCACCTAGCGGCCAAAAAGGAACTAATCTGAGAGGAATTTTATAGCTGCGTTCGTTGCACTCCGGGCTGTCACTGGTGTTTAGTCACCAGTGTCCGGTTCTTCCCTTAAAACGCGTTCTTTTGGTTCACCGGTGAGTTGATGAAAACCGGCTAAGTCCTCGCTGAAGCCGGGCTCACGAGCAGGTTCTGGTTAGTCCGCACTGGTGAGATAAAACCGGACACTGGTTAGTTCAAAAACGGGTTAATTGACTGGTGAGAAGTCACCGGTGGATGCAAAAACGGCTTATAAGAAAAACCGGAGACCACCGGTGAGAACTCCCGTGACAAAGACCGCATCTTATGAGGGGCTCATGGATACCCCGACAAAACTGAGCTAGAGGTATTTGGTGAGATTCGACCTGCTAACCGTCTGCTACCCTCTTCGTCGTTGCGCGTATCAGAGGAGTTAGTGCAGGAGGCGCGCTGACCCGCTCTCCAGCGCGTCCCGACAACCAATCGGCTTTTACTTTGGAAATTTCTTCTTCCGGGCTTTACTGCGATATAGCTGTTTGTCGAGGTAACAAATTGCCAGTACCCAGTGTTTTGCGCATCTATACATAACATGGACGAAAATGACTGTATTGAAAAATTCCCAATAAAGACCACATCGCTTTCTGATACACTACATTCGTACAACTAGATGCTGCATTACACGCATGTTAGTTACTCACCATATTTATAATTGTTTACAAATAGGCTTAGCTGCAAGATGACAGTCTGTTCCTTCGTGAACTATCGGAAGGGGATACTGGAGAAGCACGTTTATACTTTAGTTGCGTTTTCAGCAATTAGCAGGTTGAACTCGAATCCTAACACGCTGCGCTATCAACCATTTTTAGCGCCCCTGTTTTGCACAAGAGTTCCTGGCACAGGATTTGATACTCTACCTAGTCCATTTGTGTTTGGATTCCGTGTTGAGCTCGACAGAAACACGGGAGCTAAAAACGCTTGAAGCCACAGGATCCACACTGGATGCGCTCAACGGCATTTGACGAACACGGGTTGTCGAGCAAGCCTGAAAACGCAACTTTTGTAACTTCACTGTAAAAGTCTCTCCGAGTAAGGATTAAAGTTAACTGCAGTATTTACTACTGGCATCAATCTTATCTCTACAGGGATAAGATTGTTCCGAATTAGAGATAATCTTATCTCAGTCGAGACCAGATTAATCCCAGTACTGCAAGATTTGTTTTAAGGTGTTCTTGCTAAATTCAATGCTTCTGTTCAGACGAAGTTTACAACTAAAACAGGAAGAAATAAGTATACGAAGTAGCCAAACATAAATCGTTGATACGATCGAACTTTTAAAAGGTTGGAAATAGTGTTGCAGTAATAATAGTCCTTGAAATTAAAAAAAGGAGACTGGGGTAAATTTCTCTGCCTGAAATAACAGAAACTGTTCGCAGAGGTAAGCTGAAACGTTATTCAGAGCTTTGAAATGAAGAGTTGAGTAAAAACCTCTGAAACTAGATTTGATTATTTGGCTAGCCCGACGACAAGTTTATCTCAAAACTGTAGTACCAAGTTGTACGAAAAGTAGCATGCAGTACCAACTGATGCTAGTGAGCTACTACATGCTTCTACCTCAAGGCTACCGTGTTACTGCATACTACTATATGCTACTATTAGCAAAGACTGGATGCTACTATAGCAAGACATCCCGATGAAAAATTTGTAGCCTGCGTAGTAGTACGAAAACGTTGCATGTAATACTATGTAATAGCAAAGAATACTATCATTTAATGTGCCTCAGACTGGTCCAATCTTATGTAGTAGTATCCAGTAGCGTCCTGTCTTGCCATAGTAGCATCCAGTCTTGCTAATTGTAGCATATAGTAGTATGCAGTAACACGGTAGACTTGACGTAAACGCACGTAGTAGCATCGTTAGTACTGCATGCTACTTTTTCGTCCTACTTCATAGTACTATTTAGAGATAAATTTTTCATCGGGAGGATGCTACTGGATACCACTACTTAAAATTGGACCAGTCTGAGGCACATTAAATGATAGCATTCTAAACTATCACATGTAAATACATGCAACTTTTTTGTTTAGCTACGCTCGCTAACAATTTTTGATCGGGGAGGTAGGCTAGGCCATCCTGAAGATTCTGGTTATGGTATTATTTTCCCGGTTCCTGCTTTAAAGTTCAAACTCGCATACTATAGCCTACTACTAGTTTAAGTTCATCAAGTTCAAACGTGTATTCAGAGCTTTTAGCCGAAGACGAAGACCTCAGAAACTAAATTTATTTTACCTGAAAATTCTAGTTTCCCTATTGTCCGGATTCCTGCCGGACTTGGCCGCGTCTTGCTTTTCACAAGATGATCCATCAGATCTATCCTAGGCTTACACAACATCTGATCACACACACAAATAAAGATACTAGTAAAATTCTTTACTTAAAGAGTACCGTTCTCAAGCAGCGTTTTCTTTTATTTGTATTCCTCATAATCAGTCCTGTTTCCCTAAAACGCCTTCTGCTTTTTCCTGTACTAGTGTACTAGTTATGACGTTAGCAGGGGCGTCACGTATGGGGGGGGGGGGGGGGGGGAGACAACCCCCCCCCCCCCAAAATGTTGTCGGTCAGTCGGTAAAAAATAGCCGAGTCCGGAAGTGCCGCGATTTTTCGTAAAAACAGTCGATTTTTTTCTTGGAAAAAGTCGTTTTTTCTGAAATCAGTCGATTTTTCGTCAAAACAGTCATTTTTTCTGCAAAAACAATCGGTCAAAATGGCTAGCCAGTCTGTAAATACCTCCCCCCCCCCCCCCCCCAAAAAAAAAGGCGTTGGGACTGGGAACTGCTCTCCAATGAACTTTTGATTTTAACAATGCTGTCCAACAGGAAAGGGAGTGTACGCCGACACATCGTAAACTCGGACTTCAAGGAGTTGATTCAGAAGCATTTTCGAATTTAGTATGTCTAAATCTCCCAAATTAATATAGCGTTTACACGGATGAGAAATCCCGTCGAGCAGAAAGGATTTCTGGTCGACTCGAAAGCATTTCGTTCGTGAAGAAGACTAGAAAAAAGTCTAGTGGGACGAGAATCCTTTCATGATGAAACGGAATTCCGGTCTACTTGAAAGGAATCGCGTCGGCGGCACTGGTAAAAAGACAAAAAAAAAAGGCTAGCCAGCTTTTGAGAGCAGCAGTCATTAGCACTGATGTCATAAATGCTCTCAAAACATTTTTTGTATTAGCTAGTGAATTTATTTTTGTCAGATTTTCTGATTTGGAGATTTTTGTTTCCCCTCAGTGTGGAAACATAATCTCGTCACCAAGACAGGATTCTGTTCAAGTTTTCCTGTACTTGTAAACGCTGCATAAGTTGCTATTCCATACCGTGATCTTATCTTTAACATATCCTGGGAGCATCTAGTGGTGCAGTTAGTAAGTACACTAGATGGCGCTGTCAGAATATCTCCCAGTAGAAAGATCAAAGAGAAACACAAACAAGTTAAAAACAAACAGCTAAACGTTTGGCAGTCTTTCGACACCTTGTTTTGAATTTTTACCCAATTTCTGCTTAGGGAATCCGCGATATTTAAACTACCCCCCCCCCCCCCCCGCTCTGAACTTGGTTTTCTCAGATGATTAGCTATTTGGCCTTATCTGTTGCTGAATTTTAATATTAATACTGTTCAAGTAGTCTGACGAAGACAAGACCCAATTGTCTGGATCAAATATTGACTTTTTGGGATCCCATCGAAACCTTTGGTCTTGTTTTCTTCTGATGGGGTGTCTTCCCCTGGGGTAAGGTGCAGGAAGGTAATTGGTTATTTTTTTTATTTTTATTTTTTTGAGAGGTTAGGTTGTGTCTGATAGTAGATGTAGATGTATTATTTTTAAAATGTAAAGATTGCGGTTCTCGGCGTCCTGAAATGGACTGAGTGTTTTTATTATTTGCGATTTATTTTCTTATTTATTATTAAACCCACTGAACTTGAACTTGAAGTAGGTTGGATTAGTACTATAGGTCAAACGGATCCTTCAAGGAAAAGCGCCGTGCGGAACAGTGAAACAGGACTGAACTGAGGTCAGTAAATAAAACGCTGCTTTATACTGCGAACAAGCGATCGAGGTCGGATGGTCGCGGACTGAGGAATTTCGGTAGCATCTTCAGTTCCGTACGGAAAAATTGAGATTTTCAACTTCATGGTGAAGGTGGAGAAAAACCGGCAGGTAATACTGATCGTTTTTTCGCAGCATTACTTCCCCTACGGCTCTTGTCTCTAGCCTATATTTCCTCTATGTTACATAAAATTGTACTTTCCAGGACAAAACCGCACTTTCCACTAAACTAATAAAGCAGAAAACAAAGAACTAAAGTCAGGTCATTTGGTACATTCGCGTTTCACCAGGCCAAAAAAAAACGAAAAATATTTCGTGATATCACAATTTATCTCTTCAGTTTTACCATCAAAATCATCAGCTTTTAAACATCACTCATGCCAAGCACGTTGGAAATAAAAGTTTCCGACCCCCAGGTGCTTGGACATTGGAGATGGTCTGGCGTTTTCAAGAAACAATCCGTTTGGTATATATAAGAGCAACAATAGAATCGGGGAAAAGCAGAAGTTAGTTGTCAATTTGTTATCCGAACATGTAATCGGTTTTGGCCCTCTTCCTTCCTTCGTTCGAGGGGTAAATTCTGTTGGGGTGTTTAGTTTTGCATCCCGGTGTTATTCTGAAATAATACATAAAACGGATACGTCAGCTACGATGTTTTAGCAGCGATATTTCGGCCCTTCACGGCAAGTGTTTGTTTCCCGACGTTGACCCTGAAGATTGACAGCATGACGAGGACCCTTGCCAAGAAGGGCCGAAATATCGTTGCTAAAGCATCGTAGCTGACATATGCTTTATTTCAAAATATGTTTCAAAGTCAGCTTGGGCTCAAGGACTATTTATTTCGTGGAAGTTTCGAAATATGTAGAGAAAACAATTAGATTTCGTATAGACAGATTAGTTTAATATGGAGAAGGTGTAACCGGTTTGTTCAACATATTCCCTTTGCTGTATGGCATTTTGGCTGAATAATATTGTTAATATTGTTTTCCTCGCTGGAGGATCAATATTTTTTCTTAATTTATCTTTTCGTCTTTTTTCCTAATTTTAGCGGCCCATGGGGTGCGTAACACGCGCACTTGAAAGCGCAAGTTAGAATTCCAAGGATAGGCTCACGGTAAGATACAAGGAAATTCGACCGGATTTTTTCCTGGCGGAAATTATAGCTTCCATATATTCAAATTACTGAAATATATTCAAAATATTCAAATTTTTTAAAGTCAGCTTGGGCTCAAGGAATATTTATTACAGTTTGCAAAAAAAACTCGGCCTAATTCTGTTTTGGCCGGAATTGTACAACATTTCAGGTACAACCGCGTTTGATATAATTGCTGACATAAATCTGGCTGGCTAGATTCTCCGTAAGAACTAGTTGTGTTTCTAGAGTAGGCGCACACTAAAGAACGAAACGATATTTGTGTTTTCTAGTGAAAAAAAATCTGGTCGAATTTTTGGGCAAGATTTCATTTTTGGCCGCAAAAAAATCAGGACAGTGTGAAACAGCCTTGAATAAGCATTTTCTGGAGCCTGGCAATTTTATTTTTAATGTTTTCAGTAGGTTCGGGAAGATTAAATTCTAAATACAAAATAAGAAAAATCTGAAAACATAAGAGGAAACAGTCGTTAAGATCATTTTTCTGCACTAGTTAAGATCAATTTGCTGCAATAGGGATTTAGCCTTCCATCTAAACTTCTTTATTTTTTTTGTTGTATATGTTGTGGAATACTGCCCTCGTTGGCTACCCCCTCCCCCCCCCCCCCCGTTGGCTATCTATAATCTGTTTCCAACCTGTTTTGTTTTGCCATGCGATCACCTAAGCCAAATTATCAGTGGTAGACTAACAGGTACTCTTCAGGAAGGATTTTTTTGTTGTTGCTAATTTGCAGAATTTAAAATTTTCTGTTCTTTTTCCTCTTCCGCCCATCATTCAGACAAACACGAACTTTTGCATCTTCAATCCACTATCATGTTTTCATTCAGACAAATCAAAACAAAACATACTCTTTCTTATCATTGATTAGGCCTAGCCTTTATAAGCCTATCAGCGTGTTCCACCCTAATTACCGTAGTTACAACGCATGACGTCACGGCTTCAAGGCTGGAGCTTATTTTTTGCCAATATATCACTTCACGAGGTAATCCAGCCAATCGCGTTACAGAGACCACAGTTACCACGCTTACTACGCTCCCGAGCATGGTAAGCAAATAGTTACTATTTCGAGAAGGTTCGAACGGTCCGCGTAGTAACTTTCGTGAGGTTGGAACAGAAATAGTAACTATTAGCTACTGTTGTTAGAAGGGTGGAACACGCACTAGGTTGAGCCTATAGGCCTAGCCTTTATTGCATTACTATAAACAAGACGCCCTTAGAATCTGAATTTTGAGAGTTATTGGAATTTCCTCTAATTAATGACTAATCCGTAACAACTTTGCGTTGTAACCGTCATAACAGTGACCGGCTTTCCGATTAAATTAGCCTACACGAAATTCCCAATTGAAATCTTTTCAGATTCTAAGCCACGCCCGCTAAATCTACATATAGATTATTGGCAGTGCTTTTGGGTAGCAATAAAAATAAGCATTGAAAAGCAAACAAAAACGGTTCTATTTACTTTTCTTATCTAATTATCTTGAAGATAACCTATTTTTGGATCAAAATAAGAGCAACAATGATTCTTTAAGAGTGTTTTTTGGAAGACGAAACAACTTGTAATCTTGCAAATTTTGAGGTAACACATTGTTCTGGCCTTTACCAGCTTCCGACCGTATCGTAGGTAGCATCAACCGAGTTTCACCTCTAGCCGTAAATCGGACGACTTAAGAAGGGTCAATTTGCCTCCATTTTTTTTAGTCGCCTGTTTTCTCATGGTCGTGAATTTACGACAGACGCGGAACTAATCTGTTACCCCATGATCTGCAAAGAAAAATTATCAGTGATAGAATATTTTGCAACATATAATTGCAATTAATACCAAGGGCCCATGATCTTTTTTTTTTAGCAGTCATTTCACATTCTTTTGTCGGCCAGAAGTACTCCTTCAGACTAAACTCAGTTCAAATCACATTTGGAGGCGTTAAACAGGCGTGCCAGCTAAGATTTGCTTTAGCGATACTTCGGCCCTCCTCATCGAGGGTCCTCGTCAGGCTGCGTCTAGGAGTCCTTTTCCAAGAAGGGGCGAACACTGCTAGAGCAAAACTTCGCTGACTGTTACATTCATCGCGGATACTTTAATTGGCTTGCAATGTTCTTTACCCGTACTTTTTGTCTACTGGTCTCCACACTGTCAGAAGTGTCATAACAGAATAACACGAGGATGCGCGGTTTCAACAGATAATGCGTAACAGATAAAACTTTTGATGTTATCTGTTATGTTTGAAAACGTTATGCATGAAATGTAATGCATAACAAGCTTTGTTAGGAAGAGCCAAAAAAGCATCTACTGACTTTATTCTTTATCGTCATGATGTCGGAAAACTCAGCAGATACTTTTTGGCGGTTTCTGGGTTCTTCCTGATGGTAACGCTTATTATGCGTAACATTTTGAAACACAAGAGATAACATCCGAAGTGTTATCTGTTATGCATTATCTGTTGAAACCGCGCATCCTCGTGTTATCTGTTGTGAAACTTCTGACAGTGCAGTGGCGCTGTTAGCGACTTCGCTATCCCCAAGCGGAGCCCTTTGTTTCCGCCAGTTACCGTCACTGTAAAAAGTTTCTCCGTATAAAGATTAGAGTTAACTGCAGTATTTGCTACTCAGATTCATCTTAGATCTATTTGGTATTAATCTTATCTGCGTAAAGATCAGAATAGTCCGAGTAGCAGATACTGCAGTTAAGTTTAATCTTTATACGGAAAAACTTTTTACAGTGCTTTCAGAAATCTCATAGCAGATAACACAAGGATGCGCAGTTTCGATAGATAATACTTAGGACGTTACAGTGCTTTCAGAAATCTCATAGCAGATAACACAAGGATGCGCAGTTTCGATAGATAATACTTAGGACGTTATATGTTATGTTTGGACTGTTATGAGAGCCGAAGCACAGCTGAAAAATAGTCTGCTGATATATCTGTTCATCATCGTGACTTCCGAAAACTCAGCAGATGCTTTTCAGTGTTTTTCCAGCTCTTCTTGGTAATTCTTGTAACGCATAACCAGGCCCATATCCAGGAATTTATTTCGGTGGGGGGGGGGGGGGGGGATCGCCTGCTGGTCGTACAAAAAAGTACAAAAAACACATAGATCAGAGGGAAAAGCCTATACAAATCGTTATTTTTGTATGGTTCGGGGGGGGGGGGGCTGGATACGGCCTTGCGCATAACATTCAATTGATAAAAAATGCTGTCTGTTGAAGCCGCCACCTCGTGTTATCTGCTATGAAACGTCTGACAGTATAACAGCCGTTGCTACGAGAAAACTAGTGGTGCGAGAACAAAGCAAATTCAGTTAAAATCATGAGCCCTTGCTGATATTCGATAAGATAAATCTGAACAAACAGTAACCTCAGCGTTAGCATCTAGCAAAGACAGCACAAATCCACGTCTCCTAGAGGTCTGACGCACCGGGGTACCTGGTATCCGCCACCGGTTCTTGGGGATCTGCATTTGCTTATATGCAACATTTCCTAAATATTCCTAAATACTCAAGCTAAAAAAAAACTCTAAGCACTACGGTCACAGACCCTGTATTTGTGGAAATAGCCCAACTTGATCATCACGTCATTTACGCACGAATTCCTTCACTAGATGTCGTGAATCGTCGGCATAGCCCACGGCTGTGCCTTAACGTTAGTGCTAGGCGACTGTTCCCCTGTTAAGGTAGATTTAGTGTCTAACATTTCTTTAGCGTAGAGCTTAGTTCAGATGTTTAACTCTATGAATTTGTAAATGGCCAGTTGTTCCGTTTTTCTACTCTGCCCTCCCAGAAAGTCAAAGATATTAGAACTCGACTGAATCGAGACGCCGGGGTCAAAAACGACGACAGACCTTGTTATGTGTCCGTTCTGGGATATCAACCAAACTTGACGGGGTATAGGTGACCGTCTGTCTTTGAGCCCCGCAAATTTCGTAGCAATCATGACGTTAAGAATGTTTTTGCCATTTTGGGAGATGCTGTATCTTGGACAGAGTAGATCTTCGGTCTGGGTATAGTAACGATGCATTTTGGGCTAAGTTCCACAGTCAGGACTGAATCAGGTCCCACAGCGAAATCGGGTACCGGTCAATGTCCATTTCACTCTCAGCGCCGAAATTGTACTTCACAAATGTTCAGTCCAAAATTTGCCTATCGGCAGTGTTGCCGTGTGTGATATTTTGCCTAAGCTCGCCTACTTCTTCGATAGGGTTGCCGTATACACTTGCGGCAGAGGCTTTACAAAGTGACGATCTGCCGTGCGGCATTGTGGACAGGTTACAGTGCGACTGAAAGCACTGAATGAAGCAAAACGCTGCTGCTCCTTGTTGATGACCAGCACACTGCATTTGTTGCACTGGAAAAGCAAAAAAAAAAATTAGTATTTCAAAATATCGCTCGTCTTTTGATATTTTTGATTCCGCTTTCTTCAGAAAAAACGTATGTCGGACAAACCTAGTTGGTTTCTTTTCTTATTGTCGAGCATCAGTCAGTAACAAGACCAAAGGTTTCGATAGGATCCTGCAAAAATATTTGATCCAGACAATTTGGTCTTGTAGATATCCAGTCGTCGCCAGAGTCCTTGAACATTTTTACTGTTAAGATTTAGAAACATGCCTGTGGTTAATCGCCTCAGAAAACCAAGTTCAGATATGGATTCAGCATGTTTGTACTTAAACCTACAGCCTACGTCAAATCTACTTTGACGAAGTTGATCAATACTTCCTGCCTTACTTCTGCCAAATCTCCGGTTTCGGCCGGATTCAAGACGAACTACTTGTCCGGCAAAAACTGAAGCTCAAAAACGAATTCGGCGTGTATCTCCTTACCCCTATACCAAACATCTAGTCAACTTCAGATAAAGCTTTAACTTTTCAGGGTTTTTTTTACCGGACGAGCTAGATCTCAGGGTAGAAAATTATTTTCAAAGGCGGATCGAATATCTCATCTAAAACTTTTACTTTCAAAAAATTTTCCGGTTTTGGGAGGACTCCGCGCTAACTAGGCTACTTGTCCGACAAGAAAATGATTTTCATATATGTCTTACCTCTAAATCTTTCAAAAATTTAAAACTTTACTTTTAACAAACTTTCCGGTTTTGACTGGATTTCCGGCGAACTACTTGTCTGGCGAGACAGTGTTCAGAATGTCTTCTTGCCCCTAAATCGACTATCTTATTAGCTGTTACAAAAATAATTTGTTCGCCCCTTAATTTGAACCCCTAAATGTAGGGCTGCAGATCCCATCTACGAACTCGACATGTCCCTTGACCAAAAGAATCCTCCCACCAAGTTTCATCAAAGTATCTCATTCTCTTCACAGACGGACGGACGGAAAACTTTTACTAAGTCAAGGGTATCCCTCAACTTACATTTTGGGATCCCAAAATGGTGAAAAATACACATAACTTCGCTACACTGGAATGAAACTATCCTACGTCCAAATGCGCTCCGATTGAAACTATCCTACCTCCAAATGTGCTCCGATTGAAACTATCCTATGTCCAAAACAGCTACTTTTCAGGAGAGCAATTTGATAGTTTTTAACATTATTTTATTATACTTTAGAATGGCAATATCTTAAGTCCAAACAAACTATCCTATGTCCTTCAGCTCATCAAAATCTACTGCTTGAAACAATCCCAAGTCCAAATAAGGACATAGAATAGTTTCACGGCGTGATAAAAGCAACTTTGCAACATCGGAACAGAAAGAAAAAGACGATTTGGAAGACATCTAGCGGCGTGGTGCCAATTCTGACTGCAAATTCGGATTCAGCACACAATTTCGCACAAGATAGACTACTAAACCATTTTTTCCATTTTTGGACATAGGATAGTTTCAATCGGAGCACATTTGGAGGTAGGATAGTTTCAATCGTAGCGCATTTGGAGGTAGGATAGTTTCATTCCAGTGTAGCGACTTGCAATACAGTTGTAATTAATTTAGCCTATTTATAACCCATCTAAACAAAAGGAGGGCGAGCCGCCACAGATAAAAAAAAACAAAACAGACAGACAAACATTAAAAAATCACCGATCAGCGAGGGTGAGATAACGTTGATAATTTTGGGATCCCGAAATGGTAAAAATGCACATAAATTGCAACACAGTTCAATCTGATTTAGCCCATTTATAACCCATCTAAACAAAAGGAGGAAAGGCAGCCAAAAAGATGGAGAAAAAGATAAAACCCCCTACCCCCCCCCCCCTTGGATACGGCCCTGGGTAGGAGACATCAGAATTTACTAATTAGATGACTCTTCAGTTCTGAAGGATTTTAAGAAAAATCAGTAATAAGGATACCCTTCCCGTATCTCATAATCATTTTTTTTAGAATTTTCGTCGTGCTTAAGCACATTTGAGTGTTTTTATCGACTCTGATTTCTGGCCCTATTCCACTTATCTCGGATTCTCGGAGCTCACGAATTATTCTCGAAACGATAATGTTGTTACCCCGCCAAATTATTTTTGCCAATTTGGCAAAAGTTACACCAGCTGCTTGGCGCTAACGACTCATACCAGCCGGTTTGGCAAGACGTCTGCCTGCATGAATGGTTTGCAAAATTCGGTTCATTTCCTTTTTGGCCGAACAAGCATAAACATTTACTGTGATCCTTGTAATGACAAATGAGCAGTTGGATCAATATCGACAGGGTTCGATAATTTTACTTCTAACCATACTCTTGTTTATGGTGTACGGTATATACTATCTTTGTCCATTTTTCAATTGAGCCAAAAGTCACTTCCCCGATCCCGGCATGGTGGGAGTAGCGGAGAGAGGGGGAATCCCTGATATTTAGGAATGCACAACTTTCGAACGGGTGGGATCGGAACTGAATGAAACTTTTCCGGACCGAATCTGACCACTGTAGGGGATTTGGAGGGGAGATACCGGAAATATCGTGACGCGAAGAGTGGATATAGACCGGGATGAAACCAGATCGGAAGAACAAGCACACACCCCGGATATGCTGATTAAGGACGGCTCAGACGGCGTTCGTAAAGTGCGTGAAGTTGCTCCGCTAACCCGCGTTAGCGGGAGCAGACCTTACGGAAGCAGACAAGAAGTTCGACTTCAGTTAACTTTTTTCTTGGCCCTTCTTGGCAAGGGTCCTCGTCAGGCTGTCAATCCTCTAGATCAACTGCGGGGAAGGAATCAAACCTGTACAGGTTTGATTTTTGTGATTACAGGTTTGATTCCTTCCCCGCAGTTGATCTAGAGGATTGACAGCCTGACGAGGACCCTTGACAAGAAGGGCCGAAATATCGCTGATGAAAAATCATAGCTGACGTATCCGTTGTAAACATTGTTTGAATAAATGTTTCAAAGTCAGATGGGGCTCAAAGAATATTTAATCCGTAAATCCTATCTGGAACTAACTTTCCCGTTCTGTTTTATTAGTAGTTTGTATTTTTGTCAGTGTATAATTATGGCCCTTGGCTGAAATAAAGGGATACTAATAATAACCTACTGTACAAAGAAAGACATATATACACTACTGCATTTTTATCTATCAAGGCTACGTCAATACCTTACTGTAAAAGAATTGCCGCCATTCGTGATTTACATTATTTTTAATGGTTACTATTATTAGACTGTCCTTGCATGCGCATCCGGACTTCGTTGCAGTTGTACTACCCGTATAGTGTTATAATATAGTTCGTTTGTGTTATCAAAATTATTAAACCTTAAAAAATTAAATATTATTAATATTAGTCGATGGCCTACAGCTCTAGCTGAGAAACGTTCACGTCTCAACGAAATACAGTATCACTGACCCGGTCCAAGAAGTTTATTAATATGAGAAAGAACAAATAAGCCAGTAGAACCTCCGTCTTTGGTCCCATGCAGCGACCATCGATACCCCGACGAAATTGAGGCGAGCTAGAGGTACTTGCTGGGCTTTGGATTGATACCCGTCTACTTCCCTCTTCACCGCTGCGCATATGAGACGAAAAAGTGCTGGCCCGCTCTGCAGAGCGTCACACTTGACCTCGCAATGATAGACAACCAATCGACTTTACTTTCGAAATTTCCTCTCCGGTGCTTTACTGTGATATAGCTATTTGTAGATTTAACGAATTTTGATGTTCCACGTAGCTCCTACACTCCGCTCATTTGAATTCGGCAGGGTATAGGGAATCTAATCGACTCCGTATGGTTGTATTACAAGAGATAGGGAGATGGAGGTTCTGGTGCTTATTTGTTTTTAGCATGAAGGAACATGGAGAGAAACTATCGCCAATCAGTAGGATTATTATAAACAAAAATGTAAGCTACCTTTTCTTTCTACTCTTTCTACCCAGTCGTAGAATTTCGCTTCCTTGCAATGTTTCCAGAAAAATAGAAAACTGCCTATCGCTCTTTTCCCCCAAGACTCTTTATTCCGTTTATTCTAGTTTTTCGCGGAACCCTAAGAATAGTTCCAGGACTTTGTCACGTGCACCGCGACCTTGAACTGGCTTTCGATTTTCCCAGGCTAGGAGGAAGCGCTTTCCTTTATACTTGGAAAAACTGAAAAGGAAATGCTTTCGCTGCTCGTTTCTGCTCGAAGAGAAATGCCGTTGGCCATGACATGAATAATCTATAACGAACTGCCCAAGGGCATAAGTGCATTAAAAGATCAAGTCTATAGAAAACTCTAACAACAAGACCAAAGGTTTCGATGGGATCCCAAAAATGCAATATCTAATCCAGACAACTGGGTCTTGTCTTAGTCAGATCCAGTCATCGCCAGACTCCTTGAACATTTTTACAATTAAAATTCAGAAACAGATTAAGGCCAAATAGCTAATAATCTGAGAAAATCAAGTTCAGATATGGATTCAGCATTTGTGTTTACCCCTATAAGTCAAATCTGTTTTGACGAAAACTTCCTGCCACTTCTGCCAATATCCCGGTTTCGGCCGAACTCAGAACTACTTATCCGGCGAAAAAAGAAAGCTAAAAAACAAACAAAGGGTATCTTCTTTCCCCAATACTGAATATCTAATCAACTTCAAATAAAAATTTAACTTATAACAAATTTTCCGACTCCAGCCGGATTCCGGTCGAACTATATGTCCGGGTAAAATATGATTGTCACAAACGGACTCAGCATCTCTTCTTAGTTCTTACCCCTATAAATCGGTTATCCAATCAACTAGAAATAAAACTTTAACTTCTAACAATTTTCCGGTTTTGGCCGGATTCCGGGCGAACTACATGTCCGGGTAGAAAATTGTTTCACAGAAGTGTTCAGCATGTCTTCTTGCCCTAAATCTAGCATCTAATCAACTCGAAATAAAACTTTTAATTTTTGCAAACTTTCCAGTTTCGGCCAGATTCCGGGCGAACTACTTGTCCGTCGAGAAAATGGTTTTCACCATCGTCTTCAGCATGTACTCCTACCCCTAAATCCAACATCTAATCAACTTCAAATAAAACTTTTACTTTTAACAAACTTTCCGGTTTTGGCCGGATTCCGGGCGAACTACTTGTCTGACGACAAAATGGTTTTCACCATCGTGCTCAGCATGTCTTCTTACCCCATAATCGACTATCACATGAGCTGTTTCAAAATATTTTGTTTGTCAATTATATTGAACCCCCTCCCCACCCCTAAATGTAGGTCTACAAAGCTCATCTACGAACTCGACTGGTCCGACGACCCAACGACTGGTATGCAAGGCAGAAGGCAGGTAGGCGAAGGCAGCTTATTTGGAAATGTTAAGTGCAGGGAAAATAAAGTCATGGCCATTCCAAGTCAAATCCATACTTGATGAGGTTGGACTTTCGTATATTTGGAATGCTGGACTGGGCCCTCCTGATCAATTTCCAGGTTTCATATATGAAGTACTGAGAGTTATTGAAGACCAGGAAACACAGAAATGGCTTGGAATTATTTCTTCATCGGATACCCTTAGAAGTTATAGTATGGTGAAGACAGTTTATGAACCAGAATTTTATTTTAAGCTTAATCTACCCGCGATTTATTTGAGGTACTGGATCCACTGAGGGCGAATTGCCTACCACTCCACGGTAGAAAAAAAGTGTTTGATAGGAATAAGAAGAGTCCGGATGGGAAATATGCGTGTCCCCTTTGCAGGGGTGAAGATGAGGGTATTGGCCATTTTCTAAGCCGGTGCCAAGAGCTTTCGGATCTCCGTAGGGAGATATTCGGTGGGTATATCCCGACACTCCCTGGTATCCTGAAGTGTACATCCGCCCAGGCTATTAGTAAGATTTGTAGGTTTGTGTCTAGAGCGTTAGAATATAGAAAGCTTTCTGTAGATTAGTTGTATGTTGATTGACGTTTCTGTGTATTAATAACCTGTACCTGTATATGGCCCTCGGGCTTTTTCAAATACAATTATTATTATTATTATTATAGGTGATCGGAATCAACTCGTTTTAGTCACGAAACGTATAGCTTATAAAATGATTAATGTTTGACCTAGGGTCTGGGAATGATTATTAAAATTATACACACACCCCCCCCCCCTCCCCCGCGTTCGTGGGAAATTGGGCCAAGATTGCTCAGTGAGCTAAATCCATAACCTAACAACGGGTATCATGTTCAGAATTGGTTTCTAGATGTGTCTTTTGGGGGTCTCATCCCCGCTTTCTTTCGGGTCTAAGGGTAACTGGATCTTAGATTGTTCGTATACGAAATATGGTAGACATTTTACATTCACATTCGACTTTAAGCGCTTATTCAAATCGTCAGTGCAAAGTGGTCTCATTCTGTCTGTAAGTAATATGCGCGGCATAGTAATAAGTGTGGCTGAACTACGTTAATTGCTACAATAGCGACTGTGATAAAAGTTGCACCGGTCGCGCCTTTTTTTTTTACATACGCGGAAGTAAGAAACACAACAAAAACACCGAACGGCCTTGAAGTTTCAAATAGATCACGACTACCAAATTTGGGCATAATGCCCACATTCTGTGCCTCTGAAATTAGCGATGTTTTGCCAAAATAGGCAGAAAATGCTTGCCAAAATTACCCGATTGACGTCATGGCCTCTCTCCCGTTTCCAAGACTGAGTCTCCGAACGAGTTTGGATTACAGCCAAGCCCGCAGTAGGTTAGCTTCTCGGAATCAATCCTTTAGACGCCAACTGTTACGAGCCTGGTATCTTGAAACATTGTTTTGTTTAATACAGTACTAAACCTATTTATTTACACGAAAACGCAGGTTGTTACGAGTCTGGTATCTTGAAACATTGTTTTTACTATTTTGTTTAATACAGTACTGAACCTATTTATTTACACGAAAACGAAGGTTAAAAATAAAATAACAAATTGAATACGCGGAAAGACTTGTTTGTCTGGGAAGTTACAGGGGTTCTGGCCACAAGGGGGTGATCGATTACTGGCTGATTGATTTACTGATTGCTGACTTAGTAAGGATTAATGTAAGTCAAAATATCAAAATTATAACTGAAATATACGAAGTTATTTTTCTGGGCATTTACTGGACTGCAACTACAGGGGATGATCCTTTGCAGTCTTTTATCTAGGCAGCTTTTGCAGCTCAAACGGCTCGCCTGCTGTCTTTGCAGTGGCTTTTTCCATCTTGCCATTCCATCTTGTCATATGACGTAGGGCCGTATCCAGGGGTGGGGTTAGGGGGTTGAACCCCCCCCCCCCCGAAACATACAAAATAGTAATTTTTATAGGATTTCCCTCTGATCTATGTCTTTTTTGTCCGACCCGTGGGCACCCCCCCCCCCCCCCCCCCGATAAAAATTCCTGGATACGGGCCTGATATACATTAGTGCGTCGCCGAAAGAATCTCGCAAACATGTATAACGCTGTCGCACTGCCGCATATTCTGTATATCGCGCCGTTTTGGAATTTGTTAACCGAGATCCAAAAACGTAAGCTCCGGTCCCTTTACGTCAGGTTTGCAAAGTTTCTGCTGCGTTGTACCTTGTCGACGAGGAAGGAATTTATTTCTTTAACGTTTCTACAACAACATGTTGAACATATTCTTAAACAAATAGCCCGTCTCAATATGTGACATCAGGTCACCTGTGCAAGACGGACATCAAATTATCAAGATCTATTGATCATTATTTTTTTTTTTTTTTTTTTTTTTTATTCACTTAGTGAGATTTTAACTCCGCGGGAGGACAAGGGACACTTATGGTCCATTACACACTGCGTAAAATCCGAGCGTAGTTTGAAATCCGAGCGCATTTTACGCACGATTTGAGCTTGAAAACGTCTCTAGCAATACGGACGTATTTGAGAAATCGGACCGTTTTGTATCTAAATACGTCCGTATTGCTAGAAATCTTTTCAAGCTCAAAACGTGCGTAAAATACGCTCGGATTTTACGCAGTGTGTAAACCCATCGTTACATGATTGAAAAAGACCAGACTGCGGACCCTAGTATCGCAGTGAATCGGGTAATCTCAAATTTCCAGGGGAAGCGGAACCACCCCTGGCTGAAACAATTGTATAGTTCTTGATTGTGTAACTGTAATGTAAAATGTAATGTGTCTATGAGCGTGTTCCACCCTACTTACCGTAGTTACTACACATGACGTCAATCTGGCTTTTTGCCGTCAAGGCTGGAACAATTTGTCTACTTTCCAGCAGGATCTCATGCCAGGGGTGAATCCGACCAATCACGTTACAGAGATGCATAGTTACTACGCTTACGACGCTCCCGAGCATGGTAAGTAAATAGTAACTATTAGTTACTATTCCGACAAGGTTGGAACGGTCAGCGTAGTAACTTTTCTTGAGGATGGAACAGAAATAGTAACTAATAGTAACTATTCTTAGAAGGGTGGAAAACGCTCTATATGTGTGTTGTGCCTTAAATTTTTCTTTTTTTTTTCTTTTTTTCGTTATTTTCTTCTTTACTCCGTTTTATTCCAGGTGAAAAATACGGATAATAAATACTTTACTTACTTACTTACAGTGCAAAGTAACTTACCTTCAGTCTTTCTGAACAACATGGTGCAGCCGCAAATACGTCATACGCATACATGGTGCCGAGCACCAACATGGACCCGTCCCACGGTGCCTGGCACCAGCGACAATCCAGTCGAGCCGTCCATCCGTGGAGGCACGCCATACATAGAGCTCCAAGGTATTCCACTTTGCTATCGTGGGATATCTGTAATACGAGAAAAGTGTTAAAGGACCCCTCTTGCTTATTCTGCCTTTTACAATATACCTAGCTCCCTTATGAATTATAAGCTTTTGAAATCCCCATCTTTCTCCATGGTTGCATTTTGTGCCTACCGTTTTTGCCCGTTACACATGACAAAGTTTGCCAGAATCTTAAAGCAAAATGGAAACTTCTAATGCTTTACTTAGTATTAAATGCTTCACAAATAAACATTTCCGGCTTTCTTCAGAAGGCGCTACGAATATCGGCCGTTTTCTTGTTATCCCTTGTCTTTACCTCTCTGGAATTTTATTGATCCTAATCTTAGGAGCTATGACATCGCGGCAGGAAATTCAAAAACTCCCAGTAATGCTTGATAGAAAAGGATATATTTGAGATGTCACCAAAGTCAAGCCGCAGAAGTGCTTGTTAAAAGTTTTGCTTTGTGGAATAGTGTTGTGAACCTTGATTAGCTTGCTTTATAAAATGTACCAGAATATGCAAATAACATATCTACAAAAATCGTTCAAAAACAAATAACCTATTCAAATCTGAATTATACAAGCTGATTTATGCAAAATAAAGATCTACTAATTATTATAAGAAACTTCACTTTTATCTTTGTCCAAATTTAGCATGTACTGGCCCCAAAAATTACGCTTTGAAATATCATAGAGAGGAAACTGTTGAAGAAGCTGCTGATCTAGGGAGTAAGCATTGTTCCTAGGTTGTTACAGAGTGGGACTGGGGCAGTTTGATGTGCCCATTGAACCTTAACGTCCACTGATAACTCGTTCACACACAAGGATATGAGAATCTTCTGTTTATTTGCTTAGTTTTCGTCCTTCTTGTGCATGGCGCGTTTAGTTTTCAAATGTTTTGCGCCCAGCCGCCGGGTCGGAGAGCAGGAAGGCTGTTCAGAGTCGTCAAGCGCTAACAAGAAAATCGCTAAGTTCAGGTGAAAACTAATGGTAGCCTATTTTCGAGAAATTTTTTTTCTGATCCATTTCATAGTGAAAAAATCATTTCTGGTAGTAGTTACGCTTTTTTTTTTTGTGTTTTTGGGATCCCAAAACGTGAGTGGAGGGATACCTATGAAATCGTAAAAGTTGTTCGTCTGTCCGTCTGTTAGAACGATAACTCTCCAAGGGAATGAGATATTTTGATGAAACTTGGTGTGACGACTCTTTGGGTCAAGGGTAAGGTCAAGTTCGTAGATGGGCTCTGTAGCCCTAGATTTAGGGATGGGGTTCAAATTAAGGGGCCAATTTGCCCCATTTTAAAATTTGCCAATTTGGTTGAAAGTAAAAGTTTCATTTGAAGTTGATTAAATGTTCGGTTTAGGGGTAAGAAGACATGCCGAACACGATGGTGAAAACCATATTCTCGTCGGACGAATAGTTTGTCCAAAATCCGGAAAAAAAACGAAAGTTGGTTAAAAGTAAAAGTTTGATTTGAAGTGGATTAAATGTTCAATATAGGGGTAAGCAGACATGCTGAACACTTATGTGAAAAGCATTTTCTACTCGGACAACTAATTCGGCCAAAACCGGAAAATTTGTTAAAAGTAATAAGTTTTATTTGAAGTCCATAAGACGACAGATCTAGGGGTAAGAAGAGACGCTGAGTCTATATATGACAATCATTTTTTAACCGGACATTTAATTCGTCCGCAATCCGGTTTTAACCGTTATTTTTTTAGACGCTAAAGTTTTATTTGAAATTGATTAGATATTTTGATAAGGAGATACCGTACGATGAATTTGATTCTGAATTTTCTTTTTTTGCTGGACAAGTAGTTCGCTCGGAATTCGGCCGAAACCGGACATTTGGCAGAAATAAAGCAGGAAGTTTCGGGTTTTTTGGTCTTCTGCGGTGCGTAAATGAAAGGACCTTGGGGCTTCACCTGAGGACGAACAGTACAAATGTGAAACCTCTTTGTATTTTCTGAAAGGGTCCGTCCGACTACCGACCAACCAGATAGACCGCTTCAACATGTCCGCTAACCTCAACCAACTCGGCTCAATCAAGAAAGTATTAGCACTTCCTGGATTTCCGGATCCGAGAAATGTGCGTCCGGTCATTAAGTAGATATGTATTTAGGAACTTATTGAATTTCTTGTCAGTGGATCCCCATTGATGCGTATTTTGACAATGCAAAATGGATACGCCAGCTACATTTTTATTAGAGCTATATTTCGGCCCTTCTTGGTAAGGGTCCTCTTCAGGCTCAAGCTGAAATGAACCCATTGATGCCTCCCCCCCCCCACTACCACCCAAACTAGTACCTGGACGAACTCCATGGGCAACTCCAAAAGCAAACAAAAAGTCTAAGAAATTGTTATCAATATGCCATACCCATGATAATCAGCCTTCCTAAATTCTTCTTCCCCAAAACATTTGTTCCATCAAAATAAATGTCCAAACATTCCACCCTTTCCAAACACCCGAAGACATTTCCTGACTCAATTCTTTTAATTCTTCACAAACACACAGAACATGCAGTAAATCTCCATTAAGCTCTCGACACATCCGACAAAAATAGGAACCAATATTCGACCTCACCCTCCTACATACCTCCTCCTTTTCAAACAAATAATGGCGCAAATTCCGCTTACTTACCCACATACGGACGATCCAGCCACTCGGCTAAAGCCACAGACAAAGAATCCAATCATTCAGTTTTAATCACTCTCTTTAATCTACTGTTGTAAGCCTTTACGGCTCAAAGGCCCCCTTTGAAATCTATGTAAATGAATCAGGCCGCTTAGTTTTTTATCATGTAAACAATGACGGAATGAACATTTGCTGAATTCTTTACTACACGAGGGGGGTCCTGAAGTTATCTGATGGATCAGAGGGATCTTTCATCTAGGATTATCTACATCAATGAAGCCGGGAGGTAGACATCGAGCTTTTTTCACACGAAAACGAAATACATTGGAATCTTTTGATGATAGACTGGAAGACTTTAAAATTTCAACTTTTATGTACAAATAATTGACAAAGTATTGTTACACCACTACCTATTCCTTTTGTTGCGAAAAAAGTGCAAAGTTCTTCTGTTTTTCTTCATTTTCCATGTGCGCCTACTAATATTTATTTTCTGATGATCTGCTGTTTAAGAGATTTTATTATTTGAGAGCCGTAGGACAGCTGAACTATGATTCGCAGTCAGCTTTGGCTGAAAGAATATTTAGCCACAGAATATTTTTTTTATGTCACTGCTGTGTTCGGTAATTTGATATTCCCCACTCGATGAATAAACAGTACTAATATTAAGTTCAATGCCATTACGTGAACCAACACATATTAGGCGACGACTTCAGAGAAACATACTGCGCAGAGATAAGTGCTTGCCTGATAACACATCAGTGATATCTACAACAAAAAATCGCGCGACCTCACATGACCTACCAAGACCTAACATTCTGCAAATTCCTTATTGAGAGATCTGAAAATAATCGTTTCTTTGATACGTTATAAAATACTCTTTACATCTTTGTCTTGTAGACAAATTTTACTGTGGGAAATCTAGGCTGGGCGATATCATGGTTTTTAAAGAATTCTGAAACTCATGTTATTTTTATACTTCTGTAATTTTTGCTATTGCTTCACAAGTCTGCTTTAGCTCCGCATCTTCTTTTTAAGCAGCCATCCAGTTTCATAACACCAACATAACGGCTGAATCCCAACAACCCAGAAGCCAGACAAGGTCCTAAATGGCCTCATTTATCATCCCCTTCCTCCCTACCTCATTTCTACCGGGAACCGTGTTCACTTAATGTGACCCGTCAACAAGAAAAATGTATAAAAACCGAAAGTTAATCCCATGTTTGAGGCCTAAATGATGACGATAATCGGAATTGCAAGGGGGACTCGTCATTGTCTACTTTTATGTCCTAGTTCTACTAAATACAAGGCGGCATGATCTTATCATCTAAAGCATGTTACAATCGGCATATTCGAGCTCGGCTATTCGCAAGTCTGGTCATGCCGCACATACTCGCTCTTTCTCCATTTTGGCGCCTGCTATCAGATCTAAATAAGCGTAAAATTCGTTCTTGCTTTTACCGTTTTTGCAAGTTTCTGCTAGGTTTACCTCCGTGGACACGGAACACTTATGTGAGCAAGAAGTATAATGTCCCAGAGCCTTTCTGTGCTGTTAAAGATAGAATTGAAAAGTTCCGACAAAGTTTAAGGTCTGACAATAGTCTCACTGAGGCTATACGTTACTAGTTGTGCTTTTGTTTGTAAATATGGGTGTAAACAGTCGAGTTGTTACGAGTTAAATGTCTGAGTGCCTGTGTTGAAGTGTTTTTTCTTTCTTTTGATGTTGTGAAATTTTTTGTGATTTTGCTTTCTCTCTTTTCCTATACTCCGCTTTTGTGCTTTTGCCTTTAATTAGCGGGAAATAAAATTCATTCATTCATTCATTCATTCTAAACTTGGTATCAACGACGGAATCAAAAAGCCATTTTAGGCGTAGGCAATTAGAAAGAGGATACCATGGATTAAAAGATTTTTTTAAAGGACCACTCGCACTATTTACTATTCAACTTACAGTGTTTCAGAATATTACAATACTTTAAAACTAGGTTATGCTTTCAACAAATAACCCACGATTTTAGCTGTTTTAAGCCTTTTCCGAGACCCGTTGACTTACAGCGAAAACGGGGAAACAATTTACATAACCAGATTTTCTGATGGAAAAACTTGTCGCAGACAGCCGTCCACAGCGTGATACACATCGAAGGTAGCAAACACGGCAAGTGAGAAAATCAGCATGGTTTTGTTAGAGGGGTTATAATGTACCGTACGAAATTGGGGTCTCTGGGTTTAGAAATATATGGAGTGATTGTGGAAGTAGGTTGCGTTAGTATTATAGGCAAGACAGGTCGAACAGAGCTGAGATATGATAGTTACCCATCACTAACATCTTGTTCAAATAGGTGTAATAAGGTGTTACACGGCGTATACAGATTCCTCTTTTGCTCGGGGCGCGCTGTCGTAAGGTATATGAGGAAACCAGACCGTGGTTCTATTTTGGCGTATGCAGAGCCATTCAAATCGCTTAGCTGGTTCGGACGGCGGGTCGAGGAAAGAGCAGGGTTGCCACGGGAAGCACTGAAGTTCTACCTTGTTGGAAGCTGGAGTAACAACTTTTCTTCAAAAAAACACGTTTTGTTCTGTTACGAGAGCGTCTTGTTTGTTCGAGAAAAATGCTGTCCATCCGTTAATTTGGTAGTGTTTTAGAACGTAATGGCCGTCAAATTGTATTCGTGTACTTCAAGTAGGACTAAGAACATTTCCTGATCTTTAGAAGCTCGACAAACTGTATCAGCGGGGCAAAACCGAATGTTGCATTGATAGAAATCTGTTACTGTCAGTTTAAACAAGGGCGTGTATTAAGACGTAAACATCACGTATAGCACTATGCAGCTTGTTACACCTATTTGAACAATGCTTAAAGGACCTGTCTTAGGTCTAAAGGACCTGTCTTACCTATACTACTAACGCAACCTACTTCCATAATCACTCCATATATTTTTAAACCCGGAGACCCCAATTTCGTACGGTAGCCTACATTGTAACGCCTCTAAACAAAACTACGCTGATTTTTTCATTTACCGTCTTTTGCTACCTTCAGAAGTTTTTTCCATCAGAAAAAACGGTTGTGTAAATTGTTTCCCGGTTTTCGGTACTAGTCAACGGGTCTCGGAAAAGGATTAAAATGGGCAAAACCGTAGGTTTTTGGGGGAAACCACAACCTAGTTTTAGAGTATTCGAATATTTTAAGATACTGTATGTTGAAGAGTAGGGTCGGGTCATCTGATTCCAACTGAGAATCTCTGGTCCCATGTTTTACCTAACCCTTTCCTTTCGAGCTAACACGTGCACTCATGAAACCATTTCCAACCGTTATAATGATGGCGACAAATTGACATTCCGCATTGTACACAAGAAACCCCCTTTTTGCTAATGTTGCCTTTTGCTATTACCCTTAGCTCCCGTTAGAAATTATGAGCTTCTGAAATACCCGCTTACCGCCGTAGTTTCGTTTTGTACCAACGACTTTTAGCGCTTTTTCGGCCGAGCCAAGTTTTGCGAATCAGTCGACGCAAACTTCGGCAAATCTTCAAACGTAAGGACATGAGCAAATGTTTTTCATTTTGGAGGACAGGTTTCTGTTTTGGACTTCTTTTTTTTTGCTATTTTTCCTCTTTTTAACCTGGCCGCGTTCCGTTTTCAAATATTTTGCTTCCAGCCGCCGCGTCGGAGAGCATGCAGGCTGAAGGTGCGTTTTTTTTATGTAGTTTCGGTACGGTTTCACTGTAGAATGACGTGCTTTTGTTTCAATTATGAAAGTACACTATGTATACCGTTTGATTTGTCCATTACGCATACTGTACTTTCATAACTGAAACAAAAGTACGTCAAACTACAAAGATCTACATTCAAGAAAACGCTCCTTAAGGTTGCGTTCCAGAAACTAGACCATTGTTAACAATCGTGGACTTCATTTCGGGGCGGAGAAAACTGCAGCTTTAACGATCGAGTAACTTTTCCAATTCTACAATTGTTAACTTTTCCCAACAATTTTCACCAACCATCGTTACAAAATAGCTAACAATCGTTAAGCTCTGGAACGGAAAGCGTAGGTGGGCGGAGCTTAAACTTCGAAATAAAAAACCGCAAAAACTTAACAATACTTAACAATTTGTTAACAATCGTTAAGTTACGGAACGCAACGAAAACAAGCGTCGACAAGCGCTAACAAGAAAATCGCCTATTTCAAGTTAAAAGCAATGTTATTTTCGGAAATCGACATTTCTGAGCCAATTTTTGCGACAAGGTCATTTCTAGTAAGAGTTATGCTTTCAGTACGAAGAAAAACAATGAAATGGAGCTTTTGACAACAAAGCGAATGCTTACTATGCCATAAAAAAAGCAAAACAGGACTAGTCATACCTAAAAAACAAATCTACTCCATTAACTGACAAGTGAATAAATCGTCAAGACCAGATAATGAAGGTACTGAACGACAGCTCATACCCAGGGTTGGTCACCAAAAGTAACTTCGTACACCCTGGAAAGTAACCCAAAAGTATCTCAAGGTAATCCAATGTAACCCAAAGTACCCAATGCAATGTAACCCAAAATAACCCAATGTAACCAAAAGTAACCCAAAGTAACCCTGAGTAACCCAAAGTATCCTGAAGTAACTCGTACACCCTGGTTCTTGGTGACCAACCCTGGGCTCATACCTTCACCAACGATCGACCGGCAATTCTTTTCTCAATAATCGTTGAAACGTTTACGTTCAAATTCGGCGAATTCCCAGACGGGCTGTAAAAAGCTCGCATAAGTTATTCGCCGTCACGAAAATGCGTAGTTGCAATTTTCTATGGGTGGAGCCGTTAAGTATTATGTTCAAGTATTACTTCAGCCCAACCTGACTGCTAATCATATTTGATAACGCTAAGTGGATATTTCAGCTTGAAGGATTTCCGGATTCTTCGCATGGGTCCTCTTCTAATTAGAGTCTGAAGAGGGTCCTTCCCAAGAAGGGCCGAGATTTCTTTGTGCTTCCTCGCTTTGCGCTGTCAAATATAAATTATATATTTGTTTGTCAATGACGATAACCACAGAAAAAGGTATACTATGATAAAAACACAGACCAGTGCAATATCCATGATTAATTTTAAGAAAAATACCAAACATGCTGGAACAGATCAAAACAGACCCATAATCGATGTGTACCGTTTCTCGAGAAGAGAGTGCCTAATCCCCCCATGTGATTATTAAGCTCGGAGTCCGTATTTCTAATCAGAGTCTGAAGAGGGTCCTTCCCAAGAAGGGCCGAGATTTCTCTGTGCTTCCTTGCTTTGTGCTGTCAAATATAATTATATCTTTGTTTGTCAATGACGATTACCACACAAAAAGGTATACTATGATAAAAACATAGACCAGTGCAATATCCATGATTAATTTTAACATCAAAATTACACATCAAAACAGACCCCTAATCGATGTATACCATTTCTCGAGAAGAGAGTGCCCAATCCCCCCATGTGATTATTAAGCTCGGAGTCCGTATTTCCGGACTATGCAAATGTAAAGTAATACTCCAGACGAACTACGCAGTTCACAATTTGACAACGAGGGAAGCACGACAAATTTGCAAAGGTTGATCTGAGGAGATCTCCGGCATGAACTCTAGAGCAACTGCAAAGTTTTTAAAAGTTGAACCGAAATGAGCTGAGATAGAACAATCTATTTACCGATCACTTATTCACTTAAAGAGGATTGAAGATCCGATGAAAATGCGATACTTTGTTGCTCCGCTATTCACGAATAATCGATACTCTTATAGTGGAATTTCCGTGTCGGACTGGTGTTACCTCTGCGCTTGTACCTCTGTTGTATGCTTGACGAAAACGATTTGCGAAAAATTAATGTTCACGCTATAAGGCACGCTACCACTAGCTACTGAAAAGCCACGTTTGTATTGAGATTCAAATTTTTGCGTCATAGTAGAATTATGCGGGGTAAAGACGAACTAGGAAGATACCTCACACAATTCAAATAATGCAGTGAGTTCAGTTAAATTACATAAAGTAAGTTGGCTTTTCAGTTAAACTCTAAAGAGTTGATAAATTATGTTCACACTATAAGGCACCTTCGGTGAGCTACCACTAGCCACTGAAAAGCCGCGTTTGTATTGAGATTCAAATTTTTGCGTCATAGTAGAATTATGCGTGGTAAAGACGAATTAGGAAGATACCTCACACAATTCAAATAATGCAGTGAGTTCAGTTAAATTACATAAAGTAAGTTGGCTTTTCAGTTAAACTCTAAAGAGTTGATAAATTATGTTCACACTATAAGGCACCTTCGGCGAGCTACCACTAGCCACTGAAAAGCCGCGTTTGTATTGAGATTCAAATTTTTGCGTCATAGTAGAATTATGCGTGGTAAAGACGAATTAGGAAGATACCTCACACAATTCAAATAATGCAGTGAGTTCAGTTAAATGACATAAAGTAAGTTGGCTTTTCAGTTAAACTCTAAAGAGTTGATAAATTAGGAGGGAAGAGAAAGTAAAATACAGAACTAGTTATGACAGAAGATTGGTATATTTGAAGAAGGCCACTGAAATGGCAAAAATGTGGGAGAAATCATTGGGCTACCTCTCAATAGGAATGACTATTGTATATTCAACTGTACTTTTCTTTTCTGCCAAACGCCGAACGCCAGATTCTTTACAACTAAAAGAAAACTTCGGACACTGGACTTTATAGATAAATTTGTCAAAATAAGAATATCTTTTTTTTCGTCGTACAACAACCTCTGAGCTTCCTTCTGCTTCAATTCGTTCTTTTTCTGTTTTTTCGTCCGAGTCGCTGAAATGGCTTGGACTTATCTCCAAATCCACATTATCTTTAACCTGCTGCTCTGTCGTAAAAAGTGCATCAAATTCCGTGCGGTTTAGTTACCCAAATAGAGGAAAATATTCACGAAGGGCGCTCGGAAGGTTGTAAATTGCTTTTTGTGCCCCATGCATTCACAATAGTTCCGGAATGTATAACATCCTCAGGAAACATGACCAAAGGTTTCGATGGGACCCAAAAGTTCAATATTTGATCCAGACAATTGGGTCTTGTCTTCGCCAGATTCAGGTTTCGCCAGACTCCTTGAACATTTTACTATTAAAAATTTGGAAACAGATTAAGGCCAAATTAATCACATGAGAAAACCAAGTTCAGATATGGGTTCAGCATGTGTATTTACCGCGTATTTGTCGGAAGTGAATTCCTCTTATTACGAATGACGTTCACCTTAACCGTATAATACTAGCTTTGACGTTTCTTTAATTCGTACAGTTTCCCGGATGTGGTGCTGTGGTTCTTGGCTATTGTTTCTACCTGGTATGACTCTTAAGCCTTGCTGGACATCTGCCAGTCGTATATTATGTAGTCACCTCCCCTGCCCACGCCCTTCAAACCGCCCCTGAGCTCGGAGGTGCGACTAGGCTTCTTCAGTCTTCAACGCTTGCACGTATCACGAGTTTTATTCTTACATTATGCGACGAAAAGCGAAACGGGCGGCGGCAGGCCCACCCCTCGAGTTTTGGCTAGCGACACCCCCTACGGAAGCCAAAGACGACGATACGTGTTATTATAACACATTTTCATATTCTGCAGAACCATAACAATCAGGTCACACACCACACAGAAAGCTATAGCAGCGTATCTGATATAGTCGCGTCTTACAGCAGTATGGTATCAGCCATAATTCAGACGTAAGCTCTCTTAGATAAGCTACTGGGTACTGAGATAAGCTGGTGACATACTGGTGGGATTAAGCTGCAAGCTCTTGTGAATATTCAGAGGGAATAAAAACCGCGTGCTCTTGTTGTTTTATATAGGATGTTTGGCACTTGTTTTCTTCTTTTTAACGTCAACTTTAAATGTAATCTTTCTTCCAGGTTAATTTAATTTGTAAACTATATTTGTTCAAACTATGCTGTGTACTTTAAGTTAAAATTCCTAATGTCTGTAGGGTTACTTAAACCTTACTTTCATATAGTAATTTTTATACCATGTTTTACATGTCTTTTTATTCAAACAATGTTTACAACGACTACGTCAGCTACGATTCTTCGAATGTTTCAAAGTCAGCTTGGGCTCAAAGAATGTTTTACATGTCCTCCAGTAGACTACACAACTCCACAACCACACATAAAATACAAACAAGGCCGTATCCAGAGGGGGGAGGGGGTTAGGGGGTTGACCCCCCCCCAAAACATGCAAAAATAATCATTTTTGTAGGCTTTTTCCTCTGATCTATGTTTATTCAAACAATGTTTTCAACGGATACGTCAGCTACGATTCTTCATCAGCGATATTTCGGCCCTTCTTGGCAAGGGTTCTCGTCAGGCTGACACTCCTCTGGTTCAACTTCGGGGAAGGAAACAAACATTTAATCAGTCCTCTGGTAATCAATCCTCTGGTTCAACTTCGGGGAAGGAAACAAACCTGTAATAAGGTTTGTTTCCTTCCCTGAAGTTGAACCAGAGATTGACAGCCTGACGAGGACCGTTGCCAAGAAGGGCCGAAATATCGCTGATGAAGAGTCTTAGCTGACGTATCCGTTGAAAACATTGTTTGAATAAATGTTTCAAAGTCAGCTTGGGCTCAAAGAATACTGATCTATGTCTTTTTTGTACTTTTTTGTCCGACCCGCAGGCAAACCCCCACCTCCCCCCGAAAGGCAACCCCCCCCCCCACCCACGAAAGGCACCCCCCACCCACAAAAGGCACCCCCCCCCCCCCATTATATACAGTTATATCGCCTCCAAATAATTATACACAATATATTATACAGTATCTACTTTGCTATGTACACTAGTACACTAGACAAAAAAAAGAAACGTTATTTTACAACAATCGACAAATAAAAACTTAAGTTTGGTTTTACCTCAACAGCACAAGGTATAATCAATAGTTGCGTTTTTTCATATACCATGGTATCAGTTACCACGGTAACTGAACCTGCAATTAGTCGTCTTTATAGTAACCGTGGTATCTGATATACGGTTGCTCTGCAAAAACGACAATTGCCGAAATTGTGCTTTTCAAAGTCATCCGAAAAGAAAACTGATACTTTCCCATCAATTTGACAAAAACGGATGAAAGTCCGATGACTTTTTCAGATACCACGATCAGTAACCACGGTCGGACCGTGGTATCTGAATATCAGATACCACGATAACTGCAAAACGCCTTTTGACCCTGGTTTCAGATACCACGATAACTGCAAAAACGACTTTAGACCGTGGTATCGGATACCATGGTATCTACAAAAAACGCAACTAATATGAAAAACGCAACTAATATATGTACTTACGCCCATCTTACTTTCAGTTTATCTTTCGTCCCACGTGCAGTTTTTCGCAAACAGGTGTGGCTCAGCATACATTCCCTTTCATCCCGTTGTCTCAACCTTTAAAAGGCTTTAACTTGTTTCAAGAATTTGCAAAAAAGGAGCCAGACATCTACGCAGTTCCACATTTGCAAATTTTGTGTGTTTTTTCTCCTAGTCTTAAATTGCGAAATACGTAGTTCGTCTGGAGTTTAACTTCTACATTTGCACGGAAATACCGGAAAGTCGGTCGTCATAATTTCATGGAAGGGGTTTGTCACTCGTCCAAGGAGTACAGTAGTACATACTAAAAACTGCCTTTGGGAGATAAACCGAAAATAAGATGGGTGAAAGTACACGACCCTCGACACGACCATGTCAGATTAGCATCTAAGATGGACAAGTTGACAATTATCACATTTTTTTCGTGAGCTTAGTGAATCATCAGTGAATAATAGCTTTGATGTCAACTTGCGAACATTTATATTGCAAATATTTTGATTTTCTTCTTTCATTTTTGTTTTCTTTCTTGCTTGAAATGTATTGTTATGTAGCGTAATAATGTTTCGTCTCGTCTTGGCGATTGACTAAGTAGGGGAAGGGTTGCACTAAGCCAAAGCTGAACTTCAGAAGATTAACAAGCCCAGGTTTGGATACTGACGAAACATTAGTTGCATTTTTGATTGCCGTTCCTGATCTCAGGTCTTTTTATTTCTCGTTTCTGATCACCTTCCGAGTTCGCAGTTGGTTTAATTGTCGTTTTTGCTGAAACGGAGACCGTGTCAGTTCTCGGTTCTACATCTGCGAGTAAAATGACGAACTGTGACGCAGACGCAGTTCTCGGTCCGAGGTCGCCTGTCATGAATAAATTAGCCCAACAAAATTGAAAGTAATGGAAAGTGTGTTTGGAACTGGATGATTACAACTTGTACATTTCAACTACAAGAATCGCCTTTTCACTGTCAAATGTAACTACCCCTTACTGACTTAATTAAGCGAGTTTATGAATATTCGCCGGGATGCTTCTTTTCCGTTTTTATTCACCTGCGCCTTGAAACGGCAAAGGCGTCAGGCGAACTGAGTGTAAAATCAGAAATTAAGCTTCAACGGCGAACTCGCAGGGGAACTTACACAGGCGATCAAAACGCAACTGTTGTGAAACCAAGTAGGCTATGTGATCTTCAAAACCTTACCTTTACACAAGATTTGGAGTGTTGTCTGGGTGAAAGGAAGAAAGTGCCATCTATTAGTGGGAATCGGTCGTAAACGGGCATGGTCTTTGCGCAAAGGAGGCAATTGACGCTTGATAACTTGTTACTGGCAAGATTGGTCAAAATGAAATTTCTTGCCTCGTCGTTGCTATGGTTCGTCTCATCTTCCAGCTGAAAATTATTAAATAAATTAAATTATTAAAAAAAGAGTCATAAGGTGTATTCTCGCCGTTCCCCGAGGACTCTTCGGGGAATCGAAGGGAACGGCGAGAATAGAGGGAGTCACTCCACTACGCGGACTCCGCGTGCAGAAACAGCGAGAACACGGGGAATGCTTCAAAAATGGATTTTGTTCGAAAAAAAAAATGCAGTTGACGAAGTTGGATCCATTTTCTTTTTGGTTTTGTTTATTCTGATCGTTCTTGATTAATTTTTCATTGCACCAACACCAGCAAACATTGATTCCCCTCCGAATCTGAAAGGGAGTCCTTTTTGATGATAGTGATGATAATCGGAGCATTCCCCGTCCGCGGAGACTCGCGAGAATACGGGGAGTGAGTCCCTGGGATAAACAAAAACGCGGGGACTCCTCAAGTGGAGTCCTCGGGGAAGGGCAAGAATACGTCTATAGTGTCTGAAAACAACCTTGTTGCTCTTCTGCAGCCCCTGTCTTCCGTAATATATATTCCTTGAGCCCAAGCTGACTTTGAAACATATATTCAAATAATGTTTACAACGGATACGTCAGCTACGATGCTTCATCGGCGATATTTCGGCCTTTCTTGGCAAGGGTCCTCGTCAGGCTGACGATCTTCAGGGTTAACTTCGGAAAGGAAACAAACCTGTAATCCTTCCCGAATTCCTTCCCGAAGTTGGCCCTGAAGATCGACAGCCTGACGAGGACCCTTGCCACGAAAGGCCGTTTTATATATTATCTGAATATATATTTTCTGTGAGTTACTATCGCTGAAAATTACGTACAAGGTCAAACGTCAGTCGACATTTTGGGTTAATTAGTGTTACAGACTTGCAGGGCGGTATCCAGGATTTTTTTTTTTTTTTGGGGGGGGGGGGGGTTTCCGCGCGGGTCGGACCTAATTCATACCTAACAGTAAAACAAGAACGTAGACCAGACGTTAAAGCCTATAATAGACAATTGATTATTTATGGTTCGAGGGGGGGACCCTAGCCCCTCCCCCCTCCGGATACGACCTCCGGATATTTGTCCATTCCAGATACCATAGTTTCATAACTAAAAAAAAACGAAGGTCAAACTACAGTGATTCGTTCCACCGTTCATTACTGATTCAGCTAAGACAGCAAACATTAACAACTAAACGTAGATAATAGTACAAGGAGATCAATTACTGAGTGGCTAAAAATACGGGATTTCTACCTAAAACCAACTGCAGTTACTACTTCTAGACACCTGTGACTTTTCCTTCCATCGAAGATTCATGAGACGAGAAGACTAGACACGAATTTGCTTCAAGTTTTTAGTTGGGAGAACCTCCAATCCCTTTGCTCATTGCCGGTCCCTATTTTTCTCGACTCCGCGACGCTTGGATTCCTGAATTCCTTCCATGAGCATAATGAATCACCGGGAATAATCAACAAAATTCATGTTAGTTTTAGATATTATCAGTTTGTAAGCAGTTAAACTTTGCGAATATTGTAAATGTCTTCTTTATTTTTTGACTTGCTCAAAAGGTGTTTGTATGTAGAACAGGATGTTTGATACTTGAAGTCTTGTCTTAGCTTCATGCAGAGTTATATCAGAGGAATGGATTGTGTGGAGAACAGGTTCAGGCACGACCTTCAAAAGGCCCCTCCTACTATTTACTCTTCAACTTACAGTATTTTAAAATATTATAATACTTTAAAATATGCTGTGCTTTAACAAATAACCCACGGTTTTCGCTGTTTTAAGCCTTTTCCGAGACCCGTTGACTTCTAGCGAAAACAGGGAAACAATTTACATAACTGTTTTTTTCTGATGGAAAAACTTCTCGAAGAAAACCGTCGAAAGCGGGATACGCATCGAAGGTAGCAGAACACGGCAAGTGAGAAAATCAGCGTGGTTTAGTTACAGGGGTTGGAATGTACCGTACGAAATTGGGGTCTCCGGGTTTAGAAATATATGGAGTGATTATGGAAGTAGGTTGCATTAGTATTATAGATAAGACAGGTCCTTTAACAACTAAGGCGAACAACCAATTCTTTACTGCAAGCCTTCTACATAGGCGAGAAGGTTGAAAAATAGGCGCAGAAAAACTCGGATAATGGCCCCAAATGGCGGCCTATATACGAAAACAACGCTACTCAGTTCATAAAATGACAACACACGATTAGTAGACACACGTTGATACTCCATGCAGTTGACCGTAACAAAAAATTAAAGTCTAACAGCTTGGTTATTAAACCGTAACTATTTCCGGTATCAATCAATCACTCAACCAGATTTTACTAACAAGGCTAAAAGATAAAGAGCTGGCTCTAATGTTTTTAGTACAATTATTGACTGAACCAAAAACCGGCTACGAAGACTGGAACACAAATAGACAAAGCGAAACATAAAAAGATCATTGCCAAACAAAATACTGGCGCCTAACCTTGGACCCATTGTATACACAAATCTCGCCCGTCCCATGTCCGCCAAAAGCTGAAAACGGGGACGACACAGTTGCCCCGGAAGGACCAGTTAAGTTTATTACAGGAAAGTGAGATTCACTACCTTTTGGTGGTGAATTTTATTTCAAGTTAGGAATACCATTTAAGTTTTTAAAGTGTTGGATTCAGGCGCGAGCAAACTGTTTACTGCTATGCTGTGGTAATTCATGGAATCCTAGGTGTCTGGATGGAGTAGGCATTTTTTCCTCTTTGCCATCTTGATGGGGAGAGTCTGGATCATTTTCTTTTCAGGTGCCAGGAGCTTTCGCACGTAAGGGGCTCGTTATTTTCTGGGAATGGTGAGCAGCTTCTTGGTATCTTGGCGATCTACGTTACCAAGAGTGATTGTTTCTTCTGGAAATTTATTGCAAAGAACGAGTTGAGAAGTGCTGCTTCTTAGTTTGTTATTTTGTTTAGTTTCCTATTACAATTACAATTCGGTTTCTTTGTCCATAGATATCGTTTACAGACAAAAAATAGTGCTGGACATGTCATTACAAATAAAAAGATCAACCAAGGGATATATTTACAATGGTAACCTATGAATTATATATACAATTCACGGTCTGTTTATCCTGTATATGGCCTTTTTTTAAACTTATATAAATATAATAATACTCTTTGAGAAAAAACTATTCATCAGAATCTAAATCTAACCACGTCACGGAGTGTCGGCTACTTGTTGTTTATAAATTTCTCATATCATAGTTTCTCCCGTTTTTATTTGTCAACAGACGATGCACGATGAACGAACTGTAGGAATTCATTTAACTCCTGCTCGATAAATCATCTTTTTTTAGGTATTTTTGTGTTTAATCTTGAAGTTTAACTGAAAAGCCAAATTTTTGTGTCATTTAGTAGAAAACACAGAATAATTTGGATTCTGCTCAAGGATTTTTTATTTTTCCATATCTGCTCTAGTTATGACGTTCAGAATATCTGTGCACGATGAAAAATTTATCTCAAAATAGTACTATGAAGTAGTACTAAAAAGTTGCATGCAGTACTAACGATGCTACTACATGCTTCTACTTCAAGGCTACCGTGTTACTGCATACTGCTATATGCTACTATTAGCAAGACTGGATGCTACTATGGCAAGACAGGATGCTACTGGATACTACTACATAAGACTAGACCAGTCTGGGGCACATTCAATGATAGTATTCTTTGCTACCACATAGTATTACATGAAACGTTTTCGTACTACTACCATACTACTACGCAGGCTACAAATTTTTCATCGGGCGGTCGACCCCACAACCTAAATTCTACTGTGACGCGGGAAATTTTAATCTCAACACAAACGCGGCTTTTCAGTGGGCAGTTGTGAGCTTGATGAAGACTGCTTAGTGCCTGAACAAAAGAAAATAAAAAATCTCTCTGGTGAGGCATACAACACAGATACAAGCGCATAGAGGTACCACAAATCACACGGAAAGTCTACTATTTGAAAATCGATTACTCGTGTATATCGGAACAACAGTTGCGATTTGATCCGAATTCTTCTCGCGATTCTCCTCCGAATCCTCCTATTTCGCGTTTTTGGACTATTCAGGTGAAGTGAAATCTCCTTTTCCTTTTCCATGAATTAAACCTGGAGACCGAAATTTCATAACTTACATTTTTAACCTGCTAACGACACGTCACAAATCTTTGCACTTGCCACGATTTATCAGTTTCCATGCGCAATATGCTCCGGACGAGAGTTCGAGTATCATGTTATTAATGCGTACAACCGGTTTTCTGAATTTTGCCAAAAATTTTCAGTGGATCTGGGAAAATGCTTAAATAGCCTACGCCGTGGATAATTTGTTGAAAGCCCAGCTTAGTTTTACACTATTCAGATAGTTTTCAATACTGGGAAACTAGCAATAAATAATACGAGGTGTGCTCTAAATAACGCGTTCTCATTTTTGTAACTGCTTCTTTCGCAGAACACACGCCACACCAGAATGAAAAAAAAATCGTTGTAGAAATTTCGTAAAGCTTTCCCACGGTGTACCCATATACCAACTAAATGTATTTCTGGTTTTCTTTCTATCTGATCTATCTACACTTCCCCAGAAGGATGCTACTGAGTCGAATCACTTAGATAATAAAAATCCCAGCTGGAATCCTATTCTCCACTAACCGCAAATTTTCGACGCAGTCTAGATATTGCAAAGCCGGGTTCGAGAAAACCACGTACAATCTATTTTTACCAAATTATCTCTTACATTTGTTGCTAGGGAGACTATAGCCAGATTTGCGTATAAGGAAGATTTTAAAAAAGAAAACTTTAAAAAACCTCAATTAAAAGAACAACAAAGGGTTTTTGCGGAGGACAGCCAGGGTAGCCACATCGAAAAAACTTAGAGAGTGACTTTGGTCGAACACGGAGAGTGAATTTGGAGTGAAATTGTATTTTTATGTTTGAAATTTTAAATTGGTAACTTTTGGTTGGAAGGCCATCGATTCGTGTCACCAATTACGTTTCACTCGAATCAGACCACTCGTTCGCAATTTATAGAAGTTAATTTCCATATTTCTCTTCTCTTGCTCCCCCAAAAATGCTCGGATCTAGGAACGGAAGTTTCCGGGGGTATGTTGTGTCAGGTTCTTAAGTCAATTAATTCGGGTCGCTAATATGCCTGCACAGTTTCGCTGTCTTTGTACGTCTGGAACTATTCTAACTCACGACTATCGGAATTCCAGGAAACCCCCTCCAACTCCCCCCACAGAGCCCCGAAACCACCTGGCTCCATTAATTTCATCTAGGCCTAATGCTTTTTCTCTAGATTAAGTTCCGTCCCAATCCCTCTGCTTTTAGCGTTTCTTGAGTCCCCCCCCCCCCATCCTCCACAGGTATCGGACCCGACCCGGACTTGACACTGAACATCCGAGGCAATAGCTCACCAGACAAGTTTCATTCAAATCTGATTACTCGTTCAAAAGTTATGCAAGCCACTAGATTCCGGACTCCCCATCCATCCACTCCCCCGATGATGGTCGGATGGGGGAAACGGCTGTTCTCAAGTCAATCTGTTCGGATCCCTGACTTACCTGCCAAGTTTCATCGCCCTAGGACATCAGGAAGTATGCCGAACTCGCGGGATCGCTAGAAATCCGGATCCTCACCCCAACTCCCCCACAGTGCCCCGATTCGGTCCGGTTATGTCAATGACGTATCTAGGACTTGTGTTTATTCTTCCCATCAAGTATCATCCCGATCCCTCCATTCTAAGCGTTTCTCAAGATTTCCGGTTCCCTCCTCCAGCTCCCCCCAGTGTCATCGGATCCAGTCCGGATTTAAAGTGGGATGTCTAAGACACGAGATCATCCTAAATATCAACTTTCATCCAGATCCGATCACTCGTTCGCAAGTTAAAAATACCTCAAATTTTGGCTTCCCCCTCCTTCCACTCCCCCCCCCCCCGATGGTCGGATCGGGAAAGTGATTTAATCTGGTGATTTAATTTCCTATTTAATCTGGTCGTGTCTCTGACATACCTGACAATTTTCATCGTCCAAGCACATCAGGAAGCACCGAACTCGCGTGATCACTAGAAATCCGGACTACTGCCCGCCCCCCCCCCCCCAACTCCCCCAAAGTGACCGGATCCGTTCCGGTTATATTAGTCACGTATCTAGGACTTGTGCTTGTACTTTCCACCAAGTTTCATCCGGATCTATCCACTCTAAGTATTTTCCAAGATTTCCGGTTTCCCCTCCAACTCCCCCCCCCCCATGTCACCGGATCCAGTCTGGATTTCAAATGGAGCGTCTGAGACACGAGGTCCTTCCATATATCAAGTTTCATTAAGATCCGATCACGCGTTCGTAAGCTAAAAAATCTCATTTCTAATTTTTCCGAATTCCCCCTCCCTCCACTCCCCTCCAGATGGTCGGATCGGGGAAGCGACTATTTTTAATTTAAAATGGTCCAGTCCCTGATATGCCTGCCAAGTTTCATCGTCCTAGCTTATCTGGAAGTGCCCGAACTAGCAAAACCGGGACCGACTGACGGACAGAAATTACAATCGCTATATGGCACTTGGCCGAAGGGCAAGTGCCATAAAAAAACGATATTGTTTGAAAAAAATCGACTGATTTTCAGAAAAACCGATTGTTTTGACGAAAAATTAACTGATTTTCAGACAAAACGATAGTTTTCATGGAAAAAATCAATTGTTTGGACGAAAAATCACCCTCCGCCCCCCCCCCCCAGTCGTACCACATACACAATGCTAACCCTCCCTACTGTCACTATGAATGTTTAAAACCACTAAAAACACCGTAAACAATGAGCAAATAAAAAAAAAAACCCACCAAATTTCCTAGGTTTGAAAAAACTCTGTCTGGACTAAATCTCAGCCGATTATCCCGGACAGCTGATATGGCACGTAAGGAGCCAAGGGTCAAAATAAATTTCCATCTAATGCTCCAACTGTTTATTACAAATACAAATTAAATTAAAAACCCAAGACCAGTGTGGAACCTCTGAAGACACACAAAAATTATCAATTAGGTCTTATAATTCTTTGCTAATCAATCCTGGAAAATCTCGTCATCTAGAAAAGAGACTTTCGGCATGGGTTTTTTCTCGAGCCGAAACAGCAACCCGCCAATCGCGGTCAGTTCAAAATAAACCTGTGGCATGCGATTACTAAGAAAATGTAAACTGAATGTTTGCATTAGGACTTCAATTGTTCCGGGCACACGGTAAGGCTCCTTCCCGATAATGGGTGAGGCTAATTTTCCTTAAGATTATGTGTTTAAAGGAAAAACCAAGCAGAACAGAAAATGAAGGAAAAAAGAAAAGAAAGACTAACAAACAAGAAGAGAACAAAAATATAAAATAATGGTAAAAAGATGGTACGAATGGTTCAGCTTATGGACAAATTTGCTACGAAATCAAAGATTGAACTTAGAAAATAGACTGTATATTGGAGATTTAGTGCTGGGCCCCTCAAATGTTAACGAGGAGGAATGAAAAGATTAAACTTTGAGTGAAGCAATAACAAAGGTGAGATTAATTATGGTGATTAGTTAGGCGATGCTTTAATTACTGTAGTATGTTTTACTATATCCAAATACAAACAATTTGTTCTCTAGATGGTCGCTATAACACAATTGATTTAATCCCTACTCGAAATACTTAATATTTGTATCCTTTTTAGTCCAGTTAAAATGTCTACCAAAGTCTCCCAAGTCTATATTTTCTGTTACGAAAATCTCTCCGTTTTACGCCGACAATCGATGTTGGCTCCGTCAGACACCTCGATATCCTAACGCGACCCGAATTTCTGAATTTTCCGCGAACTATAGTGCCCCTTCGTTTCCAGACAGAGCCTTTAAATCTACTATATACCACTTTTTTGAAAGTCGCGAAACTCTATTAATTTACCGACAACAATGTTCGATCGCAATTCATATCCTCCCTCACGTTCCTCGAGTCACGTCAGACCATCTCGAGATTCAAACGCGACCCGAACGTTTGAATTTTCCGCGAACTATAGTGCCCCTTCCTATTCCGGACAGAGCCATTTAAAGTGCATGACCACGTGGGGGTCGGCTGTCTTTCAACTTGATTGATGATATTGCCAACGTATAGGATTATGTCGCCGACTAGCCTGGAGACCTAGTAACACAGTCACAAAAACAACGAAGAATGCGAGCGTCAGAAGGACTGGCTATGGCGGAAAATGGGCAATAATGTTGATAGGAAAGATTATTATGAAAACAGTAGTACCTCCTCGAGGCAGAGAGTAATCTTTCCCGTCGACACACACTCGATGACCGGGAAACAGTCGGGTCAACATTATCCAGAAAAAGCTTAATGCTAAATGTTATAATAAATAAACAACCCAAACCAAATTAACCGTTTAGCAAAATTCCCTAATCACTCCGTATATTTCTAAACCGGGAGACCCCAATTTCGTATGGTACATTCTAACCCCTCTAACACCCACTCTAACCCCTCTAACAAAACCACGCTGATTTTATCACTTGCCGTTTTATGCTACCTTCCATGTGTATCACGCTGTCGACGGTTGACTGCGAGAAGTGTTTCCATCAGAAAAGACACTTATGTAGATTGTTTCTCTATTTTTGCTACACGTCAACGCGTCTCGGAAAAGGCTTCAAACAGCCAAAACCGTGGGTTATTTGTTGAAAGCACCGCATAGTCTTAAAGTATTCAAATATTTTAAAATACTGAAGTTTAAGAGTAAATAGTGCGAGGGGTCCTTTAAGATAGGTATGGATATATTTAGGTTTCTTTGGAAATATTTGGTTGAATTCAAATGTATTGGTTGTTAGGTTGGTGTGGTGTCGATATCTTTGCTCTGCTATGGGCCGGTGGGCTCTTTTCGAAATTATCGTTTCATATTGTTCCCACGCAGGTTCATATTTGTTGAGTTTGATAGTCAATCGAGGACCCTTGCCAACAAGGGCCAAAATATCGCTGATGAAGAATCATAGCTGACGTATCCGTTGTAAACATTGTTTGAATAAATGTAGTCATGGCAGTAATCAGGATACGCTTATATTTTCTTTAAAAAAAATTGCATCCTGTACATTTTGCTTTAAAAAATTGTTTGCTTTTGTTTGCTTCAAAAACAGTACGGGTTGGGTTTGGTGAAATTTGTGCAGTTCATGGACTATTTTAGAGAACAGACAAATGCTACACAAGATCCCTAGGCTACTGATTGTTTATTGCGCGAAAAAGTTGATAATACATGAGTCCCGGCTTCAGTTTTTGGCCAAATCGCTAACCACGGAGGACAGTAGCCAATCACCCATATCTAGCATCTTTAATGTTCAGATCAGGCCCGTATTCAGGAATTTATTTTGGGTGGGGGGGGGGGGGCCTTTCGGGTTTTTTTTCCCTGTGGGTCGGACAAAAAAAAAAAAAAAAAGACAAAGATGAGAGGGAAAATTCTATAAAAATGAAAACCCAAATCTAGCATCTTTAATGTTCAGATCAAATCAAATCAAATCGTTTATTCAGTAGGAATCTTACTCAAGGCGTGTGCCGACTAACTGATTCCAACGTAAGCATACAAATATACATCAATATATAAAGACAAGAAAATGCAAGCGTAACTGCCGAGTTAACTGCTATTTCGGTTTGCATCGAAACTAACAGAAAAAAAAAACAAATATATATAAAATTAATTACACTCTACTAAACGGTCAAACATATTTACTTAAAAACCAACATAAAATCATGTGGGCTCTTTAATGGTGGACGAAGCGTTAAACAGTTTTAACAAATGCCGGAACAAAGCTGTTACTGTATCTTACGTGGGTGCATTGGACAGGTTGCAGTTTTGGAACTGGGTTCGCAACTAGTCTTGAAGGTCTTGGCCGTTCGGTTTGAAACTCAGGGGGGACGATTGGATGTTCAAGAGTTTTTAGACCGAAATTTACCAATAATTTTTCACGACGACTCGCTAATGTACTAAGATTAAAAGTTTTCAAAAGGTTGATATAAGGGACTTTAGGAGATTTAGATGCAACCAGTAGCGCTCTATACTGGATTCTTTCAAGCGAGTCGGACTGTTCGCGAGTAAGCCCAACATGCCAAACAGGGCATCAGTACTCTGAAATAGGACAGATAAACGAAAAATAAATTTTAAGGAGATGTTCAGTTCGAACGCCAAAGCGAGAAAGTAGCTTAAGGGAACGGATGGCCATGTTTCCTCATTTCAGTATCGAATCTGTTTGTGTTTTTTTTTTTCACTTTAGATCTGTCGTAAGGTAAACACCAAGAAGTTTAATTTCACCAGCTAGTTGGATTTGGGATAGGGGTGGAAAAAACTGAGGTTGGCTCTTTAGAAAAGAAAAAGTTAGGACAATCGATTTGTCCATATTCACGAACATACAATCCGCTGCCGCTTCATCCATATTTCATCAATTATAACTTTAGCGGAACTCTTAAAATTCTTACGGCAGACATCCAAAACAGACAAATCGTCAATATATTTCCAACGATCAGAAAAAGACGTTGCAAGCTCGTTAATCATTACTAAAAACAATAAAGGACCCAAAAGTGTCCCTTGAGGGACTCGGCAGAAAATTGGTAAACTATCTGAAAAGACCCCTTTGTATTTTGTTCGCTGAGTTCTACGGGTTAAAAAATTTGCCACTATCTTAACTAGAAAGGGATCAACATTAAATTTATTTAAAAGTTTATCCACGAGCTTGCTGTGGCTAATGAAATCAAACGGCTTTTTTAAATCGATGGGAATAAGGTTGATCCAATGATCCAATGATCAGGTATATCTAAATTTTTAAGGATCTTATCAACTAAGCTAACGATATAATGGGTTGTAGAGGTTTTTGGCAGATTAGCAAACTGACTTGGGTCAATATGTTTTAGAATCGATTCTTTGAGCCAAGATAATAGGAATTGCTCGTAAACCGTACTAAAAATTGGTGTAATTGTTATCGGACGGACAGCACTGAAGTTATTTGGGGAATCTTTCTTTGGGATAGGGTGACAAATCCACTTTTCCAAAAAGAAGGGTATTTTCCAGATGTAGTTATTTCATTAAATATTTGAGAAAGGGGCTTAGAAATTTTATCCAGAAAAGCTTTTATTAAACTAATTGGAATATCAATTGGGGTTATACTCGTTCTTTTTAGTGCTTTGAGCTTACGTTCCACATCTTGGGGGTGTATCAAGGAAAAAATTTTGAAACTTGGGGGCACCTCCGGAACCTTAGGGAGATGTGGTAGGGTCTGCACTATATCAACACGATGAGCATTTAACTTAATTGCAGTGACCACTTCCTTTTCGTCAAGATTGAAGTCAATCCCCTTCTGCACCTTACCGACTAATAGTTTTATATTTCTATACCACTGCGACTGCTCTGATTCAGCAAGGCGTTGAACTTTTGTAGAGTAATACGCAGACCCAGCTTGTCTTGCATGTTTGCGCAGTTTATTTTTCAATTTATTTGCCTCTTTCGTCCTTCCGTTTCGGAATAACCGACGTTTTTCGTGAACCATGTCTTTAACTTCTTTCGTAACATATGGGCGGTTCGCGGAATATTTTTTTGTCCTTTTTACCGGAAAAAACTCGTAATATTTAGTTAGTAGCATTTTCTGTAGTTCCGAAGCCTTCTTCTCGCTTCCTTTTGCTCCATAAACTTCATCCCATGCTTCATTTGAGACCCAAGTCCCAAAACTGACCAACCCATCATCAGGTATAGGTCTAGATGTAATTATAGTAGTAGTATATTCAATTCGATTTTTTTTTTCGTGTGGGTTTAACTCTAATGTGAAATGGTAGCTACCACCCAGGGGGGCACCCGCTACAGATTTTTCATAAAATTCATGTAAATCTGGAGCAATAACGTTCAAAGAAGTTCCCCCCTTAGTGGTAGGGAACTTAACAATTAACAGGCCCGTATTCAGGGAACTTGACAATTGACAGTGCCGTATTCAGGAATTTATTTTGGATGGGGGTGGGGTTGCCTTTCGGTGTTTTTTTTGCCTGTGGGTCGGACAAAAAAGTACAAAAAAGACACAGATGAGAGGGAAAATCCTATAAAAATATTATTTTTCGGGGGAGGAGGGAGGGTTAACCCCCCCCCCCCTGGATACGGCCCTGGTTCATATATTAGGTTGATGCCTCTTCGCAGTCTTCCTTATTGGATACCGCCGACATCAAGCTTTTTATGATTGCTAAATATATCTTCATTTACTACTGGTAATCAGCACTTGTAGCCCCACGACGTCTCTTTACTGCCCCGATTATAGGCCTATAGCTGGACAGGGGTTTGGGAGGGGGGAGATTACTGACCATAAAAATGGAGATTGGCAAGTGCTTAGTTCTGTGAAGGGGAAGTTGGCAAGTGGGGGAGTACGCTGCGAAATGGGGGGAGGTGTAATAAAATCCTGAGCACATTTAGGGTGAATGCTATGTCATGGGGAAAGGTGGTTTTGATTCGGGAAATGTGGCAGTAAATCCAAATCCCGATCGTCTGGAAATGACTCACTTGTTGGAGTTACTGTTGCTAGGGAAGTGCTTCCAGGATCAAGAAACGGAGAGAGCTGGGAATGTGATTTCTGCGTAAGCACTCAGAAATGTCGGCATGTTTTTCGGGACCTTTTAAACCGCAGTGACTCTTTAAAACAAAATATAAATATAGAGGCAGTAAAAAGGCAAAAAAAAAAATAACAATTGTAGGCTATTTTATAAGTAATGTATTGTTTGATAATAGACGGGTCATCGGTAATGTGATTCGCTAACCCGATGCAAAATTATCTCAAAATACTAGTATGAAGTTGTACGGAAAAGTAGCATGCAGCACCAACTGACGCTACTATAGCAAGACCGGATACTACTGAATAGTACTGCTTAAGATTAACCCAGTGTGAAGCACATTAAATTAAAATATTCCGTACATACTGCATACCAATGATGCAACTTTTTCGTACAGCGACCATACAACTACAGATTTGTTTGGCGGGAAGACCATCGGCAACCATTCTTTCCAAAGATTTACTCCTCAAAGGCACCTGCACAAACAGTCCGATTTTCGCATTCTGCTCTGACAATGTGCAAGTTGGGGAATCTCGACTACCGAAGAGGGCGCCATATAGACTTCACGCCAACACCGATATAGCCCTCGTATTGAGGGCTTGATACACCGTCTTCTATTTCCTTCGTGTTTTAGCAGAAGGGTTACCCAGTCCCGGCACCTAGCTGCTGTACACGCTCTCCCGGCACTGGCGAAAACCGTGCCGGCAATAAAGTAGCAGTTCACCTTTTAAACGTTTCATTTTTTAATATTCTAAGATGTGGCAACTGATGCCAGCACCGGCCAGCATCTGCAGAAATGAACCGGATCAGTCCAGGTTTTCTTGGGCAGGCCCACTTGATCACACATATTCAAAAAACCCGCCATGTACAATCACAACAAGACCTGAGGTTTCGATGGAATCCCAAAAATCTAATATTTGATCCAGACAATTGTGTCTTGTCTTCGCCAGGCTCATCATCTGAGAAAACCAAGTTCAGATATAGCTCTATAAACTATATCTATTTTGACGATACTTACCGAAACTTCCTGCTTTACTTCTGCCAAATTTCCGGTTTCGGGCAAATTTCGAGACAACTACTTGTCCAGCAAAAAGAGAACAATTCAGAAACGAATTCAGCGTATCTGTATCGTAAAGAACATCGTAAGGAACATCTAATCAACTTCAAATAAAACTTTTACTTATAAAAAAAATTCCGGTTTCAACCGGATTCCGGACGAATCATATATCCGGGTCAAAATCTGATTGTCAGACTCAACGTCTTTTCTTGGCCCTAAATCTGTTATCTAATCAACTTCAAGTAAAACTTTCAACAAAACTTTCTGGTTTGGCCGGATTTCGGGCGAACTAGTTGTCCGGGTAGAAAATGCCTTTCACGTAAGTGTTCAGCATGTCTTCTTATCCCTAAATCAAACATTTAATCAACTTCAAATAAAATGTTTAATTTTAACCAACTTTCCGGTTTTTTCCGGATTCCGGACGAACTACTTGCCCGACAAGAAAATGATTTTCGTCATCGTGTTCAGCATCTTCTTACCCATAATAGACAATCACATTAGCTGTTTAAATTATTTTGTTTAAAATTAATTTGAACCCCATCCTCACCCCTAAATATAGGGCTACAAAGCCCATCTACGAACCTGACCTTACCCTTGACCCAAAGAATCCTCACACCAAGTTTCATCAAAATATCTCATTCCCTTCGAAAGTTATCGTGCTGACAGCCGGACAACTTTTGCCATGTCATAGGGACCCCTCTACTTACGTTTTTGGTATCCCAAAAATGGAACACTTTCGCTTCGGCGGGTTTAGAGACTCGCCTTCCCGCCGAGGCAATCGCGGGCATTCAACCTGGCGAAAGTTGACGCGCCGTCTTTTGAAAAAATGGAGAAGATCCAAATTTTCTATTTCGCGCTCCAGGTTAGTGACCGACTCGGTGACTGTAATCTTATTGTCGTGGTGCTATTTTCCCTTTCCAAACCCAGTAATTTTGCATGATTAGTTTGTTTTTATTTGGCTTTGCGAAGGGGTTAGTTACTCGGTGGCAGAAGCGACCAAGGTATTTTGCCGACTGGCTGATGAATTTTACCGACTGTTTGTTTCACCAGTAGCTACTACTACTTGCTACGGAATGAGAGGCTTGCATGAAATGCTGTATTACCTCCAGTAGGTATACCGTCCGAGATCGTGATTTGGTTCGTGTCATCTCAGTATTTTCATTTTCTTCATTTAACAGGATAATAAACTGCCGCCATCAGAAAAATGGCGCCGCTCGATTTCACGCGACTTTAGCAACTTATATTTTTTTTTGTCCGCATAGCCGACATCATTGGGGGGGGAGGGCTACGTGACGGCTCTACTCGGTGGGTAATTTTTATTCCATTATATGCTGTCTATGCTGCGAATTAGCAATCTCAACACAACTGGGGTCATCAATACAATTTCGACGAACATTAGAATCATTCCTATACTTACTTATGTCGCAAGATACCTTCCCTCCGTAAACAAACAAAAAAAATATACGTAACTAATAACGAAAAATAAAATAACTAAATTCCTATCTGTATATCATGATATTCCCCTTGGTCAACATTACCATAAACTCTGAAAAATGTTAAAACAATCGCTTCTTTCCAGTTCCTACTCCCAAGTGGACCCTTTGCTTACGATCTGCATGCTGCATACAGTTCGGCGTTGCTGGGATTTTCAATTTCCTTCCGTGAGCACACTGACTTGTCACTGAATAATCAGCAATGTAATAATTATTACTTTTAACCACAGCCATTTAACAATTTCATCCTTACAAATATTTCCAGTATCTACCTTAATTTTTGTTTCTTTTCTTGCTCGGAACTGGTTGCTGTGTAGAACAAGACATTTCGGGCCTGAAATCTTGTCTGGTTTTAAAGATGTCCCATAAGAGAGGGTGGGCTTGTTGTGTCAATCGTAAGGTGAAGATTATGACTAGCGTGCTCAGGTTTGATACGGTTGAGTCGACTCATTTTCTGTTATTTGTAGGTAATCTTGCCCGGTGTTAGGATTTTGCAGAACAGACTGGAGCTGTAATCATGATAGTTATTCCTATTGACTAGTGATGGTTCCCCCCCCCCCCCCATTACCGTCAAGTATCAGTTAACTGTTTCAGTATCGGACTATCAACCGAAATCTAGGCTCAGCTTATCTATCTAAAATATAACTGAATAAGTAGCTAAATATTCTTTGAGCCCAAGCTGACTTTGAAACATTTATTCAAACAATGTTTACAACGGATACGTCAGCTATGATTTTTCATCAGCGATATTTCGGCCCTTCTTGGCAAGGGTCCTCGTCAGGCTGATTCGTCAATTTCGTGCTGCTTCCTCGTTCCACTTCCAGTCAAACACGTTTCCGGTACCTGCAGATCATCGAATTACGATAATGCAGATATTGCCGTGACAACAATTTCCTTCGAGTCGGAACTTGCAACAAAGCACAGAAAGTGCTCCTCAGCCTGACGAGGACCCTTGCCAAGAAGGGCCGAAATATCGCTGATGAAAAATCATAGCTGACGTATCCGTTGTAAACATTGTTTGAATAAATGAATAAGTAGCATCTTAGCCTACACAGTAGGCTACTACGATGTTCACCGGACAATCAACGTAGGCTCGGCTAAATCTATCCTATAGAAGGACATGATGACGATGCAACAAAACGAAACACTGGATCCACTCAGCAAAAAAAGTGATTGTGCAAAATAAACGCCAGCTTTCTCTGCTGTAAGCGTTTACCGGAGTTCAATAAACTCGTAAGTAAACAACACGACCACGAACTGTACGGTGTCTACGTTTTTCAAGGTAACTGATTAGATAGATAGATAGATACTTTAATTTTAGCCGTTAGGCCATACACAAAATCATATATTTTTAAACACTTCGAGAGAGCGATTATATAAAATCACATGTAAAACGATTTAAACTCCCACTACCAATAATTATTTACATCTCTTTAACGCTTATTTGACAAAACCTGTAACTGTCATTATCGCTGACCGTGAAGATGACTTTAGGATACCAGGAAAGAGCAACCCATCTTCACCAAAAAATCTTACTCTCAAATCCGAGAGCCCCTTGCATCTTGACAGGAAGTGAGACAGATTTTCCTCTTCCAAACCACATAACGAGCAAGTATAACATGACTTCGGGTTTCGGCAATTTCTTTCAAATAATTTAACCCTACTCTTAAGAGGGAGACTGTTCGCTCGGATCTGGAACCACAAACGCAGGTTAATGCTAACCCCTCGTCGACTTATCTGTTCGGAAAATATTTTAAGTCACGGTTACCGTTTTGTTGGTGGTTTTTACTCCCCAATTCACCATTTCCATTGACCATCCAGAACTGATAAAAACAACTAAAGCCTAGGTGCGTCTATTTGTATAGAAGGAAATTACAAAATTTCACAGAATATGACAGGTGATCCGCGCATAAAAACATAAAAGCTATGACTCGGGACGGTTGGTATGAGTAGGTGGTACAAGAAAGTAGTTGAGAACGCGTGAGAACGTCAAAAAAGTAATGTGATTTTACTGACATATAACATTCTTCAAGTGACCTAACTTTACCAAGAGTTGTAAAACCATGCAACTAATTAAACTGACGACACGTCATCTAACTGTCTCTTCAAAAGTTTTAGGTTATAAAATAAAAATAACCCCATTAACCTTTTGTAATTTGAAAAAAATGTTGCCTACTGTAACGATTTTGCAGAAAGAGCATGGTGGCGTTCACTATACTCATTCCTATCGAATGCTGGGGGTTTCTGTCGAATTTTCTTTCATACGAGTTACTAATTTTGTATTAAATGTTTATTATTTTATGTGAAAATGTTGGTCCTTTGAAATTACAATCAAAGTAAATAGCGAGCGAGGGATAAATCCTCGATCTGTCTATCAGACTATCAATTCCGAATCGTAGGCCCAGTTTGTCTATTCAAAGTATAATTATGATTAAATAAATAAATAATCTCTTGACGTCCGGCACTACCATCTATCAGATTATCAACTAAAGACACTATTTCAGAGACGGAAACGAGCCAAGTGAAAAAAAAAAAAATGCAAGACAGTGGCTTCGTGCAGCCAAAAAACTCGAGCAATTATGCAAAAAAAAAAAAAAAAAGGAATACAGTCTGCCAACTTTCTCTGCCCCAAGCTTTTACCAAAGTTGAATAAACTCGCAAGCAAAGAAAATGATCTCTATTGTACCTTTGTATGGGATATTTTTTATATTTTTTACTATGTAGGAACCCGTAATCCATCCACTATCTATGTTCTGCGGCTGTGGGGTCGATGATTGTTTTCTGGGTGTTTTGTTGTTTTATTTATTTTCTGTCATCTACTCCACTTTTTGAAAATGGCGGGTTATAAATAAATTACTCACTTACTTAAAGAGAACGAGGTCAGAGCAAATAACACTAGGGAGAAGCAGCCAAGACTTGAACGAAGTGACACACACCCGGATAGCAGCGACACTAGCACCACTAGCGATAGTGAACGTCCCTACCGAAACTCAATCAAACTCAATCGGTCGTGCACCAGCGCTGGCTCTAACAACTTCATATTCTGAATACAGCAACAACAAAAAAGATACAACCTCCCCTGTTTCCTTGATGTGTGCAGACCGCAGCTTAGCTTTTACTAGAAATTTCTAAACCCGTTTGTTTCGCTTTAAAAGTGGGTGGCGTTTTGAGCATGGCCGTTTGCGAAGCAAGGAAAGCATAGGTCTTGATGCTACTCCCTAGTGATCTTTTGTTCTGAACGTGGTCTATAAAGCAGAGAAAGCTGGTGTATACAAGGAAATGAAAAGACACACAAGAAATGAAAAGACAAGGAAATGAAAAGACACACAAGACAAAATGTGAGAGCTGATAAGCGCAGCCAAAAACAAAAAAGCGCAGCGATTATACAAAAAATGACAGCCCATTCAACCTGGTAACTTCCTCAGCCACAGGGTTTTACCGGAGTTAATTGTGCTATTTATTGATCCGGACCCAATCCGGGCACTGCGGGGTTACTCGCGGATGTCTTCTGGTACGACTGAATTCAAAACGTGTAGCCTGAAGATGGAATGAAATGAACCAAATCATGGGTTCCCGGAATGAATGAAATGAATCATGGAACCCGGCTACAAAATAAACTTCAACCCCTAAAGTCTGGAAAAATCGAACTCGTCTGTGCCATTTTTTACTTCAATTTTCAGCGCAGAATCATCGGGTGAGTTTGTTATTTATGTTTGGTACTGTCTCCCATTACGAAGTAGGAAAAAGGGTTTTCAAAAGAATAGGTCTTTGCCAGTGGCTGAGTCTGCTTGCCGATTTTGTGGTGAGGTAGAAGAGAGTTTATGCCATCTGCTGACAGATTGTCCGGGGGTGAAGGAAATTAGAGATGTTTTTTTGGTGGGGTGCCCATACTATTCCCTGGTATTATGAAGTCGACAAATCGTCAGGTAATTCGGTCGGTATGTAAATATTTTAAGTGTATACTGGAAGTTTAGATCGGAGGTAATTTGGCAATACTAGAAGGGTAAAAAGAAGTGATTTTATCGTATGTAATTTTGAAGTTCAATTTTGTTAGTTAAGTGCGATAATGAATACTGTTGTATGGCCCTTTGTTGGCTTTAATAAATTGTTATTATTATTATGTAAGAAACTGAATTTAGCTATGCTAGATAGTTTCGAAGTATACGATCTCTCTCTTTCTCTCTCCGAAACCTGTTAGGAAAGACGACAGTAAACCTAAGATTTGTTATTAGGCTTCCAAACCTCATCCAACCACTGTGGGGGGACTTGGAGAGGGTCCAGGAATTCACTGACTAGCAAAGAACATGATCACGAATCGTACCTTGATATGGTAGCTGTTGATGAGATGGCGAGGTAGCGAGTTAAAGGCGCTGAAATCCGGACGACGGTTGAACAAGCCTCCGGAAAGATTTCTGAAACCGGAAACGTAGGCGTGAGAAGAAGGAAAATGACAAATTACCCACACTACAGTAAAACACGTATTCTTGCTATGGTCGAGCTGTAGCACTTAAAAGACCCTCGCACTATTTACTCTCAAACTTACAGTATTTTAAAATATTTGAATACTTAAAACTAGGCTGTGCTTTCAACAAATAACCCATGGATTTAGCTGTTTTAAGCCTTTTCCGACACCCGTTGACTTACAGCGAAAACAGGGAAACAATTTACATCACCGGTTTTTTCTGATAGAAAAACTTCTCGCAGACAGCCGTGAACAGCGTGATACACATCGAACGCAATTTACATAGCATGGAAAAACTTCACGCAGACAACCGTCGACAGCGTGACACACATCGAAGGTAGCAAAACACGGCAAGTGAGAAAATCAGAGTGGTTTTGTTATAGGGGTTAGAATGTACCGTACGAAATTGGGGTCTCCGGGTTTAGAAATACACGGAGTGATTATGGAAGTAGGTTGCGTTAGTATTATAGGTAAGACAAGTCCTGTAACTTGTGACACAAACTTATAGCACTCTGTTAATCGTTGTTGTGCATTCGCGATATGGTACTGGAAGAACTTGACAAGAACAAACAGAAAAAGGATGAGGACTAATAATAGCCTACACATATTGACGAAATATGTGCTTACGTTACCACCGTGTCATTCAAAATTCTGATGTCACACCGAACATAGTTGGCAGTTGGCGAGGCAGTAGAAATTCAAACTGCATCACGGGGCTTTAAGCATTTAGCCGAGTTCAGGCTGCCACGTCGAATGTTTGGTGTATCTAAGCTATTTCTGAATCCCCCTATTTTATCTGCTTGTTTTGTTGTTTCTTTTTCCTCTTTTTGATAACTCCGCGTTGTATGGGACTAAATTAATTTTAATAATAATACCTTCAGGCTATATTTCAGTACACATATTAATCTGAAAATGGACATAATACTGGCATGGTTCCTTTAATATCCCCAAAGAGCCAAGTGTTTCAGCTTTCTTTTGAAACAGAAAAAAAAAAAAAAAAAAAAGCTGAATTTAATTTCGTCTACCTTTTAGGCCCACTATTTATTTTGTGTTTTCTTCTGTTGGGAAACGGATGATATGAAACTAATGCACAGCTCTTGAAATAAATTGGACGGACGACATATAGCCTTAGAGGATGCCGAAGTATCTGACCAGAAAAAGAGTAAAAGACGACCTCTACTGCAACTGGTTTTGAGCTTATTCTAAACCCTTTACAAATTATCGAATTTTCAAAAATAAAGAATGAGGTGACTTGAATATCTCCTCGCGTCAGTGGAGACCTATTATAACCCCTCTAAAAAAAAAGTAAAAGTAAATTCTCGTGTTGTCCTTAAATTTTAGTGTTGATATGTGATAGTTACTCGTTTGGTTTTTTCTTTACATTACCTTAGGCTAGAATTGTATTAATAATTTTTACAAATCCATCAGAATTAGTGAAGCGTCGTTTTTTATGCCACTGGCATGTCTGATGCTTTTGAGAAACACCAGGTTTATTTATATTTGCCATTAAAATTGTACCTTACCTTACCACTGCTTTTTCTGTCTGAATGATCTCCAGAGTGGCCTATCCCCAGAGGCGTTACTAGCAAAAAAAAATTGGGGGGGGGGGGGCAAGGTATTTACCGACTGGCTGGTCATCTTTACCGACTGTTTTTGCAGATAAAACGACCATTATTGAGAAAAAACGACTGTGTTGACGAAAAACCGGCTGGTTTTAAGAACAAGACCAAAGGTTTCGATGGGATCCCAAAAATTCAATATCTTATCCAGACAAATGGGTCTTGTCTTAGCCAGATCCAGTCATCGCCTGACCCTTTGAACATTTTAACAATTAAAATTCAGAAACAGATTAAGGCCAAATGGCTAATCACCTGAGAAAACCAAGTTCAGATATGGATTCAGCATATGTGTTTACCCTATAAGTCATATCTGTTATGACGAAAACTTCCTGCCACTTTTGCCAATTTCCCGGTTCCGGCCGAACTTCAGAACTACTTGTCCGGCGAAAAAAGAAAGCTCAAAGACGAAATCAGGGTATCTTCTTTCCCCAGTAATGAACATCTAACCAACTTCAAATACAAATTTAGTGGTATAACAAATTTTCCGATTCCAGCCGGATTCCGGTCGAACTATATCTCCGGGTAAAATATGATTGTCATACAGGGAGTCAGCATCTCTTCTTACCCCTAAATCGCTTATCTAATCAACTAGAAATAAAACTTTAACTTCCAACAGTTTTCCGGTTTTGGCCGGATTCCGGGCGAACTACATGTCCGGGTAGAAAATTGTTTTCACATAAGTGTTCAGCATGTCTTCTTGCCCTAAATCGAACATCTAATCAACTCCAAATAAAACTTTTTATTTTGACAAACTTTCCGGTTTGGGCCGGATTCCGGGCGAAATACTTGTCCGTCGAGAAAATAGTTTTCACCATCGTCTTCAGCATGTCTTCGTACCCCTAAATCGAACATCTAATCAACTTCAAATAAAACTTTTACTTTCAACAAACTTTCCGGTTTCGGCCGGATTCCGCGCGAACTACTTGTCCGATGACAAAATGGTTTTCACCATCGTGTTCAGCATGTCTTCTTATCCCATAATCTACTATCACATTAGCTGTTTCAAAATATTTTGTTTGCCCCTTAATTAGAACCCCCTCCCCAAATGTAGAGCTACAAAGCCCATCTATGGACTTGACTGGTACGACGACCCAACGAATCCTCACACCAAGTTTCATCAAAATATCTCATTCCCTTCGAGAGTTATCGTGCTTACAGACGGACGGACAGAAGGACGGACGGACGGAAGGACGGACGGACAGACGGACAATTTTTGCGATGTCATAGGTATCCCTCCACTTACGTTTTGGGATCCCAAAAATTCACTTATGTTTTGGGATCTCAAAAACTACTATTTTTTAAAAAATCGACTATTTTTACGAGAAACCGACTGTTTTAAAACAAATCTGACTGTTTCAAAAAAAAAAATCGACTGTTAATACGAAAAATCCCGCGCTTCGCTCCCACTCGGCTCTTTCTCAGAGGTGTAGTCTTGAATCTTGGTCTTGGTCTTAAGACCAGTCTCAAGACCGATGCCGACAATCTTGGCCTTGGTCTTAAGACCAGTGACAAATTCTTGGTCTTGGTGTTGTTCTTGCGATTCTGGTCGTCAAGACCTAGGCTGGTCTTCAAGACTTATAGGCTTGTCTTGAAGAACCTAATTACAGCCGGATTAATTTCGAAACTTTCCAAAACGTTGCAAGGCAGGAAAAGGTTAATAATGGATGGTATCATCAGGACCACATTTTGGAGGTCAAGAGATTAGAGGATCAAAATATTATTTGTAGGGGCTATTCATAGTGTGCTATGTAAGCAAAGGCTTTAGGTGAGTTTCTTCACTAACAAAGTGATGGCTACCAAGGAACCTTCAGTAGTGAAGTATGCGTTTACCATCTTTCAGCTTTGTGAAAAAGTTCGGAAGTGGTCCGCTGTTTGTAAGTTCTGCAACGAAAAGAGCAACTGCAGTGGCGTCGCAAGGGGGGGGGGTGCGGGGGGTGCAGCACCCCCCCCACCTTTTTGAGATTCTGTAAAATTTTGGGCCGGAGGCCCTAAATTTTACTAAAATTGTTCGGTATTTTTTCGATAGCAGAATTGTTCGATATATTTACGGGGATTTGGTAGTTATACAAAATCCTAAATAGGCTATATGTACAAATCTCTTCGGTATAATGATTGGGATTCGGTATAATTGCCAGTATTCGGTAGTTATCACGAATTTGGTGAGAGAATTTACCGAAATCATTTGGTAATTTTTCGATGCCGGAACTATTCGGTATATTTATGGAGATTCGGTAGTTACACAGAATCCCGAATAAGCTATTGGTTCAAAATTATTCGGTATCATGATTAGGATTCGGTAATATGTTCAGTATAATTTCCAGGATTAGAAAGTTAACAACGAATCCTGACTTTGTTCCAGTTTCGACGAAAGTATACTGAATCAGAATATTGTTCGGTAGTCTTTCGACACCAAAACAATTCGGTATAGTAACCGGGATTCGGTAGTTATACAGAATCCCCAACTTGCTATCGGTCTCAACTTATTCGGTATAATAACTGGGATTCGGTAATTTATTCGTTAAAACTGCCAGGATTCGGAAGCTAACACGAACCTCAGAAGAGGTCGAATGAAGCACTGGTCGCAGACAAAAGGGATGATCTATGATACCATCGATAGTCCTTACTTTTATTTTGGATCCCCAAAAGAAAATCTAATCATAAATATATTGAAAATTCCGCCTGCAGCACTTTTCGTAATATTCTCTATTTTGTGGAAGGGCGCGTCATTTGACGGGGGTTTCAAGCAAGTTTCAGGATGTAGGTTTTGAAACATTAAAAGCTAAAATTTGGATGGTAATTAAATTTGGGAGGAAAAATTAAAAAAAAATTCGCATGCGGCGCTCACTTTATGTGATTGTGGGATATTAACTAGACCACAGTTGCTGCTGCTGTCGGAACGTCGCTCCGTCCGGTTTCTGGAACTTCTTAGAGTCTCGGTATTTAATCAACGGTAAATGATAGAATTTGTCAGAGAAGCAGTTAAATTTTAGCGTATAGAAAAAAAAATGGATTTCAAAAATTTTCGCCTGCGGCGCTCGATTTAGTATTGTGTTGGCTTAATAGATAGAAGCTGTTACTGCAAGCATGCCCGGCAGTATATTCCACATGTGGGCTTCGCCAAAACGCCGCCTAATAGTTGGCTTAAAGTCTTTCATGCTGTCCTTTATTGTTACTCTTCCTACGTAATCGTTTCTGTTCCAGAATTTAAAGCTCGAATTCTTAGTTCTAGGATTCGGTAAAATTTTTGAAAGATTCGGTAAAATTTTGGCTCTTCACCCCCCCCCCACCGAAAATGCACTTGCGACGCCCCTGCTGACAGTAAAGAGGTTTCTTCTACTTTTGTAAGGTATAAGCATGCAGTATGTACAGTTATTGCTGACAACACATTGGACCACCGCTCAGACGCAGCCTATGTGGTCATCGGTTCTTGCAGCCCTAGAAGTTCTCCCGTCATGCTTTTCATCTGATGGCCCCTGGAAGAGACTGAAAGAGCATCCTTCCTTTTCGCGCCTAATGGTCCATTTACACACCTGCGTAAAATCCGAGCGTATTTTACGCACGTTTTGAGCTTGAAAAGATTTCTAGCAATACGGACGTATTTGAGAAATCGGTCCGTTTTGTATCTAAATACGTCTGTATTGCTAGAAATCTTTTCAAGCTCAAAACGTGCGTAAAATACGCTCGGATTTTACGCAGTGTGTAAGCCCACCATACATCCCCTTATACGAGAAGGTTCCCTGCATTCCAGCACCAGTGGAGCGAGTGTTCAGCCACAGTGGACTTTTTATGCGACCGCATAGAGCAAGGATGCGGTGCTTCCACTTCTCCTGATTTATCCGGATATCTACGGTTTTTTTAGGTCTCCTGATCTACTGAGTTTCGCTATTCTACCTAATTTTCTCCTGATTTTTCCGAACGGCTATGTATTCTTAAAGCACAATGGACACTTCTAATCCTTTACTTTGTATTAAATGCTTCACAAATTAACATTTCCGACTTCCTTTAGAAGGCGCTACGAAAATCGGCCGTTTTCTTGTCATTCCTTGTCTTTACCTGTCTCGCATTTCGGCGATCCAAATCTTAGGAGCTGGGATATCGTGGCGGGAAATTCAAAAACTCCCAGCAATGCTTGATAGAAAACGATATATTTGATATGTCACCAAAGTCAAGCCTCAGAAGAAGTTTACCTGATTGTTCTAGTGTTTCATCAGAAGTTCCATGGCTTAAAGTGCCTATTAAAAGTTTTTCTTTGTGGAATAGTGTTGTGAAGCTTGATTAACTTGCTTTATAAAAATTTATCAGAATATGCAATAAGCTTATAAAAAATAACATAGCTACAAAATCATTCAAAAACAAATAACCTATTCAAATCTGAATTATACAAGCTGATTTATGCATAAAATAAAGATCTACCAAGTATTATAAGAAACATCACTTTTATCTTTGTCCAATATAATAAATTGAGCATGTACTTGCCCAAAAAATTACGCTTTGAAATATCACAGAGAGGAAACTGTTGAAAAAGCTGCTGATGTAGGGGGTAAGCATTGTTCCTAGGTTGTTACAGAGTGGGATTGAGGTAGTTTGATGTGCCCATTGAACTTTAATTATTCTTCTGTCGAGCATGACTTGGAGGCTGGAACTCATGACCGAAGCTAGAATATGCATGGGAAAAGTTAAATTTGGCAGGAAAGAGCTAACTTAAAAAAAATCTCGCCTGCGGCGCTCACTTTATGTGATCATAAGCAGTTTTTACTAGACTACAGTAGCTGCTGCTGCCGGAAGGGCCCTTCGTCCGGTTTCTGCAACTTCCTAGAGTCTTGTATTTAATCCACGGCAAATGACGAGGTAAATGATAGAATTTGTAAGATCAGCAGTTACATTTCAGCCTACAGGAGACAAAAATTGCATTTCGAAAATGTTCGCCTGCGGCGTTCGATTTCATTTCATCTTCAATATAATACATAAAAGCTGTTACTGCAACCGTGCCCACCAATATATTCTCCAAGAGGTCGTCGCCAAAACGCCGCCTAATAGTTGGCTTATCGTCTTTCACTACTCTTCACTACTCTTCCTACGCAATCCTTTGTGTTCCATAATTTAAAGCTCGAATTCTCAGTTTCTAGGATCCGGTACATTGTATATCCATGGTAGGGATGCGGATTCCTCCTTTGCGAGACACAAAATGTTCGTCTCAAAGAATCACCGTAGCGTTAATGTCCACTTAGCGAAATTCCTTCACGTTCATGGTTCGTTAGGAAAGTGAGTATCGACCTGACCTAAGCTAATATCGCATAATACTAATCTCTACCAACCCCTCGTGTTTTTAACTTGAATCCGCGTAGACGCGTGCGAACATGTGTTGTGGGTATCTAAAAACGAAGGATGTGCGTCGTATGGTATATACTATTGGATATCGTGACTTGGCGAGTCGCCAAACTGGCGGACATGTGCAAATCTACGATAGGCTTGCGTTTGGCTTCTCACGATTTCCTACGAAAACGTCGCAGAAACGAACACTTTCAGGTGTAACATGCGGGACATCCCCTAAAGATTGGCAAACTCTCATTTGAATCTGATTAAAAAATAACACAGGGAGTCGGACCAGGGTTGCCACATGTCGCAAGATAGTATGAATTGTCACTCTATTTTGTTTTTGTCACTCTTGTCCTACGTAGGACGTAAAAATCACTCTATTTCAGAAAATGACGAAGTGTGTCCTTTTTACAGCAAGGATTTCGACCAGAAGTGACTATTTCTAGTTTCTTTCATGAAAGTAAAAGTAAGATGTGCCATTTTAACAGAGGTGATTCGACCAAAAGTGAACACGTTCAAGAAAATAAATTTCACTCCCAATTCACTCTCTGTTTTCGGTCAAAAGTCACTCTCTAAATGTTTTTGACATGGCAATCCTGCGTAGGAGGCCTATTACTGAGGCCTAAGGCGTATCTCGGCAATAAGCTTGTTCTTCTTATGATATCATAAAAATAGCATAGTCCAAAAACGGAAGCATTCATGGAGAATTAAAGAGAAGCCAAGAAGCAGAGACTTGAGAAGGGTTGTCAGCCAAACGTCCCCTATCGAAACGTCACCATGGCAAAACGTCCACATGACTAAACGTCCCCATTCGAAACGTCCCATGTAAAACGCCCAGAAAACAAAATATGATCGTAGTTTTGGGGGGAGAAGTGTTTCATGATTTACATCAGAGCCGGCTTTCTTTCAAAGCGGATTTATTTAAAACCAGAACATGGAAATAATAGATTACAATCGCTCAGGCCTGTATCCAGGAATTTATTTCGGGGGGAGGGGGGGGGCGCCTGTCGGGGGGGGGGGGGGGGGGGGGGTTGCCTGCGGGTCGGACAAAAATTACGAAATAGTCAAAGATCAGAGGGAAAAGCCTATAAAAACGGTTATTTTTATGTGTTTCGGGGGGGGGGGGGGGGGGGTCAACTTCCCCCTACCCCCCCCCCCCCCCCCTGGATACGGACTTTCAATCGTCTAGGTGTAGGCTACAGTTTTAATATTATCCCAAACTATACAAGGTTCACTAGAAAATGTTTTGAACTTCCCATCACATTTTTATCATAACGGCACTGCGCTGATTTTTGCACTCTTCTTGTTTGACCCTTTTCGAGCCAGATCAGGCTTCGGCTTGTTTCATCCGAGGAACTTATTGAAAAAAAAAGGGTTTTGCATTCATCTTTTAATGAAACGGAACTAGCGTACTACTGACCAGTAAATAGCCCAGAGAAAAGTGTATTGCACTCTATGTTTTGTAGGAAGACATCGCATATCTGAAGTAACTGGTCACACGGTCGCCCATTATACTGCCTGTAGAGAATGTTCCTACATCTCTAGTGCAAACTCTGAAGTTGTTTTACCTCGGTCATACGCCTGAAGAGCAAGGTGAGCATAAAAAGTCTTGGAGACGTTGGATTGCCATAGGGACGTTTTGTCACGGGGACGTTTTGCCATGGGAAGTTTTGCAGTGGGGACGTTTCGCTACAGAGACATCTCGCTGGGACGTTTCCTCGGGGGGCGTTTTGTCATGGGGACGTTTTGTCGGTAAGCCCTCTGGTCGTACATAACGACCTGAAGAAGTCCGTGAGGTTGCTATAGAGACCGCCGGTGTTCTTCTTCAAAATTATCATTAACGCTTCAGAGACTAGGAAATAAAGTCACCTTGTTTTTTCAGCTCCGTTCGAATCACTTCTGCCCCTAATAGCTCTTTTCATTGGATCGGGAAACGAGTTGGTCGGTGATGTTGACTCCAAAGTTGGTGAATCCCCGGAAGAAGAGCTGGAAGCTGTCGATCCATTTGAGGACAAGCTGTTTGCTCTGTTTCGAATCCCGGCAAAAATATCACTCCTCTTGGGAATGAGCTGGATTCCAACCTTTCCTTGCTTTTGTTGTTGCTGCTGCTGCTTTTTCTTGCGTCGACCGGCCTCATCAACCGTTTTCGGGGGGATCCAGTCAAGGTCTTTTTTTATGTGACCCTTCCCACATCGACAGCTGCAGGCCTTGAAGGCTAAGTCGTAGCCTTTCTTTGTCCACAGGTTCTGAAGCCGTTGTTTCTCAGACCATGACCTAGCTCGACCGCAGGATTTCAAAAATGTCAACACGGAGATCTCCCACATTTGGAAGCAGTCCTTGTGCATATACTGCCCTAGGTCACACTGGTCGTTATTGCAAATGACTTTCACCGTTTCGTCTAAGTCGTCCAAGCAGATTGTGTCCCCACCTTCTAACACAGTATGAAGACATCCCGATGGTACGCAACACTGTGTCATCAGCTCTTGTTCCTCATCATGCCTCATAAGAGGAAAGTGATGGAGGTGAGGCAACGCTAGAATGTCGCCATTTCTCCTATTCACCATTTTGAACTATTTTATATTAGCACTTTCTAATCTTTCTCAAGTACATCAGTATAGAAAATTTTAACACAGTCTAGCTTCTTCTATACAAACTTGGGTCTTGGACCCGAGACAACGAAAACACACTGTTATAGCAAATGTCACTAAAGTTTGACTTAAACCGGGACTCCCAGTACCAGGATTGTAACATTACGGTCCTAGCCGCTAGTATTTCTCTAATTCCTCACAGCTACAATCACATTACACATGCTCTTTCTTGGAGAACTGGAACCATACTAAATTCCAATCGGGCGATTCGGTCGGGCGCTGGAAGGAGTTATCACGAAGCCGGCGATGCTACAGAGTCGCCGCGCTTTGGCAAAAGTTGTAAACAAAACCACGTGGAGTTCCTACTGCGTAGTTGCGCAAAATTTGAGCGGAAACCGGAATTGAAAGAGTGTCGTGCAATCTATGGGAAGGGGTTTGCGAATCTTTTGGTGATGGATATTGTGCGTGAAGGAAGGTTGCCGCTCATCGAAGCAAAAGCCGGTCAGCTTGAGCTGAAGGAGTATTTAGTAATAATAATAGGCGTATTGTCCACGGCTCAAAATGCCGTGTGCATTCGGGGTTGTGGGTAGATTATATCATGGGAAGGCTGGACGAAAAATTACTACAGAATAGGGTAATGTTTATTAGCCTATGATATGAACATAAAGTAATATATAGGATTTCACTTGAAGCATGTCTTGCGATACCTATCCTTACCCAATATGGCGTTTTAGACATTCATAATTTTTTTATTTTTCTTTATTATGTATATTTAGAATGTCCAGGAATGTACTAATTCGTACCGTTTAACATGTATAAGATAAGATAAAATAAGATTTATTCCACTAAAAGCCTCGCTAAAAGCACAGAGGACAAAAAATAAACACAAACAAACATCAAAAACAAAAAACCAAATCAATGATAACTATTTTACATATTCCTTTACAGGAACCTGTCTCTGTGGTTCATCGAAACCGAAAGGAATCTTCCCAACTTTTTAATATCACCAAATAATTTACTTCCCAGTACTTTCACCAACCAGTCCTCCCCCCAATAACTAACACAAAAAAATTCCCCACGAAGATCTGAAAGCTCAGAGCATACGCACATTAAGTGAAAAATATTTTCATCCAAGTGTCCGCACATTGGGCAAAAGTAAAGAACAGACAACACTCTTACCTTACCCAAAATATCTTCTACGCATTCCTAAAGGTAGACAATCACCCCGTAAACTCCATCAAATGATCTGCTGGAATCCCCACCTTAAAATTATTTCCTCCCCCATGTCTCTTTGGCCCTCGAGTACAACCACGATGAATCAGATGCAGCCACCCCAAACTGCCACAATTGTATTTCCTTGTCGTGTAACCTAACCTCTACCTCCTTAGCAATACTCATATTACGACGACTGTATTTGTATGTGAAGAAGCACTGTCAACCTGATGTTATGGCGAGGGGTGTAGTAGGCCAAACATAGATGGTAAATGTCCTTATATACAGTCATCGGAGTCAGGACAGCCTAGGGCGTCTGTTGGCCTACTACACGTGCAGACTTCACGGGTTCATTGTGGATTCCCCCGATCGATTCACACTAAGGTTTGCGTACCGAACCACAATAGGCTATAAACCACCCATCATACACTAGACCATACAGGCCAGCCCACTCTAAGGAGCTTTAAACAAGACTCATAATAATGACCTAAGGTCCGTAAATAAACAAAAGGTTTTATTCTTTAGTACTTACAATATAAAAACAACCTTTATGTAAAAAGACTTGTTGCCCGGTCGAGCCCCGGAAAAGAAGTATGAGAAGAAGGTGACTCATGCTCGCCCGATGAGTCATGAACATGAGTTAATAAAGTAACACAGAGTTACGACAGTATGAAAGATTAAACAAACCGAATGGGAAGGGGGTAATGATGCCTAACGGCTGCAAAAGTTAGCAGTACGGGGTGCAGATGGCACCACCGTAACACTCACACCATTTCCTGCTCTAGGTCCTTTTCCATCACACCGAAAATGAGACAAACCACTACTATCCAAAATAGTTTTAACCTGTTTTGACCACGAGTCCTTTGTTCCATCCTGGAGGAATTCCAAATCTGCAGCTTTTAGCGGTCTTACTCTCGGCAACGCTATTTATTTTTTCCCAAAACCGTATCATACTAACAAGACGCTTAATGAAAATAAACCTGTATAATGTATAGTGTATATAGTGTATCTCATCGCTTTGACATGTATTGTGTCATAACGATCCTTTCGGCGACCTCGACGTTATAACAGAGGGGTTTCCCTCCCAAAACAAAGTGGAAATCTTGTACAGATTTTGGGGATAAGTTTGCGACCCCTTACGTATCGTCAGCTATTTCGACAAATGAGTGGTTAAGCAACTCATTAGTGATTTGTTTCCTTCTTGTTATGTAGTTGCATTATCTGCAAGATGTGCATATCACCTGTCACTCTTTTTGGTCCTCTATTCTGCGATGCTAATTCCTGGATTCCTTCCCGTGAGCTTGGCGAATGGTCTGTGAATAGTAACGAATGGCACATTCATAAACTTGAATGTTAAATTGCAAACACTTGATAATAAAGGTTAACTTCTGACATGGTACTTGATATCGGAAAATAACATCGAAAAATAAAATTTCAAATAATTTATCCGAAAGTTCTGAAAAAATATTTACCGAGCGCCTTTAGGTTGAAATTTCAAAATCCGTTGAGCTTTTGATTCCGGTATCAAACGAGATTGAGGCAAGACCGTATCCAGTAAGGGGTTGACCCCCCCGAAACATACAAAAATAATCATTTTTATAGGATTTTCTCTATGATCTGTGTGTTTTTTGTCCAACCAGCAGGCGACCCCCCCCCCCCCGAAAGGTATCACCCCCCCCCCCAAAATAAATTCCTGGATACGGGCCTGGATTGAGATATGTTAATGGAACCCTCTTGCTCATTGTGCCTTTTGTATTATCCCCAGCTCTTTTATGGAATTATAAGCCTCTGAAATCCCCACTTTTCGCGAACATTTCTTTCTATCTGAGACTTTTTGGCAGTTTTTTGCTCGAAAAAGATTTTGCTAGTCACGCAATGCAAACTTCGCAGGAAGCTTTAAGTTCCGGCGACAACTCTTTCACAGATAAGGACATGAGAAGCTCCAATATGTTATAAAACATTCGGAACACGTGGTAGACCATCACGTCTATTTTCTGTTTTCGACTTCTTTGTTTTTCATAGGTTTCCCAGTAATAACCACGGCGCTTTAAGTCTTCAAATATTTTGCGTCCAGCCGCCGCGTCGGAGAGGCTGGATAGAGTCGACACTCGCTTGCAAGAAAATCGCTGATTTTCAAAATACCATTACTTGGAAGTAATGGTATTTTCGTAAGACGACATTTCTGAGCCATTTTATCGAAAAGATTATTTCTAGTAAGAGCTGTTGCTTTAACCGTTATAGCTTTTTCGAACAGAACCATGAACCATGCATATCATCACAATTCCCACATTCTATATTGTGATAATCGTCACGGCGAAAGTTAGCGTTGGATATGACTTAATATCCACATCTCTGGGGTAGATACGACTTCATACCAACCTCTCTGGATATGAAGTCATATTCAACGCTAACGCTAGCTTTGACGATTTTCGTAATCAATCAATCAATTTATTTAATTTGTGATATTACAATCACATATTCAAAATTACACTAACACAGGACTATTCTTTCTAAATATATACCATAATTTCATCCATTCGGTGGCTCCGGGCAATAGCACAGTCGACGGAAAAGGCGGCAGAAATGGCCAGAATTCCCAGAATTCTGCATTCTCACGAATCGCCTTTAAAAGTGGATTTTTGAACATTTCTAACCTTACAACAAAACTAACTATCGTTTAATTGACCGTGGATGATAGGAGGATAGATTAGATTAGATTATATATGGGGTTTATTGGAAAAAAAATACTAAGAACTACAAAACCCTCTAGAAGTTTACACATGTTAAGAGGTTTAACAAACCCCCTTTGAGAGATTAACCTACATAACACTATAATAAAGAAAGAAATAAGAAAAAGAGAGGAAGAGAAAAGATAAAAATAAACAAAACACTTACTCGGTTCCTGGTCGAACACCCAACAAAAAAAAATCTATACACTCCAAAATCCCGTCTCCAAAAACAAACAAAACCAAATAAATAAATAAAGAATAAATGATTAAATAAACATAACGGAATCTGGGCCAACCTGAGAACGACTCAAATCAACATAAAACGATTTAAAACTCATATTGGTGGAGACAAAGGGTTTTAAGCTCTCGACGGAACTCACACAAATTCTCTGACCTTCTTAACGAGTCTGGCAATATATTCCATACAATCGGCCCAGCATGACGTAGTGAAAATAGTGACCTCGTGCTAACAACCTGTGGCATTCGTATGTCACTTGCATTACGCGTTGGATAGTTATGTACAGCACCTCCTGAAATAAACATATTCAAGAAACAATTGGGAACCTGGTTCGAAAAATCGGCATTACAAATACTCCTTGAGCCCAAGCTGACTGGGAAACATATATTCAGACACTGCGTAAAACGGATACGTCAGCGACGCACACCCAGACGCAGACGCCTATTCCTTTTCTTCATTCTCCAACGTTGTCCCTGAAGTTCGACTGCCTAGCGAGGACCCTTGCCAAGAAGGTCCGAAATATCGCTGCCAAAGCATCGTAGCTGACGTATCAGTGTTATGCATTGTTCGTAAGATATACATTGAACGTCTCCGAAAGCTCCGAAACGAACGAAAATGCTGAATTAATTCAGGATTTTATGCAGCATTTTGCTTTCGGACTTAAATTTTCGCTCAGTTAATGCAGCCTTAATTCAGCATAAAATTCAACGAAAAATTCAGCAAAGATGCTAAATTTTATGCTGCATTTTCAAGAAGAAACTGGGTTGCACGGCGACTCCTCTAGTATCTTCCTAGAACCTTTTTCAAGTTGCCACACAACATTTCGTAATGTTATCTAGGTCTCTGGTCTGAGCGGCGACAAACTTTACGGAGCATATCTCGTCCTTTATATAGCTAATTCCTTTTTTCTTCTTCTTCTTCCCGACTTAAATTTCGGTATTCTAGAAGTGTCAGAGAAGAAATAAAGGTAACAGCTTTCGGACAAAAATAAATAAATATGCAGCATTAAATGCAGCATTTACAGCACTAAAAAGCTTTCGGACACGTTCAATATTATACATAAGTGTTCGAGAAAAGTTACAAGCGAATATTTTGTATGTATGTTTTTTTTCATGCTTCAGACGTGTTGCTTTGTAGCCATGGATGTTGGATGGCTGAAATCTTTTCGTGTATGATGGTTGGGCTCAACAGATGAGACGCGTTGGTATGAGGCAACAACGTTGCATTGGATTAGGGTCAACAAGTTCAGGCAGTGGTGTGGACTTTAATTACCTCAGGGCTGTCGACGGTTGTCCCAAGATCCCCTTCTACTTTGTCTATAATCGTTTTTTCCCGGCTCGTTCTCCATTTTTTGTTATCTGACTCGCCGTAGGCTGACATCTCGATGGACAGGGACAGCGGCTCGTATTGAATTTCACTTGATCTTTTTTTTACTTTCTGACAGGGATTGCTTTGGAAAGACGCAGACAGTTGTAGTAGCCAAATACGTTTTCTGTTTGATTCTGTGACATTTTCCGAAATATTGCTCACCCTCTTCTTGATAGCTGATCCTACGAGAGGATTAAACTGAATCTGAGACGCATATTAAGGTTTGAAGCCAAGCTGACCATTAATAATGAAAGAAACAAAGTGAGACTGTGTATTCAGATTTTCAGATATTCAGAGAGTTGGTACTCTGTGTGTTCAGCTGTGTATGGTTTAGTTTATTCTTCAGTGAAGATTTAAGCTCAAGACCGTTGACGGAAGTACAACCGAACTATTCGAAATTACAAGCCACCGAAAACATATTTGACGGAAACCTCGTTTTTGGGATCCCAAAACGTAAGTGGAGGGATACCTATGACATCGTAAAAGTTGTCCGTCTGTCCGTCTGTTAGCACGATAACTCTCGAAGGGAATTAGATATTTGATGAAACTTGATGTGAGGACTCTTAGGGTCAAGGGTAAGGTCAAGTTCGCAGATGGACTCTGTAGCCCTAGAATTATGGGTGGGGGAGGGGGTTCAGATTAGGAGGCAAACAAAATATTTTTAAACAGCTATTGTGATAGTCGATTATGGGGTAAGAAGGCATGCTGAACACGAATATGCAAAATATTTTCTTCTCGTCCGACCAGTAGTTCGCCCGGAATCCGGCAAAAACCGGAAAGTTGGTTAAAAGTAAAAGTTTGATTTGAAGTTGATTAAATGTTCGATTTAGGGGTAAGCAAACATGCTGAACATTTATGTGAAAAGCATTTTCTATCCGGACAACTAATTTGCCCGGAATACGGCAAAACCCGGAAAATTTGTTAAAAGTAATAAGTTTTATTTGAAGTTGATTAGATGACGGATTTAGGGGTAAGAAGAGACGCTGAGTCTGTATAGGACAATCATTTTTAAACTGGACATATAATTCGTCCGGAATCCGGTTGTAACCGTTATACTTTTAGAAGCTAAAAGTTTCATTTGGAATTGATTAGATGTTTTTGGTAAGGAGATACCGTACGCTGAATTCAATGCTGAATTTTCTATTTTGCTGGACGTATAGTCCGCTCGGAATTCGGCCGAAACCGGAAATTTGACAGAAGTAAAGCAGGAAGTTTCGGTCAGTAGCCTATCGTCAAAATAGATATGGCTTATAGAGGTAGATCTGAACTTGATTTTCTATAATGATTAGCCCGGCGAAGACAAGACCCAGTTGTCTGGATCAAATATTAGATTTTTGGGACCCCATCGAAACCGTAGGTATTCTTGTTTCTTTCAGTTCACTAGAACCAGGGACACGAGATGTCCATAAAACTGTCGTTGTGTCCTAGCTATGCTACGCGTCCACCACACTCCGAGTAGTTTATTGCGTTGCGAGAGCAACACTTCTGTTTTGTCCCAGTTTTTTTTTTTTTGTGTTTTTAACGGAAAGTGTGGACCTCAAGCGGGATTGATGAGTATGACATTATATTTTGGAAAGCTAAGTAGAACTTTTGTCTGGGGCCAAATAGGATGGTTTTTATGGCACTTGCAGCTTCGCTCAAGTGCTATATACCGATCACTTTTCAGTAGGTCAGTCGGTCTGTCGGTCCACTGTTCTCGAGTTAGGGTACTTCCAGAAGTGCTAGGACGATGAAGCGACCGATCAAACTAAATTAGTCACCCCGGTCCGACCACCGTGAGGGGAGTGGAGGGAGGGGGAATCCGAACGCTTGAGGTATATATAACTTCGGAATGGGTGATCGGATCTTAATTAAACTTGATACTTGGAAAGATCTCGTGTTTAGCTCATAGGAAAACTTTTAACCGAAAATAATATCAGAAACTGGATAACTAGGTTTATTCGTAAGCTACTAGCTTTGGCCTGATTCGAAGCAAAAAAAAATTAGTATTTCTGTCTGCTTGCCGCGTAGGCCTACTGGCATGTTGTAATGTTGCTCAGAGTCGCTAATATATTTGCGAAAGGATAGCAATATGCTAGCAGCTAGCAACCTCTAAGTATGATGCGCTTTGGGTTGTGCAGTCTGTTTCTCACACGCTTATGACGAACGGTCTTCAGTTTTTACCGAGGGGTTGCGCACTGGCCGATTTCAAGTACACCATGGGGCAGATGAGGCACGTGAGGCAGGTATGAGGCACGTGAGTCAGGCATGAGGCAGGTACCTTATTCAACCTTATTGCAGGTACCCTATTCAAAAATCCCTAAAAGTGTCACCAGAACGGTTGACGAGGCACGTGAGGCAAGCATGAGGCATGTGAGGCAGACATTAGGCACGTGAGGCAGGCATGAGGCAGGGACCTCGTACACCATGAGACACCAGTGCGCAACCCCTCGGTTTTTTACACAATACCATTGTCTTGAGACTCCCCACATTTCCGCCATATTTGAAGCGCGTGGGTATTTAATTACCATAGCATTCCAACGGAAAAAGAATATCAACAGAAAACCGGTTCTGGAAATTGCGCAGTTTTCTGCGCAGCCTCACGCCAAGAGACCGGCAGCCAGCTGGCATTAGCTTTGAAGACCCATCATAGATCTATGTTAGTCCAATTATTTACTGTAACATTGCGATCAGTACCGTAAAACTTCTGTGTAGATTCAGAACGCTCTGGAAAACTTACTAAACGAGAGAAAATACAGGGATAAGAGGGGTCGCTTAAACATCTTCTCGAAGTGCGCTGTTTCTGTTTAAAATGCACTTTAAAGTTTAACTGAAAAGTGAGCTTATTTTTATTTATTATCATTACTTATTAGCAGGCCAGTATCCAGGAATTTATTTCGGGGGGGGGGGGGGGGGGGGGGTTCGCCTGCGGGTCGGACAAAAACGTACAAAATCACGTAGATCAGAGAGAAATGCCTATAAAAATGATAATTTTTTTAGGTTTCGGGAGGGGGGTCAACCCCCTAACCCCCCCCCCCCCCTGATACGGCCTTGCTTATTAGTTACTTATTTTTACTAATTATTATTTTTACTTATTGTTTACATCTGATACTTTAATACACTGAATTATTTTTACTCATCCAAGGTATTTTGTATTTTTCACACGGGGCTCTAGTAATAACATTCAGAATGTGCGCGGCTTCCACGACAATCCAAAATTAATCCAGACGCGAAGAATTTGAATTTTAGCAAGCCTGCATAAGCACGTGTTACTGCTAAGCTCGGAAATTTGGATGAAATAACTGCTCTGAAGGGAGTATGAAAGTGATGATAAGATATGTCTTTTTATGGCACTTGAGCTTACTCAAGTGTCATATAGCGATCGTAATGTCTGTCTGTCTGTCCGCATTTTGCTAGTTTGGGCATTTCCACATGACCTAGGACGATAAAACTTGGCACGCATATCAGGGACCCAACCGGATTAACTTGGAAATAATCACTTCCCCGATCCGACCATCAATGGGGGAGTGGCAAGATGGCGAATCTGGAAATTAGTAACATTCATAACTCTGCAACGGATAATCGGGCGTGCATTAAACCTGACAGGTATCAAGAACAAGTGTCTTGCATGTTCATTTCAAATTCGGATCGGATCCGATAACTGGGGGGGGGGCGGAGGGGGACACCCGAAATATCTTGAAACGCTTTTTCTAGTTTTTGTCAAACCCCTACCCCTTTCTTCACACTAGTCTAGCTCTGCGCGTGTATGAGTCATTCTTTCTTCATACTAGTATAGCTCTGCTCGTGGATGAGTCATTCTTTGCTTAAATTCGTTCGGAGAGCTAGAGCAATGGAAGGTCGAAGGGGTTTGGAATAATATGGCAAGTGTCAGCGGCTTCTTTGGCCAAACAGAACTACCCGGGTATATAGGTAAGTACTGGTAAATCAATCATTGTAGGGAGATTGCTAATAATTGTGATATTGTGAAGTTGTAAATTCGGCAAGATTGGCTTAGAAATCGCCACTTTCCAAATATGGCCATTCATTAAAGTACCAATCATGACCGCAAATTAAGAAAAATACTTTCAAGCAAAATATGCATTTTTATGATCCCATGAGCCTATTACCATTTTTTCAAGGGTTTTGCTTACAAATGAGGTTTTAGCTCCCGTAAAGTGCGCATCTTCACCGTAAGGTCGAAAAGTACTTTTTATCAAACGATACATCTCAACCCCTGATCTTTTGTGCCACAAGGGTTCTACTTTTGACCAAACGGTATATATCACTGATCCCTCAGAAACCTGCAATCGTTTTTGCCTCAAGGGTTTTGCTTACAGAGATGCATTTCTAGCGCCTTTAAAGTCCGCATCATTACAGCCAAGTTCAACAATAAAATACGTTTTGGGATTCCAAAACGTAAGTGGCAAGATACCTATGACATCGGCAAAAGTTGTCCGTCTGTCCGTCCGTACGCACCATAACTCTCGAAGGGAATGAGATATTTTGATGAAACTTGGTGTGAGGATTCTTTGGGTCAAGAGTAAGGTCAAGTTCGTAGATGGGCTATGTAGCCCTACATTTAGGGGTGGGGGATAGGGTTTAAATTAAGGGGCAAATGAAATATTTTGAAGCAGATAATGTGATAGTCGATTACGGGGTAAGAAGACATGTTGAAGACGATGGTGAAAACCATTGTGTCATCTGAAAAGTAGTTCGCCCGGAATCCAGACAAAACCGGAAAATTTGTTAAAGTAAAAGTTTTATTTGAAGTTGATTAGACTTAGGGGTAAGAAGACATGCTTAACACGATGGTGAAAACCGTGAATCCGGCCAAAACCGGAAAGTCTGTCAAAAGTAAAAATTTTATATGAAGTTGACTAGATGTCCGATTTAGGGGTAAGAAGACATGCTGAACAGAATGGTGAAAACCATTTTCTCGCCGAACAAGTAGTTCGCCGGGAATCCGGCCAAAAACGAAAATTGTTGTAGTTGATTAAATATTCGTTTTAGGGGTAAAGAGATGGTGAATCCGTGTATGACAGTCATTTTTTTACCCGGGCGTATAGTTCGACCTGAATCCGGCTGGAGCCGGAAAATTTGTTAGAAGTTGGATTTTTATTTGAAGTTGATTAGATGTTCAATATTGGGGAAAGCTCATTTTTGAGCTTTCTTTTTTCGCTCGGTAAACACACATGCTGATTTAATATCTGAACTTGTTTTTCTCAGATGATTAATCTCTTTTTGAATTTTAATGGGGAAAATGTTCAAGGAGTCTACTTTTTACTTACTAGTATATAATAAAATAATATTCGACTCTGTACAAAGTTCCCAAACAAAAAAACTCCTGCCAACATTTTGCCTATTCTTGCAAGTGTCATATGAACTTTCGGCTCTTGTTCTTATACGTGCTATTTTTTGGTAGTGGCTTACCTTTGTAGTTACTGCATATGTCAAGCATAGAGGGACAAGCACACAGAGGTACCACAGATCCGAAAGAATAAGGTCATTCAATGAAATCGATTATCTGTGGACCGCGGACAAACGAAGTAACGTATCGAGTTTTCAGTGTAACTACACTCTCAAGATCTCATCCCTATTCGGCTAAACTTTAATCTCTATTTCCTGACACTCGCAGCTTTTCCTTTCACAAAGATATCACACACTATTGTGACAAAACTGTGATCACATTCACTTCCTTTAGTTTGTAATTGCAGAGTCTCTGACGCTCTTGCTCATCGTTTGTCAGACAGTATAAAAATTGCGCAAACGATGCGAAAGATTTGTGAGGAAGCAGTTAAATCAGCCGCTAAAGGAATTAGATATGGCTACTGCAAAATTGTGCCGAACCGTTCGAGGTATAGCAGGCCTGGGCTTGGAAAGTTATATACTGCCTTTTCCACCGTATGTTAACTTCCTTGCTGGATTACATACTATACTCAGAAGAAAGGACCTTCGACGCATACGCTCGACATACTTCAGATATCTGAGATTTCTTCTCTACCTACCCCGGCGCACACGGAACCGCTACCTGATCCGCCGTTTGTTAATTTCCGACCGTTGTTGACACTTGAAGCCCTCTCCTCTAATTTGTGTTCTCCGATTGGAAAATTACCTGTCCATGATCCCATCAACGTGATTCTAAATTAGTGAACCTTTATGGAAAATATTTGTTGAGTTTTTTGCGATTATTTTGTATTTCTTTATCTTTTTTACTGCACTTACGCCCTTGGGTAGTGCGTCATAAATTCATTCATTTATTCATTCATTCACAGCGGGAGATATCGTCTCTCGATAATCAGCATTGGAAAATTTGCGATTTTTATTCATGAAAATGTAACCAGCTAATGCCGCGTTCGTTTTCGTCTGAAACTGAAAAGCAAACTTATTTGTGTGTCATTTAATTGAATACACTGAATTATTTGGATTCTGAAAAGGGATTTTTTTATTTTCCACTATCTCGTCTAGTTATGACGTCCAGAGCCTCGTTTTTCTTGCAATAGCGCTGCCGCATCGCTGCTGCAGCACTGAATAATAAGCTTTTTTGGATTCACTTTCTTCTTGGTTGAAGCGGCAGCGCTGCAGCATCTTGCAGGGAAGCACGGACTTGGTCGGGGAGCAAGTCCGTGATTCTCGAGAAGTGCTGCCGTCTTCCTCGGAAGCGCTGCAGTGCAAACACGGATGTAGAAAGAATCAGTGCGGAATCGGCCGAGAAGTGGACCTGCAGCATGCAACAAAAACGAGGCTCAGGATGTCTGCGGCCGTCTCCACAGCGTAAATTCTACTATGATGCGGGAAATTTGAATCTGAACAGAAACGCGGCTTTTCAGCTGGCAGTGGTGAAATCGGTGGAGGTTACGTAGTGCCTGAACAAAAAGAACATCACAAATCTTTATCGTAAGGCATACAGCAAAAATACAAGCGCATAGAAGTCGATAGAAGTACCACAAATCAAACGGAGATTCCACTATTTGAAAATCGATTATTCATGAATAGCGGCAGAACGAAGTAGCGTATTTTCAGCGGGTCTTTAAGCCAATCTAAGTGAATAAGAGGTGATTAGCTAGATCGTACTATCCCAGCCCTTTTCGGTTAAACTTTAAATATTTTCATGTTAGTGTTTTCTTTGGTATGTTCTCCAGATAGATAGATATCACTTTTATTCTTTTCGAACTATCATGGTGAAATCCAAATTTGTCGAAATCGTCATATATACGTGTAGACATTCATATATAAATATGTCAACGTCATATATAAAAGTAAACACTAATTTTAACAAAAGACGTTACAAACGTCTTTCCATACCGTACATGGTCACATTTTACGTGTTGGAGTTTTGGGATCACCGCTGAAGCCGCTCTTGCAGGTCGTTCGCGCAGTATTGAACGTTGGCGGAAGTATATTGTGAGAGATTAACACGCCACCTCAGACCAATAACCATAGACGTCCTTCTCTGAGCATGAACGTTTAATAACTGAATCAGTCAAGTAAGAATGATACAACCTGATTTGCGCCATTCATTTCACTTCTATTCCGGGCGACGCTACAGAGCGGTGGGTGCTCAAGCATTTTCTTACCGGAAGCCATGCACAGTTTCAACCTACGGGACTCAAGGGACTCGAGTTTAAATTTCTGAAGGAGCTGATCGTAAGGAATTAACTATAAACGACTATAAACGTCGTTTCACGAACGACGTCGATACGAAAACGCTAATAGTCGAACTGACTTAATATTGCAACAGCAGATATAATAAAGTACTAAAATGGATTTTAGCATAACAGGACCATTGTTCTTAACTTAGTATACAACTTTAGTTTGTTTTGTCGAGAATTTTAAAAATTCGCGCCTAATTACTGAACGAAGATGTTGAACGTGTTCCACCCTTCTACAAAAAGTAACTATTAGTTACGATTTCCATACCAGCGTCACCAAGCGTTGTAAGTGTAGTAACTACGGATCTTTGTAACGTGATTGGTCGGATTCGCCTGTGGCATGATATTCTGCTGGGAAATAGAAATGCCGTTCCAGTCTTGACGGCAAAAAGTCAGTCGTGGCGTCATGCGTAGTAACTACGGTAAGTAGGATGGAACACGCTCGTTGAAACTGACCTTCCGGCTCGGTTTGTCGTTTCAAGAACGACGAATGAAACGGCAGTTGAACCGAACAAAGAAAACTCATTATTATCGGCAGTTCGTCGCCGTTCACGAACGGCGTTGTAAAGAAAACGCGTGTACTGGAGTGACGGCTGGAACGGCAAACCGAAGGACGAAAACGAACGCAGCTAATGCTTTCCAGGAAAAATTCTGTCCTGTTTCTTTTTGTTGTATGTCTTCATCGTTAAAGGACACCTGAACAATGAAACCATACTTGAACACACCATGGAGAATGCATTTACAGACATGGCCACGGAGAGCATTCTTCTCCTGAGCGTAACGTTTTCAAAATAGGAATGTTCGTTTCTGGTAAATGCAGACTCCAAGACAAAAAACGCAATTCATTCAAATCTTGTACAGCGCTGGCCGGATCGTTCGAATTTCTTCTAGATATACGTTTGGCCTTAACTGGTTAAAAAATATTCCAGAAGATGGGTTGATTGGAGACATATGATCATTTCTAAAATTGTTTGGTACTGAAATAAGGACAAATGCAAAATGGAGCAAAAATCATAGCTTGAAACCACTATTTCGTATTTGGATTGGGTTTTCTGCAGGCAATGTTAACGGAAGTCATACAGATAGGGAGTCTCATTCAGGTGTCCTTTAAAGTTTAACCGAATAGGGCCGAGATAGGACAATCCAGTTACCCAACACCTAAAGAGGTTCGAAGACCCGATGAAAATGCGTCACTTCGTTGCTTCTCTATTCACGAATAATTGATTTTCATACAGTGGGATTTTCCTGTCATATTTGTGGTGCTACCTCTATGTGCTTGTACCTGTGTTGTATGCTTGACGAAAACGATTTATCAAAAATCACACAGCCACTGAAATCTTGTGTGTTGAGGACGGCCGTAGATATTCTGAACATCATACCAATTAGTGAAGAACAAAAAATACCTTAACACAAGCCAAATAATGCAGTGTGTTCAAACTGATACAACAATAAGTTGGCTCTTCACTTAAACTTTAAGGTTTAACCCAATAGGACTGAGAACCGACAGTCTAGTTACACTTCACTTATTTACTTAGAGCGTGTTCCACCCTTCTACCAATAGTAACTATTAGTTACTATTTCCGTTCAAACCTCACTAGAAGTTACTACGCTGACCGTTCCAACCTTCTCAAAATAGTAACTAATAGTAACTATTTGCTGACCACACTCGGGACCGTAGCAAGCGTAGTAACTACGGATCTCTGTAACGTGATTGGTCGGAATCGCCCGTGGCATGATATTCTGCTCGAAAATAGAAAAATCGTTCTAGCCTTGACGGCAAAAAGACGGAATTCGTGACGTCATGCGTAGTAACTACGGTAAGTAGGATGGAACACGCTCTTAAGCAGGCTTGAAAACCCGGTAAAAGTGCGTTACTTCGTTTGTCCGCTATTGACAGATCATCGACTTCATCAAATGAACTTATTATTTCGGATTTGTAGTACCTCTATGTGCTTGTCCCTTTGTGCTTGAACTATTTAGCAACTACACAGGTAAGCCATTGCCGAAAATAACACATGTAACAGAAAGACATATTTTATCTTCACACCTACTTACTTGAGCCGTAGCGTCCGCAACAAGGAAATGCAGGCTTTTGTTGAAATTCATATTCTTCGCGTCTGGATGAGTTTTGGGTTGTCGTGCAGGCAGCACACATCCTGAACGTTACTACTAGAGCCCCGGGTGAAAAAATACAAATCTTGTGAAAAATTTTCAGTGTATTCAAACTCAGATGTAAAAATAGGCTGACTTTTCAGTTGAACTTTAAGGTCGGGAAATGGTTGATGCCTGATATCTTGTCTCGCATTGATGGTGAGGCAGAACAGATTAAATTCTGAACATTAGAGCCCCAGTTGAAAAAATACAAATCTCGTGCAAATATTTCAGTGTATTCAAATATCAGATGTAAAAATAGGCTGACTAATTAGTTGAACTTTAAGGTCAGGAATGGTTGATGCCTGATATCTTATCTCGCATTGATGGTGAGACAGAACAGATTACATTTTCAACGTTACAACTGGAGCCCCGGGTGAAAAAATACAAATCTCGTGAAAATATTTCAGTGTATTCAAATATCAGATGTAAAAATAGGCTGACTATTCAGTTGAACTTTAAGGTCAGGAATGGTTGATGCCTGATATCTTGTCTCGCATTGATGGTGAGACAGAACAGATTACATTGAACGTAACAGCTAGAGCCCCGGGTGAAAAAAATACAAATCTCGGGAAAAATATTTCAGTGTATTCAAATATCAGATCATATCAGATGTAACAAGACCAAAGGTTTCGATGGGATCCCAAAAATTCAATATCTGATCCAGACAACTGGGTCTTGTCTTAGCCAGATCCAGTCTTCGCCAGACTCCTTGAACATTTTTACAACTAAAATTCAGAAACAGATTAAGGCCAAATAGCTAATCACCTGAGAAAACCAAGTTCAGATTTGGATTCAGCCTGTTGTTTTTACCCCTATAAGTCATATCTGTTTTGACGAAAACTTCCTGCCACTTCTGCCAATTTCCCGGTTCCGGCCGAACTCCAGAACTACTTGTCCGGCGAAAAAAGAAAGCTCAAACACGAAATCAGGGTATCTTCTTTCCCCAGTAATGAACATCTAATCAACTTCAAATAGAAATTTAGCTTATAACAAATTTTCCGATTCCAGTCGGATTCCGGTCGAACTATATGTCCGGGTAAAATATGATTGGCATACAGGGACTCAGCATCTCTTCTTACCCCTAAATCGCTTATCTAATCAACTAGAAATAAAACTTTGACTTCCAACAGATTTCCGGTTTTGGCCGGATTCCGGACGAACTACATGTCCGGGTAGAAAATTGTTTTCACATAAGTGTTCAGCATGTCTTCTTGCCCTAAATTGAACATCTAATCAACTCCAAATAAAACTTTTAATTTTGACAAACTTTCCGGTTTGGGCCGGATTCCGGTCGAAGTACTTGATCGTCCAGAAAATAGTTTTCACCATCGTCTTCAGCATGTCTTCCTACCCCTAAATCGAACATCTAATCAATTTCAAAGAAAAATTTTACTTTCAACAAACTTTCCGGTTTGGGCCGGATTCCGGGCGAAATACTTGTCCGTCGAGAAAATAGTTTTCACCATCGTCTTCAGCATGTCTTCCTACCCCTAAATCGAACATCTAATCAATTTCAAAATAAAACTTTTACTTTCAACAAACTTTCCGGTTTTGGCCGGATTCCGGGCGAACTACTTGTCCGATGACAAAATGGTTTTCACCATCGTGTTCAGCATGTCTTCTTACTTCATAATCGACTATCACATTAGCTGTTTCAAAATATTTTGTTTGTCCCTTAATTTCAATCCCCTCCCCCACCCCTAAATGTAGAGCTACAAAGCCCATCTACGAACTTGACTGGTCCGACGACCCAACAAACCTTCTCACCAAGTTTCATCAAAATATCTCATTCCCTTCGAGAGTTATCGTGCTTACAGACGGACGGACAGACGGACGGACGGACGGAGGGACGGACGGACGGACGGACAGACGGACAACTTTTGCGATGTCATAGGTATCCCTCCACTTACGTTTTGGGATCCCAAAAATAGGCTGACTTTTCAGTTAAACTTTAAGGTCAGGAATGGTTGGTGCCTGATATCTTGTCTTGCCTTGATGGTGAGACAGAACAGATTTTGGATTTGAGTTAAGCTAAAGCCGAAGATCAGATTTGGATTAAGATGAGTAGTCCATGTTTAATGTTCATGTACGTTCGTTTACGCTGATCTCGCCCAGTGTTTCGAAAAGTCCGGCTGTGATTGGGGGTAGGGAAAAAAAAGGTGGGGGAGAAACATGTAAGCCTTTTCTTCAACCAAAGTGTCAAAAAGAAGTGGGCCCTGGTTTAAATTAATTAATATAATTAAATAAATTTTCATTGAATTAACTTTTTCTTTTCGGATTGGTGGTACCTAGATATTTATTTATTTATATTTATTTCTTTATGACCAGCTTTTTGGATAACAGCGGAGTATGAGTAAAATACACAAAGTAAAATACACATATTAAAACGCTAAACAAAACAATGTAAATAAACATGACTTTGAATTTCTTTGTACGTGTACCCTTGTGCTTGAAATATTAGCAACTACAACGGTAAATGATTGTCGAAAAAAATCATCTTTGGGGTTACACACAATAGCAAGATTTTTTCAGGAGCCAACTTCAATTTGGAAGTGAACATTTGTTGAGTTTCATCAGCCATTGAAATGCACGTTTTTGTTGAAATTCAAAGTCTCCGCGTCGGGTTGAAGTTTGTCTTTTCAGGCCAGCAGTGCACCTGAACATCATTAGTAGAGCTCAGGATAAATAATAAAATAAAAAATTCCCTAGCAGTGTAAAAATTATTTAGTGTATCCAAACCTAAGATATAAAAATAAGCTAGCTTTTCAGTTAAACTTTAACACAGCCAAAGCCGAGAGTAATGTATCAAAAGTAGAGCCTGGTGATATTTAGAATATTGGAAGATAAAATAGTGCGAGGTGGGCTTGAACAAGCTCAGCTACACGTGTTGTGATCCTCTCTATTTTATGAGGTCACGAGGGGTTGCCCACTCTCAATTTTACAGTTTCAGCAAGTGCCAGATGCCGCATGTTAGAACTGGCTCCGCTGACTTCGGTCGTTGCCGGGAAAGGGTGTGCATAGATAGTCCTTGAGCCCGAGCTGACTGCGAATCATATTTGACGGTGCAATACGGATAAGTCAGATACATATAATTAGAGCTATATTTCGGCCCTTCTTGGCAAGGGTCCTCTTCAGGCTCAAGCCGCTCAAGCTGGAAAATTAACTTGGGGGAAAACAGTTCAAGATTCTTCGTTGAATATCTGATTTTATGAACTTCTTCTCTGAAAATTGGTTGGAGTTAAGCAGGTGCTGTGATTTTGCTCTGGAGACGAAGGTCCGAAATATATCTCTAATAAAATGTAGCTGACTTATCCGTTTTGCACCGTCAAATATGAAGGGTGTACAGCAGGTGCCGGGAGTGGGTAACCCCTCGTGGGGTCAACAAGAAGACGCAGCAGCACCCCTTTATTTTTATTTGTTCGAATATAACTTTAAAATTAAGCTGTCTAGTCAGCTGGAATAACAAATTTATAGCCGTTGACACGAGGCTCAGTCTAGACAAACTTTTGAGAATCTCATTAGCCGACGACTGAGCGATTTTGACCCCTAACTTTCGCAGACATCGTCTGAATAATAACCCACAAACTTTTCGGGAAACCGGGGGCCAGACATTCGGCGGGAATTAGTTTACTTATGAATGGCGTTCGCCGTGATCCTCCTCCGTTGCTTTCATCATTACTTCAAAAGGAAGTCTTGTGGTATTTGCTTTCAATTTGGGATCTAATTAACGACAAATTTCAATTAGGGAATCGGATGGGTGTAGAGTAGGCTAATGCAAACACTAGTAATTAGGAGGTAAAATTGTTAACGCAATCTTCGGAAGAAGCTGATCGATAGTAGTTGACAGCTATGGAGTGTGAGGTTGAAGAAACTAACAGATCATATTATTTTATATCATTATATGATATATATCATATAGATTGGATTACATAGATTATTGTATTTCAAAAGCCCCCGGGCCATGTACACAAACAAACAAAAACAAAAACATAACTTAAACAATCAGACTCCTTCTTAACTCTAAAGATTTATCTATGTACACGCCCACTCGAGTAATAACGGTAGGGTTACTATTGCCCAAAATTTCAGGAAGTGATAAAATCAAACCCTCTAGATAAATTTCCTTAAATCAGAAAGTTTCGGGCATCTACGGAGGAAATGGTCCAAACATCCAGGGGCGTCCCGATACCTTCCTGAAGGGGGGGGGGGAGGGGGGGGGGGTGTGCAGCTTCAGAATTTTACCGGAAGTTTTCGAAGTTTTACCGGAAGTTTTTAGGTTTTACCGGAGTTTTTTAGGTTTTACCGGAAATGTCTCCACAAAGACCATCTCTGCAGAAAAGCTAGAATCGGCCTACTGTTGTGTTCTCCCTTCTATTATGTGTTACAAATAACACAAAATAGGCTCGTTAAAGTTTTACTGAAAAGTCAGCTTAATTTCATTCTGATATTTGAATACCGAAATATTTGAAACACAACTGAGGGATTTTGTAGTTTTCGTAATTACGTTCAGAGCGTGGGTTGCTTGCATGGCAAACAAAAAACCAATCCAGACGCGGAGAATTTGAATTTAAACAAAGGCCATCGGAGCCTGTAGAAAAGTAGGAAAATGATTTTAAATATTCCTTCAGCCCAAGCTGGCTGCGAATCATATTTGGAAGTGCAAAGCGGATACGTCAGCTGAATTTTATAAGAGCTATATTTCGGTCCATCTTGGCAAGGGTCCTCTTCAGGCTCAAAGCCGCTCAAGTTGGAAAAACGAACTTGTGGGAAAACAAAACTTTTGGGAACACGAACTTGTTGGTTTTCCCACAAGTTCGTTTTTCCATCTTGAGCGTCAGCTGACGTATACTTTTTGCACTATCAAATAAGAAAATGATTCTACGATATGTCTTTCAATGAATCTGATATTTTTATTTCATTTTTCGGCAATGGCTTACATTTCTAGTTGGTGAATATTTCAAGCGTAGAAGGACAAGCACATAGAAGTATCACAAATCCGAAAGAATAAGTTCATTATATGAAATCGAGTATCCCGGAATAACGGAGAAACAATGTAATGCATTTTTATCGGGTTTTCAGGAATGTTTAAGTGAATAAGTGATATGTTACTAGACGTACTGAACCTCATACCTATTTGGTTAAACTTTAAGATTGTCAGTTACGACTAAAAAGTCCTCGACCTTCAACACACCCTACACTTTTTTGGGATCCCAAAACGTAAGTAGTGGCGTAAGTGTCCGTCTGTCCGTCCGTCCGTCTGTCCGTCTGTCCGTCTGTGCGCATTATAACTCTCGAAGGGAATGAGATATTTTGATAAAACTTGGTGTGAAGATTCTTTGGGTTCGTAGTTCGTAGATGGGCTATGTAGCCCTACATTTAGGGGTGGGGGAGGGGTTTTAATTAAGGGGCAAATGAAATATTTTTAAACAGATAATGTGATAGTCGATTATGGGGTAAAAAAACATGCTGAACACGATGCTGAAAACCATTTTGTCATCAGAACAGTAGTTCGCCCGGAATCCGGCTAAGACCGGAAAGTTTGTTAAAGTAAAAGTTTTATTTGAAGCTGATTAGATGTTCGATTTAGGGGTAAGAAGACTTGCTAAATACGATGACGAAAACTGTTTATTCGCCGGACAAGTAGTTAGCCCGGAATCCGGCCAAAACCGGTAAGTCTGTTAAAAGTAAAAGTCCTATTTGAAGTTGATTAGATGTTCGATTTAGGGGTAGGAAGCCATGCTGAACACAGTGGTGAGAATCATTTTCTCGCCGAACAAGTAGTTCGCCCGGAATCCGGCCCAAACCGAAAATTGTTAAAAGTTAGAGTTTTATTTGTAGTTGATTAGATATTCGATTTAGGGGTAAAGAGATGGTGAGTCCCTGTATGACAATCATTTTTCACCCGGACATATAGTTCGACAGGAATCCGGCTGGAGCCGGAAAATTTGTTATAAGTTGAATTTTTATTTGAAGTTGATTAGATATTCAATATTAGGGAAAGAAGATGCGTTGAGTTCGATTTTGAGCTTTCTTTTTTCGCCGGAAAAATAGTTCCAGAATTCGGCCGAAACCGGAATATTGGCAGAAGTGGCAGGAAGTTTTCGTCAAAACAGAGATGACTTATAGGGGTAAACACAAATGCTGTTTCAATACCTGAACTGATTCAATCAGATGATTAATCTGTTTTTGAATTTTAATAGTACAAATGTTGAAGGAGTCTGGCGAAGACGGAATCTGGCGAAGACAAGACCCAATTGTCCGGATTAAATTTTGAATTTTTGGGATCCCATCGAAACCTTTGGTCTTGTTTCGTCAAGTTTTCGATTTGTTGACAACACATCCAATTTCACGTTCGTCAATTAGATCGGTTTCAAATGCGATTAGTACCAAATGCTGGTCAGCCAATGTTGAACCAACACTCATCTTGCTAAAAACATGTTTCCCGTAAAGCTGAGGTAACAGGGATTGTCTTGATCAGCTTGAAAGCTTTCCATACTTGTGAAGACATCTTTCAATTGAAGAAAACTTGGAATATTTTCTTTTTGTCTGTTACGAGTCTGTCCTGGCGGCTTTTGAGATCAAGCCGGAAAAGGCTAATGGCGGGTTTAGACGCTGCGTATTCTGAAATCCGACCGTATTTTACGCACGTTTTGAGCTTGAAAAGATTTCTAGCAATACGGACGTATTTATATACAAAACGGACCGATTTCTCAAATACGTCCGTATTGCTAGAGATGTTTTCAAGCTCAAAACGTGGGTAAAGTACCCTCGGATTTCAAAATACGCTCGGATTTTGCGCAGTGTGTAAATGGACCATAACTCGGTTGCCTAATTCTTGAAAGCTACAGAAACTTAGGAGATTACCGGAATCACACGATGAATGTTCCGGTATGCTATGTTGTCTGTCTGCAAGACCACACTGGTAAGTTGTGTGCCAGGGTCGTCCTGGTAAGCTGTGAGTCTATACTTGTCCGGTAAGCAACAAAGTTCCCGTAGATTCCCTGAGCCGAATTATGGTTGATTCGGTGGAGCAAAATCCGGTAGATTCCCTGATCCAGCCTCTAGTAAATTTCCCGATACAAGTTCCGATAAATTCGTTGAGAAAGACTTCGGTAGATTCCTCGAGAATTCATTCATTCATTCATTTGTTCATTTATTCGTACTAGCTTGACTACATAACATAAATATAAAAAAAAAGCAAGACTTCGGTAGATTCCCTTAGCAAAATCTCGGTAGATTTCCTGAGCAAAATCCCAGTAGATTCTCTGAACAAAATTCTGGTAGATTCTCTGCGCAAAGTTCCGGTAGATTCCAAAATTCTAGTAGATTCCGCGGGTCAAAATCCGGTAGATCCCCTGATCCAGTCTCCAGTCAATTCCCTGCGATAAGTTCCGGTAGATTCCTTGAGCAAAATTCCGGTAGATTCCAAAATTCGAGTAGATTCCGTGGGGTACGGTAGACTCCCTGATCCAGCCTTCAGTAAATTCCTTGAGACAAGTTCCGGTAGATTCCTTGAGCAAGATTTCGATAGATACCCTGAGCAAAATCCGGTATGTACCCTGAGAAAGATTCCGGTAGGTTCCCGATCAAAATTCCGCTAGATTCTCTGAGCAAAGTTTCAGTAGATTCTGAAACTCCAGTAGATTCTGTGGGTCAAAGTCCGGCAGACCCCCTGATCCAGCCTTCAGTAAACTCCCTGAGACGAGTTCCGGTAAATTCCTTGAGCAAGATTTCGGTAGATGCCCTGAGCAAAATTCCGGTAGAGACCCTAAGCAAGATTCCGGTAGGTTCCCTGAGCAAAATTCAGGTAGATTCCCTGAGCAAAGTTCCGGTAGATTCCCTGAGCAAAATTCAGGTAGATTCTAAAATTCCAGTAGATTCCGTGAGGCAAAGTCCGGTAGATCCCCTGATTCAGTCTCAAGTAAATTCCCTGAGACACATTCCGTTAGATTCCTTGAGCAAGATTTTGGTAGATGCCCTGAGCAAAGTTCTGGTAGATTCCCTGAGCAAAATTCCGGTAGATTCCAAAATTCTAGTAGATTCCGTGGGTCAAAGTCCAGTAGACCCCCTGATCCAGCCTCCAGTAAATTCCCTGAGACAAGTTCCGGTAAATTCCTTGAGCAAGATTTCGGTAGATGCCCTGAGCAAAATTCCGGTAGATTTCCGGAGCGAAATTCCGTTAGATTCCATGTGTAAAATTCCGGTAGATTCCAAAATTCTATTATATTCCGTCCGGTAGATTCCCTGAGCAAAATTCCGGTAGGTTCTCTCAGCAAATTCTGGTAGATTCCCTGAGCAAAATTCCGGTAGATTCTCTGAGCAAAATTCCGATAAATTTATAAATTCTAGTAGATTTCCTTAGGCAAAGTACGGCAGATCCCCTGATCCAGCCTCCAGTAAATTCCCTGAGACAAGTCCTGGTAGATTCCTTGGGCAAGATTTCGTTAGATGCCCGTAGCAAAATTCCGGTAGGTTCTCTGAGCAATAACTCGGTTGACTCCTTAAAATCATCAAGTTCAGGTGAATTTTACAAATTTTTTACTGGCGCGGCTTCGCCGCACTAGTCAACATTTACCGGAATTGTGTCCACAGACCTTCCGGGGGGGGGGGAGGCAGCCCTTCCCCCCCCCCCCCCCCGACACCCTACCCTTCCCCCCCTTCGGGACGCCCCTGCGCATATCAGGGACCCCAAAACATTAAGTTGGAAATAGTCAATTCCCCGATCCGAGCATCGTGGGGGGAGTGGAGGGAGGGGGAATCCGGAATATAAAGGTATTTATAAATTTTGAACGGGTGATCGTATCTTAATGAAACTTGATATTTGGAACGATCCTGTGTCTCAGACGACCCAATTTAAATCGGAACCGGATCTGGTGACTTTGGGGGGAGCTGGAGGGGAGGAACCGGAAATCAGGGAAACGCTTAGAGTGGAGGGATCGGAATGAAACTTGGTGGGAAGAACAAGAAATAGGCACATCGTTGACAGAACCGACCAGATTCGGGCACAATGGGGATCGAGTTGGGGGGGGGGGGTCCGAAATTTCGGTGATCCTGCTAGTTCGGTACTTCCGGATGTGCTAGGACGCTTTTCTTCAAACAATGTTTCAAAGTCAGCTTGGTCTCAAAGAATATTTATGCTAGAACGCTGAAACTTTGAAGGCATGTCAGAGACCCGAACAGATTGACTTTATAATCGTCGTTTCCCGGGTCCGACCACCTTGAGGAGACTGGAGGGATGGGGAGCCCGGAATCTGGTGGCGCATGCATAACTTTTGAACGGGTGATAAGAATTTAATGAAACTTGGCAAGTGGAAAGAGCTATCGTCTCAGATGTTCCAGGTCAAGTCATGGTCGAATCAGATACTTGTGTGGGGGGGGGGCCGAAAATCTCGTGAAACACTTGAAACACAGTTGATGAATTGGGATGGAACTTGGTGAGAAGAACAATCATTAGCCCTAGATACGTCATTGACAGAACCAGATCGTATCGGGGCACTGCGGGGGGAGTTGGAGGGTGTTTCCCGGAATCTCGGTGATCGCCGGTTAGGATAGTTCCAGCTATCCTACGAACGATGAAACTTTGTAGGGCCTATTAATGACTTAAGGGTCCGACATAATGCCCAAGGGAAGCTTGTGTTCCTGGATCCGACCATCTTTTGGGAATTGAGGGAAGGGGAATCCGGAAATCACTGGCTTCTGTAAGTTACGAACGGGTGGAATTATTCGAGTGAAACTTTACGGGTAGTAAGAACTGATGACCTAGACAAGCAAAACATGCTTCCGAACCACATGCTGGCACTTTTAGAAGAGTTGGACGAGGGGGGGCGGGGTACAGAATGGGATGCAAGTTGGACAGTTCCGAGTTAACGCGGCCTTGATTTGTTATTTGGTGTTTGGATCGGATCTGGTGACGGTAGGGAGGGGGGTGAAGTGGGAACCGGAAATTTGCGGATAGGCCATGCTCCGATTCCAGTCTAACTTGATTAGGAGATGCGACGTTTATGTTTTCGATTTGTATTCAACCACAGTGGGGGGAGTTGGAAGGGGATTCCCGGAAACATTTGGCTCGCATAGGCGTCAAACAAATGGAGAGATTTTAACGAAACTTGGGATTTAGAGAGCTCGCATGCCGTAGATGACATACTTTAGCGTCCGAACTGGACCGACCACGCTGGGGAAGAGGGGGAGTTACCGGAAGTTCCCAGAAAACGCTCAGATTCGAGTGAAACTTGATAGGTGGTAAGAGAAAATGCTTCAGATGATCCATTTAGTAGTCCGAAGTCCAAACCAGATTCGGACTCGGTAGGGGAAACTGGAGGGGGTACCGGAAACCGTGTGGCATGTTATATATAAATATCTGTATTGAAAAACCCAAAGGCCATATACAGGATAAAGCAACAACTCATAAGAAACTAAACAAAAGAAGAGTGCTTTTTGCACAAAATTCCCAAAAGAGAGAATCACTTTCTGGTGACGTGGAGCGTAAAATACCAAGAAGCTGTCCACCATTCCCAGAAAATTATGAACCCCTGAAATGCGAAAGCTCCTGGCACCTGAAAAGAAAATGATCCAGACCATCCCCATCCAGATGGCAAAGAGGACAAACACGTACTCAATCCGGACAACTAGAATGCCACGAATTACCACCCAATAGCGGTAAACAGTTTGCTCGCACCTGAATCCAACACTTCAAAAACCTAAAAGTTCTCAGTTTGATAGTTAAGGATAGTTAAGTATTATAATTTTGTAAAACTAATTTACAGGAGTGCTGCGTGAAGCCGCCACCCTAAACTCCTATTTTTGGGAAATGACTTAGGGAAAAGGAGTAAAGGTTGATATAAAATTCAGTGGAGTATCCTGAAAGGAAGCTTAGAACCTTCACTTTCTGCTGGTACCATAGTTTACTTGTAATTGTTCAAGGCTAAAGGCACCCAAGTGATCATGAAGTCGCCCACTTTGCTAAAAATAGTATTTTGCTACATGGTGAAGTTAGAGGCCAGCTGTTTGGTCAGAGAGGTTCCTTGACCTTTTGCAAATAACAAAATTTTCTGTTTTCTTGGAATTTGCATGATTTTTCTGGGGTGGCAGCTTCATGATCCAAGGTGGCAAGATCACGTACCATGGCCAATTGGGGGGTGGGCGGTTCCATAGTAAGGGCAGCTTCATGCAACACTCCTGTAACTTTGTTTTCAATTTAATCGAGTCTCTTTGCAGCCCATTGTAGGAGTAGGTAATCAAATATCAGTACTGTTATATTTATATCTTGTTCATTGTATAGTTCCTATATACTCACAGACGACTTCTTTTTTGTTCCAATTTCTTCTTCAGTATATTTATCCCGAGGTTTATCCCAAACCGTAATTTCAGAGAGGCCTCTCTAGTAAATGCGTTGATCCGAGACAACAGATTTCCATTTCGTTTGTCAAAAAAGTGACAGCCTGTAGTTTAAAAGGATTACATCGACGGAATCGAGGACGGAATGTCAGTTTATGACGGAGGCGACATCTGCTGGGCCTAATTTGGTGAACGCCTTAGTGCTGACTCACCCTTTTAAAGGCTCAGAAATTTATTCTGAACATGTTCTGAGCCGTGCTGGGCTTTCCCTTTAGGCTGGAATTTTTCTGAAAGCAAACCTCGCAATGTATAATGTTTCTGCTAAGATATTGACTACTTAGAAGCTTAGCTATGCTTCCAGAAAGATACAGAAGGCTTCGGCTGTTTTTAGCCTCTTTCCATGTCCCTTGCGAAAAATTTGGCAAAATTTGCATGACACGTCTTCGGACAAATAAGCTTCTCTGAAACAGTGATTGAGAGCCTGATACATAATTCAAAATGCAAGTGTTACCCTTTTGGATGTTTCCCATCGCTTTCAAAAATTGTGGACAACAGGGCCCAGCCAGCGCACGACGTTATCCACTGCTTCATGATCGAAGATTGACAATTAAGTGTCTTTTTCTGTGTGTTTAAGTGTTTTATTTATTTTCTTTTAAGTACTCCACTTTTTCAAAATGGTGGGTTACAAAGAAATTACTTCCTTACTTACTATAAAGTAAAGAAAACAAACTTGGGAAACGTGACAATCACTGTAATGATAACAGAAGTGTCAATAATTACGATGTGTCCTTGAACTCCCCTACAGGACAATTCTTATAGGACAATTCCTAATCCTAATCTAACGTCCAGCTTATGCTTCATTTAAACCTGTTGTATCCCTCCATCAAGACGATAAAGGATTTCAGGATTTGTCAACATATTTTTAGCAAGAAGGGAAAAAAACGAAAGAAGACGTTTACAAATACTCGGAAGGTTCAACTTTTTGCATATTTACATTTTAAAATTGGAGGGACTTTAAGTCAAGGGTAGTGGAATCGGGAGATAATGGCGACAGGCATGAACAAAAGGATACAGGCTCAACCTTTTTATTACCTTTTATTTCATCTTTGAAAAATTTCTTTATCGGTTTACCTTGGGTTCACACAGACGTTCACAATGAGGCGATATCGTCCATCGCCGGGATTTCCGTCGCCAAAACCGGCGATTTCTGTTGCTTCATCAGGCGATTTTCAATATTGGGAAGATTCAACTTTAATCGGGCGACAGTACAATTTTATGCACGCAACAGCCACATGGACGACCCTTTTGATGATTCACTTCTAGAAAAAGTAATTATTTTAAGGGTAACTTTTAATTGTTTTAATTATTTTTTGCGTTAAATTCTGTTGCCGACGAAAATTCAGCGTGAACATCCATGCGATAAAAAATCTTCTGTTGCTGCGATTAAGAAATCTCGTTCATCGCCGCGATTTGGTCTGTGTGAACCTAGGGTTATCCGTTACGATTCTAATACAGTGATGATTAATCACAAATTCGTCACAGATTCTCGTTGGGCGCCTTTGGTTGTAAATTTGTCCAGCCTTCTTAATTAAAGGAAATGTATGCAGACACAACACATGCATATTCACACTCGGGACTGAATGTTTCCAGTCGTTATCTTGTTCATCCTCGGAAATCTTGAACAAAATTTGTGTTTGTCTCCTCATTTAATCCGTACTAGAAACAAGTTGGAGAACCAACTTCTTCATTGTTCAGAGCTGTGTTTTACTAGGCTTACAAATCCGGCGACAACGTGGATAATTCCCCGCGTCTGATCTAGAGTTCTTAGAAGAGACTAAATGCGCATTATTGACAGTGCAAAACAGATACGTCAGCTGAATTTTATTAGAGCAATATTTCCTCCCTTCTTGGCAAGGGTCCTCTTCAGGCTCTAAGCCGCTCAAGATGGAGGGTACTTGTCGGCATTTCTGGGCTATTAGAGTTCCGTACTTGGAGGATAAGAAAAGGACTAAATAAAACAAGAGCTGGAAGCTCATATGGTACTTGTAAGGCTGGGTCAGAGGATTTAAGAAGGAATTCGTCAATTCGTCGGTTTGTTATGATAATTTGTAAGCAAAACTCTTGAGATAAGAATGGTTATGGACATACCTCAAGATTCCAGATTCCCCCTCCCTCCACTCCCCCACGACTGTTCGGTCAGACAACTGACTATTTCTAAGCCAATCATGTCAAGTTTCTAATGTTCAAGCCAAGTTTCATCGTCCTAGCACATTTGGAAATACCTTAACTGGCGGCCGGAATTCCGGACTCCACCCTCTAACTCCCCCACAGTGCCCAAATCGGGTCCGGTTCTATCAGTGACGTATTTGGTTATTGTGCTTGTCCTTCCCACCAAGTTTCATCCCAATTGCTCCACTCTAAGGGTCTCACAAGATTTGCGGTTCCCCCCTCCAACTCCACTCCCTACATTTATCGGATCCGGTCCAGACTTTAAATGGGTTGTCTGAGACACGAGGACTTTCCAAATATCAATTTTCGTTAAGATCTGATAACCCGTTCCACTGTTATACATTCCCCAAGATTCCGGATTCCCCCTCCCTCCACTCGCCACGTGGTCGGATTGGGAAGTTAACTTAACTCCGTATCACCGGAATTCCGTAATCCCCCTCCAACTCCCCCCATAGTGCACGAATCCGGTCAGGTTCTGTCAATGAATTACCTGGGACTTGTGCTTGTTCTTCCCACCAAGTTTAATCCGATGGCTCCACTCTAACCGAGTCACATGATTTCCGGTTTCTCCCTTCGACTCCTCCCCCACATTCATCGGATTCGGTCCGGACTTGAAATGGGACATCTGAGGCATGACGTATTTCCGAATATCAAGTTTCATTAGGATCCGATCAGCCGTTCGAAAGTTATGCATGTCACTAAATTCCGGATTTCGGCTCCCCTCCTCCCCCCACGATGGTCGGATCGAGCAAGTGACTATTTTCAAGTTAGTTTGGATGGGTCCCTAATATACCTGCCAAGGGCCCCGTGAACTAGGTGGCGCGCTCTTCTCTCTCCTAGGAGTTATGTCCGGGTCACACCGGGTCACACCTGCAACGAAGAAATTCAAGAGATTACCACCATCGTTACTCAAACGTAAACAAAACTGGCTAAAATCAGCGACTCTGGTTGTGATTGGTCCAAATATTCGAAAGATACGTTTCAAAATGGCGGAGATCGATTTTTCCATCTCGACAACCTTACGTTTTCAGCGTCTTTTCTTCCCAATTTCGACCGTAAGACGGCCTTATTACCGGCGTTATTACTAGGTGTGACTATAGTGGGGCCCGGCATTACTGTTTTTTTGCTCACTAGTGTCTGGTGTTACTGGAACCGTTATTTGTTCTTGCTGGAACCTGCCTCACGACCAGTTGTTATTAGTCCTCAGTGCTGATAGCTTGTTCACACGGGGCTGAAACAGCGGCCGATTCTCGGCCGCTGTTTTTTAAGCGCGTTAATAGGTGTTGAAAAAATTAAAAAAATCAGTCGCCGATCTTCCAAATAGGCGCGTATTTCCATCGCGATCCGATCGGGATAAACTAAATCCTTTGGAATGTGACCAGTCCTTTGGTGACTCTGGGGACAGTAAACAGGTTGTAATTAGGGGAATTAGGTCAAACTTGGCAGTTTTAGGTCAATATAGTTCAAATTCTGTCAGACCAATGATTTAAAAAAAAATGTAGAATAATTTCATAATTTCTATAGCGTATGCTCTGTTTATGTTTGATATTTGTTTTCGTTTTTTTCTAAATAATAATTTGAATAATTTGTCCATTCAGCCTTCACTGGAAAAGGACTGAACAACACTAAATGATTGCATTCTTCGCGTGTTATTTTTATTTATTATTAGTTATATCTTATGCTCATATATTGAAACAAAAATATTTAATTAACTTTAGTCGCCTCAAATCTGTCAATATTCGATTTATTACTTTTTTCTAGTTTAAAGACTACAAGTCAGTTATATTTGACTTTGACAAACACACAAGATGTTTGTGTTAATTTATGTATTTTGTTACTAACAAAAAGAATATTCAGAATTAGGTGGGTTTTTTGGGATCCCAAAAGTTGTCCGTCTGTCCGTCCGTCCGTCCGTCCGTCCGTCTGTCCGTCCGTCTGTAAGCACGATAACTCTCGAAGGGAATGAGATATTTTGATGAAACTTGGTGCGAGGGTTCGTTGGGTCGTCGGACCAGTCAAGTTCGTAGATGGGCTTTGTAGCTCTATATTTAGGGGTGGGGGAGGGGATTCAAATTAAGGGACAAACAAAATATTTTGAAACAGCTAATGTGATAGTCGATTATGGGGTAAAAAGACATGCTGAACACGATGGTGAAAACCATTTTGTCATCGGACATGTAGTTCGCCCGGAATCCGGCCAAAACCGGAAAGTTTGTTGAAAGTAAAAGTTTTATTTGAAGTTGATTAGATGTTCGATTTCGGGGTAGGAAGACATGCTGAAGACGATGGTGAAAATTATTTTCTCGACGGACAAGTATTTCGCCCGGAATCCGGCCCAAACCGGAAAGTTTGTTGAAAGTAAAAGTTTTATTTGAAATTGATTAGATGTTCGATTTAGGGGTAGGAAGACATGCTGAAGACGATGGTGAAAACTATTTTCTCGATGGACAAGTATTTCGCCCGGAATCCGGCCCAAACCGGAAAGTTTGTTTAAAGTAAAAGTTTTATTTGAAGTTGATTAAATGTTCGATTTAGAGGTAGGGAGACATGCTGAAGACGTTGGTGAAAACTATTTTCTCGACGGACAAGTATTTCGACCGGAATCCGGCCCAAACCGGAAAGTTTGTCAAAATTAAAAGTTTTATTTGGAGTTGATTAGATGTTCGGTTTAGGGCAAGAAGACATGCTGAACACTTATGTGAAAACAAGTTTCTACCCGGACATGTAGCTCGTCCGGAATCCGGCCAAAACCGGAAAACTGTGGGAAGTCAAAGTTTTATTTCTAGTTGATTAGATAAGCGATTTAGGGGTAAGAAGAGATGCTGAGTCCCTGTGTGACAATCGTATTTTACCCGGACATATAGTTCGACCGGAATTCCGGCTGGAATCGGAAAATTTGTTATAAGCTAAATTTCTATTTGAAGTTGATTAGATGTTCATTACTGGGGAAAGGAGATACCCTTATTTCGTCTTTGAGCTTTCTTTTTTCGCCGGACAAGTAGTTCTGGAGTTCGGCCGGAACCGAGAAATTGGCAGAAGCGGCAGGAAGTTTTCGTCAAAACAGATATGACTTATAGGGGTAAACACACATGCTGAATCCAAATCTGAACTTGGTTTTCTCAGGTGATTAGCTATTTGGCCTTAATCTGTTTCTGAATTTTAATTGTAAAAATGTTCAAAGAGTCTGGCGAAGACTGGATCTGGCTAAGACAAGACCCAGTTGTCTGGATCAAATCTTAGATTTTTGGAATCCCATCGACACCTTTGGTCTTGTTTTTTCTCCCGTCAACCCCAAACAGTTGATCCGTCGTCTGAACAGATCAGCCGCTATTTATGCGCTTATTTCGGTCCCCTGTGAACAAGCTATGAGGTAAAACTAGACACTACACCACAGTTCCAGAACGGGTTATAATACTCTATATCAAACACTCCACTGAACCTCGGGAAAGAACGAGAAACGTCACTCAAACGAATTCTCAAACTTGATTCAAATCCTCTGCAAGACTGCAACCAATCAGCAACAGTTGTTGTGTGTCGCGCAAGTGACGTGTCTGGCTCTTGGCAGGGTGCATAGAACAGATCACCATCGAATCCGCCGCTAGATGGCATCTGCTTCGCCACAAATGAAAATATGGTGTTGGATAAGGATTGTATTGTTATAAATTGAAATGCACGGGTCACGACAGTAGTCATTTTCACATTTGTATAATAGGCTAGAGTTGCCATTCCACTAAACAAAAATTCCCTACAAAAGTAGCAGATAAGTACTACCAAAGAATATTGGGTAGGCTACTACCGAATCAAAAATTCTGTTCGAGGAAGTGCCATAAAAATGAAAATGAAAAAATAAGCATCGTGCTGTTATGGTGTATACAAGTTGCACGGGAAGCGATGAAACGAAAACGAATGGAACGATTAGTTAGGTAGAGAGACACAGTAGTCTAAGTAAAACGGTTTGATCCTGGCTCTAAAAAAATCAGGTTCAGAACTATCACAAAATTTAATGTCTAACACAAGCGAGATCAGCGCGTTATACCAAAGAGTAAACTAACACACAATAAACCAATGAAATGTAGCACAAAACGAAAAACTTACAAACTACCAAATCTTTGTGCATTCTTGAAGAAATGGCTATAGCCGGGAGCAACACTTTGGTTTATTACACCGCTATCGTTAAATTCTGCATTTGTCAACCCCGTCGTGGTTGTGGTTTTTAAAATGTTAAATTCTAAGAACATTTTTTTCTGAACTGGATCACATATCTATTCGTCAGCGATGAACAAAAAATCTGTAGCGGGGGACTTTTCGCCATGGGGACGTTTCGCCAGGAGACGTTTTAATTGGGGATGTTTAGCCACGGGACGTTTCGCCATGGGGAAATTTCGATTAGGGACGTTTCGCCGACAACCCGTTTTTGGTGCCAGACAATCATCAAAACTTGATGACACTATAAAACAGATACGTCAGCTACGATGCTTTGACAGTGATATTTTTTCTTGCCATTGTAAATAGGTATAAAATATTTTAGAGCAGAAAATAATGAAAATGAAAAAAAAAAGTAAAAAACGAAGTGCTTTCAAAATGAATAAAATATTCATAGATATGAGCTCACTAATCATCTCTTGATGATCCAGTACGTCTACAGTAGGAATTTGATAAACATGGTTTAGCGGAACTATGGAATAAGGACGGACTGCGAGCACAGCGGCGAGACTATAGGTATGATGGAAGTGACTGTTTGTGTACTTTTGATTGTTTGCTGAAAAAAGCTTGCATGCAAATGGCAAAACCCCGAACGCGAGTGGCAAAATCACCGCAATACCGAACAAAAAATACCGTATTTTGAGACAGTCATTGAAGTCTTCCATAATTGTAGTTCTAGACCTCAAAAACCAACAGTTCTTGTTTATATGTCATAGTTGAAATCCATTTACTTAAGGAGGCAAATCAGCACCCCCCCCCCCCCTTCCTGATCAAGTGTATAACAGCTAACGGCGGAACGAATTCCCCTTACCTTAGTGATTTAGATTCCAGTCACACTTTCGACAAAAAAGAAGACATATCGTCCGATTAGGCAATTTCACACTTGCAACAAGGAAAAAACCAATTGCTATTGTGTTTGTGAATTTTAAATGTTGTCTTTGTTCTCATGTTTAAAGGATGACACTTGGGCACTGAAAAACACTTTCCAGCCCTCAAAATAAGCCATTCCCTTCCTATAATTCTAGGCACGATCGTCTGGAATATGTAATATGTTTATAATGAGTATTCCTTTCAGCCTATGCTGAATGCTCATCACGTTTCAGGGGCTAAACAAATTAGTCTTCTGAAATAGATAGATAGATATATAAATTATCGTCATCGTTCATTCCTTTTATTACATGCTATTTTGGTAACGTTAGAGCTGTGTCTGTGTAATTTTGTTGCGAGAGCAACACTTTGGTTTTGTCCTTGTTTTTTTTTTTTTTTCTATGACTCCGATTTTATTTTAATCCTAGTAACTGGTAAGGGTCTAATCTGTGCGGTTTTTACGGAAAGTTTGGACCTTAGGCCGGATTGATGAATATGACATTACATTTTGGAAAGCTCCGTAGAACTCTTGCCTGGGGCCAATAAGGATGGTTTTTGCTTGTCCTCGAGCCAGAGCCTACTTTGTGCGAAGTGAAGTGGAGTAACACAGCCCATGTCAGAGAGGACTATCTGAAGTTGTGTAGCGAACCTTTTGTTTCACCAAACCATGTTTCTGCTTTCCAGTGGAAAGCTTCGTTCTAGCACGCAAGCAGGCAGCCACCAGTTTCAAATTGAAGATGTAAATCAATCAGTGTTAAATATATGCGGCAGTTACCCGGCCCCACAGCCAATATATCTTCTTTGACTGACAGAAGCAACAAGAGCTGTAAGCCCATATGGCACTCGCAAGCATATGTAGTAAGAAATACCCCAACAAGAAAAAAAGAAGGGGGCTGAAAATTCAAACCATGGTTTCACTTTAAATATAAAAATAGGAGACAGAAAGCAAAAGGAAACAAGAAGGAAAACAAAAACCGGCAAGGCTGGTTCAGATGGAAGTATTCGGTTAAGGTGCGCCAAAATCGCAAGGCTGGGTCAGAGATGAAAGTGATGGTCAAAAGTTTTGTTTTCATTTTTCGGTTAACATGCGCACTAAGGGTGCCAAAAATTAATTTATAAGCAAAACCCTTGAGGCAAAAAGATTCATGTAATCGTGGCGATCTTGAAAACGTAAACATTGCTTAAATTATTTGTTGTATTTTGCGGTTAAGATGGTCCGAGTTCTTTAAGGAATGGTCAGATCGGAGAAGTCACGATGTCTAACCGAATGATGTCAAGTTTCTAATGCTCCAGCAAAGTTTTATCGTCCTAGCAGATCTGGGTGTACCTTAACTCACGATCACCGGAATTCCAGACAACCCCTATAGCCCCCCCCCTCGGTACCTGAATCCGGTCCGATTCTGTCACTGATACACCTAGGATCCCACCAAGTTTCATCCTGATCGCTCCACTCCATGTGTATCACAAGATTTCTGGTTCTCCCCTCCACCCCCCGCCCCAGTTCATCGGATCCGGTCCGCACTTGAAATGGGACATCTGAGACATGAGTTCTTTCAAGGTATCAAGTTCCATTAAGATCCGATAAGCCGTTCGAAAGTTATGCATGCCACTAATTTCCGGATTCCGCCGTCTCCCCCTCCCCCCACGACGGTTGGATTGGGCGAATGACTGTTTCCAAGTTAATCTGACCGGGTCTCTGATACGCCTGCCAAGTTTTATCGTCCTAGCCCACCTGGAAGTACATCAACTACGGATCGCCGGAATTCCGGACAGTGTCCGAATCCGGTCCAGTTCTGTCAGTTATTTATCTAGAGCTCGTGCTTGTTCTTCCCACCAAGTTTCATCCCGATGGCTCCACTCCGAGAGTTTCACGCGATTCCCCCTCAGATTCATCGAATCCGGTCCGGACTTGAGATGAGGCATCTGAGACACGAGGTCTTCCCAGGTATCAAGTTTCATTAAGATCCGATCACCCGTTCGAAAGTTATGCATGCCCCTATTTTCTAGATTCCGCAACCTCCCCCTCCCCCCACGATGGTCGGATCGGGCAAGTGAATAATTCCAAGTTAGTTTGGTGGGATCCCTAATATGCCTGCCAAGTTTCATCGTCCTAGCATATCTGGAAGTACCCTAACTCGCAAACACCGGACTGACCGACCGACAGACCGACGGAAAAGTGATCGGTATATGGCACTTGGCCGGAAGGCAAGTGCCATAAAAAAGGGGTTGTTTCCCATGGGCCCGAAAGTGGCTGCCATCTATTGTTTCTATCCATTTCTGTTCGCGATTTCAGCTGAGTTTATCATTCGTTTTTTTGCACTTGGGTTTGCGGCAGAGAAATGGTATCAGATGTGCCTCTTAAAGTTTAAAAGTTCTCTCATTGCTAAAGAAACTAGAGCTTATCCTTTGTTTCTAAGTGGTGACGTGAGAAAGTTGGCCTACGGCAAAAAAGTCAACTTTTGAACTAAGACAGGTAGATTTTTTTTTTACGGATATAAGCTGATCAAAGTATATCTCATCCATTTTTGCGTACAAAATTCCTTCATGAGATACACCAGTTTGAAATTTTCAAGGGGTTGACAACTTCAGTAGTAAGGTACACACTGAAACACAAAATAGGCGATACTAGTTTGTGAGACATGTAGGGGACTTGTAAGCAACAGTGGACTGTTAGCTCATAATCATCTTCGGCGATGAGGGGTTTGCAGCTTTTGCTAGTTGGAGTACCTGTTATTTGTTTCCGGTGCATTCGATGGTAAGAACAGTTTGGTTCCTAATTGCAAGATAGGCAAGGGACTTGTAAGTAATAATCGGCTGTTATGCTACACTCATCTTCAGCGATGAGGGGCTTGCAACTTTTGCTAGCTGGTGTACCCATTGTTTGTTTTCGGTGAACTTGATGTCTGTCAAGGGAGATGGACTTGTAAGTAGGAATCGGTTGACGAGGGGATAGAGATTTTTGCAAATGGGTGCACATTGTATTCGACTCTTATAAATTTGATGGTAAGAAAGTTTGTGTCGATGGTCTGTTGCTGTACCTTAGGATTGACTTTTTACGCAACGGATACAAATGAAAATGTAAAACAATGAGGTAGTTTCATAATAATTAATAGCGTCATCTATGGTATTTTAATCCTGAAAAGTTGCGGATAGCTTTATACTACTTAGGATACTTATTTTATTAATAAACACGGTTTAACTCTTCTGTATTTACATGCTAATGGAAAAACCTACGTTTTTGCTGGCGTGCAGTAGTAAAGGTTAACCATTTTCTAAACACACCAACAAACAACATAATAAATAACTAATGAAAAAAAAGAAAAAAAAAGGAAAAGAACAGACCCCCCCCCCCCAAAAAAAAAAACAAAAAAAAAACAGACCAGACTCCTTCACATTATAACCTCCAAAATAAACATATACCTCCCAACAACCCTACTCCCTCCCTACCACCCCGACCACCCATCCACCAATTCCTCCCTACCACCCCCAACGAACCATTCCTCCCAACCAGCCAGACCACCCTACCTACCTACCGCCCCCTACCCCCTAACAAATAAATACATTTCTCAACCATCTTTTATTAAATATTCTTTTAATTTTCTCTTAAACTCTAAAAGATGTTCAGCCGCCCTGATGCTCACTGGTAAAGAATTCCAGACTGCAGTTCCAAGAAACTGCAATCGAAATCCTGCTCTTGTGCTACTCTTAAGCTCAATCACCAAATTTTCACTATTCCTCGTATCATATTGATGAATATCACTGTTTGCACGGTAAGTATCACGAAAAACACTTGGGACTAGATTATGCACGCACTGGAAAACGAAAACTGCCGCTTGATAATCCCGTAGTTGTCCCACGTTAAGCAAATTTAAAGACTTAAAACAAGCACTTGTATCATTCACATCCTGGACATACTTGCCTATGATCCTCATGGCCTTGTTCTGAAGAATCTGGACTCTTTTGAAATTACTGTAAAAATTGCTGCTCCAGATCAGACAGCCATATGAAATATATGGGTAAACAACTGAGTGATAAATACGCTGATGGCTTCTAAGACCCTCCTCCCGGCATGCATGATTCCGACCAGAGTAACTCCTACCAGTGCTACTCTTATTGATAATCTGTTTTTGACTACAGAAGTTATTTCCTCAGAGGTTGTTGTCACTGATTTTTCCGACCATTTCCTTCTTGTATGTGATGTTAATTATCGTATCAGTAGAAATAAATCTAAAGCTAAAACTCGTCGGTTAATTAATAAAAAAAATCTAGAATGTCTAAACACAAAACTGAAATCGGTTGACTGGTCAATTGTGCTTGAGAAAGAGGATGTGAATGCGGCTACAGATTGTTTTTTGAATAAATTTAATGTAGCACTAAACGAAACTTGCCCAATTGTAAAATCTTCAAAAGGCAAATATGCCAGACCGCTTCAACCTTGGATAACACCATCCCTTTTGATATCGGTAAGACAGAAAAATAATTTGTACAGGTCGTTCTTGTCGTGTCCGAGTGAGGAAAGGAAGCTCGAGTTTATGAATTATAAAAAGATGCTTATGAAAATAATTCGTAATGCGAAGAAGAAATATTATCTTGATGCTTTTACGGAAGCTGGTAATTCTCCTAAGAAAACATGGGACCTTATTAATTCTTGCCTGAACCGATCGCAAACAACAACAGCACCATCTGAGTTGCGAGATTTAAATGGACATGTAATAAATAATGAAAAGGATATTGCTGATCGTTTGAATTCGCATTTTACTTGCATTGGTAAGTCTGTAGCAGATAAGCTGCAACATGATCAGAACAATGTGAAATGCGATTATCAGTCGTATTTGAAACCTTCTTCAGACAAGTCTATATTTATGAGACCGGTGACGGAAGAAGAGCTTTCTAATATTTCTAAACTGTTAAAGAATGGACATTCGCCAGGACTTGATGAATCTTCAACAATTATTGTTAAGGAGGTACTACCTAGTATCAGTAAAATAATGTGTCATATAATAAACCTTTCTTTTAAGGCTGGTACGTTCCCCGATTCATTTAAGAAAGCGAAGGTAATTCCTCTTTATAAAAGTGGTGATCGATCAAATTGCACGAACTATAGACCAATTTCTATCTTGTCGGGTTTTTCCAAATTAATTGAAAGATGTATTTACAACCGAGTATATAATTTCCTTGATTCTCATGATTTTTTTTCTAAGACACAATTTGGATTCAGGAAGCAACACAGCACCCAAGAAGCCATCCTAGCAATGGTTCAACGTGTACATGAATGTTTGGATAAAAAGCTTATACCAGCGACTATATTTTTGGATTTGGAAAAAGCATTCGATACAATTTCTCATGAAATTTTACTCCATAAGTTAAATCGTTGTGGAATAAGAGGTCGAGCTCTTGATTTATTTTCATCATATTTAAAACACCGGTCTCAACTCACGATTATTAACGATACTTCATCCGAAATTCTCAATTTATCGGATGTGGGTGTCCCTCAGGGGTCTATTCTAGGCCCTCTACTGTTCATAATTTATATCAACGACCTCCCAGCAGCTACAACAAATCTTAGTCTAAACATTCTTTTTGCGGATGATACTGGTTCGACACTAGCTGGAGAATCGGAAAATGAATTGCAAGCTAAATTACAATTAGTGTTTTCACAATTGATGTTGTGGCTTAAAGCTAACCGGCTATCATTGAATGCGGCAAAAACTAATTTTATTATTTATAGTAGGATTGGAAAGAAGGCACCAACACTAACATCTATTAAGGACTTTCATACAAATATTGTAATACATAGAATGAGTTCAGCTCGTTACCTTGGAATTTATATTGATGAACATTTATCATATAATGAACATTCCAACAGGCTAAGAATTAAATTGGCTCAGGGTGTGGGAGTAATGAATAGGCTCAAGAATTTTTTTCCTTATGAAATTCTTCGGCTAATTTATTTTGCTCTTGTTCATTCGCATCTCACTTATTGCCCTTTAATATATCTGGCTACATTTAAAACTCATCTTAAACCATTACAGATTTTACAAAACCGTGCTTTAAAGATTTTGCGAACTTTTTTACCTTCACCGTCATCACTTCCTGGGGTAAGTCAAACAGAAACCATGTATATTCTGATCAATATTTTGCCCGTATCTGAACTATTTAACTTTGCGTCATTCCTATTTAAAACAAAGTATGACCGTTGCCAGCTTCCATCACATTTCCGTTCAAATGATTTCTTTCCTTGCCCACTAAAGCACCAGTATGATAACCGTCATAAATGGAAGATCCGAAGTCAAAGAGTAGCTTCAGAAAGGTCTCGTTTTTCTCCATCTTATTCAGTTTTGAATTCATGGCAAATTTTATTTCCTAAAACTGATTCTACAAAATCCCTTGAAAGTATAAAAAAACAGCTGTCTCAAATTCTCATTAACAAGTTTAAGAATGGATAATTAACAGATTGGTTGTTTTTTATGTTTATTTGTGTGTTTTCCTCTAGTGATACTGGTTTTCAGTCACCCATCCTTCTTTTTTGTTGTTGTTTTTGTTTGGAATGATTTCACTTCGTGCTGGAGTTGTCGTGCGGTGATCTTTCTACTCAGCGTTGGGTCGATTTCGTTTTATTGATTTTCTTTTATGGAAGGGTCTGAACCATTCGATGATTTTCTTCTCTCCGGTTCAAACCCTGAAATAATTGTAAGTGCAGAGTATTGTATTGTTAATGTTTATGTATTATCTAAAGTAAGAATAAAAAAACCTTGAACCTTGAACCTTGAACCTTGAAATCATTAGGAGAATCCGCTTTGGCAAATAATGCTTCAGTCTACGCAGCATTCCAACTCCTCGGGCAATTTTTGCAGAAATAATATCACTGTGATGCTTCCATGAAAGGTTTGAATCTATAAAAAATCCTAAGTACCGCACTATATGAACTTGTTGGACAGGCTTCCCGGATAATGTAACTAGACCACTCGCATCAACTGGCATGCCTACTCTGCAGAAAGTCATTAGAAAAGTCTTTTTCACGTTGACACACAGCAAGCTAAGGTTCATAAAAACCTCCAGCCTTCTTAACACATCATTTGCTTTCAACACAAGCTCTTCGATCGATTTAGCACACACTGTCAAAGCTGTATCATCAGCAAAGGTTGTAACACAGACGTCTTGAAGATGAAAGCGCACTGCATCGACATACACAAGATAAAGCAAGGGACCTAAGACTGAACCTTGCGGTACTCCACATTTGAGTCGATAGAAGATGAAGTCACATCATTGAGTACTACACGCAAGGATCTTCCAAGCAGATAACTTTCAAACCACTGTAAAGAAGTGCCCGAATTCCCAGACACTTGAGTCGGTCAAGCAAAATCTTGAAATCTACAGTATCGAATGCCTTCCTTATATCAATGAAAATTGACATCGGTAAGTACCCTTTATCCAACGCACCACTAACACATTCCACCCGATGCTGCAAGGCATGAGTTGTAGAGTGTCCCTTTCGGAAACCAAATTGTGTTTCACTTAATAATTCATTCACCTGGAGAAAGTCATATAGGCGTTTATGGACGACTTTTTCTAATATCTTTGAAAAAAGAGGTAATATCGATATCGGTCGCCAGTTTTCAATGTCTCTTTTGCAGCCACCCTTGTGGAGGGGTATGACCTTCGCGACTTTAAGCTGTTCAGGGAACTTACCCTTTTCTAGAGAAAGATTAATAATAAAAACCAGACAGGGTAGTATGTAACCGAAAATCGCTTTAAGCCCTCGAAGAGATAAGCCATCCACTCCAGCTGAATTAGACTTTAGCGACTTCACAATTTTACAAACTTCATCACTGGTACACAAATTAAAATTCATTTCCAGAGATTCACCTCTTTCATCAGGAATATTACTACTCTGCATTTCTTGATACTTGTCATACACACTATCTTGCACTTCAGGACCAATATTCGAGAAAAACTCACCAAATTTATTTACAATTGCACTTTTATCATCACGATCACAACCGGTTAAACATATTTCTTCATTCCTCTTGTCTCCTTTGTCACTAACAAGATCATTTATTGTCCTCCACGTTTCTTTCATATCCCCTATGTTATTCTCAAATTTACGATTATAAAAATCAGAAATTGCATTTCTTCGAAGTTTGTTCACTAAATCCCTCTGTGTTTTAAATAGGTCAAATGATTCATCACTCCGATTATCTAAATATCTCTCATATAGCCTGTTTCTCAGTTCTATTTCATCAATTATTTCCATCGACATCCATGGCTTTCGTGGAATAAGTTTTTTGGATTTTATGGCCTTTAGAGGGCATGCTTTTTCATAAATAGGCAATATGGCTGACATAAGGCTATCTAATGCCCTTGAAGGGCATTCTTTTTCTGCAAAAACAGGGCTCCAATCAATAATACTAATCTCTTCGGCAAATTTTTGGAGATTTTCTTTTTTCATCAGTCTAGTTACGACCTTCTTCTTTCGCAGTTTTTTCACAGGGTGATTAATTGTAGCTATTAATGGAAGATGGTCAGATCCAGGGCAAACTATCACATCAGCAAAGCTCCTGTGAAGATCACTCGATTTAACAAAGATATTGTCTATCAGTGTTTCACTTTGTGAGGTAATTCTCGTTGGTACGCCCACGAGGGGATACAAATCACTCGAAATCATAAAATTAAAAAAATCACCATTCGTTCCAGACAAATCAAGAAGATTAAAATTGAAATCCCCCATCACATTATGGCTACATTCAGGTGGTATTTTAGCAAGCAGCTCATTAAACCCTTCAATAAAATCATCTAAGTGTGCACTGGGCGGCTTATACACCATACTAATTATATTTTTCTTACCATTTAACTCAACCTCTATTGAAAAAATTTCTACCTTACCTTCTTTCCAAATACTTAGATCATCCCGTACTCCATACCCAATCCCCTCCTTAACCAAAAATGCAATCCCACCACGGCTCATCGAAACTCGGTTCTTCACATGGACGTTGTACCCTGGAAATGAATAAAGCGAAAGAGAATGGTCTGTGCTTAAAAACGATTCACAAATACCAATTATATCAAACTCCGACGAAAAATCATCGAGTAGCTGAAGAATATCCTGATAACTCGACGTAATGTGCACATTCCATGAACCAAGACGAAGACACGGGTCACTCAGAGGTGACAGGAAATCTTGCGGCGATCGGATAAATGTACTATTTCTCACAGGCTTCAAATCTATTACTGGGCAATCATCATCTTGAGCCACTCCTCTCGACAAATAACTTTCAAGGTTAAACCGTCGTAATTCACCCAGAACCATCAAAAAAACAACATAACTTTAGCAACAAAATGGAATGTTTCTTTTTCGAAAATGAAAAAGAATCAAACAAATTTGGGAGGAAAACAATACTAAAGGAAAAAAATAGAAGAAGAAATAACGAAAGAATTGGTGACCCGTGGTCGCGGAAAACAAAAAAAAGAAAATGAAAGAGAAAGAAGAGAACAAAAGATAAACAGACAACCGAAAAGAAGAACAACTTAACCATAAGAAAAAAAATAAATCAACCTAGATACAGTCCTCGAGCGACCGTATCTTTCTAATCACAGTCTCATCTCTAGGCTTTGCTAAGATTTGCCCTTGATCAGACCAAGCATTCTTCTGACCGAATTTGTCCTTAGCCGCATTCAGGATGTCTCTTCGCGAGGGGTCGACGACTCTGATTTTTTATGTACACCATTCCGGAATAACGGAATAATCCTGACCATTCCGGATTATTCCTGGCCATTCCGGATTATTCCTAACCATTCCGGATTATTCCTAACCATTCCGGATTATTCCTAACCATTCCGGATTATTTCTGACCATTCCGGATTATTCCTGACCATTTCGGAATATTCCTAACTATTCGGGATTATTCCTAACCATTCCGGATTATTCCTGACCATTCCGGATTATTCCTAACCATTCCGGATTATTCCTAACCATTTCGGATTATTCCTAACCATTCCGGATTATTCCTAGCCATTCCGGATTATTCCTAACCATTCCGAAATATTACTGACAATTCTTCTGGTATACTCCTGACCAGTTGTAAACCATTGAGGAGTATCCCCAACCATTCCCGAATATTCTCAACCATTCGGGTATATTCTCGACGATTCAGAGACTTTACCGCAGACTGCGTGGTCTTCGGTTTCTTATCAGAACTACAGCGACATTACACTGCAATACGGATCGAGAGGGACCAAATATTATTTAAGTGCCTTTCAGTTATCCACCATGCACAACTTTCTATGGCGCTCGAGATTTGACCATGTTCTTTTCTTAGAAATTCGATGGTTTTCAGTAGTTCATGGGATCGACTGGGAAAATGGTAGATTCTAGAAGTATGTCCCTGCACATATCTGTTAACTGCAATGCAAGTACTTGCGAGACAAAATCTCAACATGGCACCTACAAAGATGTAATGCGCTACAGTTAGCACACAAATATTGCTCACTGAAACCAATTGAAACTAGCTAGTACCACCCACCAGTAAGCAGGGGCGTCCCGAGCCTTTCTTCATGGGGGGGGGGCGCATCTTGTAAAATTGACCGAATCGGTACCTGATTTTTACTAAATTTATGACAAAAAATTGTAAAAACAAAGCGAGTTGCCTTCATGAAGCTACAACGTAAAAAGTTGCAGAGTATATACAAACAAGCCTAAAGAGAACAAGACCAAAGGTTTCGATGGGATCCCAGAAATTCAATATCTGATCCAGACAACTGGGTCTTGTCTTAGCCAGATCCAGTCATCGCCAGACTCCTTGAACATTTTACAATTAAAATTCAGAAACAGATTAAGGCCAAATAGCTAGTCATCTGAGAAAACCAAGTTCAGATATGGATTCAGCATGTGTGTTACCCCTAAACTTCATGCCACTTCTGCCAATTTCCTGGTTTCGGCCGAACTCCAGAACTACTTGTCCGGCGAAAAAAGAAAGCTCAAAAACGAACTCAGGGTATCTTCTTTCCCCAATAATGAAGATCTAATCAACTTCAAATAAAAAATTCAACTTATAACAAATTTTCCGACTCAAGCCGGAATTCGGTCGAACTAAATTTCCGGGTAAAATATGATTGTTAAACACGGATTCAGTATCTATTCTTGCCCTTAAATCGGTTAGCTAATCAACTAGAAATAAAACTTAAGCTTCTAACAATTTTCCGGTTTTGGCCGGATTCGGGTGGAACTACATGTCCAGGTAGACATTTTTTTCACATAAGTGTTCAGCATGCCTCCTTGCCCTAAATCGACTATCAAACTAGCTGTTTCAAAATATTTCTTTTGGACCTTAATTTAAACCCCCTCCCCACCCCTAAATGTAGGGCTACAAAGCCCATCTACGAACTTGACTGGTCCGATTACCCAACGAATCCTCACACCAAGTTTCATCAAAATATCTCATTCCCTTCGAGAGTTATCGTGCTTACAGACGGACAGACGGACGGACGGACAGACGGACAACTTTTGCGATGTCATAGATATCCCTCCACTTACGTTTTGGGATCCCAAAAAACTGGAGCTTTTCCAAGCTTTTCCGCTTCTGTTTTTTTTTTTTTCCTGGATACGCCGTCACTGGCCTTTTAGTTTTGCTAACAGGACTTGAAATAATGGCTAAAAGCGGTGTTGCTGCATAGCGACAACGTCGCTAATGGCCGTGGCCATGATTAGTTAAGGCGTCGCATGCGAAATTTTTTGAATCCGCCTTTTTTTTTCTTGCAACATTTAGCTACTTCCCGTGCAAATCCTAACTTTCAACATAACAACCTAGCTTTAACAAGCCCCCAAAAATTCCAAGCCTCAAACGCCAACTAAATAAGGAAACCTTTGTCTAACTAGTCAAAGCTGCAAAATGCGCCGCAGGCGAAATTTTGTGGAAACACAGATGATAAAGTGCCTCTCTGCGATCCCAAGATTAGCTATTCAACCCAGAGTAGTCTGGCAACGAAAGGGGCGATACATTTGTTTGGAATTCACAGGAAACAAAAGTAGGCTAGTTTTCACGTCAAGAGACATGCTTACCGGAAGTACTTACTAACTGAAGTATTGCAATCCTAAGAAGTAAAAAAATGAACAGCAACCAGTTGAAGCTACCGTAAATGGCAAAGAACAAGAGCTATGTAAATGCCACTTAAATTACCGAACTCAGTACTGGGTTGAAGCAAATAATAAATCCGTAGTATACCGAAAAACTAACTAACTAAAAAAAATAAGGAACAGATCGAGAGCGGTATTACAACCGAATTTCGTAATGGAATAAAACTCTTGTTAGAACCACCTAAAACAAACGAAATCGGCAAGTCTAGTAATAGAAACAGACTAAAGAAAAATCCGGTGAATTACCATATTCGGTAGAGAATGAGACCAAATAAGCAAGTTAAATCGACGAATTTACGCAGGGACTGACCGAATGGAGCGAAATCGATGCGGATTGAACAAAAGTTGGATGAATTGTCGTATTCGGTCACGAATCAGAACCAAACGAATCTGATTAATGACCGAATTATGAAATGGACTGACAGAATGCGATCGAATTACCGAATTCGGTAAAGAATGAGACAAAATAAACAGGTTAAAATCACCGAATTCACGCAAGGACGGACCGAATGAGGCGAAATCGATGCGGACTGAACAAAAGCTGGATAAATTATCGAATTCGGTCACGAATCAGAACCAAATGAATCTGATTAATGACGGAATTATGAAATGGACTTACCGAGTGCGATAAAACGGATACGGACTTGAGAGAAGTCCGGTGAATTACCGAATTCGCTAACGAACGAGACGAAATAAACAGGTTAAACCACCAAATCTACGAAGGGGCAGACCGACACGGTGAAATCGATGCGGAGCGAACAAAAGTTGGATGACTTAGCTAATTAGATAAAGAAAGTGGAACCAATGAACACGTTAAATCACCCTATTTCGAAATGCCAGGACAAAAGATTTTATGAAAAGGGCATCACGGCTAGTTTGACCGAATTTTTCGTCTTCGAATGCCCAAAACGTAGGAGGCGGGCATTCGTTCCCTTCGGGGCGCCCCTGCCAGTAAGACTGGGAATTAGCCAGAACCTGGAATACCAGGTCATCTAGCAGGTTTGCTTGTCACTTCAGACATTTCCTAGTTTCCAGGACCACAAGACTTCTCTGTCAATATCTACGGTAGGCGGGCAATTACCACTCACTGAAAACTATTACCACCCACCAGTAGACTAAGACAAGGAATTAGCCAGAACATGCGATACCAGGCACAGGGATATTTTAAATGGTCATTACGGACATTTCATCTTTACCAAAAGCTGAAGACGTCTCTGTCAATATCAGTTTTTGGGATCCCATACCTATGACATCGCAAAAGTTGTCCGTCGACCGTCTGTTAGCACGATAAATCTCGAAGGGGTTGAGATATTTTGATCAAACTTGGCACGAGGACTCTTTACAGCGTCGCCCCAACTCAATAAACAAGACCAAAGGTTTCGATGGGATCCCAAAAATTCAGTATCTGATCCCGACAACTGGGTGTTGTCTTAGCCAGATCCAGTCATCGCCAGACTCCTTGAACATTTTTACAATTAAAATTCAGAAACAGATTAAGGCCAAATAGCTAGTCATCTGAGAAAAAACAAGTTCAGATATGGATTCAGCATGTGTATTTACCCCTATAAGTCATATCTGTTTTGACGAAAACTTCCTGCCACTTCTGCCAATTTCTTGGTTTCGGCCGAACTCCAGAACTACTTGTTCGGCGAAAAAAGAAAGCTCAAAAACGAACTCAGGGTATCTTCTTTCCCCAATAATGAACATCTAATCAACTTCAAATAAAAATTTAACTTATAACAAATTTTCCGACTCCAGCCGGATTCCGGTCGAACTAAATTTCCGGGTAAAATGTGATTGTCAAACACGGATTCAGCATCTCTTCTTACCCTTAAATCGGTTATCTAATCAACTAGAAATAAACTTAAGCTTCTAACAGTTTTCTCGTTTTGGCCGGATTCGGGGGGAACTACATGTCCAGGTAGAAAATTTGTTCACATAAGTGTTCAGCATGTCTTCTTGCCCTAAATGAACATCTAATCAACTCCAAATAAAACTTTTAATTTTAACAAACTTTCTGGTTTGGGCCAGATTCCGGGCGAACTACTTGTCCGTTGAGAAAATGGTTTTCACCATCGTCCTCAGCATGTCTTCCTACCCCTAAATCGAACATTTAATCAACTTCAAATAAAACATTTACTTTTAACAAACTTTCCGGTTTTGGCCGGATTCCGGGCGAACTACTTGTCCGATGAAAAAATGGTTTTCACCATCGTGTTCAGTATGTCTTCTTACCCCATAATCGATTATCAAATTTGCTGTTTTAAAATGTTTTGTTTGCCCCTTAATTTGAACCCCCTCCCCCACCCCTAAATGTAGGGCTACAAAGCCCATCTACGAACTTGACTGGTCCAACGACCCAACGAATCCTTACACCAAGTTTCATCAAAATATCTCATTCCCTTCGAGAGTTATCGTGCTTACAGACGGACGGACGGACGGACGGACAGACAGACAACTTTTGCGATGTCATAGGTATCCCTCCACTTACGTTTTGGGATCCCAAAAAGCTAAAGTCAACGTACATGTCAAGTTCGAAGATGGGCTATGCAGCTCTATATTTAGGGGTGGGGGATTTGAAATTAAGGGAAAAAAATATTGTTTTAAAGCTAATGAAATAGTCGAATTAGGGACATGCGGAATCTGGACATGAAATTTATTTTCTCGCTGGACAAGAGATCACCCGGAATCCGGCGAAAACCGGAAAATCTGTGAAAAGTAAAAGTTTAATATGCAGTTGATTGTAGGTTGGATTTAGGGACAAGGAAACGTGCTGAGTCCGAATATTAAAATTATTTTCTCTCCGGACAATTAGTTCGGCCGGAATCCGGCCAAAACCGGAGAATTTGTTTAAAGTAAAAGTTTTATCTAAATTTGATAAGATGTTCTATTTGCGGGTAAGTAGACATGCTGAATTCGCATATGATAACATTTTCACCGGACGTATAGATCGCTCGGAATCAGGCTGAAACCGGAAAATTTGTTAAAAGTAAAAGTTTAATCTGAAGTTGATTAGAGGTTGGATGTAGGGGTAAGGAGACATGCTGAATTTGTTTTTGAGCTTTATTTTGTCGCCGGGAAATTGTCAGAAGTAAGGCAGGAACTTTTGATCTGCTTCGTCAAAATCGATATGACTTAAAGGGGTGAACACACATGCTGAATCCACATCTGAACTTGGTTTTCTTATATGATTAGCTATTTGACCTTAATCTGTTTATAAATTTTAATAGTAAAAGTGTTCAAGGAGTCTGGCGAAGACTGGATCTGGCGAAGACTGGATGTGTCGAAGACGAGACCCAATTGTCTGGATCAAATTTGAACTGTTGGGATCCCATCGAAACCTTTGGTCTTATTCTCACCGGACAAGTGTTAGCGGTAATAGGTCTTGCCAGCCTACTGTATTTTGTGAGTGATAATAGGTTTCTGGTGCGACATAACTGCCTTCCAACAACGGCATTTTGTGTCATCTGCCGGCTCTATAGTGCTGTTTAACATTACAAGATAGGGGAACCATTTGCATGACAAATCATCATTGCTTATTGAGATAAATAACCATTGCTTATTGCAGAGACAAACGCGAAAGAGGTTTGGTCTCCACTGTAATATGAAACTATTCGTGCACGTCCTTTATCTTTTTAGGCCGCATGCCTTTCAACACCTTCGTCTTTCTTGAAAGTCACGAATACCGAAGACCGCTGTTGTGAAATGATATTTTGGATGAGGAAAGTCCGAAAAATTACAGACCATTCCTTATTATTCCTAACCATTCCGGATTATTCCTAATCGTTCCGGATTATTCCTGACCATTCCGGATTATTCCTGACCATTCCGGATTATTCCTGACCATTCCGGATTATTCCTGACCATTCCGGATTATTCCTAACCATTCCAGATTATTCCTAACTATTCCGGATTATTCCTAACCATTCCGGATAATTCCTAACCATTCCGGATTATTCTTGACCATTCCGGATTATTCCGGATTATTCCTGACCATTCCGGATTATTCCTTCGGGACATGTACACCATTCCGGGAGAGTCGTCGACCCCTCGTCTCTTCGTTGCTTGGTCAGAGACTCCGCAACGAAAATGCCACTAGAGGCCAGTTTGGCTTTGGCCTTGAACACTTTCTTAGCTATGTCTTTGCTCGCAAACTTCACAATAACTGGAGCGACCCTTGGAGCAGACTGAGTTGAGTTAGTAGCAGCATTATTCAGTCTGAGTCTGTAGACGTTCATGATCTCCGTTGTAGTAACTTCAGGCAACGACATCTTCTGATTTATAATCGACATAACAGCAGAACGAGTGTCAACTCCAGTTTGTTGCCTAACACCGTGAAACACAAGACTATCTAGTAATGACTCTTGTTCATAACCGCCCAATTTAGTTTCCAGCCTGTTCAGTTTTTCCTCCAAGTGCTCAAGTTCATTACTCAGCCCCTTCAACGATTTCTCGATTAGTTGAAACTTGGGATTAAATTCAAGCGTAACGGCGTCATAAATTTGACTCACAATAAGCTCAGTTGACTCCTTAAGTGAGTTTGATCTAGCCAGTTTTTCTGTAACTTTTTGAGTTATACTGTCCATCAAATCATTTTTGGTTTTATCAAGTTCCGCTTGAGTTGCTACAAGTTGCTGATGAATCGGGCTAATGCTGCTAGATGATATGGGTGATATGGGTACTAACTAGATTATATAAAATATTGTTCCAAGTTTTCATCCGTCACGATGTCTACGATTGAAAAGGACTTCAACTGACTGCAAAGTCAATTTTGTCCCTTCTTCCGATTTTATTTTGTTGTTGTTTTTACAACGCTGAAGAATAGCTTTTGATGATGTGATAATTTTTTTCAATAAGTTGACAACTTCAGCATTAACCAACAGCTAAGACACAAAACCAGTTTGAAAGTATCAAGGGATTGACAACTTCAGTAGTAAGGTACACACTGAAACCAAAAATAGGCGATACCTGTTGTGAGACTTGTAGGGCACTTGTATGCAACAGTCAACTGTAGCTCATAATCATCTTCAGCAATAAGGCGTTTCAGCTTTTGCTAGTTGGTGTACCTGTTATTTGTTTCCGGTGTATTCGATGGTAAGAACAATTTGGTTCCCAATTGTAAGACATGTAAGGGACTTGTAAGTAATAATCGGCTTATGCTACAATCATCTTCAGGGATGAGGGGTTTGCAACTTTTGCTAGCTGGTGTACCCATTATTTTTATCCGGTGAACTTGATGTCTATCACGGGAGAGGGACTTGTAAGTAAGAATCGGTTCAGTAGGGGCTAGAACTTTTGCAAATTGGTGCACATTGTATTCGATTTCTATAAATCTGACGGTAAGAAAGTTTGTATCGATGGTCTATCGCTGTAATCTAGGATTAACTGTTTACGCAACGGGTACGAACGATAATGTAAAACAATGAAGTAGTTTTGTAATAATTAATATTGTCATCTATGGTATTTTAATCCTGAAAAGTTCCGGATAGCTTTATAATACCAACTAGATTATATAAGATATTGTTCCAAGTTTTCATCCGTCACGATGTCTACGATTGGAAAGGATAAAGTTCAACTGGCTGCAAAGTCAATTTAGTCCCTTCTTCTGATATACTTTTTTTGTTGTTTTTACAACGCTGAACAATAACTTTTAATCATGTGATTTTAATCAAGTTGACAACTTCAGTATTTAACCGACAGCGAAGAAACAAAACCAAAGTGTTGCTCTCGCAACACGTTAGTCGGCGAAGCCGGAGAAAGGTTGCCGCAACACTTCACGTTGCTGAGTCAACGTAAGTCTAGTTTGTTTTGGGGCTACTTCGAAAATCCTGAATGGAGCTATTAGCTATACCGTGTGGGTGGTCGGGGTTGAACCGTCCGTTTTTCGTTATCGACTGATACTTCCATCTGTAGAAGCTGGAAGCTTTTCCAATAATGGAAAAGAAAGTCAATGAGTTTTGCTATATTTTTTTTTTTTTTTTTTTAGAATGTATTTCAACCAGGTTTGCCCTAAGATTCTTTCTTTTATGAAAATCGTCCGGTTCAGCACCGCCAGTAGACGGGTATTGCTCCAAACCGGACATGTTAAGATGGACTCCAAATATCACCGAAAAAGCAGTGCCACAGGGCTAATAAAGTTTTCATTTACCGGAAAAGAGTAGGAATGAGCAAAATATACCACTGAACTCAAAAGAAAGCGCTTGTTGAACGTGACTTGTTCCACCAGAAGCAGTTGCTTTTGAAAGCTTGGCTACAACACCTTTATCCTGCTTTTAAAACCCCAGAAACTGATAAATGTCGTTAAGAGTCTTGATCGGGACAGTGCGGGTTTGAACCGGACCTCTAAAAAATATCCGATTTAACCTCCCCAGGACGTGTCCGCTTCCATCCTACAGAGACCATTTCTACAAAAATGAAAACCAAGAAAAAACTTGAAGTAGTAGGATGGGCCAAGGAATATGCAGAGTTGAAACAACCTAGTACTACAATATCACGCATTCACAAAAAAAGAAAAACTTCTTCTCGAACTAAAAAGGAAATCCAAAAAGCTCTACATAAAAAAAAACAAGTTGCCTGGTTGGCAAACGGGTGGCAAATGAGCCTTCGAGTTTCATGCCAAGGGTCAGAACACTGTTGCAAACCCCAGATAATTATTTCGCGAGATTGTAACCTAGGGTCTGTTTTCACTTGAGAGTGTCCGGTTCAACCCGTGTCCGATTCAGTCCCCGATCTCCCCTACTATCTGCTTTTGCTTGTTACTCCTTATTTTACTACTTTGGAGTTGAGGCTCGGTCTCGTCTCGGTCTTCTCCACTGGGGACGTCTGCGTCCAGAAGTATCAGTTGATGTCACTTACACTACGGACGAAAATAATTTGTTTATCTTTCTTATTGTTGTTTGTAATATTCTTTATATTTGAGAAGACCTATTGAGCATTGATGCAATAATTTGTCTACATCTCTCGGCATGTTTTCAAAAAATGTTTTGGTTCAAAAAGTGGTAACTCAGTAGTGATCTTGGGTGGCAGGATTTAACATTTGAAAAGGCAGCCCCTTTTCTGTATCCCCCCTTCCTCTCTTGCGGTTCGTTTCTTCATGAAAAGATCCTTTTGTGTGAGAAGAATTCACCCCTGCAATATACTGCCTAAGAGATATAATCTGTTTCTGAAAAGGGATTAATCAGTAAGAATCCGAATTCCGAAATAGGATTATCTTGCTCCGTAGAACGTCTCGGGATGAGTTACCCATAGTTATTCATAGCAGAGCTTTTAGCGCCACCAGTACTTTCCGCCACTGGATATTTACCGCCACCCCCGTATCCAGGGTTGCCACATCGAAAAAAATTAGTGAGTGACTTTTGGTTGGAAACAGCGAGTGATTTTGGAGTGAAATTTGTTTTCATGAAAAAATGGGAAACGGTAGCTTCTAGTCAGAATCAATGCTGATGCTGCAAATTACAAATCCTAATTTAGTGTCTTTGAAAAATCACTTTGGTCGGAATCATTGCTGGAAAATGACACCTCTGGACGTTTTGAGTTAATTATGTCCTGCGTAAGGCAAGAGCGACACAAACAGAATGACAGAATGATAAAAAAGAAAAGTGACATTTCAATCAATCGTGCGATAAGTGGCGACCCTGCCCGTTTCCTAATGACGTTCTAAATGACATGTTATCACCTGAAAACTTCGTGAAGATCAGTGACCTAGGATTTTTCACAACTCTCCTCACTCTTTAAAGCGAGCCATTCAACAAGTTTTGTTGCGGCTTTACTAGATTTCTTGTCGAATATAAGCTCAGAATTTGTATTCACAGTGTTGTCAATAATGTCTGATGTCTGACATGATTAAATTACTTTCTGAATTATAAACTATAGTTTTACACTCTTAGACATAACAAGAGCACCTGAAAGATTGCCCTCCATTGGTCCTAGTACAGAGATACTAACATGCCGAACGTGGACTAAAGTATGCCGAACGTGAATAGGGGTGGGCCAGGTTCGGCCCTATTGACCAACTTCAGAAACAAGACCAAAGGTATCGATGGGATCCCAAAAATTTAGTATTTACAGACAATCGGGTCTTGTAGCGTTCCAGTGGTAATCATCGTAGAAGACGAAATTCAAATATGGTCATTTCTACTTTGCCGAAAGTTCCCGCCTTACTTCTGCCAAATTTCCGGTTTTAGCCTGCTTCCGGGCGAACTACTTGTCTTGCAAAAAAATTGAAGTTCAAAAACAGATTCAGCGTATTCCCATACCATCCATATCTCCATAATCACTTCACATACAACTTCAACTTTTAACAAATTTTCCGATTTCAGCAGGATTTGTGGTGAAATGTGTCCAGGTACAAAATGATTGTCATACAAGAATTCAGCAGGCCTTCTTGCCCGTAAATCGAACACCTAATGAAATTCATAAAAACTTTTACTTTTAACAGATTTTCCGGTTAAGGCCAGATTTTGGGCGATCTACTTGTCCGGTGACGAAATAATTTTCATATTCGGATTCAACATGTTTGACTATCCTTGATTCGAACCTCTAATCAACTTCAGGTTCATCTTTTATTTTCGACAAACTTCCGGTTTTCGCCAGATTCCGGTCGATCTACTTATCCGACGAGAAAATCTTTTACATATTCTGATTCAGCACGTCTCCTTACCCCTAAATCGGATATTTAATCAACTAAATATGTAACTTTTACTTTTAACACTTTCCGGTTTTAGCCGGATTCCGGGTCAAGTACTTGTCCGGCAAGAAAAAGGTTTTCATGTTCGTGTTCAGCATGTCTTCTTACCTCTTAATCAACTATCTCATTAGCTTTTAAAAAATATTTTTCCCCCCCTTAATTTGAAACCCCTCCCCCTCCCCTAAATATGCAGGTATCGGGCCCATCTACGAACTAGACCTTTCCCTTGACTCGAAGAGTCCTCACACCAAGTTTCGTCGAAATATCTCATTCCCTTCCGTGCTGACAGAGGGACGGACGGACGGACGGACAGACGGACAACTTTTGTTATGTCATATAGGTATCCCTCCACTTACGTTTTGGGATCCCCCAAAAAAACTGGAAGGAAGATATTTTTTCTAAAAGAGTCAAGATATGAATAAAGAACAATAAATTGCTGAAATCCAAAAATATTTACTAATGTGTCCTGCAGAAATGTTAATCCAAAAAAGTGCCAAACTTGGGCCCTTCTCCCCTACAAGTTCCATCTTCACATGAAATAGGTAGTCTTCTGCTACAATAACTTACCAATAAGCGGGTTATGATGAGCCTATCTACTTCTGGTAACTCCTGGATGACCCCTTTCTTTCGCCAGACAGCTCTGTGATTTAATAGGTAGTCTTGGGATCGCAAAAAGGCACTTTGATCGTCAGTGTTTCTGCGGTGTATTTTGAAGTCTTCACTATTTAGAAGAAACGTTTGTCATTTAATTGGCGTTGGAATTTTGGGAGGATTGAACCATATTAACAGCTAAAATTCGTATGGAAAGTAGTTAAATGTGGCTAAAAATAAAAGGCGGATTTTAAAAACTGTCAAGCTTGCCGACGATTTCTTCTTCCAACATATCTAAACGTCCAGATGGTGATATACTTAGTTGTTTCAATCCTCTTACACGCCACTCGATCTTCTCGAAGGTGTTATTAATCTTTTGACCAGCGCCAGGAGATCAATGAATAGTTAATTAGCAATGGCGGATTGTTGTTCAGGAGTGAATAGTGTTCAAGTAACTTGTCGATAAATTTGGCTACCGTGAGGATTTGGGGGAAAACAAAGGTACCAGTGTGTTAGTAAAAATCCGACCCATCGAAAAATGATGGAGTCTCCTATCTTCTCGGCTCACATGAATCAAAGACTTTATTGTTTGTGTACTAGTTAACCTTGAACCAAAGCTCAATACGTAAAGATAGTTTAGTTTACACATACCTTCAATGACGTTTTAAAGCTTTTAGCACTTGTTATTTGGTTCTGTTGCTGCATCTAAACCACGAGATAATCAAATCTCTATCTCCGCAAATTTGCTAATCTCCCCTCTCCCATCGAAATGCGATCCAAAGAAGCTTCGCAAAAATTGATTTCGTGGGAGAAAAGGGGGTTCGCTTCCGGTGACGCTTATTGCTAGTAGACGGCTTCGAGTCGTAATTAATCGAACTAAGGAGGTACTGACTCGAAAAATGGGGACACGCCTTTCCTGCACAGCTGAGGCCTAGGTCGTTTAATCGGGTTAACTTTTATTTGTATGAATAAAGAAAAAGATAACGGCATGTATTCCGTATATTCGTACCAGAAAGCTACCGCCAAATAGTTTCTCAATACCTACGTAGGAGTACAATAAATGCCAGGTTCCCACGTTAGGATTTACATTGGTGTCAACCAACTGAGTGACCCCTCGGCTATCACCTGACATAAGTGCGATTTAATTGTTATTTACGGCAAACAGAGAATACGGAGAATCTAACAAACAAGAACAGATAGAGCCTGGATAGGAGGAAGAAAAAGAAAGCAAAGAAGAATAAAACAACATGAAGGAAAACGCAGAAACATGGAAGATAAAATTCAACGATCTTCTATTTCAACTATAGCTGCGTTGCGAGAGCAACACTTTGGTTTTATCCCAATTTTTTTTTCCTAAGCCGTCGATTGCAGCTAATTACTCGAAGCGGTAAGGGTCTAACCTAAGAAGTGTTTACAGAAAGTGTGGACCTTAGGCCGGATTGATTGATATGACATTACATTTTGGAAAGCTCCGTAGAACTCTTGCCTGGGGCCAAAGAGGATGGTTTTTGCTTGTCCTCGAGCCAGAGCCTACGGTGTGTGAAGTGAAGCAGAGCTGGATAGCCTATGTCAGAGAGAACTATCTGAAGTTGTGTAGTCAAGCTTTAATTTCATCAAACCATGTTTCTGCTTTCGAGTGGAAAGCTCCGTTCTAGCAGGCAAGCAGGCAGGCATCAGTCTCAAATTGAAAATGGACTAAAATCTGTAAGTGCTAAATACGTGAGGCAGTTGCCCGGCCCCACAGCCAATCTTCGCTGACCGATTAAAAAAAAAAATGGAGAAACAAAAAGTGTAATTTTCCCACGGGCCCGAAAGGGCTGCCATCTATTCTTTCTACCATTTCTGTTCGCGATTTCAGCTAAGTTTATCCTTCCATTTTTGCACTTGGTATTGCGGTAGAGAAATGGTATTACACATGCATCTTAAGCTTTAAAATGTCTCTCAATGCTAAAGAAATCAGAGCTTATCCTTGGCTCCTTTCTAAGTGGTGATATTAGAAAGTTGGCCTGGTGCAAAAAGTCAACTTTTGAACTAACACAGATAGATTTTTTTTTTTCAACGGCAATAGCTAACTCTTGATGTGGTCATCAAAGTATAGATAGATAGATAGATAGATAGATAGATAGATAGATACTTTAATTTTAGCCGTTAGGCCATACACAAAATCATACATTTTTAAACACTTCGAGAGAGCGATTATATAAACTCACATGTAAAACGATTTAAACTCCCACTACCAATAAATATATACATCTCTTTAACGCTTCTTTAACAAAACCTGTAACTGCCATTATCGCTGACCGTGAAGATGACTTTAGGATACCAGGAAAGAGCAACCCATCTTCACCAAAAAATCTTACTCTCAAATCCGAGAGCCCCTTGCATCTTGACAGGAAGTGAGACAGATTTTCCTCTTCCAAACCACATAACGAGCAAGTATAACATGACTTCGGGTTTCGGGAATTTCTTTCATTTTTTTGGTACAAAAATCAGTTCATGAGATACACCATTTTGAAAGTATCGAGGGGTTGACAACTTCAGTAGTTGGGTCCACACTGAAACCAAAAATAGGCCGATCCCGACTGTGACACATGTAGGGGACTTGCAAGCAACAATGGGCTGTCAGACCAGAATCATTTTCGGCGATGAGGGGTTTGCTAGCTGGCGTTTCTATGTTATATCCGGTGCATTTGGTGGTAAGAACAAATGTTCCCGATAGTACGACATTTAGGGGACGTGTAAGTAACAATCTGCTGTTAGGCTATAGTTGCGTTTTATTGGATTCACTTTTGTATCGTCAAAGTTTGTAGTTTGGCTCTTGTTTTGTCTTACTTGTGTTTTACTGAGTTCTTGTTTCCGAAAAGTCAAACTACACCAAACTACGTCGGCGAGGTAGTTTTTAGTTTGAGCTCCGTAGTTTCAGGTTTGAAACTACAGCAACTGGAATGGACAAATAAAACGGCTTTTAAGCCAAACTACGCCGAAACTACGTCCAAAAAAAACGCAACTTATAATTACCTTCTGCAATAAGGGGTTTGCAACTTTTGCTAGTTGGTGTACCTATTATTTGTTTCGAGTGTATTTGATGTCTACGACGGCGAGAGTGACGTGTAAGTACGGATCGGTTGCTAGAAGGGCTAACATTTTTGCAAACTGGTGCACACCTTACTCGATCTCTATAAATATGAGGGTAAGAAAATTCGTCTCCACGGTCTGTCACTGTAACCTAGGATTGTAACTTAGAACTAAGTGTTTACGCATCGGGTACTTTCAACTGCTTAGGTCCTCCATTATCTGGGAAGCAGGTTACGGATTTTCTACTCATCAACCTGTGTATCTATTTTATCTATCAATATGTACTGATGACGAGGCAAAGTGCAGAAACTAGTCCGATTGGAAGGGCTGAACTGGAATACGGAGACTTTGCTACCAGTACGGTATTGCCTGCATCAGGCCCGTATCCAGGAATTTATTTATTTTTTGTTGGGGGGGGGGTTGCCTGCGGGTCGGAAAAAAAAGTATAAAAAAGACATAGATCAGAGGGAAAAGCCTACAAAAATGATTATTTTTGCATGATTCGGAGGGAGAGGTCTACCCCCTAACCCCCCCTGGATACAGCCTTGGCCTGCATTCATTCGACTTCTCTTGGTTGCCATATTTGTTGGCTTGTCTCAAGCGTTTCGGGGAAACAGTCCTATAACATCCCTCTTCACCTAAATTCGTTTGACGTTGTGACGCACACTTTCTTCCAAACGTTAACTAATGCTAAGGTCATGTATGAGTTTGCTAATTTTTTTCATGCCAGGCTTCATCTGCATTCATTCTACTTCTACTTCTCGTCTCGCTATGCGGGAATCGGTCAGCGAGCCATAACTTCCATCCTCAACAAAATCAAAAGATAGGCTTCACCTTCCAGATTACCAGATGTCCGACCCTCCAGCACAGCCTCCAACCCTTCCAAATTTCCATGATAATGATGACAGCTAAATTTGCTGTTCTTCAACGTTTCCTAGATGTCCCCTTTACATTTCAAAAATCTCTTGCATCCCAGTCACAACTGTCAATCACTTTCCCTTTTCTTTCCCCAGTTTGCATATTTGTAGTATCTCTCGAACGGGTTGCCTCTAAGGCACCTTCCAGACATCCGGAATCTGGGGTGTCCAACGCCCCAGACTTCCAAACGTTTTTGCCTGGCTTCACCTTCCAGATCCCTCTCGAAGAAAACGGCAGTCTGGAATCCGGAAGAAAAATCTGGAAGGTGAAGCCTCACTTTAAGAAGATAGAAAGAAGAATTTTGAAGGTTTCTGGCATTCTGTTCTTCGTTTAGAATTGCCCGATTTTGGGATGGGAGGAGATTTATTGCACAACACCCAAATATTCGAGAAAACAATACTGAAAAATCGTCTGAGAAGCTTAAAGCACAATGGACACTTCTAATGCTTTACTTTGTATTAAATGCTTCACAAATACACATTTCTAACTTTAATTAGAAGGCGCTACGAAATCGGCCGTTGTCTCGTTATCCCTTGTCTTTACCTCTCTGGCATTTCGGTGATCCAAATCTTAGGAGCTGGGATATCGTGGCAGGAAATTCAAAAACTCCCAGCAATGCTTGATAGAAAAGGATATATTTGAGATGTCACCAAAGACAAGCCTCAGTTGCAGTTTACCTGATTGTTCTACTGTTTCATCAAAAGTTCTATGGCATAAAGTGCCTATTAGAAGTTTTTTTTTGTGGAATAGTGTCGTGAAGCTTGATTAATTTGCTTTATAAAATGTACCAGAATATGCAATAAGCTCATAAAAAATATCACAGGTACAAACATCATTCAAAAACAAATAAACTATTCAAATCTGAATTATACAAGCTGATTTATACATAAAACAAAGGTCTACTAAGTATTATAAGAAATATCCCTTTTATCTTTGTCCAAGCTAGTAAATTGAGCATGTACTGGCCCAAAAAATTACGCCTTGAAATATCACAGAGAGGAAACTGTTGAAAAAGATGCTGATCTAGGGGGTAAGCATTGTTCCTAGGTTGTTACAGAGTGGGATTGGGATAGTTTGATGTGCCCATTGAACTTTAAGGTTTTAGCAATTTTCTTTGTAGTTAGACGACTCGAGCTAGCGCTAGGATGACTCGACCAGGGGGCTGGCTCGGAAGATTCTTCTCGTCGCATTTCGTCCCAAGACGTCTTGCTGTCGATTCTCTTCACATGGGTGCCATCATTTGTAGCAAGTACCGATCGCAGGGGGCAGGAGGAAGTCCTGTCCGAACTAAATTGCCTAAAGATGGCGCTTTCAGAGAGATACTGTATACTCTTGATGACTAACTCTCCTTGCCGATGCAAAATCGCGTGTATCTAGCAGAAGAGCTAGAAGCGGTGTCCCCACGGGTATTACAGATGCTCCCGACAATCACCGTGATTGTTTGACACAGGGTCTGAATTGTTGAGTTTGAGTCGTTAGTGACACGTTTTCTCGTTCTTCCTGAGGATTACTGGCGTGTTTTGAACTTGGTCATATAGAGTATTCCTTCACCCCTTATTTCGACTGTAAACTTTCGACAACGATAAAAGGCTAAAGAAATTCTGAGAGCCTTTGTCCTTGAGTGACCCTACAGGCACTCTCGCTGCCTTTCGTGTGAACTGTAAGTCTTGAATGAATGAATAACTTTATTGTGAATATCGCGAGGACACACAGTCCACTACTGCGAGCGCTGTAGCAGCTTTCGGCTTTCGGTTTCCGGTTTTCGGTTTTCACCGTATTTTGTGGAGCTCATAACTCGTGAACCAGTGCAAGTATCAAGTTCAAACTTGGTACACTTGTGGGTATTGGGGTCTAGTTGTGCCTTTGGGGGTCCCACCCCCCTCCCCAGCCCGGTTCAGGGGCAAATGACCCAGATTGCCCAGTGCATAGAGTTCATTACTTGACCAGAACTGGACATAGGACAATGAAATTCCTTGGACGTGTAGATCCAAGGGCTGGGAAATTGCTTTTAAAGTTGCACCTCCCCCCCCCCCTTCTCGTTCATGGGCAACTGGGCCCAGATTGCCCAGGAGTAAAGTTCGTTACCCTTACTAGGAATCAACAGGTATCAAGTTGAAACTTGGTAGGATTGTGAGCATTGGGGTCTCTTTTTACTTGTTGCGGGTCCCAAACCCCACCCCCACTTGGTTCAGGGGCAATTGGGCCCAGATTGCCCATGAAAAAAGTTTTTGACCAGTGACTGTAATCAAGCTTTAAGCTGGTATACTTGCATTTTGATGGGTCCCGACCCCCCCCCCCCCCCCCCGCGTTCATGGGCAGCTGGGCCAAGATTTCCCATGAGTCTAGTTCGTCTATGACAGGTCTCAAGTCCAACTCTTCTATATTTGGGAAGATATATCTACGGATGAGGATTCTGCGTAACATCAATAAATGAGACGACGCGACGTACTTAAATCTTTAATGAACAGTTGGAAACTGGACTGTTTTGTCATATGATCGATGATATGCCGTTCTTAATGAATTGTGACAAAGGGGGCATTAGTCTGCTACGGATTGGTTTATTGCACTTGTTATTACCTTGAAATGGAAAATAAGTTTAAAGGGTGGCACTGGCAGGCAGACTCAAAGACGGGCAGACCATTCAGTGTTCGAACAACTGTTATTCCTGCAAGATCTTGAACATTTCTTTGGATTTATGCTGGCAGTTTGTTTACATTTAAAGCTTTTAAAGGGGGGGGGGGGCGGTGATTACAAGGTTATTTGAATACTTGTTTGGTTATTGGGGAAGAGAAATGTCTTGGTTCTGAAGCTGTTTGTATATGAATGTGATACACATTTTATTTTTATACTCCGCGTCTGAGCGCTTGAGCACTTGTTTTTACTCCGGCGATCCTTGCCCGGTCGACGTTTCTTCGACGATTCAAGCAAACTTCGAACTTGCTAGCTCACGAAGGTCGACGGTCAAAGTTTGAAGGACAAAGAAACTGTGACCGGCGACCAAATCGGTATTTAACCAAAGACCTTTGAGGTTGAAGGTAGCTTCAAACTTCGATCAAAAACGCAACTAATATATGTTAGAAAAATAAAATGTATGACTTCATTCAGAACCAGAGAGAGCGTCGAGGGGCGAGAATTTTCTTCACCGAAGAACCACCTGTGGTTGTTCTTTGGCTTCTGTGGTTGGAACAAAGAAGGCTTGACAAAGGTTTGACCTGCTAGTGTGCATGCTAGAGTGCTAGTGTGCATACTAGACCACCAACCATGGAGCCTGGTTGGATGACGGCAGAAGCAGCCATAGAAACTCGGTTGTCAGCAGAAGGTCGTATCTCCCAATTTTTCAGTTTTACGCGGGACAGAACTTTGGATCGGGTGATGCGACCTTTATGCTACATCTTTTCGATAAGATACTCTAGATGGCTCTAAGATCGTGGTAGGCTGTTGACAAGTCCATGGAGATGTATTGTTTTGACCGGAGGATCTAACCACTGTGGTAGCTCGATTTACCGAAAAACTGGAGATACCACCTTTTGATAACCGGGTATTGCATTGTTGCTTCCCATTCGTATTTCGAAGCACCTGGTTGTATCGAGGTTAAGTTGTTTGTAGCTTGTGACCTCCCTTCGGGCCCAGGATTTTCTACTGGAGATCATTACTGGAAAGGCGGTTTGGTAGAGGGTAAAGGGAGACCTGTCTACAGGTACTCCACCGTCGAAGCTGATCAACCAGGACTGGATGGACGTCCAGCTGTCCAAAACATCGATCTCGTCTGGAAGGGACACAACATTCACCTCTTCTTTTCTCTGACAAACCCCCATGCTGAGAACCGTCACAGGCTGGTAATCGACGTTTGGATTCGGGTAAGGGTAGACCTGACCAGTTGGATGATGTATCTCACGACACTGACGAGCTGGCACAGGTGTATAACCAAAGTTGGGGTTCGGGTAGGAAGCCTTGCCAATTGAGTGGGGCAAATGGTTGGAATGTGCCAGCTCGTTTGGTGGGCACATGTGGCCGAAACCAAATGTGTCAAGTGAATCAGCGGTAGCGTAGACACTTTGCGTCAAAAATGGCTGATTGTGAATACCTTGTGACGAAGGAGCTACTTGGGTATTAGAGACTTGTATGGCAGGAGTTGTCTGTTGTAAGACGCTACTTGATTTTCTGGTTCCTCCAAACAGTACTAAAACCTTAACTCGCCGATTTCTTGGCAGTTTGACATGAAGTGGTTCACTGCACACTATCACCACACATTTGGTTACGAGTAAAGACCATCTAAAGATGGTCCCTCCATAAATATTTCCTCCGTTTTTCCGACGGCAAAAATTTGGGTTTCGGGTAGGGATAAGACTTAACATTTGCGTGTGGGAGGGGGTAAAATGTGCATACACCGGGGTAGGGCAGAAGCCAAAGTGTCCTGTGGATCAGCAGTAGCGTAGGAGCTACTTTGGTATTAGAGACTGGTATAACAGGATTTGTCTGTTGAAAGACGCTACTTGATTGGCTGGTTCCTCCAACTAATGCAAAAACTTGAATTCTCTCCGCTGCCTATTCTCCAAGGGTACAGCCTTCTTGGCATGTTGACATTAAACACACTCTTCTCAGAATCACCAGACATGGGGTACGACTAAAGACCATCTACAGCACGTCCCCCTCTTTGAGCGTGTTCCATCCTCCTTACCATAGTTACTACGCATGACGTCACAAATTCTGGATTTTTGCCGTCAAGGCTGGAACGACTTTTCTATTTTCCCGCGGAACATCATGCCGCGGGTGATCTGTAGACAGAGATGTAAACAGAGATCTGTAGTTACTAGCCAACAGCTGTTGTGGCGTACTCCGAGCGGTCTAACTTCTTCCAAGTCTATTTGGATACTACTTACAAAACGGAATAAATGAAACGACTCCTAATCAGTACACTCCCTCGAGCGATGCTATCAGCTCAGGGGTTTGTCACTCCAACACTACGCTCCCGAGCGTGGTAAGCAAATAGTTACAAATAGTTACTATTTCAAGAAGGTTGGAACGGTCAGCGTTGTAACTTTTGGTGAGGCTGGAACGGAAATAGTAACTAATAGTTACTATAGGTACGAGGGTGGAACACGCTCTTTAGTTGCTTCCTTATTTCGAATGGCACAAATTTTCCCGCTTAAACCCACTATGATTTTAAGTCTTCTCTGTTTAGGCCGCTTCAAATTAACCTTCTTCACCCCATACTCTCTTCCACTGTGAATACGACCCAACAGGCAACACAATCTATTTCTTCTCGCTCTATTTCTTTCAAACTCTATTTCCTCTCAAACGTCTATTTCTTGATTTCTTGAAAACCCAAAGCCACTCATTGATGACGCCCACCTCAATATTCATTCGTCCTGCAAGCCCCCCCACAAATTTTACTACTTCAGCCCTCTTGGGAAAATGAAAATCCACAACTTCCATCCTCTGACAAACAACTTTTATTACATTCTGTCGGCAGGAAAGTTCTAGGCCCTCGAACTTATTAGTCTACGCGGCGCGCTTCAAATTGCATTACAGTTTCAACTTAACAATCAGTAGTCCCGAAACTTTCCCGTAGCAAACAAGTGATCCCAACTCGAACGTATCTCGTAGTCTGTATTTTCCTAGGCCGCTCCCACGGGAAAAGTCTCGAAGGCTATAAAGCCTGTTTGTCTGAAGTTTGGGACAGGGGAGAACAAGGATTTAATAACCCTGAGCGTGTCGGCTTCTTAAGAACACCCCCCCCCTTTTTGGGATCCCATAACGTAAGTGGAGGGATAGCTATAACATCGCAAAAGTTGTCTGTCCGTCCAATCACCTGTCCGTCTGTCCGTCCGTCTGTCCGTCCGTCCGTCCGTCCGTCCGTCCGTCCGTTCGTCTGTAAGCACGATAACTCTCGAAGGGAATGAAATATTTTGATGAAACTTGGTGTGAGGATTGTTCGAGTCAAGGGTAAGGTCAAATTCGTAGATGAGCTCTGTAGCCCTACATTTAGGGCTGGGGGAAGGGGTTGAAAATAAGGGACAAATTTTTTTTTTTTAAACAGCTAAACAGCTTTTAAACCGGAAAATATGTTAAGCAAAAGTTTTATCTGAAGTTGATTAGATGACAGATTTTTAGATGACAGTCTGTATTAGACACTCATTTTTTACCCGGACATATAATTAGCCCGGAATCCGGTTGCAACCGGATTTTTCGATACGCTGGATTTTTTTTTTTTTTTCTGGACTAACAGTTTGCTCGGAATTCGGGCGAAACCGGTAATTTGGCAGAAGTAAAGGAGGAACTAAAAGGAGTAAAGGAGGAACCTAAATGAACTGGCTTATAGAGGTATATCTGAACTTGGTTTTCTCTGATGATTAGCCTGGCAAAGACTGTCTGGATCAAATATTACATTTTTGGGGTCCCATCGACACCTTCGGTCTTGTTTCCTAGCGTAGGCTCCTTAAGGCTCGAGTAATGTTAAGTCTTTGAAACTGATATACCCTAGGAAAGTCTAAGGTTTCAGTTTGTGACACAAAAACATTGTCCTAATAGGTGTCGTAAGGTGTATTACCGCGTATAAGACTTATTACAGATTCCTCTTTTCCTCGGAGCGCGCTGTAATAAGGTGAATAAGGAGAATAGACTAGCGTTCTATTCTGGCTTATGCAGGGCCAATCAGATCGCTTGGTTGGTTCCGCCAGCGGGCCGAGGAGAGGCGCAGCGTCGTCAGGGTTGCCAAAGAAAGCACAACAGTTCTACTTTGTTGGAAGCTAAAGAAATAACTTTTCTTAACAAAAACACGTTTTTGTTCTATTACGACGGCTTTTCGTCAGTTCGAGGATCAATGCTGTCCATCCGTTATTTTGATAGCTTTTTTACGGTGTAGTACCAAGAACCTTTTCGGACATTTTTAGAGCTCGAAAAATTGTATTACCTTGGCAACACCGGAAGCCGCATCGATAAGAACCTCTTGGGTTGTATTTGAATAGGCATGTGTATTAAGACGTAAACATCGCGTATAGCGCTATTCATCTTATTACACCTATTAGGACAATGCTAAACGGTCACAGATGAACTGTACAGAAACAAGTATTTTTAAAGTTTAAATGAACAGTGCTGAGATCCACCAAACTAGTTACAGATCCCTTCTTCACTTAAATATGGCTGAAAACCCGATAAAGATACGTTACTCGGTTTGTCCGCTATCAATACGTAACCGATTTCATCGAATGAAATTATTCTTTAGGAATTCCGCTACCTCTATGCACCTGTGCTTGGAATATTTACCAATCATAATGGTAAGCCATTGCCGAAAATAAACTAAAACTGGCAGATTCCTTGCAAGTCTTATGTCTAACACATGTCTATGAACATAATTTTTCCTAGGCTTAATGTCTAATCCTTGCTTCTTTCTTCTTCAAACTTCAAAATTGGCTTTGGGTCTGGCTTGGTGCCAATCCCTTCCACCTTTCTGTTCTTCTTCTCCTCTTATCACTGTTGAACGTCGTGCGATAGAACGATTTTAATCATCTGGTGGTATATCGTCGCTTCTTTTCGTATCGGGAGTGGGGGGGCTTCGGCGATTTGTTGCAAGTTGCAAGGTAGTTTTAACTTTCGGCAGATTGCTGAAAGTCTTTGATTTTCCACGGCGTTTGACGGGCAGTCGAAGAGGATGTGCTGGGCAATGCATGTTTTTTTTTTTAAATTCAAATTCTCCGCCTCAGGATGAATCTTGGGTTGTGGTGCAAACAGCGCATATTCAGAACTTTATTACTAGACCGTCGCATGAAACAATACAAAATCTCTTAGATGGGTCAAAACATTTCAGCGTACACTCTTGATCACTATCTCTCCCTGCCGATGCAGAATCTCCGGGTACCTGCGGAAGAAACGAAGAAACAGTGTCAAAGTTGCGCTGACTCAGGATTTGAGTCGTTGAGTTTTCGTCATTACGGACACGTTTACTCCTTCTTCCTGAGAATCACAGGCGTGTTTTGGAGTTAGTCATGTAGAGTATTCAGAGACCAGATGGAAAAGTTAACTATTTTTTCAGTTAACTTTTAAGGATATTGCTTGTCTGCCGCCGTATCCAGGAACCTATTTCAGGGGGGGGGGGTCGCCTTGGGGGGTGGTTTTTGCCTACGGGTCGGACAAAAAAGTACAAGAAAGACAAAGATCAGAGGGAAAAGCCTAAACGGTTATTTTTGTGTGTTACGGGGGGGGGGGGATCAACTCCCTAACCCCCCGGATACGGCCTTGCTTGCCTGACAGTCGATATTGTATTGGCTGCCTATTCTGTAAACAAATAATCACAATAGATCAGCAATGGATCGAATGCGAACTTAGGACAGGATTGCATCAACACCTTCAGCTTCTGCTTGACACAAACCTATCCCTTCTGATTACTGATCGAGAGAGATGTAAGACTGGTAACCAGCTTTCCATCAGGTCATCATCAATAAGAGCTGATGATAGGATGTGCCTCTTCACCTTGTCCTTTTCGATATCAATCCTCACGTATTATAAAGAGTGGTTTCCCCGCTTGAATGGTCCGGAAGGTTGCATTCCCTTGCAAAGGTCCACAGGATTGGAAAAGTTGGAGGTGCAAGTCTGGTCTGGTGAATGTGGTAGTTTGTTATTTATTTTGTATTTATGGTATTGCGGATGATTACTCGTTATTTATTTAAGTTAAACTGTTTTTTTCATTGTATGTTGTTCCCGAGCATTCGAGATGCCTCTCTGCCGGGAAAGAAGTGTAATTTATTTTATAAATTTTTACGTAAATATATAAACCTGAACCTGAACCTGATGTCCCCACTCGCTTCATTCTAGGTGTCTCCACTGGTCGTCCGTCGCGTTGGAAGAAGCGAGCATGGCAGTTCAAATCCTCCCCGAGGTTTTTTTTTTTAAATCGATTTTGTTTGTTCTTACACATAACCAACATTAAATATATTCACATACCAATAGTCCGTCTTAGTGTGTGAAAACAGGTCACCTGCACAGGACGGACAGCAAATTACCAAAATCTACGTCTAAATATGATTTTTTTTCTAATCAGAAACTTACTTCCATATCAACTTTCTTCACTCAAACACCTTCAACTGGACTTTCGTGTGACGGAACCAAAAATTGGTTCTGTAACAAACTGGGTTGCCGAAGACCCAGCTGTAAATCGGGTAATATAAGTCGACGCAAAAGCAGGGAAGCTTGACCCAGCCTTACATCGCGCTCTCTTCCTTGATACTTATTTTTTATTTTATTAATACACACAATTTAACTCTTTACTATTTACATCTACTGCACTAATGGAAAAAACTACGTTTTTGCTGGTGTGCAGTAGTAAATATTAACCATTTCTAAACACACCAACAAACAACATAATAAATAACCAATAAAAAAGAAAGAAAAAAAGCTTTAACCCGTGCAATATTATAACTTACATTGTTTTAACATATTTTAATACTTTAAAACTAGGCTGTACTTTCGACAAATAACCAACGATTTTGCTGTTTTAAGCCTTTTCCGAGACCCATCGACTTGTAGCAAAAACAAGGAAACAATTTACATAACCGTTTTTTGTGATGGAAAAACTTCTCGTAGACAACCGTCGACAGCGTGATGCACATCGAAGGTAGCAAAACACTGCAACGAGAAAATCAGCGTGGTTTTGTTAGAGGGGTTAGAATATACCGTACGAAATCGGGGTTTTGGGTTTAGAAATATATGGAGTGATTATGGAAGTAGGTTGCGTTAGTATTATAGGTAAGACAGGTCCTTTAAGGATCTTCACTGGTCTTCCTCGTGTGCTGGGAAAACATTCGTCTCTTCGCCTTGTCCTGTTCGGTCGTGAAACCATCTTCGCCACCCCAAGAAAGTAGCAGTCTTAGCTTCTTGCTTACGTTTTCCGATGTCTTCACCATGTCTCCATTCCAATCCCTGATTGGTCGTCACTCGTGTTGGACTTTGAACTAAGACGGTTCTGGACCACGAGTTTGAACCTCCCCGAGGCCTTTTTTTGACGGAACAGTACTACGGTTATTTAAGATTAGTCGTCTACGACCAAGCTGTAAATTGGGTGGAATTAAGAATTATTAATGAAATGTTGGCGGACACCCTGCCAATTGGTGCTAGAAGGCGTTATATTGGTAATTTTAGGCAAAAATCCGGTCCTTACTTTTGTCCGATGTGCGGATGCGAGAATGAGAGTTTGGTTCACGTGGTTTGCGAGTGCATGGAGCTAAGTGAATGAGGAAAGAACAGTATGGTGTGAAAGAGTTTGATGAAGAGTGGTTAATTAGAGTTGTTAGAATAAATGTTTTACTACGATTAAGAGATTGGGGCGATTCCAGAGGACAGCGATGGAACATAGAAGTAAATTTTTGGATTAGGGAAGTAACAAAGGAACGTTGAAAACGGTTATTAGAGAAGAGAAAGATTAAGGAGGAGCTTCTCTCTTTTGTGTTGTTTTGTTTTGTGCATTTTATTCTAGTATGTGATACTTTTTTGTGATTTTTTGTTGCCATGGCCCTCGGGCTACTTAGCAATTAATAAATCTATCTATCTATCTATAAATTAAGAATAAAGCAGGGGAAACTTGTCCCAACCTCACTTCACACTCATCTGCTTCCACGGTGTCAAATAGCAATCCTAATGTCAGCCTGTCGGTCGATGTGTCACTTTTGATAGTTCAGGCACATCCACGTTATCTAGACGAGAGAACTTGTCATGCATATTAAGGACCCAGTCCAGGAACCTTTTTTCTCCGATTCGAGGATCCGTGTGGTGAATTCGGAATCTTGTGACCCCCGTAGTAGAGAACGGATATCAGATTTGATTGAAACTGCACGGGTACTAATAGCAAATGTCCGTTTGTACATCCTGATCACCCGACGGTGGTGGGGAGTTTGATGGGGGTCCATGATATTGTCTAGTGTGCGGAGAGATCGAATGGATGGAGGGATTGGTATGAAACTTAAACGGTACAAACGATCCTAGATATTTTATTTTGAGGTCCAGACCGGATCTGGGCTCCGCGAAGAGATTTTTTGTTTTGTTTGGGGGGGGGGGTACTGGAAAGTGTGCTGGGAAGGGCTCAGATCAGAATTTGAGCAAAACTTACGCGTCCGAATGCCATATGGACACTCTAGTGAAAGCTGTAGGGGGGGGGGATTATGGGACTTGCGCAAGGACCAAACGGATCGTGACATAGTGGTTAAACTTGGAACGTGTACATAGGTTACTGGCTCTAGATGTGCCGTTTGAAGTCTGGACCGGATATACGTCTTTAGGGAGAGATGGAGGGGGTTTCAACCAAATCTGCTCAGCTTCTAGTGAAACTTGATGGATTGTAGCAGCAAAAGCCCCCGATGTGGCATTGAGAGCTTGGTCACACTATGGTAAAAAAGCCGCCTATTCTACAAACAACTGAACATACCTAGGGTACGTGAGATTTGATGGGCTTTGTGGTAGCTTGGGGATAATGAGCAGACTACAATTAGGGGTCCATTAGGGTTCCTGTAACATAATTATACACCCTATTTTTCTCTAATTGATCTCCTGACTTTAAAACGACAACATTCGGAATTAGTTATATCTTGTTCTTTTTCTTTTCTCTACTTTTGCAGCCCAAAAAGCCAGGAAATGAGCCAAGTGTGACCACGCTCTGAATTTGTTCGAATAAGACCCGGCCTCGGTGGGAGAGTTGGGTGGGGGACCCGAAATTGGAAGTCTTCCTATCAAAGTGACACTTTATGGTGGTAGAAGAAAATGCTGAAGACAATTGCTTCTCCAAATCGGATCTGACGTTGGGTGGGGGAGTTGGGTTGCGGAGATTTTCCGAGTTCTCAACGGGTGGTAGGAGTAAATGCTCTGGATGTGACAATTGTGTTGTCAAATTGGATCCAGCATCAAAGGTGACAGTTGTATGGGCTGGAAATTTACAGAAAACCGCTATAGTTTGACGGGTGGTACACTTTCAGAAGTTTCGTAACAGATAACACAAGAATGCGTGGCTTCAACAGACAACACGCAACATTTTGAATGTTATCTGTTGTCGCGACAAACGTTATGCATGCAATGTTATGCATAACAAGCATTGCCAGGAAGAGCCGAAAAACACAAAAACGCATCTGCTGAATTTTCCAATGTCATGACTACAAACAATGGAACCGCGCATCCTTGCGTTGTCTGTTACGAAACTTGTGATAGTCTAGTAGCGCACAACCTAGATCTCACAATTATGTTTCTGGATTGGATCTGGACACGGTGGGGGAGATGGAGGAGGTAGCCGGACTTTTCCGGGATCCGGTGACAGGGTGGGTGGCCGAAAGTTGGTTTGAGCGAGATGCCATAATGCTTGTACTTGCAATTTTTAGATCAAGATTCAGCCATTGTGATCGAGTTTGAAGTGGTCTCGAAAAATCCATGCCGTCTTTACAGCGCGAATCTTAACTGATACAGGTGTGAGCTAGCCTTGCAACTGCCATATGAGCTTTCGGCCCTTCTTTCTTTGCTGCGTCGGATCTTAACCTGAGTTCCAACAAGACCTTTCATTTCCAAATGTGATTTCCGTTGACTAGCCCACCCCCTAGTCCCAGGGGGAATTATAAGTTTGAGGGTAAAAAAAAGTTTGTCAAGAAGATAGGACATTTGAAGGATTTCAGGCCATTAAGGGACGCACATTTTAATACTACTTTGGAAGGATTTTATAGGCTTTTCCAAACTTTTCAACGCGTCTAAAACGATGAATGCCATCAGAAAGAAGGGAACAAAGTTATTTGTTGAAGATAATGAGCTGTTACGGCCGATCCTTTCACCAAGAACAAATAAGCCAACAGAACCTCCGTCCTTCGTCCGATGAATCGACTATGGTACCCCGAAAAAACTGAGCTGAGCTAGAGGTATTTGATGAGCTTTGAGTTGATGCCCGTCTACTTCACTCTTCGCCGCTGCGCATATCAAAGGAAACAGTGCAGGAGGCGTTCTGACCGCTCTGCAGCGCGTCACGTGACGTCACAATGATAGACAATTGATCGATTTTTACTTTTGAAATTTCTTCTCCGGTGCTTCACTGCGATATAGCTGTTTGCAGAGGTAACGAATTGTGATGTTCCGCGTAGCTCCTCCTACCTCTGATCGTTTGTATCGGGCAGGGTAGAGTGATCTATCCGACCCCGCACGGTCGTATTACAGAGATAGGGAGACGGAAGTGTGGGTGCTTCTTTGGTTCTTGCTTTCACCCACGTTAAGTTTAAGCGGTCTTAGCTTCAAGCCGTACATTATTTTTGTATTTATTCTGTTCATACTCTTTGATAAAAAAAAGAGTAGCAAGACCAAAGGTGTCGATAGGATCCCAAAAATTTAAGATTCGATCCAGACAATTGGGTCTTGTCTTCGCCAGGCTAATCATCAGAGAAAACCAAGTTCAGACATTCTATCTATCTATCTATCTACCTCTATAAGCCATATCTACGATACTAACCGAAAAATTCAGAAACAAATACAGCGTATCTGGTTATCCCTATAAAGAACATTTAATCAACTTTGAATAAAACTTTGGCTTAATTTATCATCTAATCAACTTCAGATAAGACTTTTGCTTTTAACTTATTTTTCGGTTTTGGCCGGATTCCAGGCGAACTAGTTGTCCAGCGAGAAAATGATTTTCATCACCGTGTTCAGCATGTCTTCTTACCCCTAAATAAAAAATTTAATCAATTTCAAATAAACTTTTACTTTTAATCAACTTTCCGTTTTTTGCCGGATTCCGGACGAACTACTTGTCCAGCGAAAAAATAGTTTTCACCATCTTGTTCAGCATGTCTTCTTACCCCTAAATCAACCATTTAATCAACTTCAAATGAAACTTTTACTTTTAAGAAACTTTCCGGTTTTGCCGGATTCCGGACGAACTACTTGTCCGACGAGAAAATGATTTTCACAGTCGTGCTCAGAATGTTTTCTTACCCCTAAATTAAACATTTAATCTCCTTCAAGTGAAACTTCTACTTTTAACAAACTTTCCGGTTTTGCCGTATTCCAGACGAACTAATTGTCCGGCGAGAAAATGATTTTTGCCATCATGCTCATCATGTCTTCTTACCCCATAATCGACTATCACATTAGGTGTTTAATTTTTTTTTGTTTGTCCCTTAATTCGAACCCCCTCCCCCACCCCCAAATATAGGGCTACTCAGCCCATCTACGAACTTGACCTTACCCTTGACCAAACAATCCTCAAACCAAGTTTCATCAAAATATCTCATTCCCTTCGAGAGTTATCGTGCTTACAGACGGACGGACGGACAACTTTTGCGATGTCATAGTTACCACTTACGCGTTGGGATCCCACAAAATAATAACTGATATTTAAAGGACCCCTCGCACTATTTATTCTCCAACTTATTTTTTACCAACTTACAGTATTTTTAAATATTTGAATACTTTAAAACTAGGCTGTGCTTTCAAGAAATAACCCATGGATTTGGCTGTTTTAAGCCTTTTCCGAGACCCGTTGACTTACAGCGAGAACAAGGAAGCTATTTACATAACCGGTTTTTGGGATCCCAAAACGTAAGTGGACGGATACCTATGACATGGCAAAAGTTGTTCGTCTGTCCGTCCGTCCGTCTGTAAACACGATAACTCTCGAAGGGAATGAGATATTTTGATGAAACTTGGTGTGAGGATTCGTTGGGTCGTCGGACCAGTCGAGTTCGTAGATGGGGTTTGTAGCCTACATTTAGGGGTGGGGGAGGGGGTTCAAATTAAGGGGCAAACAAAATATTTTGAAACAGCTTATGTGATAGTCTATTACGAGGTAAGAAGACATGCTGAGCACGATGGTGAAAACCATTTTGTCATCGGACAAGTAGTTCGCGCGGAATCCGGCCAAAACCGGAAAGTTTGTTAAAAGTAATAGTTTTATTTGAAGTTGATTAGATGTTCGATTTAGGGGTAGGAAGACATGCTGAAGACAATGGTGAAAACCATTTTCTCGACGGACAAGTAGTTCGCCCGGAATCCGGCCGAAACCGTAAAGTTTGTTAAAATTAAAAGTTTTATTTCGAGTTGATTAGATGTTCGATTTAGGGCAAGAAGACATGCTGACCACTTACATGAAAACTATTTTCTACCCGGACATGTAGTTCGCCCGGAATCCGGCGAAAACCGGAAAGTTGGTTAAAATTAAAAGTTTAATTTGAAGTTGATTAAATGTTTGATTTATGGGTAAAAAGACATGCCGAACACGATGGTCAAAATCATTTTCTCGCCGGACAACTAGTTCGCCTGGAATCCGGCCAAAACCGGAAAATTTGTTAAAAGCAAAAGTTCGATCAGATGACAGATTGAGGGGTAAGAAGAGAGGCTGAATCGGTATATGACAATGCTTTTATACCCGGACATATAATTATTCCGGAATCCGGTTGTAACCGGATTTTTTTTTAAGTCAAACTTTTATTCAAAGTTGATTAGATTTTCTTTATAAGGACAAGGAGATACGCTGGTTATGTTTCTGTATTTTTTTTTTGCTGGACTAGTAGTTCGCTTGGAAATCGGCAGGAAGTCTCTGTCAGTATCGTCAAAAAATATATGGCTTATAGAGGTATATCTGAACTTGGGTTTCTCTGATAATTAGCCTGTCCAAGACTGGATCTGGCGAAGACAAGACTCGATTGTCTGAATCAAATATTAGATTTTTGGGATCCCATCGACACCTTTGGTCTTGTTCTGATTGAAAAAACTTCTCGCAGACAACCGTCGACAGCGTGATACACATCGAAGGTAGCAAAACACGGCAAGTGAGAAAACCAGCGTACGAATTTAGGGTCTCCGGGTGTAGAAATATACGGAGTGGTTATGGAAGTAGGTTGCTTTAGTATTATAGGTAATACAGGTCCTTGAAGGAATTAAACCGGAAGCATTCCGAAACTGAAATGTCGCGATCTCTACCATCCGTGTCGTGAGCTCGGGTCTAGTTGCAAGTTCTGCGAATGACAACCCGATGAAAGTTTTATCTCGAAATAGTACTATGAAGTAGCACGAAAAAGTGACATGCAGTACTAACGACGCTGCTACATGCTTCTACTTCAGGCTACCGTGTTACTGTATACTATATGTTACTATTAGCAAGCATACTAGTAGTTACTAGTACCATAGCAAGACTGGATGCTATTACGGCAAGACAGGATGCTACTGGATACTACTACATAAGACTGGACCAGTCTGAGGCACATTAAATGATAGTATTCTCTGCTATTACATAGTATTACATGCAGCATTTTCGTACTACTACCATACTAGTGCGCAGGCTACAAATTTGTCATCGTGAAAGCATGCCAAATCGGCCAGAACTGGTAAACATGAACAAGACCAATCCAAAGGAGGAATATTAATTGGACTTCAACGTCTGGACAATTTGATGTTGTGAACTTCCCCACAAACTTGCTACCCATGAAGCGATCCGTTACGTTATGTTTTTCAAATCCCTTCCAGTATCAATGCTATTTGAAGACCTGTTCCAGCTGGTCCTCGCTCAAGCCCAGGGTTGGTCATCACACTGGCAGAAGTTCCATAACAAATAACACAAGGATGCGCGGGTTCAACAGCTAACACTTAGGACGTTAGATGTTGTTTTTCGAACGTTATGTATTATATAAAACTTAATGCATTAAAACTTAATGCAGAACAAGCATTTCCAGGAAGACATGAAAAACGGCCAAAAAAAGTATCTGCTGACTTTTCGGATATCATGAAGACAGACAGAAAAGTCGGCAGATACTTTTTCGGCGGTGTTTCGGCTCTTTTTGTATGCATAACGTTTAGTGCGTAACGTTTGAAAAACATAACATCTTAGTCACCTAACAGTGTTATCTGTTGAAAAGGTCCATCCTTGTGTTATGTTTTATGAAACTTCTGACAGTGCATGAACCAGGGTGTTACATAGTCAACAAACATACTTTCTGATACCTCGAGAGACATTGGGGTACTTAGGAATACTTGGGATAGGGAGGGGTGGTAAAGCTAGGTGACGGGAGGCACGGATTCCCGTATCTTGGAACGGCCAATGAAGTCGTGAAACATTTGTAATTCCAGCAAAATGGGCACAACGCTAATTATCCGAAGTGTCCAAAGTATCTTTAAGCTCTCAATGTATCCCGAAGGGGTTCCGGCTACCCCCCCCCCCTCCCGGATATAGACCGCAGGATCCGCCAGCGAAAAGCCGTTATTCTTTTGTGCTCGACTTGAGTATTTAGGGTAAGTTCTTAAAGCACAATGGATACTTCTAGTGCTTCACTTTGTATTAAATGCTTCACAAATAAACATTTCCGACTTCCTTTAGAAGGCGCTACGAAAATCGGCAGTTTTCTTGTTATCCCTTGTCTTGACCACTCTGGCATTTCGGCGATCCAAATCTTATGAGCTGGGATATCGTGGCAGGAAATTCAAAAACTCCCAGCAATGCTTGATAGAACAGGATATATTTGAGATGTCACCAAAGTCAAGCCGCAGATGCAGTTTACCTGATTGTTCTGGTGTTTCATCAGAAGTTCCATGACTTAAAGTGCCTATTAAAAAAGTGTCTTTGTGGAATAGTGTTGCGAAGCTTAGCTTGCTTTATAAAATGTACCAGAATATGCAATAAGCTTCAAAAAAATAACATAGCTACAAAAATCATTTAAAACCAAACAACATATTCAAATCTGAATTATACAAGCTGATTTATGCATAAAATGAACATCTACTAAGTATTATAAGAAACATCACTTTTATCTTTGTCCAAGCTAGTAAACTGAGCATGTACTGGCCCCAAAAATTACGCTTTGAAATATCACAGAGAGGAAACTGTTGAAAAAGCTGCTGATCTAGGGGTAAGCATTGTTCATAGGTTGTTAATACAGAGTGGGATTTGGGTAGTTTGATGTGCCCATTGAACTTTAAGTGTTTACTGCAGTTTTGAAGAAGATTTGAAATTTACTATATATTTGCATCGGGGGGGGGGGGGGTGCGAAGTTTCCGCCAGGTGGATTTCGCCTACACCATCCCGAAGTATTCCAATGTATCCCAAAGTACCTCTATGAATCTCAATGCATCTCATATTCGATAGTTGCGAGATACTTAACAGACATTCGACATGCTTCGAAACAGGTTACGGATACTCTGGGATACTTCAGGAGCTACTTTGGGATACATAGAGATACTTTGGATAGGGCCTACTTCGAGATACATTGACATATTCAGAGATACTTTGGGATACTTACGGGTACTTTATAGGGAATACGAAGATCCTCAAGCTGGAAAAACAAACTTACACCATCAAAAATTAAACTGAATGGTTCCGTCTCCGCAGTAGAAACAATAATTTGCGGAACCCCCCAAGGGGTTCCCCCCCCCAAATGCATTTTCTTGCTTGACAGTTGAGTTTTAAGGGAGTCTTGTACCGGATTTGAACTGTTCGGAAGGGTGAAAGAAAGAAAAAAAAACCCCAAAATCAGAGGACCCAACTTAGTACAGTTGGGTCCTCTGATTTTTCTTTGTTCTGTAAATAATGTTGCTAAAGATTTCCTTCATAGGTACAAATTTGCAGATGATCTCTCCCTTCTCGTTATTTCTAAGCTTTCTTTCACACTTCCGAACAGTTCAAATCCGGTACAAGACTCCCTTAAAACTCAACTGTCAAGCAAGAAAATGCAAATTAATGACAGTAAGTCTTCGGTTATGCGGTTTAGCAGACTGAGAAGAGAAACTGATGAATATCCATCGTCATTCAGGCAGCGTGAATCCGTTAAATTACTTGGGGTAATAATCGATGATGATCTGAAATGGAATTCTCATGTTGACAATATTATCCGTAAAACCAACTTTTTGATTAAATCCCTCTCCACCCTTAAATCTTTCGGTTTGGATACTAAATGCCTCCTCTGTTATTATAAAACTTATATCCGTCCTCATTTAGAATATGCTTCACCGGTTTGGTATTTTTCTCTTTCTGCAGAGCTCTCTGATCGCCTGGAAAATGTCGAAAAGAGAGCCATGAGAATCATTTGGGTGATCATAATATTACATACAATGAGGCTCTCATTAAACTTGACATTCCTAGATTATCTGTACGTAGAAATACTCTTTCAAACAAATTTGAAGCTAAGATAACGTGTTGTCCCCAGATGGCCCATCTATTCCCCCCTCCCCTCCCGCCTTCCGTGCGTCGGTCTGAGAGGAATACTGGCAATCAGTTTTCCCCATATGCCGCTAGTTCTTCTAGCCAATTTTTACGTAGTTTCATCCCATCATTTATTTCTGGTCATTTCTTGTAAGTGTATTAGTTAATTTGTTTCTTGTGTGTCTGTGTATTTTGTAAATTTGTATTCCTCTAGTCGGATTAAACTTGATTGATTGATTGACTGAAAAATGATTCGCGGTCACCTTGGGCTGAAGGAATACTTATGGTTAAAAAGATCTAGGATAGGCGGGCATAAATATAAAACTAGACCTACGTTGCCTGGGCAGTGTGAAGTATTGCGGCAACCTTTGTCCGGCTTCGCCGACTAAAGTGTTCCGAGATCAACACTTTGGTCTTGTTTCTTTGCTGTCCAACTTATCGAAGCTTATAAAACGGTATTTTCTAAGAAGAACACAATCAGTAATCCGATGATCAAAGGCTGTTGTGAATTATGACACTATTCATCCTCAGCGTTAGACAACAACAAAAGAGTATCGGAAGAAGGGACTAAACTGGTATCGCCTATTTTCGGTTTCAATGTGTACCCTACTATTGAAGTTTTCAACCCCGTGAAACTTCCAAACTGGTGTATCTCTTGAAGAAATATTTGTACCGAAAAATGGATGACATATAGTTTGATCACCTCATGAAGAGCTATCGATTGCCCTAACAACAACAGAAGAATATAGGAAGACGGGACTAAATTGACTTTGCAGTCAGATGAACTTGTTTTCAATCATAGACATCCTGACGGATGAAAACTTGGAACAATATCTGACATAATCTAGTTGGTATTATAAAGCTATCCGTAACTTTCAGGATTAAAATACCATAGACGACACTATTAATTATTACGAAACTACCTCATGTTTTACAATATAGTTTGTACCCGTTGCGCAAACCCGTTGTACCCGTTGATACAAACTTTCTTACGGGCAGATTTATAGAAATCAAACACAATGTGCACCAATTTGCACAAATTTCTAGCACCTCGTGAACCGATTCTTACTTACAAGTCGCTCCCCCGTGATAGACATCAAGTTCACCGGAAACAAATAATGGGTACACCAGCTAGCAAAAGTTGGAAACCCCTCATCGCTGTAGATGATAACAGCCAGCGGTGTAAAAATAACAACAAAAGAATATCGGTAAGAAGGGACTAAATTGACTTTGCAGTCAGTTGACCTGTATCCTTTTCAATCGTAGACATAGTGACGTATGAAAACTTGGAACAATATCTTATATAATCTAGTCGGCATGATAAAGCTATCCGTGACTTTTCAGGATTAAAATACAATAGATGACACTATTAATTATTATGAAACTACTCATTGTTTTACATTTTCGTTTGTATCCGTTGCGTAGACTGTTAATCCTAGGTTACAGCGATAGACCATCGACACAAACTTTCTTACCGTCAGATTTATAGAAATCGAATACAATGTGCACCCATTTGCAAAAATTTCTAACCCCTCGTGAACCGATTCCTACTTACAATTCCCTCTCCCGTGATAGACATCAAGTTCACCGACAAAAAAAATAATGGGTTCTCGAGCTAGCAACAGTTGCAAACCCCTCATCGCTGAAGATGATTGTAGCATAACAGCCGATTATTACTTACAAGTCCCCATTAGTAACCAAATTGTTCTTACCATCGCATACACCGGGAACGAATAGCAGGTGCACCAACTAGCAAAAGCTGCTAACCCCTCATTGCCGAAGATGAGTATGAGCTAACAGTCGACTCTTGCTTACAAGTCCCCTACATGTCTCACAACTGGTATCGCCTATTTTTGGTTTCAATTCAATTCGTTTATTAATAAAAAAAAAAAAAAAACATCATTATACTTCCAGCCTCACCATAAGGCTCCCGCCTGGCAGTGGGTGGGGCTCACTTTTAATTCATAGCTTATTCATAGAATCAAATCAGACAGAGCAGAAGGAAAGCAAAAAGGAAAAGAAAACAAACTAAAAGGAGAAAAAGAAGAAGGAAAAACTGACAAGAAAAAATCCACAGGTGTGCGAATGATCTTCCATCGAAAAAGGGATCAGAAAAAAAAAAAAATTAATAAATAAATTTTATGTCTTTGCCAAGAAAAAGGACTTCGCCCGTGACTTGAAAGCAGATAAGCTCGGCGCAACCCTTATCTCTTCAGGTAGTGAATTCCACACCCCCGGTGCAAAGTGTTTAATAATAAAAGAAGCTCTCGTTGTTTTTCGGTGGGCACTCGCTAACTGTCGGGCATTTCGAGTAAGATACTCGTGGAACTCCTGATTCTGCGAAAATAAATTCTGAAAAGATGAATTTAACTGATTATTAAAATACTTGTAAGTGAATACTGCAACTTGGTAGTCTCTTATTGTAGAGACATCCATTATTTTATTAGATTTTAAAAGTTCAATATGGCTAAGATCCTTCGGGAGGTCATGCGACATGATTGTACGGATAGCACGGTTTTGCAGTTTTTGAACTTTCTTGTAGCAAGAAACAAAATTGCTGGCCCATACTGAGCAACCATAAATCAAATAAGAATGAAAAATAGCAAAATATATCATTCTTAGAATTTTAGATGATGCAGTGTTTTTGACTCTCCTTATTACTCCAAGTGACCGGGAAAGTTTAGACGATAAGACATCAGCATGCCCTTTCCACGACAAATTCTCATCTAGTAGAAATCCAAGGTATTTAGTCGATTGCACTCTCTTAATCGCTGAAATGCCCGTCGAGATCTGGCCGGGGCTTGGTTGGGAAGAAGTTCTTGAGAATATCATGTAGTTTGTTTTTAAAAAATTCAGGGTTAACAGATGACAATTAGTAAAATTAGTAAATTCGACTAGTGCTATTTTTAGTTTTTCGTATAGATCAGGTATAGAAGGAGCAGACAAAAAAAGAAGACTGTCATCAGCAAATAAAATAATCCCAGCTTCAGACAAGAAGTATTTAACCGCATCAATAAAAATAATAAAAAGTAGTGGCCCCAGAATCGATCCCTGTGGCACTCCGCAATGAATTGCACACAGCTCCGATGTGCTATTACCATTTACTACGACTTGTTTTCTACCGGATAGGTACGACCGAAACCACTCTAGTGTTTTGCCCCTTATTCCAATCGACTGGAGAGAATTTAAAAGTTCATTGTGGTCAACAGTATCGAATGCTTTTTTTAGGTCCAAAAATATAGCAGCTGGAATCAATCCATTTTCAAAAGCTTCGTTAATCCAGTCTACAAGTTTAATCATAGCTAGGTCCGTCGACAGACCCTTACGGAACCCAAATTGAGTGTCCAGCAGTATTTTATTATCTTCAATGTGTTTCGAAAGTTGAGCATGTACTATTTTTTCATAAACTTTAGAAAAAAAAGGAAGAATAGAAATGGGGCGTTTGTTACTCGCTTCATCTTTTTTACCAGATTTATGCAAAGGAATTACCCGCGCCAGCTTTAGATTCTCCGGGAAAATACCTTTATCAAGAGATGCATTTATTAAATGGACAAGTATAGGAATTAGGGACTGTTTCGCTGATTTTACAATTTTTAAACTTATTCCATCAAGACCACAAGAATTCGATTTCATTTTGTTGATGATTGTATTGATTTGATCAGTAGAACATGCCGAAAAATTAAATTCAGACATAGGTGTTCTATCTGTCGGCAGTGGGACTGGGTTTGCTTTCAGACGCGCTTCATCACACAGCCGTTTCCCTTCTGAAGAAAAATAATTACAAAGATAATCGGCGATTTTCTTGGGATCATCAAGTCTGCCGGCATCAGTATTTAGCGTTTTAATTTCCTCAGAAGCTGGACGTTTACCAAGAAGACCATGTATACTCTTCCAAACTTTCTTCATGTTCCCATTACAAGAAACAAATTGATCTTCATAATATTTAATACGAGCTCTTCTTCGTATTGAATTTAACTGATTTCGATACCTTTTATAACGTGTATGGTTTTCAGCAGAAGGTTCATTTATATACAAACGAAACAGTTTATTTTTATTTGTTACTGACAATACAAGTCCAGGGGTCATCCAAGGTTTCCTTGGATATTTTCTGTTTCTTTTTTTACCAGTCTGAAGAGGGCAAGCTAAATCCATTGCATTCGTGACAATTTCAGAAAAAATATTATATGCTTCATTTGGGCATTCTTCATTTATTACTGCAGAAAAATCTTGCTCATCCATAATCTTACTAAACTTTTTCAGATTTACATCATTGATTAGTCGATAAGATTGGTTCGTATTTATCATGAACCGTTCCTTATTACTCAGTCTTATTTTAGCCAACAAGAAAAAATGATCAGATCCATCCGTAACAATCACATCAGCGAAAGACCTTTCAAAAAATTCGCCATCACAAAATATATTGTCAATTAGTGTCGCTGATTTATTTGTTATTCGAGTTGGAACAGTAACTAACGGGTAATTATCCGAAGAAATCATTAAATTTACAAAATCATAACTATCATTTTTGTTGAAAAGGTTTATGTTGAAATCTCCCATTATGATTTTATTTTTATTTTCAGAGTTAACTCGCTCCATTAAATTCCCAAATTCCTCAAGAAAATCTTTATCTTCATAAGAAGGGACTTTATAAACTAAACCAAGAATCAGGTTTTTTCCACGAGTATTCTTAATCTCAATAAAAATTGTTTCGAGCCTACCCTCAAGCCACAAAGAAAGATCCTCTCTAACCCAATAAGAAATATCATCTTTAATCAGCAAAGCTAGGCCACCTCTTTCCATGGAAGATCTTTCGCGACGTTCCAATTTATATCCTGGAAAAGAAAAATCCCAAGGCAGCGATTTAAAAGATACAAATGTCTCGCACAAACCGATTATCGATGGTACGCGAATACCTGATGATAGAATATCACACAATGACGAATATGCAGTTCGCAATCCTTGACAATTCCACAGCCCAAAAATCATTTCATTAGATAAAGTATTCGACCATTCATGTGAATTCTCATGTCCAATAGTGATGTATTTGCTCGGACGAGTGTGACCAGTTACCAGGTCGCAAATACAGTCATCGTCGCACGCAATAGATATTCCAAGCGCTTCATCCGGTGAAAAAGGATTGTTTTCAAGTTCATTCAATCGCAAGTCGTCTGACATACCGATTGTGGTGAATAACTGACTCTAGATTATGCAAATTATAGGGAAAGGGAAAAACAGAACGGAAAAGGGGAAAGTGAACTAGAGATACATAACAGCAAAAAATAATTACATACACTGACAAAATGCATGACATGGCCTAGCTACTGTTGTAACCGAGTTAGATCGTCTGGTGTTTTGACGTGCAGTTTGCCACTCGCGGTCTTCACCATGATTTTTCCCGAGATTGTCCACGCGTTCCGGGGACCTACTTTGTCTCTAGCTAAGTCGAACAAGTTTTTCCTTTTTGCCGTTAGATATTCAGATACAAAAACTCCAGTGTTGGCAAGTTTTTTCTTGCTTAGATACACTTCCGAAGCACTTTCTTTCGTAGCGAACTTCACTAGAACCGGAGCTGTAGTTTTGGAGACGTCCCGGTTCTTCAATCGGTCACATGACACAGGGTTAATGCTAGGCAGTCCAAGATTTTTCTGGATGATTCCTGTGACAGTATTTTGCAGGCCTTGCGGGGATTCCGAAATACCGTGGAATACAAGGGTATCCAAACGTCTCTCCTGCTCTAAGTCCTCATTTCTTCTCTCCAGTGTCGTTATACGATTCTCTAAGCCCAGGATCTGTGCCCGCAGGCCAGTAATAAGCTTCTCAATGGTTTGAAATTTGCTAGTATATTCCAGGGTGATAGCATCATGAATGTCACTTACTATTGTCTCGATACATTTAGTCAGTTGAAGACCCGACTGATCACCTATTTTACCACATTGTTCTGTCACTTTTCTCTGTATGTCGGCTTTGAGGGTAGTCTTTAGTATTTCAACTTCAGCCTGAGTCGATATCAGCGACCCTAATAGGGACGTAAGAGACGATGGTTGTGGTTCAGCATCAGATCCAGAAGCATTGGTGTCTGGTGTTGTAGTGTCTTTATAAACATCCGGAAAAGTAGCTAGTTCGAGAAATGCTCCATCCACTCCTTTCTCCTTTTTCTTTTTCGCTTCAGCCAAGTTTGGCTCAAACGACTCCAGCTGGGATTCCTTTACCACAAATTCCTCATGTGAACCGTAGCAGAATACACGGTATGATGGTGGTCCTCTCTTGGAACCCGTGATGAGGCCTATCACTCTTCCAGGCCATAGCGGATATCCGCTAAACTTGCAGAAGACTAGTTCATTTAGAGCGAATTTCGTCATTTCAAAAGCCTCGCTACACTTTCTCACGTCCAACGCGGTACAGCAAAATATCCAAGTCACGCTTCTCCGAACTCGTCTGATCTGATTCGGTTGAGAACTGAATCGGTACTAAGTGTGTACCTTACTACTGAAGTTGTCTTGAAATTTTCAAACTGGTATATCTCATGTAGGAATTTCTGTACCAAAAAATGGATTAATATACTTTGATCAGCTTATCAACGGCTATCGATTGCCGTCGAAAAAAAAGTATCTACCTGTCTTAGTTCAAAAGTTGATCTTTCTGCCGTAGGCCAACTTTCTAACGTCACCACTTAGAAAGAAACAAAGCATAAGCTCCTTTAACTTTAAAAGTTTAACAGGCACATCTGATACCATTTCTCTGCCACAAAACCAAGTGCAAAAAAAACGAATGATAAACTCAGCTGAAATCGCGAGCAGAAATGTATAGAAACAATAGATGGCAGCACTTTCCGACCCATCGGAAAAAGCCACTTTTTTGTCTCTGTAGATTTTTCTATTTATCACTCAAAGAAGATATGTTGGCTGTGGGGCCGGGTAACTGCCGCATATATTTAACACTTATAGATTTTAGTCCATCTTCAATTTGAAACTGGTGCCTGCCTGCTTGCGTGCTAGAACGGAGCTTTCCACTCGAAAGCAGAAAGCACTTCAGATAGTCCTCTCTGCCATGGGATATAGAACTCCACTTCACTTCGCACACCGTAGGCTCTGGCTCGAGGACAAGCAAAAACCATCCTTTTTGGCCACAGGCAAGAGTTATACGGAGCTTTCCAAAATGTAATGTCATATTCAGGCCCGTATCCAGGAATCTATTTCGGGGGGGGGGGGGGGGGGTGTTCGCCTGCGGGTTGCACACAAAAGTACAAAAATGACATAGATCAGAGGCAAAAGCCTATCAAAATTAGTATTTTTGTATGTTTCGGGGGGGGGGAGGGCTTCAACTCCCTAACCCCCCCTGGATACAGCCTTGGTCATATTCATCAATTCGGCCTAAGGTCCACACTTTCCGTAAAAACCGCACAGGTTAGACCCTTACCAGTTACCAGGAATAAAATGGAATCGGAGTGCTAGGAAAAAAAACAAAAAAAACAGGAATAACGAGCAACTGTGGTGCTCTCGCAACACAATTACGAGACAATCTAGGCTGTGTGCTCTACTTTATGCTAGTAGTAAAAAGTGTAGTTAACCATGTGCAACCGTCGGCAAAGTTGATTAAAAGGGAGACAGACTGTTGCGAAACCAGAACAGTAATCTCTTCCGGTTATTACTTGTAACATATATTGGGTAATTTCGGGTAATATGTGTACATTTTTGTGGTCTCTTCGACTTGTTAACTTTTACAAACTAAACAGCAAAATTGCTTTACAAACTTAACAGCAAAACTCTAAATTATAGCTTTGCAACGGGTAAAATACGTTAAGTATCAGATAAGTGTTCAGGCCGGCAACGGCATGTATCAGCGGTCGTAGTGTTCTAATTAGTTTATGTTTGAATAATTTTTTTTTTCAATAGTCTGAATGAATGAATATTAATAATAATTTTATTTAAACCCTCCATACAAATACAGTGGAAATGGTCGGAGGAGTTGGTAAAGAAACAAAAGAAAAAGAAAAGAGGCCACCTACTACTGCAGGCAGTGCTCTCTTCGGGTCGATTTAGTTAGAGTGAATATATTTGTTTGTGACACATAAACCGAGCTGTACTAAAACAATGTTTTCAACCCCAAGTTATGGGTTAAAATATAGTCTGATCGATTCTGATTATTGCCGCAAATGATGTTACACTCAGATAGTGACAAGCTTGTAGCTTACCGTTTTTCTGGAAATTAAAATAAATAAATAAAAAATATGGCAAAAATGGATAGTTGTAAAAGAGCTAAAATAACTTTCAAAAATTAAACTTACACGTAGATGATTAAATTGTCTGATATTGGTAAAAAATAGAACCCTCAAAGCTCCAGATTTTCTTGTTATCAGGTTAAGAACATAAATTGGCCCACTCTAAAGCTTACTGGGTTAAAAACGGACGCCCCCCCCCCCCCCCATGCTCCAAAGAATCTACTCTCAGTCGGATGTTTGAGCTTGTTTGTACGACAGTCGGATGTTTTGAGCTTTTCCGAATGACATACAGGCAATTACCAAACGTGAATTTCACCCACAAATCACATTTTTTAGTCGTATGGCTACGAAGAAATTTCTATTCGTGCGTTTTCAGATTCACAGTTGTGTGTTGTGAGTTTTCCAGAAGCAAAGTCGTATATTGAGCTTTGACATCAACCGCGAATTTCGCCTGAAAAGATCCGTTTCTTCTTGTTTTGGAGAGGAAGTGTATTTTAAGTTTTATCTACCCGGGAAAGTTGTATGTCGTTGGATGCAACTAGGGACAAACTGCCTTACAATTCAGAGCAGGTAGAAGGTTTTGAGAGAGGTTGTGTGGTTCCTGATGGGAGGTATGCTTGCCCACTTTGCGAGAAGGAGGAAGAAAATTTGAACCATTTCCTCCGTAGATGCCCGAAACTTTCTGATTTAAGGAAAATTTATCTAGAGGTTGTGATTTTATCACTTCCTGAAATTTTGAGCAATAGTAACCCTACCGTTATTACTCGAGTGGGCGTGTACATAGATAAATCTTTACAGTTAAGAAGAAGTCTGATTGTTTAAGTTATATTTTTGTTTTTGTTTGTTTGTGTATATGGCTCGTGGGCTTTTGAAATACACTAATCTATCTATCTACGAAGGGATTTTCTAGTCGTAAATTAGAGACAGTCGTAATTTTTGACCTTGCCGGACAAAGGCAGACATAGAAGTTAGCTAATCGTGAACTTCGCCTTCAAATGCCCTGCTTCTGGTCGTATTGTTCCATATTCCTTCTAGTTTAGTAGTATTTTTTAACTTGTCAGATTCACAGTTTTATGTTCTCCGTTTGTCAGAATCACAGTCGCATGGAACTTGCCAGAAAGGCATCAGCCGCGATTTTTCCATGAAAATGACCCATTTTCTTGTTGTATTTTCCAAAGACATTTTCTAGTCGTATATTAGAGACAGTCGTAAGTTTTGAGCTTGGCATATGAGGCAGTTGGTGAATTTCCAATGCAAATCACCTATTTCTGCCCGTATGGTTGTTTAGAGATTTTCTATAAGTCATTACGTTACGAAATATCGTGTGTTTGAGCTTGTTTGAATGATAGTCATATGTTTCGAACTTGTTAGAGTGAGATAAATGCCATTATCAAATCGCGATTTTCACTCTTTGGTGCCGAAAATTTCGCATGCTGCCCGATCTTTCAACAGAAAAGTCATTGCTCGATTTGGACCAATAGACGTGTCCTCTCGGAGCAGACTTCGAGTGCTGACCTGTGTAAAAAGACCATTAACTTGATTCACGCTTGCGACCCTCTGCGGACACTCTTTCTTATTGATACTGGTTAGCTTGTTCATGTTGTTTTGTTTAGTTTGTTTGCTGTTGTTTTTTTCGTTATTTATCGTTCTGTTTCTGTCATTATACTCCATATTTTGTGTTTCACATTTTACGGGTAACAAAGTTCACTCATTCATTATCCTATCTGGTTTTGCGCAAAAATCTCCTTATCTTAAAAGAAACATTTTTTTTTTTTTAAATGGCTTTCGGAGTAAGATTTGTAAACAGGCTTTGTAAGCACTGTATGGTTGTATAAATATTTTTTTTTGTAGTCTAAATTTAAAGTGGAAGCACTACAACGTACCAGCTTCCGGGAAAATATCCCACTCGGATTGCGAGTTGTCGGGGCATGGAGAGATATGTGACATCGTAGGCAGCTTTTAAAATGTTTAATCTTTCATAGTAGCCTACTCGCTAGCTATGGTTTAATGACCCGTAGTTTAGGTGAGGTAAGATTTCAGCCACCTTGAGAGCGAGCCACCTCGAAAAAATGGTTACATACGGTAAAAGCTGCTGGATCTGAGCCCGTTAAAAGCAAGAGTTTCTACGTGAAGTACTAGAATATTGTCGAATAAAGGCTGATTTCACAGATTTTGCCTGCGGCTCTTTCGCAGTCCTACCCTATTTCTATTTAGTTGAAATGTCTATCATTTATGTTCGGTTTTAAGGTTCAGATTTGCGGTCTAAGCTACATTAAAAGGTAGAAGTTGTAAAGGAGTAGTTGAATTTTGCTCGGATTGATTTGTGTTGAGTAGACATGTCAGAAGCTGGTACCGAGGCTTGTCTTCTCTCCAGGGAAATTTGATATGAATGGCATCGTCTATTCCTGTTACTTATTTCTTTATTATTTTATTACCACAAAGACATTTCCTGCAACGTTTTAGAACTTGTAACGTTAGTATTTCTTGAGCCTGCTGATGCGGTGTTTTTAGCCATTGGTATATTTTGAAGTCCTTACCCCCCCCCCCATGCCCTTCGAAGCGCCCCTGTTGACAGGCTGACGAGGAACCTTGCGTAGAAGAGCTGAAATATCTCTGTTAAAGCATCGTAGCTGACGTATCTGTTTTGTGCATTATTTGAATATTTGTTTTAAAGTCAGCTTTTGCTCAAGGAATATTTACCAATTTTTAAGCCTGTATCCCCTTAGACCATTTTTGCCTCTCAAAACCCACTTTTCCCATGAGTGAAAATTCGGTCAAACTTCAACGGAAAAAGTGCTGAACGTTTTCATACAGAAGGGGCAAGTGAATGGATAAGGTCAACCACAACTGCGCAGGTTTGCCACATGTCGCACAATAGTGTGAGTTGTCACTCTTGTCAGCCAAATGAATCATTTTTGCAGCAGGGATTCCGATCAGAAGTGACTGCTGTTTCAATTTTTTCATGAAAATTAATTCATATGTGTCTTATTTGCAAATATAGAGAGAAAATTGACCATTTCAGGTTTTTTCACGAAATAAAATTTCACTCCCAGTTCACTCTCTGTTTTGGGCCAAAAAATCACTCTCTAGATCTTTTCGATGTGGCAACCTTGGATCTGTGTACCAATGTTCAAGCACATATCTCTCCGTTTAGGCCCCTCTCCGTTCCTCCAAAACAGTGAGGGAAAAACTTCGCCTAATGTTACCGAAAAAAGACTTAATTTCTGAATAGTTTTCCCACGGAGAAAGCAAATGAATGAAAGGGACCATTTTTCAAGCCCGTGTCTATTCGTTTAGACCCCTCTCCGCCCCCTAAACCGCTCTTCGCCGAGTGAAAACTTAGCCAAAATTTTAGTAGAAAAGTGTAAAGTTTCCTTTCTGGAAATTTTCTGACGGAGGAATCTTTTTAAAGTTTGACTGAAAAGCCAACTTATTTGTGGATCCTTTAACTGAATAGACTGCATTTCTTGGATTGTGTTAAGGTATTTTTTTATTTTTCACTATTTGCTCCAGAATGACGTTCAGAATATGTACGGTCGTCTTCACAACGCAAATTTCTACTATGACGCAGAAAAACTGAATCTCAATACATGCGCGGCGTTTCAGTCGCCAGTGATCGGCTTACGGAAGGTAGCTTACTGCATGAACACTTATTTCTTGAAGTCGTTTTCGTCAAGCATACAACACAGATACAAGCACATCGAGCGTACAAATCAGACAAGGAAATTCCACTATTTGAAAATTGATTATTCGTGAATATTGGGGCAACGAAGTAACGCATTTTCGTCGGGTTTTCAAGCTTCTGTAAGTGAATAAGTGATGGGTAACTAGACTGTCCTATCTAAGACCTTTTCAGTTAAACTTTAAGGGAAAGAACGGGTGCTAGAGGTGCGATAAGGAAATGAAAACTGGTGTAAACACACTCAACACCTTCGTCTTTCTCTTGGCGTCATCGAAACAGCAAATATACAACTGGCATTTCGACCAGCGTTGCCACATCAAAAACATTTACAGAGTGACTTTTGGCCCAAAACAGAGTGAACTGGGAGTGAAATTTTTATTGACGAAAAAACGTGAAATGGTAACTTTTGGTGGGAATCACCTCTGCAAAAACCACGCATCTTAATTTATTTTCAAGAAAAAACGTGAAATAGTCACTTCTTTTCGAAATCCCTGCTACAAAAGGGACACATTTGGGCGTAGTCTGAAATAGTGTGATTTTTATGTCCTACGTAGGACAAGAGTGACAAAAACAAAATAGAGTGACAATTCACACTATCGTGCGACATGTGGCAACCCCGATTTCCATGGCTGATCAAATTTTAACCATCCCCGTGCCCTCAAAATATTTCTGTATTATTGTCTCTAAGTCAAAAACCGTGTTTGTATCGTAGTATAGTTTTGACGGTGTAAAACGGACAAGTCAGCTACATTTTATTAGAGCTATATTTCGACCCTTCTTGGCAAAGATCCTCTTCAAGATCAAGCCGCTTAGCTGAAAAAAGAACTTGTGGAATAACGATTAAAGTTCAATGGGCACATCAAACTACCCCTACCTACCTCTGTAACAACCTAGGAACAATGCTTACCCCCTAGATCAGCAGCTTTTTCAACAGTTTCCTCTCTGTGATATTTCAAAGCTTAATTTTTGGGGCCAGTACATGGTCAATTTACTAGCTTGGTCAAAGATAAAAGTGATGTTTCTTATAATACTTAGTAGATCTTTATTTTATGCATAAATCACCTTGTATGATTCAAATTTGAATAGGTTGTTTGTTTTTGAATGATTTTTGTAGCTATGTTATTTTTTATTCACAACACTATTCCACAAAGAAAAACTTTTAATAGGCACTTTAAGCCATGAAACTTCTGATGAAACACTAGAACAATCAGGCAAACTGCATCTGCGGCTTGACCTTGGTGACATCTCAAACATATCCTTTTCTATCAAGCATTGCTGGGAGTTTTTGAATTTCCTGCCACGACATCCCAGCTCCCAAGACTTGGATCGCCGAAATGCCAGAGAGGTAAAGACATGGCACAACAAGAAAACGGCCGATTTTCGTAGCGCCTTCTAAAGGAAGTCGGAAATATTTATTTGTGAAGCATTTAATACAAAGTAAAGCATTAGAAGTGTACATTGTGCTTTAAAGATTCTTCCTTATATGTCTGATTTGAACTTCTTCTCTGAAAATTGGTTCGATATAAGGCTGGTGCTGTGATTTCATTCTGGACACGGCTGGCGAAGGAATATCTAGTATAAGTTGCGTTTTTGCAGATACCATGGTATCTGTTACCACGGTAACCGGATCTGCAATTAGTCGTTTTTGCAGTTACCGTGGTATCTGATATACGGTTGCTCTGCAAAAACTACAATTGCCGAAACTGCACTTTTCGAAGTCATCCCGAAAGAAAAACAGATATTCAGTCACATCATTAAGTGCCAAACTTGTTTCCCAACAATTTGACAAAAATTGATGAAAGTGAGATAGCTTTTTCAGACACCACGGTCGGACCGTGGTATCTGGATATCTGTTACCACGATAACTGCAAAAATGTCTTTTGACCGTGGTATCAGATACCACGATCACTGCAAAAACGACTTTAGACCGTGGAATCAGATACCATGGTATCTGCAAAAGCGCAACTATAGTTTTTATCGAAAATTAACTTTTTTAAAATGTAGCACAACAAAAGCGGAGCTTGCGAGGATGTGCTAGCTTCTAGCAAAAATAGAGGCATTATAGAGAATGAAACCAAAATGATACGAAAAAAATAAATAAACGAAAAACACGACCTTACATAACTTTAGGACTGGGTAGGTAGAGCGACCATTTTCGCCTTCCGGTTGGTCTTCTTCTCAGTTGCTGAAGAGCAGGACTGTTGAAATAGCACCGGAACTACACTGTCAGAAGTTTCATAACAGGTAACACAAGGATGCGCAGTTTCAACGGACACTCGACAGACAACACTTGGGATGTAATCTGTTGTGATTTTATGAACGATAGGCATGGAATGTTATTCATAACAAGCATTGCCGAAGAGCCAAAAAAGCATCTGCAGACTTTTTGTTTGTAGTCATGATATTGGGAAATTCAGCAGATGGTTTTGCATAACGTTTTCACACACAACAAATTGCACCCCAACTGTTCTCTGTTGGAACTGCGCATCCTGGTGCTATCTGTTGTGAAACTTTTGACAGTCTGGGATCGAAGCCGACGAGAGAGGGAGTACCACGAATGGATCCATAAGCAGGGGCGTCACTAGCCTTTTACATTGGTGGGGGGGGGGGGGGGGACGTCCGGTTTGTGGCAACGGACTGTGTCGACCGATTTCAATTTTTTTCTTTTCCTTTTTTTTTTTTTTTACCCCGGAAGAAAACTTTCTAAGTACTCGTGCGGTTTTTTTTCCTTGAACCTTTTCTTTGTAGAACTTGGTAAGCTATGTTCCACGATTTTGTCTATTCTTCCATGCCGTTACCATTGTAACACATTACAACTCACGTCTCTAGATGCTTCAAACAGACGATCAGGGTCAATTACTCCCGGACTGAAATTCGTGTCACGATGGTGAAAGTGTGGAAAATCCGGCCGGAATTATTTCATTACCTACCGAAAAGTTCAAACTTTTTCAACTTTATGAAGAAAATGCAGAAAATCCGGCCGATAATTCCTGACCGTATATTCGCAGCATAAGTTCATACTTCAGTGATTACACGCTCGATTTAGCATAGTAAATATAATAGTACAACAGAAAGTTACAGTTTTAGTGTTCTTTGGCAAAGAAACTTAAGGCACTTGACACTTCCAAATAAAAAACTTTTACGCAAGAAGTGTAGAATTTAAAGCGGTTCACACTTTAAGAGTTTATCAGTTGTCCAGGAAGGAAAATATGTACATAGCCTAAAAACTATGTAATAAGCGACACATCACGTATCACCAAGGTAATACTAAACCATTATCCTAAAGTCAGGCACCAGTGCACCGTTATAAGGGTCTTTCCCTGTTTATTGGTGCCTCTAATGGGAAGCAGCAAAAAGTCGGGTTCGATGAAATCAAAACAGGGATCCTGACTTCCCTTTTTTTGCGTTTTTCAGCAGAAAAATAGCAGCAATTATCGTAAACTCATGAAGGGAAAGTGCTCCATATTAAGGAATTCCCTGTTTATTGGTGCCTCTAATGGGGATGGGACGCAGCAAAAAGCCGGGTTCGATGAAATCAAAACAGGGATCCTGACTTCCCTTTTTTTTGCGTTTTTTAGCAGAAAAATAGCAGCAATTATCGTAAACTCATGAAGGGAAAGTGCTCCATATTAAGGAATTCCCTGTTTATTGGTGCCTCTAATGGGGATGGGAAGCAGAAAAAAGCCGGTTTCGATGAAATCAAAACAGGGATCCTGACTTCCCTTTTTTTTGCGTTTTTCAGCAGAAAAATAGCAGCAATTATCGTAAACTCATGAAGGGAAAGTGCTCCATATTAAGGAATTCCCTGTTTATTGGTGCCTCTAATGGGGATGGGAAGCAGCAAAAAGCCGGGTTCGATGAAATCAAAACAGGGATCCTGACTTTCCCTTTTTTTGCGTTTTTCAGCAGAAAAATAGCAGTAATTATCGTAAACTCATGAAGGGAAAGTGCTAGATCATAAGGAATTCCCTGTTTGGTGGTGCCTCTGATGATGTTTGGTGGTGCATTAAGAGGTGGTGCCTCCTTTTAGATTGTCTCTCCCGACTCCGGTTCGCCCGAAACCAACGACCGACGGAAATACCGTTAAAGCGCCGTGTAAGTTTAAACAAACAAAAATAGTTTGTTTTTGACTGACTGACTGCGAATCACATTTAACTGCATGAATGGATGAACATCAGGTTCCTTCTGCTAGAACAGAACTAAGTTCTCCGTTTTGCACCGTCAAATAAGAATCTGATCGCCTGGAAAATGTTCAAAAGACAGCAGTCAGTAGTTGCGTTTTCGCAGATACCATGGTATCTGTTACCACGGGAACTGGATCTGTAATTAGCCGTTTTTGCAGTTACCGTACGGTATCTGATATACGGTTGCTCTCCAAAAACGAATTGCCGAAACTGCGCTTTTCGAAGTCATCCCGAAAGAAAACCAGATATTCAGTCGCATCACTAAGTGCCAAACTTCTTCCCCACCAATTTGACAAAAAGTGATGAAAGTGATCTGCATATCTTTTATCACGATCGTGGTATCTGCATATCTGTTATCACGATAACTGCCCAGATACCACGATAACTGCAATAACGCCTTTGACCGTGGTATCAGATACCACGATAACTGCAAAAACGACTTTAGACCATGGTATCAGATACCATGGGATCCGCAAAAACGCAACTAACATCATTCTGGGTAACCGCACTGGCAACCAGTATTCTCCATAATTATCGTGCTAATCCTCTTGCCCAATTTTTACATAGTTTCATCCCATCATTTCTTTCTGGTCAAATGTTTTAAGTGTCAATTAATTTGCTTCGTTTTCGTAGATTTTGTAAATACTTTATTCCTCCTCTAGCTTTCAGCTATTTGGAAATAAATTTGATTGATTGATGACAAAAAATAAAAATCCATATCAATGAAATATTCAATAGCTTATGGGGCTCAATGGACAAGTCAGTAGAAATCTTTCGGCCAAGTCTTGAGATGGTTCTTCAGGCTCTGGCAAGACAGATGAAGTTCGTCCATCTAAGGCCTTTTTCCGCGAGAATTGTGGGCCACACAATTCTGGGCGTTTGTCGCGGAAACACGATTGTGTGCCACGGAGTCAAGCCACGAGTTGAAACTCGCAGAAACGCCGTTTTGTCTATTTTTTGGCAGAAATTTCAAATACCTGAAAATAATATTCATGTAAAATCTCAATAAATATAACTCCAGGCTTATTTCCTTACCATTATGTGCAAAAGGTATCCTCGGTTTTAAGTCTATATGCTTGGAAAAGTAGTTAACTTTACTGTTTAGACACTACTTTGCTGCTTAATTTGAATTTCCCGCCAGAATCGAGCCACAGAATCGACAATCACCTCGCCAGTTGTTTGTCGAATCTGAGCCAATGCGAGCCACGAAAATGTTGTGGGTCGTGGAAACACACTTGTGGGCCGCATGAAAGACCGTGGAAACACTTTTTTCGAGCCACAGTCGATCCACAAATTATTTGTGGGAGCACGGAAAAACGCCTCTCGACAGAAAATAAATCTCATCTGACTTGTCTAACTACACTGTCAGAAGTTTCACGACAGACAACACTTGGGATGTTGTCTGTTAAGATTTGACAACGTTATGCATTAATTGTTAGGCATAGCAGGTATTGCCAGGAGGAGCCGAAATAACGCCAAAAAAGCATCTGCTGAGTTGTCCGATATCTATGCGACAAACAACTTTCTCGGCATATTTCGGCTTTTCCGCAATTCTTGTTATGCATAGCATTTCATGGAGAAGGTTTTCAAAATCACAACAGATTACGTCAAGTCGTCGGGTGTCAAGCTTAAACCACGTATCTCCCTTTTCAATACTTTTCAGGAGGTGAAAAAAACATAATAACTTTTTCTCGTTAGTAGTCTCTCCCTTTTTCAATACTTTTCAGGAGGTGAAACCAACATAATAACTTTTTTTTTGTTAGTAGTACAGCGCAGTCAAGATACGCACCGTTCGACGCAGAATTTTTCGGCGAGTAGAACTGTGTCAAAAAGTGGCAATCGCAAATTTGACCAGATACGTGGTTTCCTTCAAACAATGTTTACAACGAATACGTCAGCTACGATTCTTCATCAGCGTAGATAAATATTCTTTGAGCCCAAGCTGACTTTGAAACATTTATTCCAGCAATGTTTTCAACGGATACGTCAGCTAAGATTCTTCATAAGCGATATTTCGATATTTCGGCCCTTCTTGGCAAGGGTCCTTGTCAGGCTTTCTCGTCAGGCTTTCAGATTACAGGTTTGTTTCTTTCCCCGAAGTTGAACAAGAGGACTGAAAGCCTGACGAGGACCCTTGCCAAGAAGGGCCAAAATATCGCTTATGAAGAATCTTAGCTGACGTATCCATTGAAAACATTGCTGGAATAAATCTTCATCAGCGATATTTCGGCCCTTCTTGGCAAGGGTCCTCGTCAGGCAGTCAATCCTCTGTGTCAACGTTTTCCTTCCCCGACGTTGACCTGACAGCCTGACGAGGACCCCTGCCAAGAACGGCCGAAATATCGCTGATGAAGAATCGTAGCTGACGTATCCGTTGTAAACATTGTTTGAATAAATGTTTTAAAGTCAGCTTGGGCTCAAAGAATATTTATCTACGTGGTTTCCGCTTGACACCGACGAAATGTTGTCTATTGAAACTGCGCATCCTTGTGTTATTGTTATGAAACTTGTGACAGTGCAGATTTTATCATATTCAATTCAAATCTGATTCTCAGTTAGGTTGGGCTGAAGAGATACTTATACAAATCACTTTCTTACAGGCTTCACAGGAGCTTCAGGAAGAATGGAAGACAATAGGCTACGAACAAAAACTTACACGACGAAAAAAATGTCGTATTGAACCTAGACCAGAAAACAAACTTTGAAAACGTATTACTTTCAAGCTTTTAACTACAAGATTACTTCTTCTGAATAGCCTACCCATAAAATCACTTCCCTACTGGCATGGTTACCGCGGGTAGCACTATTAGAGCACTTTTTAGTAGAACTGACAATTTTTTTTCAAAAGAACATTTTTCTTTCTCTAACGACAGCTTTTCCCCCCTAAAACCAAACAAATTATTAGAGTAACAGTGCTCTCCAAAAGTTAATTTGTGTAGTTTTGCATGTATCAATACACCAGACTGGTTCAATGCTTTTTTTTTTTTTTTCAGAATAGCAACTTCAGTTTCATCGGTGTAGCAACCCTGCCTAAAGGCTCCCTTTAGACCAACAAATCGAAATAAACTGCAAAAAAAACACTAAGTTTAAATAAAAAAAACATTTTGTTTTTGTGCATCTGAATCAGTGTCACTTTCAGCCTGAGGAATAATACCTCCAAAATCACTTTCCTACAAGTTCTCGAAAGAACATTTACAAAATACTGAAAATTACACACAAAATCACGAGAAGAAAAAAAAAATTCACAGAGCACCTAGCCCACAGGACAAACTGAATATATAAAAAACACTATTTTTTAAGCTGCACCAGAATAATGACTCGATGAGCTGCGGCGATTGTATTAAAGCTGCCAACAAACCTATGAGAAGAAGAAAATATAAACACAAAATTAACAATGAAATGCCAGAAAAGAGAATAGGAAATTAGGGTGACTTTCAATAGACAGGTCTAACACAAGTTAGAGAAGATGCAAAATTTAGGCCTACACCAGAGATGGGCGAATCCGATCATGAAATGATTCGATCCGAATCCGAATCTAGGGCTTGGTCCGAATCCGATTCCGAATCCGGACCTGGAGCTAGATATGAATCAGATTCCAATCCACCATTTCATGCTGAGGATTCGAATCCGACCTTAACAAAAATCAAATCATGAAGCCTACATAGCTCATAGTTAAAAGTCAGAGGTGAGAAAAAGCATTGATAGCTAAGGTAATCAGATAACGTGATAAATTACAGACGTATATTCAAATAATAGTTGCGTTTTTGCAGATACCATGGTATATGATACCACGGTCTAAACTCGTTTTTGCAGTTACCGTGGTATCTGGCCAGTTATCTTGGTATCTGAAAAAGTCATCTCACTTTCATCAATTTTTGTCAAGTTGGTCGGAAAGAAGTTTGCCACTTCGTGATGTGAGTGAACATCGGTTTTTCTTTTTGGGATGACTTCAAAAAGCGCAATTTCGGCAATTGTCATTTTTGCAGAGCAACCGTATATCAGATACCAAAGTAGCTACAACAAGAGCTGTAAGCTCAAATGGCACTTGCATGGGTTATGATGTTTTGATTGATCAAAAGTAAATTTCGACTTTGCGGTCGAGATGCGCACTCTAAGGGAGCTGGAACTTTATTTGTAAGTAATACCCTTGAGGCAAAAATGCTAATGGGCTGATGGGCATCATGAAAATTAATATATTGCTTAAATGTATTTTTTTACTTTACGGTCAAGATTTGTACTTTAAGGAATAATCGGATTTGGGTAGTAGTAATTTCTAAGCAAATTTTGTTGAATCTCCAATATTCCAGCAAAGTTTCATCGTCCTAGCACATCTGGAAGTACCTGAACTCGCGATCACCGGAATCAAAGACCCCCCCCCCCCTCCAACTCCACCCACAATACCCGGAGCCAATCCGGTTCTGTAAATGATTAATCCAGAGCATATATTTGTCATTTCCACGAAGTTCGATCCAGATCACACCAGTCTAAGCGGGTCAAGTATTTCCGCCCTCCCCCAGTAATTGCCGGATTCGGTCCGGAAATGAAAAAGATCTCCAGAGAAAAATGTCATCTGCTCAATTATTAAATTTCACTCCAATCCGATCACCCGTTCCAAAGTTACGTACAACTCAATATTCCGGATTCCCCTCCCTCAACTACCCCCCCCCCCCCAGATTATCATATCGAGGATTTTTTTTTATTCCAAGTCAGTTTGACCGGGTCCCTGATATGCCTGCCAAGTTTCGTCGTGAAAATCCCCAAAAACAGGAATTCCGGGACCTTAAATCCCACCCTCAAGTGTCCGGATCCAGTCAAATTGTGTAAAAGATTTACATGGGTCAGATGTTTGTTCTTCCGAGCAAGTTTCACTCCGATACCATCATTCTAACTGTTTCTCGAGATTTCTGCCCCCCCCCATCTCCCCCATGGTGCCCGTAGCCAATCCGATTCGGCAAATGATTTACCTAGAGCATCGGTTTGTTATTCCCACAAAGTTCCATTCCGATCTCTCCGTTCTAAGCGGGTCACGTATCCCCCCCCCCCCTCCTCCCCCCACCGATAGTTGCCGGATCCGGTCCGGAAATGAAGAAGATCACCGGAGAAATGCCCTCAGTTAAATTCTTAAATTTCACTCGAATCCGATCACCCATTCCAAAGTTACGTATGACTGAAAATTCCGGTTTCCCCTCCCTCCACTCCCCCCACCATTATCAGATCGACAAAATGTTTATTTTGAAGTCAGTTTGATCGGGTCTATGATATGCCTGCCAAGTTTCATCGTGAAAATCCTCAAAACCGCTATCACCGGAATTCCGGTAAACCCGCTCCCCCCCATAAGTGTTCGGAACCAGTCCAATGGTCTAAAGGATTTATCTAGAGCAGATGCTTGTTCTTCCCAGCAAGTTTCACTCCGATCCCTCCATTCTAACCGTTTCTTAAAATTTTCCGGTCTCCCCCCCCCCCCCCCAACTCCTCCCTGGCTACCAAATCCGGTCAAGACTTTAAACGGGACAGCACAGATATATAATCTATTCAGTTATTAAGTTTCATTACAATTCGATCACCTGTTCGAAAGTTACACACTTCTCAATTTCCCGGATTCCCCTGCCCTCCACCCCCCCCCCCAAAATGGTCGGATCGGAAAACTGATTACTTCCAGGTTAGTTTGGTCGGGTCCTTGATATGCCTGCCAAGTTTCATTGTCCTAGCTCATCTGGAAGTACCCTAACTCGAAAAAGTGTGACAAAATGCCCTAAATTTTCAAGTTTCCAGCGCCCCCCACTCCCCCGCATATGGTCGGATCGGGAAACTGATTATTTCCAGGTTCGTTTGGTCGGGTCCCTGATATTCCTGCCAAGTTTCATTGTCCTAGCACATCTGGAAGTACCCTAACTCGAAAAAGTGTGACAAAAAACTCGGACCGACCGACAGACGGAATTGTGATCGGTATATGGCACTTGAGCCAGAGGCTGCAAGTGCCATAAAAACAACAAATTGCAGATCCAGTTACCGTGGTAACAGATACCATGGTATCTGCAAAAACGTAACTTTCAAATCTGCACTTGCAGAACATATTTTCGAAAACCCATCCCATTCAGTATGTTTCGAAAAAGCCCAAATTCTTGCAACGTGTACCGGACTCCCCCAAAGTATTGGAGAAGCCGTTGAGATAAAGAAAAACCGAGCAGATTGAGGGAAGAAAATTCAAGCCTAAGTCCATTTTTAACAACAAATCGAAATTGATCAAAATACAGAAATTTTGTTTTCCTGTCGTGCAGCAAAAACAGCAGCCGTGTAAAGAATTAAATCTCAGCACTATTTTTCCGTGCAATGATTATTAAAAATAATAGATAGAGGCGAGTACTCCATAATAGAAACATGGAACGAGGTTATTAACGAAATAATATTTAAGCGTTTAGTCCCTTATTAATAATAAAACCGATGTTGATCAAAATACAGAAAAAACCTTTCCTGTCATAACCACAATCGTGCAGTAAAAACAGCAGCCGAGTCAAAAATTAAATCTCAGGACTAGTTTTTTCTTTACAGTGGTATCTGAAAGTAATTTGCCCTAATAAGATATTTATAGTCGGTAGAAGCTTCAGTTATTTATTAAAGGTCTGTTTCCTTCCCGACGTTGACCCCGAAAATTGCAGATGTCGATGTCGCTCAAATATTGCTGATGAAGAATCGTAGATGACGTATACGTTGTATACTTTATTTGAATATATGTTTCAAAGTCAGATTGGGCTCAAAGAATATTTATTACAGACGATAGTTGGTGGTGGAGACCAAAAAGCTGAATTGCCTTAAGCACATTGTGTAACAATTGGGAAAACGGAAACTGGAAGGATAAAGTGAGTTTGAGCGGATCCTGCCTGACAAACAGGAGATTCGAATCCGGATTCCAACCCGGCTAAAACGACGAATCTTGGATTCGAATCCGAATCCGGATTCGCCTTAGGCCTGAACTGTCGAATGTTTCATAACACTTACACAAGCTCAAATTTAACAGATTTGAGATAACACATTATCGGTTGACGTCACACAAAAATTGTGTTATGAGTCGTTAAGATTTATTTTTCGCTAAAACCAATGGTGCAAAATTTGTTAGTATAATGCTTTACACTTAAAAGGATCATAACCCAATTTGTCTATACCATTAAAACATAATGTAATTTGTCATATCTGTCGATGTTGCGCATCCTGGTTGACATTTCTATGAAACTTCTGAGAGTGTAAAAGTGCCAAATCATTAGCGTCATCTTGTGCGTTTCTGTTAATAGAAATCCCACCAATGAGATTCCATTCCAACAAGCGATGCTTAAAGATTCACTCAACAGCCTATCAGTCCGATTTCATATCACTGGTAAACAGCTGCTGCATTCCAGCTCAAATTCCCCGAAAGGAAAAACATCAGCTTCTATACGCTCTAACAGCTTCTAACTACGAGCAATATATCTCCATTGGAAATCACACACTACCTGCTGTTACCCGCAGTTACGGCCAACAATTTTCGCCAACAAACTCCAACTCTTATTGGTTTCTACATTTCTTATCTTCGATCAATCACAAACGACGGGAGGGGCGGGGCTTAAAATGTGAAAAAACTATTCATGAGGATTTGGCCGGAGAGCAAAAGCACTGAGAAAAGAACGTCGAAATTAGGAGCATTGGTGACGGTGCTTGATTTGGAAATGGGAAGGACAATAACAGAATAGTATCAGGTTCCAGTTCTTCTTTAACGTTTAACGTATTAATATCTACCATATTTACCTTCTAAATTCGCTTTATAATAGGGAATTATTCATAATGAAATCAAAACTGTTAAGGCCAAATAAAATATGCCCATTCTTTTAACTAATTAAAAGAATCATACTAAGTAGGTTAAGGTTTTGTTACAGACGGCAACTACCTTCATCAAACAACTCTATTCAATTATTTTTGTGAAAGTGGGGTTAGCGACCACGCTTAGTTTGAAAGTGAAAATACAAGATAAATAATGAGGTGGAACCTTCGTTTTAATATCGCGCGCACCGAACCGCCTTGAACCCCATGAATAGCATCCAAAATATCAGAATCATTTTTTTTTTACCTTTCTTTCCTCTGAAATCAACTAGTACATTCAAAAAAGACCCAAAACCACGTACTTACTTACAGATAGCAATCAATATTATCTAAACAACATTTCATGTTTAAATGTTTACACTATTCATTAACACTAACTTGAAACCCATATTAGCACAATGACACTAAATTACATTTAAAAATTAGAAAACAGGTTTTTGGGATCCCAAAACGTAAGTGGAGGGATACCGATGAAATCGCAAAAGCACGACAACTCTCGAAGGGAATGAGATATTTTGATGAAACTTGGTGTGAGGATTCTTTACGTCAAGGGAAAGGTCGAGTTCGTAGATGGGCTTTGTAGCCCTACATTTAAGGATGGGTTTCAAATTAAGGGGCAAAATATTGGACAAACGTTTGAAAACTGGATGCGCCGTGTTTAAAAAGTGGGAAAACCAAGGTAATGAAACAGTTTAGAACAGAAGATTCTCATATCCTTACGTGTGAAAGAGTTGTCAGCAGACGTTGAAGATTCAGGCAAACTTTCGGCTGTGTTACAGACCAAACTCGGCACGGTCGAAAAGTGCTAAAAATTCGTCGGCATAACACGAAACAATGGAGAAAGGTGGGGATTTTAGAAGTTTATAATCCCATAAGCTATTGGTATACTATAAAAGGCAGAATTAGCAAGAGGGGTTCTTTAAGCTAGGCGTTACCTTTATGGTTTAGGACTGCCCGGGTTCACGGTGCTAGTTGAGGACAATTCAAGAGGGCATACAAGGTCGTCGGAATCAAATTCAGACTTCGAGCGCCGCCTTTTGAGGGTGAACTGACCTCGCTTGACGACCTGAAACAAACAAAAAAAATGATCACGTATAAAGGAATATCGACTGTCTCAACAAACGCCCTAAACACCGCAGAACACAATATGAATCCACATTTTTTTCTCTCTTTTTTTTGTCGCGAAAAACCTTTAAAAAGGTTTTTTGTCTGCACCAGCCGAGTATCGACATAACCGACATTTAGCGAATTTTGAATATTGCCTTTACATTGAGCTGTGTCTGCGTAATAAATACCTACCATCAGGCGCAACACAAGACAGACGTATCGAAAATCATCTTTTGTTTGCGTCGGCATCCAGGTGGTCACCAAAGGGGTTAACTAATTGCGAGTAGCAACAAGAAGGATGTGAATGTATGTGCTACTTTTCAGCGTGTATGCGACTTTCGTGGAAGGACGGTGGTATCGAAATATAAAGAAAGAATTTTTTTTTAAACCCGCGTAGCATCTTTTCTATAAAAAATCAGGTTTTTTACTTTTTGGGCCACCTCCGCCATTTGGTGACGTTAACATTTTCTTAAACTCTTTAACGTCACCCATCTTTCCAAAACAAAACTGTAATCACCATTTCCACTATTTAAACTATTTTATAAATTCCGATTAAACTAAATATACAAAGAATTTTTTAATCATTTCTTCTATAATTCTTACTAGCTCTTATTTTCATGAATAATTTGTATACTTTTTTTCGTATCTGCAAACCCGTAAATAATCACAACCACACGTTTAAATTCCAACCGTAACGAATTGATACAAACTATCTGCACCCGCACACAACCACGATAACTACAAATGCTTTTCAACATCCCTATACTGCAATATTTAATTTCTAATCTATATTAAATGTTAATTTTTTTTTCTAATTTCCTTTCCATTTTTGTTTATTTCTGAGCAATTAACTTGGTTTTAAAGGACCCGTCGTAGTTATAATGCCAACGCATCCTACTTTCGTAACCGCTCCATCCATTCTTAAACCCGGAGACCCGAATTTACTTCGGTATATTCTACCCCCCCCCCCCCACGAACGATACCTCACTGATTTCCACACTTAATGGTTTAATGGAAAAATTGCCTAATAACTTTGACACCTTCCTTGTTTCGCTATTTTTGATGCGTAGCATGATCTCGACGACTGTTTACAAGAAGCTTTCGAAAATGTATATGATGAATTTGTTTTGCTACGAGCCAACGGGCCTGGAAAGGTTTAAAACCGCAAAAGCCGTGAATTTAGAACAGCAAAAGCCGTGAATAATCTGATAAGAGCTGAGCCTCGTTTTAGAGTATTCAACTACTGTCGAATATTAAAACATAAACAATGAATAGTGCACTACTTGCACTAGGTGCATTAAGCAGAAATAGCATGTTTTGAGGAGATCTTTAAAGTTTAACTGCAAAGCCAATTTATGTTTCTATCATTTCGAGTACACTGCATTATTTGGATTGGTTAAGGGATTATTCTTATACTTCACTATTTGCTCTTGTACGACGTTCAGAATATCTATGGCCGTCCTTACAACGCAAAGTTCTATTATAACGCGGAAAATTTGAATCCCAATGCAGACGCCGCTTTTCAGTGGCCAGTGATCAGCTTACGGACGGTAGCTATCTGCGTGAACCCTTATTTTTCATACATCGTTTCGTCGAGCATACAAAACAGGTACACGCGCACAAAGGTACCACAGATTCGACAAGTATATAAAAACTCCCCTATATAAAAACTGTTGAAATTGTTTGAATATATGAAAACTGATAATTCATGAATAGCGGAGCAATGAAGTAACGCATTTTCATCGGGTCTTCAAGCCTCTTGAAGTGAATAAATGATAGATAAAAAAATTGTCCTATGTCAGGCCTTTTCAGTTAAACTTTAAGCCATGATTTAACGAACAGAAATGAGTCTTTATGAATCATTCACAAGTATTTGGCACAAAACGAACAACAGCTAAAAACCAAACTCGATTCTATTACAGCCTTCACCATGAGGTCATTCTTAATACATTCCTGGCGATTCATCTGTCTCGTCAAAATGAAGCTGGATCCGGGCCAGAACCTAACCCACTCAGCAATGCGAAAAAAATAATAATTAAGATTCAGCACTCATAATTTTAGCAAAAGGTATTAATGCACGACATCACGCAATTGGCAACTATTAGCAAACAACTAAAAGGTTTTCTCTGTGCTAAATTTGGACTGTCTGGCAATAGATCAGCACAACGTCATTTCCAATTCGCTATATTCGTTTACAATGGGATACTGACGCCAGCGTAATACATAGCCTAGGGAAATTTAGGACCCCTTAAAGCTTAACTGAAAAGGGCTGAGATGTGACAACCTAGTTATAATAATAATAATAATAATATTTATTTATTACCCACTTACATCAAAAAGATTAATAGTGGAGTATAAACTTGAAGGAGGAAAAAGAAAAAACGGAAAAAGACGTAAAACAACAACTAGAGTCAACAAAATATTAATAAAACAAACGGAACAATCCATCGCTATCACTTCAGACACGAATTCTGCGCGCTGAGAATCCTCTCCTTCTTGTGATGGCGAGTTCCCATATGCAGCTGAGTTTGCCAATTTGGCTGTCGTGGGGTACCCTACTTTATTGTGGGTTCTCTCCAGGTTGATGTTCTGAAATTGTTTTATTTTATTTGTAGTTGATATTAATGCAGTGTTTGTTAATTATTTTGTCACATGTTTGACCCTAGTTGGTCGTATCCTAGTTTAAATAAATAAATACAAAATTGTTCACTTAAATAGGCTCGAAGACTCGGTGAAAATGCGCTACTTCATTATTCCGCTATTCACGAATAATCGATATTCGAATAGTGGACTTTCCCTGTTAGATCTGTGCTAGCTCTATGCGCTTGTACTTGTGTTGTTTGCTTGACAAAAAAGATTTACGAACAAATCTGTGCTCAGGCACTCAGCGGTCTTCGCCAAGCTCACCACTGTCCACTGAAAAGGCGCGTTTGTGTTGGGATTCAAATTTTCTGCGGTGTAGTAGACTCTCCGTTGTGAGAGCGGCCAAACGTAGATACTGTGAATGTCACTACTAGAGCAGATAGTGGCATATAAAAAAAAAATCCCTTAGCAGAATCCTAATAATTCAGTGTGTTCCGTTAAATGACACAAAATTAAGTTGGCTTTTTCAGTTAAACTTTAATAACCTTCACGCTGTAAGGTAAGGTAACCTTACCTCGGACGAAACATGCATTAGCATAAAGTAGACAATGACACGTTACTTCTTGGTGTCTGTTTGTGTAGTTTTTTTGGCTATTTTTAATTCCTCTTGGTCTAGCTATGTTTAAAATTGTTGCCTCTATATGTGTTCTACTCAACTCGGTGCTCTCAAACTGCATCAAGTTTGTCTTCTGGCTTCCGAGTTCAGCGCTAACTGCTGGTTGACTTTTCCCCGGGGCTAATCCGCGACTCGATATGAACCGGAGGCCTAATCACTTATTCCCGCCTCAAATAAGTTATACCAAGATCTCACGTGTGATTTAGTGATTTTATCTCCAGCGCCACCTGGCGGCAATTCGTCATCGGATTCTATGAGCGGCGCAGCGCCCTAACATACGAGCACCATGCCCGAAAATGAGGATATGTGTATGACTGACACTGTATACCAATTTTGTTGGTTGGCATCGTCTCGATGTCGGGTCTCGACGTCAATAAACACTGTTATTCACCCTACACGCCTCCCCTACGTTAAGCATCTATTTCCCTTACTCATTTTCTAAACCATAAACTTCTGGACAAACAAGCTCAAAATTTATCGGGCTAAAACGCACCGTCCTGCAAATGCTGATAACAAAAAAGGCATAAAGCAAGTTGATATTCTGACGGCGTAAGATTTGCCTAACAAAACTAACTGGAGGGGGGACTAGGCCGGGAAATTAATGGAAATTGGAAACTGGAATGAAACAATAATAAAGATAATCAGATGCCTTTTACTTTATGATGTTTTTGTGAGGTGGATGATCTAATCTTTGGAATGAATGTCTTTGGAAACGAAGCAGTGATCCAGCAACAGTAAGTCCTAACGTGTAACGTCTGTAACAACAACAAAACAGAACCGACATTTTGGCTTAATTATCGACAGGGTTCGTGCGCTTGCTCTTCCACGTTTATCCCTGACTTCCCTGACCTTTTTTGGTGATTTTCCATGACCTTTTCCAGCAGTTTTCAAACACCTTTCGATTACCTCACTGAACAAATTAACTCATTTATTGAAAACAAGAGCTACAAGCTCATATGGCACTTGTTACGAGTAGGTGGTGTGAGAAGCGAGAAAGTGAATCTGAGCATTTTTCCAGGAATTCCGATAACCCTCCCCACCGTCCTCGGATCCAGTCCAGACCCTTAAACATGTAATCTAAGGCAGATAATCTCTGTACTTTCCAAGTAAAATCACTTCATTCGTTTAACCACCTATGCGAGACACAACATTTCTGGGAATCCCCCCTACTGTGGCCGAATACATACTAACATCTCTTCTCCCCTTCATCAAGTTTAACTCAGATCGGAGCATATCTGCAAATTTCCGGTTCCTACTCCATCCTCCTCCTCCCTTGGTCGGATTCGGTTCGGACGCCCAAATGACAAATCTAGGCCGCATAGACTTGGTACTGCCTAAGTTGCATTCCATTCTGCCCATACGTTTGGTTTTTGTGCATGTCACAAAGTTTCCACCCCCCTCCCCACTCCCCCAACCCTGGCCGCATGGGTTCGTCGGTTTTTATCACCAATAAAGTTTCACTTGAATCGGACCATTTTCTCGCAACCTCCGGAAGACAGCAATTTTCGGATTCCCCCTCCCTCTACTCCTCGAAAAATGGTTGGATCCTGGAACTGAAGTCTTCCTAGGGCATTGTGTCGGGTCCTTAATCAATTTAGTCGGGTCACTAATATGCCTGCCTAGTTTTATCGTCTTTAGCACATCTGGATGTATCCTATCTTGCGATCACCGCAATTCCGGGAAATCCACTCCAACTTCCCCCAAAGAGCCAAGACATTCCGTCAAGAACGTCCCGAATGCTTATGCTTTTTCTTCCCACCAAATTCCATCCCGATCCCTCAACACTAAGCGTTTCACAAAAATTCCAGTGCCTTCTTCCAACTCCCCCCCCCCCCCCCCCGAAGTATCGGACCCGGTCCTGACTTGACATGGAACATCTGAGACAGCAGCTTTTTCCACTTGCCGAGTTTCTTTCAAATCCGATCGACCGTTCGAAAGTTGTAAATGCCATCGATTCCGGATTCCACATCCCTCCACTCCCTCTAAGATGTTCGAATCGTGCAAACGTTTCTCATATCGGTCTATTCGGATCCCTCATATTCCTGCCGAGTTTCACCATCTTATTACATCTGGAAGTACCGGACTCGCTGGATCACCAGAATCCCCCCCACCCCCACCCCCAACTCCCCCCACAGTACCTGAATCAGGTCCGGTTATGTCAATGATGTGTCTAGGACTTGTTCTACCCGCCAAGTTCCATCCCGATCCTTCCACTCTAAGCGTTTCCCACGATTTCCGCCTACCCCCTCCAACTCCGCCCAAAGTTACCGGATCCGGTTCGGATTTGAAGTGAGTCGTCTGAGACACGAGGTCTCTCCAAATATCAAGCTTCACTAAGATCCGATCACCCATTCAAAACTTATAAATTCCTCAAGATTCCGGATTCCCTCTCCCTCTACTCCCCCCCACGATGCTCGGACCGAAGAAGTGACTAGTTCTAACTTGATCTTTTGGGGTGATTTGCCTGCCAAGTTTCATCGTCCTAGCTTATGCGGAAGTGCCCAAACTAGAAAAACCCGGACAGACCGCCAGACAGACAGACCGACGGACGGGCCGAATTTGCGAGCGCTATATGGCACTTAGCCGAAGGGCAAGTGCCATAACAAAACTGAAGCATCCACCACCTTCGTAAAGCCGTTCAAACTGTACGAGAAATTAACAATGCGATTCCTCATTTTCTAAAAACAGATTACTATTTGTCAACTATAGTATTGCAATCAGAGAGATCGACAAACGTCTCAAAACACTACGTCTTAAACATAAACGTAAGTTGGCAAGAAAGACTTCAAATAACAGACTGAACTTGAAAGCAAACCAAAAGAACAAGGAGGGGAACAAGACCAAAGGTTTCGATGGGATCCCAAAAATTGAATAACTGACCCAGACAACTGGGTCTTGTCTTAGCCAGATCCAGTCATCGCCAAACTCCTTGAACATTTTTACTATTACAATTCAGAAGCAGATTAAGGCCAAATAGCTAATCATCTGAGAAAACCAAGTTCAGATATGGATTCAGCATGTGTGTTCATCCCTATAAGCAAGGCCGTAACCAGGGGGGGGGGGTAGGGGGTTGAACCCCCACCCCACCCGAAAAATAAAAAAATACTCATTTTTACAGGCTTTTCCCTCTGATCTGTGTCTTTTTTGTACCTTTTTGTTTGACCCGCAGGCAAAAAAAAAACCCCGAAAGGCACCCCCCCCCCAAATAAATTCCTGGATAAGGGCCTGCCTATAAGTCATATATGTTTTGACGAAAACTTCCTGCCACTTCTGCCAATTTCTCGGTTTCCGCCGAACTCCAGAAATACTTGTCCGGCGAAAAAACAAAGCTAAAAAACGAACTCAGGGTATCTTCTTCCCCAAATAATGAACATCTAATCAACTTCAAATAAAAATTTAACTTATAAAAAAATTTCAGACTCCAGCCGGATTCCTGTTGAACTAATGTCCGAGTAAAATATGATTGTCACACACGGATTCAGCATCTCTTCTTACCCCTAAATCGGTTATCTAATCAACTAGAAATAAAACTTTAACTTCTACCAATTTTCCGGTTTTGGCCGGATTCCGGGCGAACTACATGTCCGGGTAGAAAATTGTTTTCACCATTTTGTTCAGCCTGTCTTCCTACCCCTAAATCAAACATTTAATCAACTTAAAATAAAACTTTAACTTTTAACAAACTTTCCGGTTTGGGCCGAATTCCGGGCGAACTACTTGTCCGTCGAGAAAATGGTTTTCACCATCGTCTTCGGCATGTCTTTCTACTCCTAAATCGAACATCTAATCAACTTAAAATAAAACTTTAACTTATACCAATTTTCCGGTGTTGGCCGGATTCCGGGCGAACTACATGTCAGGGTAGAAAACTGTTTTCACCATTGTGTTCAGCGTGCCTTCCTGCCCCTAAATCGAACATCTAATCAACTTGAAATAAAACTTTTACTTTTAACAAACTTTCCGGTTTGGGCCGAATTCCGGGCGAACTACTTGTCCGTCGAGAAAATGGTTTTCACCATCGTCTTCAGCATGTCTTTCTACCCCTAAATCGAACAACTTGAAATAAAACTTTTACTTTTAACAAACTTTCCGGTTTTGGCCGGATTCCGGGCGAACTACTTGTCCGATGACAAAATGGTTTTCACCATCGTGTTTAGCATGACTTCTTACCCCATAATCGACTATCACATTAGCTGTTTCAAAATATTTTGTTTGCCCCTTAATTTGAACCCCCTCCCTCACCCCTAAATGTAGGGCTACAAAGCCCATCTACGAACTCGACTGGTCCGACGACCCAACGAATCCTCACACCAAGTTTCATCAAAACATCTCATTCCCTTCGAGAGTTATCGTGCTTACAGACGGACGGACGGACAACTTTTGCGATGTCATAGTCCGAGTTTTCACATTTCCGAGTTGTCATAGTGCGAGTTTTGCGAATGTCCCTCCACTTACGTTTTGGGATCCCAAAAAGCGAAAACAGGGCAGACGGGAAAATCATACCGTCTATCATGACCGCTAATGACATTAGGCTACAATACGCGAAGATTATCTTAGGATAACAAATTCAGTCGAGCCTGCAAGCTTTTCACCTCATTTTCAAGCCTTTACAAATGCTGGCGGCCTTCCTGCTCGACTATACCCTTCCTTCGTTTGGCCTCTTCAATTCAAACAAGCAAGCCGTCGTATACGTTGAAGCACAGACTGGGACGGCTCAAAGAACAGAGTTATCAACTGATAAACTTTGGGCAGAGAGCCGACGAATAAGAAACTTCCAGTAAAAAAAAACTTGATGCATAAGTACAGACTGAACTTTTTCATTAATTTCCCTGACCTTCTGCGACTTTTCACGATTTTCCCTGACTTTTCCCTAATTTCCCTGACGAAAAAAAAATTCCCTGACTTTTTTCTGATTTCCAGAACCACACGAACCATGTATCGATTAATTATTTGTTCACGTACTATTACACTTCAGCAGGGTGGAACCAGCTAATATACTGTGGAGTAGGCTAAAAACTTTGCCAGAAAATCAGGCCATAAATCGCCCACTGTCTAGATACATAATTCTTTTAAGAAAATCCAACAATCAGTGGCATATCGAATTACGGCCCCCAAAAGCCACCATTGCAATTGCTCCAGCTTAAATAAAGAAATAATACACTTTATTTCCTATTATAGCTTGTATTTGGCATGAAATTTACTTTAAAGGAGCTGTCTTACCTATAATACTAACGCAACCTACTTCCATAATCACTGCATATATTTCTAAACTCGGAGACCCCAATTTTGTACGGTACATTCTAACCCCTCTAACAAAACATCTTGATTTGCTCACTTGCCGTCTTTTGCTACCTTCGATGTATATCACGCTGTCGACGGTTGTCTGCGAGAAGTTTTTCGATCAGAAAAAAACAGTTATTTAAATTGTTCCCCTGTCTTGGCAACGAGTCTCGGAAAAAGCATAAAACAGCCAAAACCGAGGGTTATTTGTTGGAAGCACAGCCTAGTTTAAAGTATTCAAATATTTTAAAATACTATAAGTTGAAGAGTAAATAGTGCGAGGGGTCCTTTAAGTTATGCCAAACGGCGGAGAGCCTGCGCTAAGGGTGAAAAAACTGCCAGTATCGTGGACGGAGTAACTGAAAAATAAAAGCTTTCAAATAGTAAGCGCTAATGCCCACTTTCTTAGGAACATTTTCTTAATGGGTATAACATTACAGGTCCCCTCGCACTATTTAGAGCGTGTTCCATCCCATTTACCACAGTTACTACGCATGACGTCACGAATTCTGGCTTTTTGCCGTCAAGGCTGGAACGATTTTTCTATTTTCCAGCAGAATATCATGCCACAGGCGAAACCGACCAATCCCGTTACAGAGATCCGTAGTTACTACACTTACTACGCTCCCGAGCGTGGTAAGCAAATAGTTACTGTTAGTTACTATTTCGTTAGGGTTGGAACGGTCAGCGTAGTAACTTTTGGTGAGGTTGGAACGGAAATAGTAACTAATAGTTACTATTTGTTGAAGGGTGGAACACGCTCTTGGCCTACTTTTTATAATCCAATACTTTAAAAAAGCCGAATGCTTGAAAGTTTAACTGAAAAGCCGACTAAGTTTTGTCTCATTTAACTGAACACACTGCATTATTTGGGTTCTGTTAAGGGATTTTTTGTTATTTTTCACCATTAGCTTTAGTATGACGTTTAGAATAACCACGGCCGTTCTCACAATGCAAAATTCCGCTAAGACGCGAAAAATTTGTAAGATATGCTAATAATTAAGATATGCCAATTTGAAAGTGTGTTTTAGCTCTAAAGGAACGCCTTGAGTGACGTAAAGTGTATTGTTTTATTTTGTTCATGTCTTTTGTACTGCCAATTGGCTATTAAAATATTAATTCATTTAATTTAAAAAAAATTAAAAAAATCAGTAAATTGAACTGTTTAAATCACATTTTTTTGTTCTTTGATTCATTCACTTCATCATCTTACACAGTTAAAAGCAGAACACGGATAAACAGTATTACAGGAGAATAAGGTAAATCGTCTACTTTTGAGGGGTCGATTCTCTTCTTCTTTCTGTTACTGAAGACTTATTAGTCGCCTTTTTGCTGATACCATGGTATCTATTACAATGGTAACTGGATCTGCAATTATCTTACCTTGGTATCTGATATACGGTTGATCGGCAAAATCGACAACTGCCGAAATTAAGGTTTTCAAAATCATCCCAAAAGAAAAACTGATATTCAGTCACATAACTAACTAACTGCCAAAGTTCTTTCCCACCGATTTGAAAAAAACTGTTGAAAGTGAGATGACTTTTTCAGATACCACGGTCGAACCGTGGTACCTGAGTATCAGATACCACGATAACTCGCCAGATACCATGATAACTGCAACAAGACCAAAGGTTTCGATGGGATCCCAAAAATTCAATATCTGATCCAGACAACTGGGTCTTGTCTTAGCCAGATCCAGTCATCGCCAGACTCCTTGAACATTTTTACAATTAAAATTCAGAAACAGATTAAGGCCAAATAGCTAGTCATCTGAGAAAACAAAGTTCAGACGTGGATTCAGCATGTGTGTTCACCCCTATAAGTCATATCTGTTTTGATGAAAACTTACTGCCACTTCTGCCAATTTCCTGGTTTCGGCCTAACTCTAGACTACTTGTCCGGCGAAAAAAAAAGCTCAAAAACGAACTCAGGGTATCTTCTTTCCCCAATAATGAACATCTAACCAACTTCAAATAAAAATATAACTTATAACACATTTCTCGACTCCAGCCGGATTCCGGTCGAACTATATTTCCGGGTAAAATATGACTGTCAAACACGGATTCAGCATCTCTTCTTACCCTTAAATTGGTTATCTAATGAACTAGAAATAAAACTTAAGCTTCTAACAATTTTCCGGTTTTGGCCGGATTCGGGAAACTCCATGTCCAGGTAGAATTTTTTTTTCACATAAGTGTTCAGCATGTCTCCTTACCCTATCGAACATCTAATCAACTCAAAATAAAACTTTTAACTTTAACAAACTTTCCGGTTTGGGCCGGATTCCGTGCGAACTACTTGTCCGATGACAAAATGGTTTTCACCATCGTATTCAGCATGTCTCCTTACCCCATAATCGACTATCAAATTAGCAGTTTCAACATATTTTGTTTGCCCCTTAAGTAGAACCCCCTCCCACACCCCTAAATGTAGGGCTACAAAATCCATCTACGAACTTGACTGGTCCAACGACCCAAAGAATCCTCGCACCAAGTTTCATCAAAATATCTCATTCCCTTCGAGAGTTATCGTGCTTACAGACGGACAGACGGACGGACGGACAGACGGACAACTTTTGCGATGTCATAGGTATCCCTCCACTTACGTTTCGGGATCCCAAAAAGGCAGAGGTATGAGATACCACGATAAGTGATAAAACTTTATACCGCGGCGTCAGATGCCATGGTATCTGCAAAAACGCAACTATTAATAAACAAACTGCGAAAATACAAAAAAAATAAAGAAATTAACACAAACCTTTGCTTTAACAAGTGGCGTAATCGGCGTGTACCCCGGCTCGGTTTCCACGTCCCTCTTTTCTTGCATAACGTCCTTCCCGACCAACTCCTTAAAGTGGGTCGCAAGATGGCGCCGCAGTAGAGTTTTCCCGGCAGGAATGGATAGAATCGTGGCTAGCAGTTCAGCCGTGAACTTGGGCTCGTATACCATTAAAGCACCGTGAACCCCTGAAAGACATACACGTAAATGATTTAGGCTTGGTTCCCAGCTGGTCCCAATTTACAACCGCACCAGATACATAACCAGATTATCCGAAGGTCCAAAAAATTAGAGCGAATGACTTCAATGTAATTTCTTTTTCCTTAAATTACTGTTTACGCTCAATTCTGCGAATGAATATTAGTTAGGTTTAATGTATTTTAAAGAAGCATATCTCTACTGTGCTCATTGGTGGCCTCTTTATCCCATAGGCAGGGGCGTCACGTATGGGGGAAGGGGGGACGCCTCCCCAAAAGTTGCCGGCAAGTCGGTAAAGAATAATTGAGTTGCGCCGCAGTATTTCGATGAAAACTGTCAATTTTTCTTCGAAACAGTAGACTTTTTCTTAAAAACAGTCGGTTTTTCCGAAGATCAGTCGTTTTTTCTGCAAAAACAGTCGGTACAAATATTTTATTCGACGGTGCAAAGCGGATAAGTTAGCTACATTTTATTAGAGCTATATTTCGGCCCTTCTTGGCCAGGGTCCTCTTCAGTAAAAATAACCAGCCAGTCGGTAAATACCTTGCCCCCCCCCCCCACAAAGATTTTGGCTAGTAAAGCCTCTGCTCATAGGTGACTGCTCCCTCTACTGTTAAGAAGATCAAAGGTTTCGATGGGATCCCAAAAACTGAATATTTAATCCATCCATTTGGTCTCGTAGACAGTGGCGTCGCTAGCCACAACTCGAGGGGGGTGGCAGGGCCCCCATTTCAGCTTTTCGTCGCATATGTAATATTAAAACTCGTGATATCTGCAAGCGTTGAAGACTGCAGACGCCTAGTCGTATCTCGGAGCTCAGGGGCGGTCTGTATGTATAATGTGATAAACGTTTTACTTTCACATTCCACGTCTGAGCGCTTGCGCACTTTTTTTTTTTTCCGTCTTCATCAAAATGACTCGCTACCAAGAACAGGAACGTTTAGGCTTGAAATCCTGTCTCACCCTGATGGTCACCAACAACAGAGGGTGGTTTCAGTGAAAACAAAAGCTGATGATTAGCCTGGCGTTAAGCCCATGTTTGATTTTGGAATTTTAAAACTCAACCACTGTTTAAAAAACATACAATTCCACAAATTGCCAAATTATTTCTCCCAAACTGTAAATGCTTTCTTCACAAAGCCAATTAATTACACTTCTGAATAATCTTTTGGACTTATGATGACTAAAATACTTTTCTTGCACCAAAGACATTTTTGTCTCTTGCCACCACATTTTAATTTTTAGGCCTGGGGAAGCATCAGAAAGTTTCCCGAAAAATGGGTCTTGTTCCCTGCTTTACCAGAGTTCCCGCGTAACCAATTATAACTCTGATAGGATGTTGGGAATTTCCTAAAAGTGTTATACATAAATTAACTTTAAGGCACCGAAAAACAAATAGGAAATCATTCCCCCACTCCAATTGAGAAGACCAGGCCGGGAGAACAATAAGTTTCCGACAAAACAACAGACGGATTACGAAGTTCTCTAATTCAGTCTTGCTTACTCTGGAAGATCAGGCTACCACTAGCAAGCTTAACACATTTCCCGGAATCGTAAGTCATTCAGCGAAACGTATATCTATATTTGGGTTTTTGGGATCCCAATGTAAGTGGAGGGACACCTATGACATCGCAAAAGTTGTCTGTCTGTCCGTCTGTAAGCACGATAACTCTCGAAAGGAATGAGATATTTTGATGAAACTTGGTGTGAGGATTCGTTGAGTCGCCGGACCAGTCAAGTTCGTAGATGGACTTTGTAGCCCTACATTTAGGGGTGGGGGAGGGGGTTCAAATTAAGGGGCAAACAAAATATTTTGAAACAGCTAATGTGATAGTCGATTATGGGGTAAGAAGACATGCTGAGCACGATGGTGAAAACTATTTTGTCATCGGACGAGTAGTTCGCCCGGAATCCGGCCAAAACCGGAAAGTTTGTTAAAAGTAAAAGTTTTATTTGAAGTTGAATAGATGTTCGATTTAGGGGTAAGAAGACATGTTGAACACTTATGTGAAAACAATTTTCTACCTGGACATGTAGTTCGCCCGGAATCCGGCGAAAACCGGAAAGTTGGTTAAAAGTAAAAGTTTAATCTGAAGTTAATTAAATGTTTGATTTACGGGTAAAAAGACATGCGGAACACGATGGTGAAAACCATTTTCTCGCTGGACAACTAGTTCGCCCGGAATCCGGCCAAAACCGGAAAATTTGTTAAAAGCAATAGTTCGATTAGATGACAGATTAAGGGGTAAGGAGAGAGGCTGAGTCGGTTTATGACAATGGTTTTTTACCAGGACATATATTTATTCCGGAATCCGGTTTTAACCGGATTTTTTTTTAACTCAAACTTTTATTCAAAGTTGATTAGATGTTCTTATAGGGATAAGGAGATACGCTGGTTTTGTTTCTGTTTTTTTTTTTTGCTGGGCTAGTAGTTCGCTCGGAAATTGGCAGGAAGTCTCGGTCAGTATCGTCAAAATAGATATGGCTTATAGAGGTATATCTGAACTTGGTTTTCCTCTGATGATTAGCCTGTCCAAGACTGGATCTGGCGAAGACAAGACTCGATTGTCTGAATCAAATATTGATTTTTGGGATCCCATCGACACCTTTGGTCTTGTTTTGTTCGCAGAGTTAAAAAACTTAAAAGCATTTTTTTCAATTCGCGTAGCACCTTTTTTTATTCTCATGTTTCTTACTTTTTGGGCTACATCTCCTTCTCCTCTCGCTTTTTTTTCACCGCTTACAGTCACCTACTCTTTCTTAACAAACTTAATATTATTAAAAACAAAATTTTCTTCTACTTTACCATTTACAAGAATCCAAAACAGTTCATTATTCCTTTTATAACTATGTAAAATTTTCTTTCAAGTATTTTCAGTCGCTTAAAGCAGTTAGAAACAAGACCAAAGGTTTCGATGGGATCCCAAAAATTCAATATCTGATCCAGACAACTGTGTCTTGTCTTAGCCAGATCCAGTCTTCGCCAGACTCCTTGAACATTTTTGAAATTAAAATTCAGAAACAGATTAAGGCCAAATAGCTAATCACCTGAGAAAACCAAGTTCAGATTTGGATTCAGCATGTGTGGTTACACCTATAAGTCATATCTGTTTTGACGAAAACTTCCTGCCACTTCTGCCAATTTCCCGGTTCCGGCCGAACTCCAGAACTACTCGTCCGGCGAAAAAAGAAAGCTCAAAGACGAAATCAGGGTATCTTCTTTCCCCAGTAATGAACATCTAATCAACTTCAAATAGAAATTTAGCTTATAACAAATTTTCCGATTCCAGCCGGATTCCGGTCGAACTATATGTCCGGGTAAAATACGATTGTCACACAGGGACTCAGCATCTCTTCTTACCCCTAAATCGCTTATCTAATCAACTAGAAATAAAACTTTGACTTCCAACAGTTTTCCGGTTTTGGCCGGATTCCGGACGAACTACGTGTCCGGGTAGAAACTTGTTTTCACATAAGTGTTTAGCATGTCTTCTTGCCCTAAATCAAACATCTAATCAACTCCAAACAAAACTTTTAATTTTGACAAACTTTCCGGTTTGGGCCGGATTCCGGTCGAAATACTTCTCCGTCGAGAAAATAGTTTTCACCATCGTCTTCAGCATGTCTCCCTACCTCTAAATCGAAATTTAATCAACTTCAAATAAAACTTTTACTTTCAACAAACTTTCCGGTTTGGGCCGGATTCCGGGCGAAATAGTTGTCCATCGAGAAAATAGTTTTCACCATCGTCTTCAGCATGTTTTCCTACCCCTAACCGAACATCTAATCAATTTCAAATAAAACTTTTACTTTCAACAAACTTTCCGGTTTGGGCCGGATTCCGGGCGAAATACTTGTCCGTCGAGAAAATAATTTACACCATCGTCTTCAGCATGTCTTCCTACCCCTAAATCGAACATCTAATCAACTTCAAATAAAACTTGTACTTTCGAAAAACTTTCCGGTTTTGACCGGATTCCGGGCGAACTACATGTCCGACGACAAAATGGTTTTCACCATCGTGTTCAGCATGTCTTCTTACCCCATAATCGACTATTACATTAGCTGTTTCAAAATATTTTGTTTGTCCCTTAATTTGAATCCCCTCCCCCACCCCTAAATGTAGAGCTACAAAGCCCATCTACGAACTTGACTGGTCCGACGACCCAACGAACCCTCACACCAAGTTTCATCAAAATATCTCATTCCCTTCGAGAGTTATCGTGCTTACAGACGGACGGACAGACGGACGGACGGACGGACGGACAGACGGACAACTTTTGCGATGTCATAGGTATCCCTCCACTTACGTTTTGGGATCCCAAAAAGAAAAATCCCACCAGGATTATTTCGTACTAATTTCATAACGTCCACCTTATTTACCCCAGTTCCCACGAAACCAATTACAGGCTAGCCACGACAGAACTAATTTTGTGAATTTCCTAAACAGCCTAAATTAATTTTCTGGGATAAAATAACATATGAGAAACCTTTCCCACTTGCATTAAGAGGACGGGAGAACAATGTGTTTCCAGACAAATTTCCAAAAAAAGAAAAGTTAGAAAGTTTTCTAATCACGTCTTGCTGGCACTGAAAGCTACTAGCAAAGCTTGACGCATTTCAAGGGGTCACAAGGCTCTAACAGACTGAAAAATCCCCTTAAAGGACCTGTCTTACCTATAATATTAACGCAACCTACTTGCATAATCACTCCATCTATTTCTAAACCCGGAGACCCCAATTTCGTACTGTACATTCTAACCCCTCAAAGAAAACCACGCTGATTTTCTCACTTGCCTTGTTTTGCTACCTTCGATGTGTATCACCCCGATGAAAAATTTGTAGCCTATGGTAGTAGTACGAAAACGTTGCATGTAATACTATGTAATAGCAAATAATACTATCATTTAATATGCCTCAGACTGGTCCAATCTTATGTAGTAGTATCCATTAGCATCCTGTCTTGCTAACAGGAGCATATAGTAGTATGCAGTAACACGGTAGCCTTGAAGTAGAAGCATGTAGTAGCATCGTTAGTACTGCATGCTACTTTTTCGTACTAGTTCATATTACTATTTTGAGATACATTTTTCACCGGGACGCTGTCGCCGGTTTTCTGCGAGAAAATTTTCCATCAGAACAAAACCAAAGGTTTCGATGGGATCCCAAAAAATCAATATTTGATCTAGACAATTGGTCTTGTCTTCACCAGACTCTTTGAACATTTTATTATTAAATTCAGAAACAGATTAAGGCCAAAAAGCCAATCATCTGAGAAAACCAAGTTCAGATATGGATTCAGCATATTTGTGTTTACCCCTATAAGTCATATCTGTTTTGACTAAAAGTTCCTGCGTTCTGCCAATTTCCCGGTTTCGGCCGAATTCCTACCTGTCGGCCAAAGAAAAAAAGAAAGCTTAAAAAACGAATTCAGCGTATCTTCTTTCCCCGATATCGAACATCTAATCAACTTCAAATTAAAATTTAACTTATAACAAATTTTGCGGTTCCAGCCGGATTCCGAGCGAACTCTTGTGTCCGGGTAAAAAATGATTGTCATACACGGATTCAGCATCTCTTCTTACCCCTAAATCGGATATCTAATCAACTACAAATGCTTTTAACCGGATTCCGGCCGAACTACTTGCTCAGCGAGAAAATGGTTTTCACCATTGTGTTCAGCATATCTTCTTACTCCTACATCGAACATCCAATCAACTTCAAATAAAACTTCCATTTTTAACAAACTTTCCGGTTTTGGCCAGATTCCGAGCGAACTACTTGTCCGGCAAGAAAATGGTTTCCATCACCGTGTTCAGCATGTCTTCTTACCTCATAATCGACTGTTCCATTAACTGTTTAAAAATATTTTCCTTGCCCCTTAATTTAAACTCCCACCCCTAAATATAAGGCTACAAAGCCCATCTACGAACTCGACCTTACACTTGACCCAAAGAAGCCCCACACCTAGTTTCATCAAAATATCTCATTCCCTTCGAGAGTTATCCTGCTTACAGACGGACGGACGGACGGACAACTTTTGCGATGTCATAGGTATCCCTCCACTTAGGTTTTGGGATCCCAAAAACCAGTTCTGTAAACCTTTTCCCTGTGTTCGCTGTAAGTCAACGGGTCTCGGAAAAGGCTTAAAACAGCAAAAACCGTGGGTTATTCGTTGAAAGCACAGCCTAGCTTTAAAGTATTCAAATATTTAAAAATATTGTAAGTTGAATAGTAAATAGTGCAAGGGGTCCTTTAAGTATTCCCTTCACACCGAGTCCCCTTACGGCCGTCAAGTCGACGCAAAAAACTGACCTCGAAAGCCCAACTCACACAGCGAGAAAATTTCGCCTGGCGATATGTACCACACCAGGCGTTGACAAAAAAGGATTGTTAGGTTGAAAAAACCGCGTCAGGCTTCGGCTCCAAAGGCGTATTCTCGCCGTTCCCCAAGGACTCCACTTGAGGAGTCCCCACGTTTTTGTTTGTCCCGGGGACTCCCTCCCCGTATTCTCGCGAGTCCCCATGGACGGGGAATGCTCCGATTATCATCCCCGTCATCAAAGAGGACTCCCTTTCAGATTCGGAGGGGAATCAACTTTGCTGGTATTGGTGCAATGTAAAATTAATTAAAAATAATCAGAATAAACAAAACCAAAAATAAAGTGAATCCAGACTAATTTCGTCAACTGCCTATTTCTTATTCGAACAAAATCAATTTTGGAAGCATTCCCCGTGTTCTCGCTGTTTCTGTACGCGGAGTCCGCGTGGAGTGACTCCCTCTATTCTCGCCGTTCCCTTCGATTCCCCGAGAGTCCTCGGGGAACGGCGAGAATACGCCTCAAGACGAAAAAATTCGCAAAGCCAGGCAAATAATCTGAAATACGGAACCGATGGACGTAGAATAGTTAATCAGTTAGTTCAAAGTTACCCAGACATTTACGATAGGATATATAGAAAGACCTCGTGTCCCAGACGACCCATTTTAAGTCCGGACCGGATCCGGTGATATTGGGGGAGTCGGAGGGGGAACCGGAAATATTGGGAAACGCTTAGAGTAGAGGGTTCGGGATGAAACTTGGTGGGAAGAACAAGCACAAGTCCTAAGTACGTGAATGACATAACTGGAACGAATCCGGTCACTGTGGGAGAGTTGGGGGGGGGAAGGTCTGAGTTTGTACTGATCTCACGAGTGCGGTACTTCCTGATGTGCTAGGACGATGAAGCTTGGCAGGCTTGTCAATTGGTACCAATGACTATAAAGACTATGGAATAAGAAAAAATGCATGGAAGGAATTAAATTCGTTCTCAGTCTGCCATACCCTGCAATTTCGCCTATACAGAATTTAGACGCCCTCCCCTTGTGAAATCCGCTTAACAAAAATAATTGCCTTTATCAAGAGTTTCAATCTCTTCACCTTTGCAAATATGATATAAAGTAAGCTAATGTAAGAAGTGGGACAGGAAATTGACTTGTCCGATTAGAAAATTTTTCAGTTTGTTCAGAAAGGCCTTGATTTGTGAAAAAAAACAAAAACATAATGACGATGACAAATTTATTTCCCATTTGTAGGACAAAAACCGCATTAAATTGTGTAAAAAAAAAGAAAATAAAGAAGCAAAAGAAATGGCAAACTATATTTCCTAAATACACGAAACAAATGACGAAAGCGATGACAAATGAGAAGGAATATGGAATTCTTTTCTTTTGTCAAGATTGATAGCGTGACGAGGATCCTTGCCAAGGACGGCCTTGCCAAGGACGGAAAAAAAACTTGGACGGCCGAAATATCGCTGCTAAAGCATCGTAGCTGACGTACCCGTTTTATGCATTATTTGAATAAATACGGAATTCGCAGTTTTAAAGAAAGAGAACGAAAGAAAAAGAGAAACCAACCCTAGATTTACATTTAGCAAATGCAAATCTAGGGTTGGTTTCTCTTTTTCTTTTCTTCTCTTTCGTATAACGACAAGATGAAAGCGATGAAAATTAAGGACACAAAAGGAATTCCACAATCTTACGCTTACTCCAGTCTGATGAAGGGGTCCTCTACGATGTGAATGAGTCAATGAGCGTGTTCCACCCTTCTAACAATAGTTACTGTTTCCGTTCCATCCTCATGAAAAGTTACTACGCTGACCGTTCCAACCTTGTCGGAATAGTAACAAATAGTTACTATTCGCTTACCATGCTCGGGACCGTAGTAAGCGTAGTAACTACGCATCTCTGTAACGTGATTGGTCGGATTCGCCCCTGGCGTGAGATTATGGTGGAAAATAGAAAAATCGTTCCAGCCTTGACGGCGAAAAGCCAGAATTCGTGACGTCATGCGTAGTAACTACGGTAAGTAGGATGGAACACGCTCAATGTAACGTAAGTGATTACAGAAGCGCAATGAAATTTTTTACATGATTTGCGTGTCAGTCTGAAGAGACCTTCCGAAGGGGTTACACACTCCCCGGCACTTGCTGTACACCGTTTCCCATCGGCCGAAACTAGCTGTACGCGGATTAATCTTATCTCTACTGAGGTAAGATTAGTCCGAGTTAGAGATAAGATTATCTTTTTAGAGACAAGATTAATCCCAGTAGCAAATACTGCAAGATTTTTGTTTACAGTGTAGGCGATTCCCATTTCCAAACATGATAATTTTAATGTTCCAACACGTGGCAAATGGTGCCAGCTGCTGTCAGCCGGAGCACCGCCCAGGCACCGTGCACTTGCTGTACAGTGAAACCGAGAGTGGGCAACCCCTCGAGACCTTCAGCTAAAGACCAAGCTTTCTCTGACAAAATAATAGGCTATTTCCTCTCGTTTCACGGAGCATTCACAGATAATTTCTTGTCCCCGTTTTTACTCATCTGAGCTCGCTGCTGAACTGATTTATTGCCGAGTCCAACTATTTCAGGCCATTCCAGTTTTTTCAGATCTAGTCTACTGCGTCTCAGAAGTTACTTATTTCGTCGGCCTTTTTGCAATTAGAGTCGTTCGAGTGATTTATTTCATGTGATGTGGGCCTGGTTAGGAATGAAACATGGCCTTAGAGAGACCGGAGGAATGATGGTGTTTATCCGAATGCCACGGACCGGAAACAAAAATATTAATATTTCTTTGTTTAATTTTATTTTAAAATTGGAACAGATATCTCAAAATTAAAAGAAGAGGTGAAAGAACGGAACTTTAAAGGATGCTTTCCATTGAATGTGATCATTCATTCTTTTTCTTAGCTCACGCTGAGTATTTTCAATAGCTCCTCACTATCGCAGAATATCTTCTCTACCCGGATTCACGATTAGTTCTTCTTAGCATCGCCATATCGCGTTTTAGCCATATATTTTTGCCTGAAAAGGATCGAGTCCTTGACTTCGGACCACACTTAAAGTTTAACTGAAAAGCCAACTTATTTTTGTATCATTTAATCGAACAAAATAACTTATCTGGATTCTGCTAATGAATTTTTTAATTTTCTACCATCTGCTCTAGTAGCGACTTAAGAATATCTACGGTCTTCCCCACAACGCCAATTCTACTATGACGCGGAAAATTTGAATCTCAACACAAATGTGGCTTTTCAGTGGCCAGTGGTGAGCGTGGTGAAGACTGCTTACTGCCTGGACACGAATTCTTCGTAACTCTTTTCGTCAAGGATACGACACAGGTACAGCGCATAGAGGTACTATAAATCCGACAGGGAAATTCCACTATTAAGAAAGTCAATTATTTGCCCATGGTACTTATAATGCAAATGCAACATAAGTTGCGTTTTTCATTGCTGTTCCTGATCTCAGTTGCTTAAATGTCGTTTTTGCCGAAACGGAGACCGCGTCAGTTCTCGGTTCTACAACATTTGCGAGTGAAACGGCGAGCTTTGACGCATACGCAGTTCCCGTTCCGAGTTCGCCTGTCATGAATAAATTAGCCCAACAAAAACTGAAAGTCCTGGAAAGTGTTGGAAATGGATGATTACAACTTGTATATTTTCACTACAAGAATGGCCTTTTCACTGTAAAATGTAACTACCCTTTACTGACTTATTTAGACGATTTTATGAATGATTTGCCAGGATGCATATTTTCCGTTTTTATTCACCTGCGTCTTGAAACGGCGAAGGCGTCAGGCAAACTGAATGTAAAAACGAAAATTAAGCTGCAACGGCGAACTCACAGGGGAACTTATACAGGTGATCAAAAACCCAACTATACTTTCCTAACTACGCTCATCAATTTTTTAACTCGGAGACCCAAATTTCATGTCACATTCTGAACCCACAAACACCACTTCTCCAATCATTTGACTTGCCAACGATTTACTATTTTCTACCCTCCCGACGAGTGTTCCTTATCACGCTACTGATACAGCGTTTACACGGACAAGAAATCCCGTCGAGTAGAAAGGAATTCCGGTCGACTTGAAGGAATCTCGTCGGCGGCGCTCGTAAAAAGACGAAAAAAAGTCTAGCTAGCTTTTTAGAGCAGCAGTCATCAATGCTGATATCATAAATACTATCAAAACATTTTTTTTTTTGCTATTGAATTCATTTTTGTCAGATTTTCTGTTTTCAAAGAATTTATTTTCTTTAAAACAGCGTGTAAAACTGCGTGTAAACATAATCTTGGCACCAAGATCGGATTCTGTTCAGGTTTTCCTGTACTTGTAACGCTGCATGAGTCGTAAAACCGGTTATCCGAGTTTTGTCATTTTTTGCTGGGAAAAGGGTTAGAACAGCCAAAGCCGTGAAAAATTTGTTAAAAGCAGAGCTTAGTTTTACAGTATTCAGATTGTTTTGAATATTGGAACATAAAGAGTAAATGGTGTGAGGTATGCTTTAAAAACCTGGAAGCAAATGACGCCATAATAAACTCCACCCCCTCAGTTCTCTGCAGTAACCAGCAAATTCAGGCGTGGCTTTATCTCTGTCCAACGTCACATGAACCAGTCACACGAAATCTGCCAAGTTTTGCCTCTAAAGTAGCGTTTAAGTAGGCTGTTTTAAGCCTTTTCCCAGGAAAAATTTAGAGGAAGGGATTTATTAAGGTTGTAAAGATGGGATGAAAGTGTAAAGGTTAGAAAGAATGGAAGGAAAAAAAATAAAAATATGAAATTAAGAAAACAAACGTAGAGATAGAGGAAAGTGTAGGTGACGCTAAATAGATAGGCCGGTCACGCGTGATCACGAAATTTAAGATTGATACGACCGTTGGCGTCACCGAGGGTAAGTGGAAGCGTAGTCACCTGGCCAATCCGTATTGGACTGGAAGAACAGAAAAAATACTACGCGGCATAAAAAAAAGAAAAAAAAAGAAAAAAGTAGCGTTTACACGGACAAGAAATCCTGTCGAGTAGAAAGGAATTCCGGTCGACTTGAAAGGATTCCGTTCTTGAAGAAGACTAGAAAAAAAATCCTGCGGGTCGAGGAATCCGTTCTACTTGAAAGGTGTTTCGTCGACGGAGCTGAAAAAAAGACAAAAAAAAGTCTAGGTCGATTTTGAGAGCAGCAGTAATCAGACTGATGTCATAAATGCCATCAAAACATTTTTTTTGTTGGCTGGTGAATTTATTTTTGCCAGATTTTCTCGTTTGAAAAATTATTTTTTTCCCTCTGCGTGTGAACATAATCATGTCACCAATACCGTATTCTGTTCATGTTTTCCTGTACTTGTAAACACTGCATAAAACCTGTTTTCTCGCAATGATTCAGAATTAACTTCAATATACAACACGAATTTGAAAAGTTGCGAGACGAAGGCTGTTTACAAAAAAATCTAGGACAGTAAGTAAAAAGAAAAGTACATTTAAACAGATATTCCTTCAGCCCAAGGTGACTGTGAATCATATTTGACGGTACAACACGGATAAGTCTGCTACATTTTATTAGAGCTATATTTTGGCCCTTCTTGGCAAGGGTCCTCTTCAGGCTCAAGCCGCTCAAGCTGGAGAATAAACTTGTGGAAAAACAATTAAAGATTCTTCCTTAAATATCTGCTTTTGTGAACTTCTTCTCTGAAAATTGGTTGGAGTTAAAGCTGGTGCTGCGATTTCATTCTGGACTCGGCTATTCTTTTTGTTGTTCGATTGTATCGTCCAGCTAAGATGGATACTTGTTGGCGGCATGTATGGGCGATTAGTTCCGTACTTCGGTGACAGATGTTCCTACGGCCCAAGCTGACTGCGAATCATATTTGACGGTGCAAAACGGATAAGCCAGCTACATATCATTCGAGCTATATTTCGGCCCTTCTTGGCAAGGGTCCTCTTCAAGAAGTTCACAATTAAGGAAGAATCTTTAATTGTTTTTCCACAAGTTTATTTTCCAGCTTGAGCGGCTTGAGCCTGAAGAGGACCCTTGCAAAGAAGGGCCGAAATATAGCTCGAATAAAATATAGCTGTCTTATCCGCTTTGCACCGTCAAAAATGATTCGCAGTCAGCTTCGGCCGTAGGAACGTCATAGATTACTAAATTATACGGATAAACATTTCCGGAATTAAAAGAATAGGCCTGTCCACAATACTATGTCTCTTGAGAAACATTTCCGAAATAAAAGGTACAAAAGCAGACTAGACAACTAGTCTGAACTATTTTCCCAAGGTGCTCTTTCCCCACCGAAAAAAATTACTTGAGAATCTCCAGACCTTAAAGTCAGTGAGTAATGAGCAAAAAGCTCTGGCTGGATGCGCAACCCAGAAAGATAACAAGTAAATAATACTTTACATTTGTTCCCGAGCGTAATATATCGGAAGAAGTAGACACAGCTGTGGAAGTCTCAGAAAAAAATAAAAGCTTTAGGGCTGGAACCTGATATGGCACTCAAGGGAGGATAGGAGCGTCCCTATTTCTAACAGGAAGCTTTGTTATGGCACTTGCCCTTCGGCAAAGTGCCATATAGCAATCGCAATTTCTGTCCGTCCGTCGGTCTGTCGGTCCGGGTTTTGCTAGTTCGGGCACTTCCACATAAGCTAGGACGATGAAATTTCGCAGGAATATCAGGGACCAAATGACTAAGTTGGAACTAGTCATTTCCCCGATCTGAGCATCGTGGGAGGAGGGGGAATCCGGAATCTTGATGTATTTATAACTCTCGAACGCGAGATCGGATCTTAATGAAACTTGGTATTTGGAAAGACCTCTGGTCTCAGAAGATAAACTGAAAATCCGGACCGGATCCGGTGACTTCGGGGGGAGTTGGAGAGGGGAACCGGAAATCTTGGAAAATGCTTAGTGTCGAGGGATCAGGATGAAACTTGGTGGAAAGAGCAAGCACAAGTCCTAGATACATCATTGACATAACCGGACCGGATTCGGGCACTATGGGGGGAGTTGGGGGGGGGGGGGGTGGTCATGATTTATGATTATCCGAGAGTTCGGTACTTCCTGATGTAATAGGACGATGCAATTGGGCTGGTAATATCAGGGACTCGAACAAACTGACTTGACAATAGTCGTTTGCATGATTCGATCATCGTGGGAGCAGTGAAGGGATGGGGAATCAGGAATCTTGTGGCATTCATGACTGTTCAACGGACGATCGGATTCGAATGAAATTTGGCAAGTGGAAAGATGTATAGTCTCAGATAGTACATGTCAACCACGGACCGGATCCGATACTTGGGGGGGGGGGGTGAAGGGGGAAAGCGGAATATTCGTGAAACGCCTGGCGCCGAGTGATCTGGATGGAATCTGGTGGGAAGAACAAGCATAAGCCGTATATAGATTCTTGACAGAATCATATCGGGGCTCTTTAGGGGAGTCGGAGGGCTTTCCGGGAATTCCGGTGATCGCAAGCTAAGGTACTTCTAGATGTGCTAATGACGATGAAACTAGGCAGGCATAATAGCGACGCGACTAAATAGACTTAAAGACCTGACACAATGCCCTAGGAAAATTTAAGTTCCTGGATCCGGCCATTTTGGGGGGAGTTAAGGGAAGGGGAGTCCGGAAATTACTGACTTGCGTAGTCTGCGGACGGGTGGTCCGATTCGAGTGAAACTTTTTGTTGATAAGAACTAATGAGCTTGATATGCAAAACATGTCTCCGAACCACATGTGGCATTGGCTGTGGTATAGCTGCAGGGGGGGGGGGGGGACAAACTTTCTGTCATGGTAAAAAACCAAACGAATGGTATGACTGGGATGCAAGTTGGACAGTACCGAGTTTATGCTGCATAATTCCTTGTTTCGGGGGGGGGGGGGATACGGCCTTGTCCACGGGTTAATCCAGCCAATCACATTACAGAGATCCGTAGTTACCACGCTTACTACGCTCTCGAGCGGTAAGCAAATAGTTACTATTTCGAGAAGGTTGGAACGGTCTATGTCGTAACTTTTCGTGAGGTTGGAACAGAAATAGTAACTAATAGTTACTATTTGTAGAAGGGTGGCCCAACGGCTGGATGTCAGTCATCTTAGCGCTACTGGGTTTTACTGGTAAATGAATTCTTCTTTACTGGGCAATTATTATGAGAGATGAATTTCGAAAAACGCATATTAAGTCGTTAGTTCGCTAAAAAAAAAAAAATATCACTTGTCTTTAATGAGCTTGAACTGGGTAAATTTACGGGGAGTACAAGTTCAGAATGTACTTACCCGACCCTCGGAGATTTGGCGCATATTCGGACAGGTCGACTGTTCTCAGCCACTCCATCACTCTGTGATTGGTCCACAGAGCTACATGGGCTGCTGTGATTGGCTGATTTGATTCCTCTGGAGATGGTCGCCGGATTAGACAATCGATTGAAAACAGGTGCTTCCTCAAGACCTACAGGAAATAAACCTGAAAAATCTGGCTTAACAGGGGTGCCAGTATACTCTACTTTGTATGAGTTATAGCCACACTTATCTGCTATCCGATCTTGAACTGATTCGAATTAGAATCCAGGGCTAGGTACTAATCCGAATCCACCATTTCATACCCAGGATTCTGGTCAAACGTCAGTTGAGCTGTCAACGCTACCGATTTCCCAATTTTGAGGACAGGTCAGCAATGTCAAACTGTGACCTTTTCAGTGTTATGTTTTCGCTGAATGCAAACTATGACATGTTCTTGCTCGAAAAGACCTAGGGCTAAAGAAATCTGATATGATATTTATTACTATAAAAGCCCAGGGGCCATGGCAATACAAAGAAAAACATACGAAGTAATTAGAACGATCACTTAAAACTACAAAATCTTTTTCTGTGAGTCATAGACAGCTTGAGGAATCTACCCACCTTCCTTATAGTGATAAAACATTCACTCTTCAACATTTGCTCCATCCATTCTTGACCACTCATTTTGCTCCAAATATTTCTCCCTTCAAATCATGCAGTTCTTTTCATTCACAGATAATATGTCGTACACATTCATTCATATTTCCACACATCGGGCAGAAGTAAAGACCAATTCTCCCAACCGGCCTACCTGTGTACCCCCTCCTATCCCCCAGAGGTAAGATATCAGCACGCATACAAACTGTTCATTTCAATTCCTCTCTGTCTAAACATGCTTTAAAATATTTGTATCTGCAAAGACCCTTCCAGTCATAAACAAATCCTCAATTGTTAGTACCCCAACGTATGAGCCTCAACGCTGGAGGACAGCATTCCTGACGCAAGTAGACAGTACCCCGAAAAAAATCTGTAACATTTGAATCTCCAAAGCACTGTTAAAATTGGTGCTTATACTGCGTACAAGACGCAGTGACTAATAAAAACAGAAATCTATCTTACTTTCTCTTATGCAGCTCTAATCAAGTCGCCGCCGGCTTCGGTTCTAACTAGCCAAGAAATGATGACACGAAAAGTCCTTGTGCAGCGTATTGCACATTTTCTAAGTAGTGAACTGAGAGACAAAAATGCTCCTGAGCCGGGATTTGAACCCAGGACCCTCCGCTTCTTGTCTATTTGTCACAGCAAAAATCCCTTCTACAAAGCGCCATCTATGTAATACGTAATACGCCGATTTGAATAATGCCTAAGTGACTGATGACAGATCTTCGCCATGTTCCAGCGCACTGCGCTGTGCCCAAGAATTCAGATTAATGTATGATTGGGACTCGAGAGCTCACAGATCACACGCTAGCGTTGAATCATTATATAGCTAACAAAATAGTTGGCTAAATACACAAATCTGACGCTAGCTTTAAAGGACCCCTCGCACTACTTACCCAGGTTCACACAGACGTTCACACTGAGGCGATATCGGCCATCGCCGAGATTTTCGTCGCCAAAATCGGCAATTTCTGTTGCTTCGTCAGGCGATTTTCAATGTTTGGAAAATTCAACTTTAATTGGGCAACAGGACGATTTTATGCACGCAACAGCAACATGGACGACCCTTTTGACGATTCACTTTTAGAAAAATTAATTACTGCTGTTCAGTTCTACCTCATTTTGTATGAAAAGCGAGAAAAGAGATTTGTTTTTCAACTTTTTCGCGTTAAATTCTGTTGCCGAAGAAAATTCAGTGGGAACATCCAGGCCATGCAAATTTTCTGTCGCTGCGATTGAAAAATCTCGTTCATCGCCGCGATTTGATCTGTGTGAACCTAGGGTTTCTCTTCAGCTTTAAGTATTTTAAAATATTTGAATACTTTAAAACTAGGCTGTGCTTTCAACAAACAACCCAGAGTTTTGGCGGTTTTAAGTCTTTTCCGAGACCCGTTGACTTGTAGCGAAAACAGGGAAACAATTTATGTAACCATTTTTTTCTGATGGAAAAACTTCTCGCAGACAGCCGTCAACAGCGTGATACACATCGAAGGTAGCAAAACACGGCAAGTGAGAAAATCAGCGTGGTTTTGTTAGAGGGATTAGAATGTACCGTGCGAAATTGGGGTTTCTGGGTTTAGAAATGTACGGAGTGATTACGGAAGTAGATTGCGTTATTATTTTAGGTAAGATATGTCCTTTAAAGATCCACACTTTACAATTAACATCTACAATTTACTTTATTAATTACAGCGTAAAATTTAAGTTGTGTACGAAGGACTTCAGATACCTGCCGGTTCAATGTGTGTTTGGGCGACTAAGTTTCGTACAGTTTACTTTTGCTGCTATTCCAACATTCTTTTAGATCGTTCTTTAAAAACATTGGTACACACAAATTATTAAAGTTCAACCGAATATGGCTTAGATATGGCAGTCGAACTACCCATCACTTGTTCAATTAAATAGGCTTGAGTGTCCGGTGAAAATGCGCTACTCGTTGCCATACTACAATTCATTTAAGCGATTTTCATCGGATGAACTTTTTGGGATCCCAAAACGTAAGTGGAGGGATACCTATGACATCGCAAAAGTTGTCCGTCTGTCCGTCCGTCCGTCTGTCCGTCCGTCTGTAAGCACGATAACTCTCGAAGGGAACGATATATTTTGATGAAACTTGGTGTGAGGGTTCGTTGGGTCGTCGGACCAGTCAAGTTCGTAGATGGGCTTTGTAGCTCTACATTTAGGGGTGGGGGAGGGGATTCAAATTAAGGGACATAAAAAATATTTTGAAACAGCTAATGTGATAGTCGATTATGGGGTAAGAAGACATGCTGAACACGATGGTGAAAACTATTTTGTCATCGGACAAGTAGTTCGCCCGGAATCCAGCCAAAACCGGAAAGTTTGTTGAAAGTAAAAGTTTTATTTGAAGTTGATTAGATGTTCGATTTAGGGGTAGGAAGACATGCTGAAGACGATGGTGAAAATTATTTTCTCGACGGACAAGTATTGCGCCCGGAATCCGGCCCAAACCGTAAAGTTTGTTGAAAGTAAAAGTTTTATTTGAAACTGATTAGATGTTCGATTTAGGGGTAGGAAGACATGCTGAAGACGATGGTGAAAACTGTTTTCTCGACGGACAAGTATTTCGCCCGGAATCCGGCCCAAACCGGAAAGTTTGTTGAAAGTAAAAGTTTTATTTGAAGTTGATTAGATGTTCGATTTAGAGGTAGGAAGACATGCTGAAGACGATGGGGAAAACTATTTTCTCGACGGACAAGTATTTCGACCGGAATCCGGCCCAAACCGGAAAGTTTGTCAAAATAAAAAGTTTTATTTGGAGTTGATTAGATGTTCGATTTAGGGCAAGAAGACATGCTGAACACTTATGTGAAAACAAGTTTCTACCCGGACATCTAGTTCGTCCGGAATCCGGCCAAAACCGGAAATCTGTTGGAAGTCAAAGTTTTATTTCTAGTTGATTAGACAAGCGATTTTGGGGTAAGAAGAGATGCTGAGTCCCTGTATGACAATCATATTTTACCCGGACATATAGTTCGACCGGAATCCGGCTGGAATCGGAAAATTTGTTATAAGTTAAATTTCTATTTGAAGTTGATTAGATGTTCATTACTGGGGAAAGAAGATACCCTGATTTCGTCTTTGATCTTTCTTTTTTCGCCGGACAAGTAGTTCTGGAGTTCGGCCGGAATCGGGAAATTGGCAGAAGTGGCAGGAAGTTTTCGTCAAAACAGATATGACTTATAGGGGTAAACACGCATGCTGAATCCAAGTCTGAACTTGGTTTTCTCAGGTGATTAACTATTTGGCCTTAATCTGTTTCTGAAATTTAATTGTAAAAATGTTCAAGGAGTCTGGCGAAGACTGGATCTGGCTAAGACAAGACCCAGTTGTCTGGATCAGATATTGAATTTTTGGGATCCCATCGAAACCTTTGGTCTTGTTCTTTCGGATCGTGCTACCTCTGTCTGCCTCTACTTCTATGCTTGAAATATTGCTGTCGACTAAACTTTAGACGAATATCTACGTGTCGTGACGTAATACAAAATTTTTATATTTTCCATTTATCAACGGAACTCTTTGCCCCTAGAACGGTTTATAAGTGTAAACGCGTCCGGTGCCTCACTGGTCGCTCGGCTCTATATATATAGAGAAAAAAATATACATTCTGCACCATCAGTTTAATCGAATTTTCCTATTTCTTTCATGACGCCATGAAAACGTCACGTGCAGTAGATAATCGGCTAAAGTTTAGCCAACACCGAAATATTCTGCAACTACAAGAGTAAAGGGTAGCAGAGCAGTTTATTACGCTGAAACCTTGCGGCGAGGGTAAAAAACAACAAAAATTTTCATATGTTGCATACACAATCCAAACCTTAAACCATACTTAAAGGCACCGAAATCGAAATCGGTCATCAAACCGACCTGTGGGGCTTAGATAAAGATACAGGGACTTATTGTCGACAGGACCCCCCCCCCCTTCTTTGTTATCTCGAACCCCCTCCTTAGTGTTTCCAAAGCTAGCTGGCAGGCCCTTGCCCCTTATGCACTGTAATTATGTACTTATTATTATTATTATTTATTTGAATCCTTCAAAACTGAAGAGTAATGTATAAAAAGGAACAACAACATGTCAGTCAAACTCACACACACTGTAAAATGCGCTGTAAAAGTTCGCCTTTGGCCCTGATCCGGCCATAATATCGGGATAGTCGTCAAGAGGTCGTGCGTTCGATTCCTACTCCGGCACACAAACCTTTTGCTTTTTTTTTCTACTAACTCAAAAGTCGAATACTCGGAAACTGCAATGGTGGTAGCGAGAATTTTTCTTACTCTCAATATCGACTCAGGATACATTCCTGATATGTCAGCTAGCTCCCCGAGTCAAGTTTTCTGTTCCTTTAACTATAGAAAGTGCTCCCTGTGCGACACTCCCATACAGAGATTTTTAATTCCAAGAAAAGATTTTTCCCCCAATCTCTGTACCAACCCTTCTTTACCCCCGTAACCCCCAAAACCTCCATCCTTAAATCTCGCGATCCTTCATAAAATATTATTTATTTTCTAACTCTTGCCCACACATTCAATTTAATTTATTTTTCAATTTATTTAATAATAAAGCAAAACATATCTCTCGTGGGCAGAGCCCAAATACGTTGTTTTTATAGTCATAAACAGAGATAAAATAAGTTGTCAACACATAATTAAAAGAAAATAAAAATAACAAGGCAGATAATGCTAAAGATCGTTGTACTGCTTTACGAAGCTAGGCACAAAGCTTCTACTGTAGCGCATAGTGTTACAGTAGATTGGGGTCAGTTTGGGAACCTTTTCAGCCACTTCTCGGGGGGGACGAGATCTTACAGGAACAAAGGGTGGGGGAAGGAATGAACGGTACATGGGGTGCTGGAGAAGGGAGGAGCTACAGTTGCGGCATAGTTTTTCGCGGCGGGAAGAAAGGGATTCAATTTTAAATTCTTTGAGGTAAAAAGAGTATGGTAGGGGGGAAGTGGAGAGTATGGTAGGGGGGAAGCGGAAGTGGAAAACATCCGGCAAGTGAAAAAACCATCCGTTACCCTAGCTTTTGCTAGGTATTTTCTTCTTTCTCCAAGTGGCACAAAATCCGACCGGACTGAAACCACCCATTTAACCTCCTCCTTTTTTAGACCTGCATTAAAGTAGGCTGTGTCTCCTCCCTCCAAGCATCTTTGGCCTTTGCGTAATGCTCCAGGGACGGCACAGAATTCATTTCAGCACGTCAAAGTTGCCTTTCTTGGTCCTCCAGTGGTTCTCTTACCCTTTTCGTTACAACGCCTATTTGGTCACCATTAGCCTTCCCCCTCACTCCATAGCGACAAGAGTCAACAACTGTCTAGAACTGACTTTACCTGCACAGGCCACCAGGGCCGTCACGACTGGGGGGGGACGCCCCCCCAAAAGCTGTCGACCCAAAATAGTTCATTTTTTTCATGAAAACAATCGTTTTTTCTGAAAATTCGTTGATTTTTCGTAAAAACAGTCGTTTTTTCTGAAAATCAGCAGATTTTTCTGAAAATCAGTTGATTTTTTTTCTTCAAAAATGTCATTTTTATTGTTGAAAACAGTCGTCTTTCTGAAGAAAAAGTCGGTAAAAATTACCAGCCAGTCGGTAAATGCCTCGTAATTACCCCATAACATTTTGGCTAGTAACGCCTTTGCAGGCCACGCCCCTTTCCTCTTACACTCGAACTACAAGGGTAAAGGATTGCCAAATTTTTGGACGCAGACTCATCTCCTTCGTACGGCGTTCCATCTTCGAGGTATGGCGTAGCTTATAATTTTCTTTATAACCTAATATTTTGATTTTCGCTCTCAAATTTCTTAGTCCATCAGATTTTGTGTTAAAATAGTTTTTTGCGTGCTCATTTTTGGGATCCCAAAACGTAAGTGGAGGGATGCCTATGACATATGACATCGCAAAAGTTGTCCGCAAAAGTCTGTCCGTCGGTTAGCAAAATACCTCTCGAAGGGAATGAGCATTTTGATGAAACTCGGGTCAAAGGTCCGGCCATGTTCGTAGATGGGCTCTGTAGCTCTACATTTAGGGGTGGGGGTTCAAATTAAGGGACAAACAAAATATTTGTAACCCAATAGCGGACTTTCTTCACAAGTGACCTTCCAATCTGGAACTGAGATTTCTTGGGCTTCGCTTCAGCTTTCGTTGAAGTTCAAATCCTCCGCGTCTTTGTGAACTTTGTCTTGTCGGGCCTGCAGATTATATTCTGAACGTCACTACTAGTGCCCAAGATGAAAAATCAATAAATAGCTTACCTGAATTCAAATAACTAAGGTAATCACTGCTTTCCAGTTAAACTTTAAGGGAACTGACTATAGGCATTATGATGTCGGTAAGTTATTTGAACTGACTCCCGTAAAGTCTCTTAGTTAATTTGTTGTCTTTCGTTACTTCTTTGTAAGTCCTGAACGTCCACTTCCAGCTTTAAGCTATTTGGTTACTACAGTGATTGGTTTCAACCGATTAGCAATCCAGGATTTTGATTGAAATTGTCCTACTCTATAAAAGTTTCTCCGAGTAAGGATTAAACTTAACTGCAATATTTGCTACTGAGATTAATCTTATCTCTACTCTACTGGGATAAGATTAATCCGAATTAGAAATAATCTTACCTCAGTCGAGACAGGACTAATCCGAGTAGCAAATCCTGCAACATTTTTTTTTTACATTGTACTATTCTTATTACTAATCATTCAGTAATCCACTTACTTGAATTCCTCTCCTTACACTCGTCACGTGTAAAAGGTTCGTCACTTTCAGGTTACCACAGAGATCTTCTATCGTCAAATTATGAAGGAGTCTGCCATCTGTCCGCGACTCCATGAACAGGTCCTTATACTGGGGCAAACCTACATCATCCAGCCATCGGACGACCCAGTTGTAGTCAAGCTTAGCGGCGGCGTTATCAAGGCCGGGATTGGCTAGTGGGGAGCCAAATGGGCGGGCTGAGTCGTTGATTGGTCGGCCTTTGGATTCGAGAGCCAGTAAGAGCTTCTTCTTATGTAATGGGTTCTGAAAGGAACCGTCACTTAAAGCAATGATTACATGTACTTATTCACTGTAAACTAGAAACAAAAAAAAAAGGCACTAGGGGTCGGCACCGTTTCTGTTTTTGGCTAAAACAGAAACGGTAAAAACGGCAAATAAAAAAGGAACAGAAACAGAAACGGTGATAAAAAAACGGAAAACCGTTTCTGTTTTCCCGTTTTTTTTTCGGAAAAACAGAAACGGACCGTTTTTCCAAAAAAACGGCCGTTTTAACAGGTATTTCTGTTTTTTTTCCTACTTCTTTGGGTTTACAAGATAACAGTAAGGCGACCATTTGGAACGGTAAGGCGGCTGTTGGAAAGTGAATAGCGTGAGGAGGGGACAGCGTGACAGGAGAAGGTTGTGAGAGAAGGTCGACTATAATTGTGTAAGGTGAAAAAAAAAGGACTCTGCACCTGTCTAGTAAACTAAGCCCTTTTTTTATACCCATGGTCAAATGCTGGGGTATGCTGGCAGGGGTGAGTATGGAAGTCGTACGTATGTGCACCCCTCTTTCCCCAGAAGGGTACCATAGGAACCTTTAGAAGCAAAATATTTTAAGGTAAAAAATTAATACCAAATTGTTTTAGTTCCCAAAGTACTGTATACTGATACCCCTATGCGGAATAAGGGGTACAACTACGTGTGAGAACCATGGTCACCACTGTCAGCATGCCCCAGCGTTTTGCATGGGCTTCACTCAAGTGCCATATACCGATCACTTTTCGGTCGGTCGGTCCACTGTTCCCGAGTTAGGGTACTTCCAGATGTGCTAGGAAGATGAAACTTGGCAGGCATATCAGGGATCTGACCAAACTAACTTGGAAATAGTCACTTTGACGATCCGACCACCGTGGGGAAGTGGTGTGAGGGGGAATCCGAAATATTGACGTATGTATATGTCTAACTTTGGAACAGGTGATCGGATCTTAATGAAACTTGATATTTCGAACGATCTCGTGTCTCAGACGTTCCATTTCAAGTCTGGTTCAGATACGATGAATGTGAGGGGGGGGGGGGGGCGTAAATCTTGTGACATGCTTAAAATTTAACGATTACGATTAAACCTGGTGGGAAGAACAAGCACAAGCCCTTGGTACACCATAGACAGAACTGGACCGGCTTTAGGCACTTTGGGGGAAGTTGTGGGGGTTCCGGAATTCCGGTGATCCGGAGTTAAGGTACTCCTAGGTGGGCTAGGACGATGAAACTTGGCAGGAATCAAAGACCCGACAAAATTAACTTGGAAATAGTCAGTTCCCCGATCCGGGCATCGTGGGGGAGTGCAGGGAGGAGGAATCCGGAATCTTCAGGCATTGTAACTTTAGAACGGGTGATCGGATCTTTATGAACCTTGATATTTGGATAGACCTTGTTTCTCGGATGTCCCATTTAAGTACGGACCGGATCCCATGAATGTGTGTGTGGGGGGGGGAGGGGTGGACGGAAGTACTGGAAATCTTGTGCCACGCTTAGAGCGGACTGATCGGGACGAAACTTGGTGGGAAGAACAAGCAGAAGAACTAGGTACACCCGAGACAGAACGGACCAGATTCTTGCACTGTTGGGGAGGTTGGAGGGGTCCGGAATTCAGGTGATCGCGAGTTAAGGTACTTCAAGGTGTGCTAGAAGGACGAAACTTGGCTGGAACATTAGAGTCTCGATAAGACCTGGTTCACAAATTGTCACTTTCCAAATCCGACCATCCCTTGAAGTACAGAGTGAACTGCCAGCTCCCTTGAAGTGCGCACCTTAACAGCAAAGTGAAAAATTACTTTTGACAAACTTTACATTTCATGATCCCCCGAGGGTCCATGATCATTTGCGCCACAACGGTTTTGCTTAAAAATTAATTCCTAGCACCCTGAAAGTGCACATCTTTACCGAAAAGGGAAAACAAAAACTTGTGAACATTGGAAAAGTTCGGTGGCTCTTTCTTAGTTGTATATTTACAGCTTTGTAGAAAAGTCTCATCTGAAATGGGAGCTTGAAGGCTTCAAGCTTTCAGTACAAAACGGTTCATGCTTCCTATTGGTTGGATTTCAAAAAATGCTTCTTAACCGACCAATGGGATGATTGGGATGCGAGACTCCGTTTCGCAAAAGTGTCATAATACCAAAAAGAAATAGCCAGATTAACGTTTCCAGCAAAAGTATTATTATACCAACAAGAAATAGCAAGATTAACGTTTTCAGCAATTAAACAGCTCAGAATGGTTATCAAAGGCCGATAATTTAGTCTGTAAGTTAAAAGGCCTATACCTCCTAATGGTAATTTTGTTGTTATATGCTTCCTTTAATGATGGTGTAAAAATATCCGTTTCGTCGGGTAGGGTGCAATTCTGACTAAAAAATATTTCCTTCCGAAAAAAGGGAAAATTTCGGTAGATGGCATAATCCGCCGGGAGAATAAAACCCGCTAGATTATGCCAGGACGCCACGCGTATAAGTCGGAACAAAAAACGGAAATTTGGAAAAAACAGGTAAAATAAAAACAGAAACGGCTAAAACGGTCATATAAAAAACGGAACAGAAACAGAAACGGCATTAAAAAACGGCTACCTGTTTTCTGTTATTTAAAAAAAAAAACAGAACAGAAAACGGTAGTAAAAAAACAGAAACAGAAACAGAAACGGTGCCGACCCCTAGTCGGCACCAATAATAGACCCAGAAAAAAACCCCCAAAAATCCCTTATATGGTTCAATTTCAGTGTATTCAAATATCAGATGTAACGATAAGCTGCCTTTTCCGTTAAGATTTACACGAGCCCCAAATTCATTCCTAGTTGCCGAGAGGAAACCCATACTACTACAACCACACATGCGAAACCCATGAATAGCCCTCTCATATGATTATTAGTTCATTATTAGTTGCTTCGACCCGGGTCTCAGCTCTTAAACTCCTCCCCTCCTGGAAAATCCCGAGCCCGACGGAGAGACGATATATAGATAAAGCTTATGCCCATTTTCGCCTATTACTGGTTGCGTTTTTGCTGATACCATGGTATCTGATACCACGGTCTAAAGTCGTTTTCGCAGTTACTGTGGTATCTGATATCACGGTCAGAGGCGTTTTTGCACTTATCGTGGTATCTGGCGAGTCATCGTGGTATCTGATATTCAGATACCACGGTCCGACCGTGGTAACTGAAGGTGGTATCTGAAAACGCTATCTCACTTTCATCGTGCTAATGACAAAGACTAGGATTTTCTTCAAATTGGTGAGAAAGAAGTTTGGAACTTAGTGATGTAACTGGACATAAGTTTTTCTTTAGGGATGACTTCTAAAAGCAGAATTTCGGCAATTATCGTTTTTGCAGAGCAACCGTGGCATCAGATACTACGTTAACTGCAAAAACGACTAATTTCAGGTCCAGTTACTGTGGTAACAGATACCATGGTATCTGCAAACACGCAACTATTGTCTTGCGATAGTTTGCTTCCGAGTCACAAAACTGAAAACAAATGGCCTCACCTTCAACGCAAGTTCTTTCTCCAGTTCTGCAGGTGTCGCGTCGATCAACTGTTCACCTCTCTTGACCCACCTCTTTGCCTCCGAGACACTACTCTGTAGGCCCATGTCTGTGAGCCAATCGCAGACAGTCTCTGTATCCCATTTTCCGAATGCTGTCTGAGGCCTAAAACAATATCATTCATTCATTCATTCATTTATTCGTACTAGTAAGACTACATAAAATAAATATAAAGCAAGAAACAAGACCCCCTGAAGCGATCTTGTTCGGGGTCAGCAATAAATAGTAAAAAAAGAAAAGAAAAAAGAAGTCTGGGTTTGTTTTCATTCATCAATTCAAATCCTATTGATTCGTGTAGTTGCTTTAGCCACCATGCTAGAGGTAACCCATGGCAAAATGGCACCTCTCGTTGTCGGTTTTACTCTTTTGTTTATTTTTTTTGTTTTGTTTCGCGTTTTGGCTCGTTTTTAGTCGATTGTTCATTTATGGACAATCCACTCTTGCGAGCGCTGTAGCAACTTTCGGTTTACGGTTTTCAGTTTTCACCGTTTTTGTGGAGCTCGTAGCTCATAAACCAATGCATGTATAAAGTTAAGTGGTACACTTGTGGGTATTGGGGTCTAGTAGTACCTTTTGGGGGTCTCACCCCAACACCAACCCGGTTCAGGGGCAATTTGGCCCAAACGGACCAGTAATTTATGTTCATGACTTGACCAGAGCTGGAAATAGGACGATGAAATTCCTAGTACTTGTAAATCCTAGGGCTGGGAAGTCCCGCCTCCCTCACCCACACCGCTCACGGGCAACTGGGCCCAGATTACCCATGAGTACAGTTCGTGACCCGTGACAGGGATAAATAGGTACCAAGCTGAAGCTTGGTAGTCTTGTGAGCATTGGGTCCTCTGTTTGCTTTTTGAGGGTCCCAAACCTCACTCCAACTTGGTTCAGAGGCAAACTGGACCGGATTGCCCATTTTTTAACGTTTTTAACTTGACCATAACTGGAGATAGGATTGAAAACATATACGTGGGGTTGAACCACCATCCACGTTCATGGGCAAGTGGGCCCAAATTGCACATGATTTAAGTTTTTAACCCGTGACTGGAATCAAATTCTAGGTTGGTATACTTAAGGATATATAGGTGTAAATACGCGTTTAGATGGATCAACTTGACAGTTTTGTCACATGATCGATGATATACCATTGATATATCACCTCCTTACATGAACGAAGGCTGAAACTCTGCATGGAGTTTGGTATCAAATCTCTGAATCACCGATCCACACAAATATTTTCCCTTCTGAAAAGCTGTCAAAAAGGCTCCCACGCAAGGTACTACGATTGAAAAGTTGAGGCCAATTAAATGTGCCCACCAGAGGTTTGTCCCTTCATTTTTAAAGATGTATAACGAAGCATAAGCTGAGCTGCTGGTTTAAATCTATCATGTTATTTATGACCGTTGTAGCCGTATATGCGTAGGCCTATTATGTATGTGCTCATTTATATCCCTGACTATATCGAACAAATTTGGCGTGAGCCAAAACCAGTTTTTGGCGAATAAAAAGATTTATCAATCAATCTATCGATCATAATGAAGTTGTGACTGTAACGTTTCCTCTCTTTTCTATTTCAATTGTTTATTGGAGACCCAAACACCTACAAGCAAAAAGTGACAATAAGCACAAGCAAGCAAAGCACTATACAAAAGCTGGGTGCAACATAATTAAAATAAACAAAACGTTTCATCTTCTTTCTTCTAACGATTTATTTTCATTTCGACTTCAAGCGCTTGCCAGACTGACTTCGACGATCAATGCTGAGGTTCAGCCGGATGACTGGCTTCACGACGCGACCCGAGCTGGTGGTACGGGTCTGTGGCGTGCTGGCGAGGGGCTGTGTGCCGCCGCTCGTTGCAGTGCGACCCGAGGTGGTGGTACGGGTCTGTGTCCTGCTGGCGAGGGGCTGTGTGCCGCCGCCCGTTGCAGTGGTGTCCTGTTCCACTTGCTGGTTTGTGATAGTCACAGGACTACTGCCTGGTTGGCTGTAGAGACTGGCATCGCCGGTCAGAGTTGGCAAGGGGCTTGGGAGTATGACTGTTGTAGTTGGGGTGGGTCGAGTAGGAGCTTGCACTTGCAGCGGTGCGCTACTCCTTTCGTCTTCTGTGGCAAACTTGGTGTAGGTTTGTTTATCTGGCGTAGACGCTCGACGTGATTGTTCCAAAGGTGGTATGGTGTCAGCTTCGCCTATTTGTTGCCCATCGTATGTTGTGGGTGAGGCGAAATCATACCGAGGTCTTATATCCCTCCTGTTTCGTCTGAAGGTGCCTCCGCTTTCGAGGGAGAGGTTGTAGGATCTAGGGGCTTTATCGTACTTTTTCTCTATGGTTGCTTTTTCCCATTTTGAGTCCTCAGAAAGTTTTACCCATACTTTCTGGTTTGGGTCGAGCTCTGTTGCCGTCTTTGATCCTCGATCGTATGCAGTTTTCTGCTTCAGCTGAGCTTTCCTTCTGGATTCGATGAATGTTGAGCTATCTACCAGTTTGGGCTGTAGGGCTTGTGGCAGAACTGGTAATACTGAGCGCAGCTGTCTGCTTATCAGCAGTTGAGCTGGTGAGTATGCTCCGTCGACCGGGGTGTTCCGGAATTCTAGCAACATCATGTATGGGTCCGTCCTGCTATCCAATGCCTTTGCCATGATGCGTTTGGCTGTTTGGACAGCCTTCTCACTAAGGCCATTTGCCTGTGGGTATCGTGGACTTGATGTTACATTTTCAATGTTCCAGCTTGATGTAAACGTTTTGAATTCTTGTGATGAGAACTGCGGGCCGTTATCAGTTGTCAGCTTTTCCGGGACACCATGACGTGCAAAATGCGCCTTGAGTTTGCTGATTACCTGGAATGAAGTGGTTGAAGTCAACTTGTCAATCTCGAACCATCTGCTGTAGTAGTCTGTGGTGATGAGGTATTCTTGACCTCCCGATGTGAACAGATCCGCTCCAACGTGCTGGAAAGGGTACGCAGGTATTTCCATGTTGATGAGGTGATCCTTTTGTTGCCTGTTTTGGAACTTGCAGCAGGTATCACAGGCGTTGATCATTTTCTCAATATCTCCAGTGATGTTTGGCCAGAACAGGACAGTTCTGGCTCTCTCTTTCGTTTTTACTATTCCCAAATGTGACAGGTGGAGTTGCCTCAACATTTCCGACCTCAGTGCTTTGGGAATGACAATCCTTTCCCCTTTTAGAATGAGCCCATTGTTCACGACCAACTCATCTCTGTAGTTCCAATAGGGGGTAGTTGAAACGGGGGCATCTTTTCGGTTTTCAGGCCACCCATTTTCAATGACTTGCATCAATATGCTCAGTTCCTCATCTTGGAGCGACTCCTGTCGTATGTGCTCCATCCTCTTTTCTGTGATTGGTATCTGTTTGAAGAACGTGTGTATGGCCAGTTCTCCCTCGCTTTCAGCTTCCTTATCTACGTCAGGGAGGTGCAAACGGGAGAGTGTGTCTGCCACAGGAATTTCTTTTCCTGGTCTGTAGTGGAATGTCAAATCATAAGGCTGGATGGCCAACATCATACGCTGTAGTCTTGGTGGGGCGCGGTTTATTGCCTTGCTCAGGATAGCTTCCAGGGGTTTGTGGTCTGTTGTGACGTAAACCTTACGCCCAAACAAGTATTGATGAAAGTGTTTGCAGGCAAAAGTTATGGCCAATAACTCTTTCTCGATCTGTGAGTATCGCCTCTCTGTCTCACTGAGTGACCTTGAGGCAAACGCTACTGTGGCTCCATCCGTTAAGAGCTGGGCGCCCACTCCATGTTGGGAGGCATCAGTTACCACTTCAGTTAACTTGGCATGCTGATTAAAGTAGGCCAGGTTCTTACAAATTGAGTCCTGGATTGTTTTTCGGGCAGCTTCATGCGTATCATCCCAGGCCCAAACCTTAGCTTTCATCAGATCTCGAAGTGGCTGGTTCGATGTGGACAGGTTAGGTATGTATCGGGATAGGTAGTTATACATTCCCAATAATGTATGCAGCTCCTCTTTGCTTTTCGGGGCTGGCATGTCTCGTATAGCTCTCGTTTTATTGGGGTCTGGCTTTACTCCTTCTTCTGTCAAGATGTGTCCAAAATACGGTATGCTTGTAGCATCAAATACGCACTTGTCTCTGTTAAATTTCACGCCTTTTTCTTTGGCTCTTAGAAGGACCTCTGCTAACTTCCTGTCATGCTCTTCATCTGTGGCACCCATGCCAGCGATGTCGTCAATAATTAGCCCTATGTCGATTCCTTCAAATGCTTCTTCCATTTTCTTTTGATACTCGTCTTGGGCTGAAACCAGACCAAAGGGATATCGCTTCCAGCGATATCGGCCAAATACAGTGTTGAATGTGGTCAACTCGGACGATTCTTCATCCAAGACCATTGACCAATATCCACTCCTTGCATCCACTTTGAAGAATTTCCGGGCTCCTTCACATTTTACTGCTATGTCTTCGAAAAGTGGAACTGGATGATGGGGTCTCTTGATCCAGCGATTTAGATCAACTGGGTCCAGACATATTCTTAGGGAACCATCACCCTTTTTGACCAATACAATAGAATTTACCCATTCTGTGGGCTTGGTGGTTTTTTCTATTACCCCTAGTGCTTCTAGGCGTTCCAGTTCCTGTTTAAGTTTTGGCTGCAGTGCAAACGGCACACGTTTTGGTGGCTGGACAGTTGGTACTGCCCCTTCCTTGAGGTGTATGTGGCAGGTACCTGGGAGCCGACCAATACCATCGAATACCTCTGAGAATTCTTCCAGCAATCTATCAACTTCGGTACGCTTTTGTTGTGGCGCTGCTGGTATTTCTGGAGAGATACTCATAAGGAACCTTATGAGGTTCAGTTTCTCGCTTGTCTGTCTGCTTAGGATAGGTCCTTTATCTGTTTCTACAACATAGAAAACATGATTCTGAGGACGCTGCTTTTTACACTGTAGCATTAGGTTAGTGGTTCCAACAACCTTCAACTGTCCTCCACTATAGCTTGTCAGAATGTCCTTCGTCTTGGTCAGTTGCGGAGGGGCCCCCTTGAGATTGAGCTTAAAAAAATCTGTGGTAGGCAACACATTCACCTCCGCTCCCGTATCTATCTTGAACTTAATGTCAGTGTTATACTGGGTAAGCCTTATTGCTACGAAAGGTTTCTCTGGAACTTCTGCAGACAAGCTGTCAATAGCTTCAATGCGGAATTCTTCTCCTTCATCATCTTCTGCAGCCTCTACTTCATGTAAGGTCTTGCTCCTACATACTTTCGCAAAATGGTTAGGCTTTTGGCATTTCGAGCATGTCTTTCCCTTTGCTGGGCATCTGTGCTCCCGTGAGTATAAACCACCACACGAATAGCACAGTGGTGTTTTACTCTTTACTCTCCTCACTGCTTCTATTTCTTGTTTCACGCAAGGTGGCTTCCCTGCTAAGTTCATTTGTGCCTGGGTCTCCTGAACTGTTTCGATAGCTCTACTGATCTGGATGGCTCGTGCTAATGTCAATGTTCCACCTTCACTCAAGAGCTTTTCTCTTATCCGGTCATTCTTTAGTCCGAACACTAGTCTGTCTCGAATCATGTCATCTGCAGTGTCACCGAACTCGCAGTCAAGTGCTAGTAACTTTAGCTCTGTGGTGTATCCCTCCACAGTTTCACCTTCATTTTGATTCCTTTTGTGGAATATGAATCTTCCAAAAATTGGATTCGCACTTGGTTGAACGTGCTCATTGAACTTGTCCATATACACTCGGATTTTATTGGTTTCTTCAGCTGTCAGATTCCAAGTGTTAAAAATATCGCGACCTTTCTCGCCAACCCAAATGAGCAGGTAAGAACATTTGACAGGTTCCGTCTTTCCGCTCAGTGGTCCAGAGAACATGAGTTCGCAATGCTGCTTGAACCTCTTCCATGCTGCCTTCAGGTTTGGTGAAGACCAGTCTATCGTTGGGTGTGGTGTGCTGTCCATGATCCCACTTCTGACACCATGTAACGTTTCCTCTCTTTTCTATTTCAATTGTTTATTGGAGACCCAAACACCTACAAGCAAAAAGTGACAATAAGCACAAGCAAGCAAAGCACTATACAAAAGCTGGGTGCAACATAATTAAAATAAACAAAACGTTTCAGTGACAAAGAGGGTACTAGGCTGCTACGACTTGGTTTATTGCAATTGTTATTACCTTGCTAATTGAAAAGAGGTTTAAAGGGTCAGACTGGCTGGCAAGACATTCAGTGTTGAAATTGAAACCGTTCTTGCTAGATCTTCAAGATCTCCTTGGATTTCTACTTGCGGTTTGTTTACATTAAAAACTCTTAAAATGGGATGATTTTAATTAGGTTATTTCAATACTTGTTTAGTTATGGCTGATGTGAAATGTCTTGGTTCTAACGCTGTTTGTATATAAGATGTGATAAACTATATGTGACGACGCAAAACGGATAAGTCAGCTACATTTTTTTAGAGCTATATTTCGGCCCTTCTTGGCAAGGGTCCTCTTCAGGCTCAAGCCGCTCAATCTGGAAAAGGAACTTGTATGGATGTGATAAACATTTTGCTTTCACACTCCACGTTTGAGCGCTTGCACACTTGTTCACTTTTTAATGTTACAATAATGTTTCAATGCTTTTCATCGAACTCGATATGAATTTTAACAGTTTTAGTTACTGCAAAAGTTAAAAGATAAACTTTATAGGTAAAAGTGAAATTGTTAAAGTACACATGGAAAGAGTAGATGGCAAACTTGTGTCATTGAGAGGAGGAACACAAAATAATCCAGGACTCTCATATCAGCTTTACAGCCACTTGCTGTGATTGGTCCATAATATTTTTATTTTCATTAAAAAGTTGCTGTGCTGGTTTTAAAGTACAGTAGTGTTAGGAAAAGGACTGAAGTATCGATACACCGTATTTTTATTTTATTTCTAATACCGATAATGACATTCGCCTGTGTAATAATTTCAAAAATAAAAAATCCGAAGGGATGAATTCAGTGGCAACTGATGTCTTGAGAAGACAAGACAGATGAAAAAGAAAGAAAAGTGTAGGATCCGCATTTAGAGGGGGAACAGTAATTGCCTAAGGCTGACTTACTCTATGAAAGTCTTTTTGACCTCTGATCCCCAGCCAAGCCGAGGGCCCGCCGTAGAGCGGACCCCACCTCGTTTGAACTCGCCTTCTGGTTCTTCGAACGCACTGCTGTTGCTTCGTCGCATTCTGAAAAGACATCCAACTTCAAGAACAGGATTGGAACAACTAAAAATTTCTAGTGCTTACACCATTTTTGCAGATACCACCGTATCTGACACCACGGTTCAAAAAGTCGTTACTGCAGTTGTCGAGTATCTGACTAGTTACCGTATGATCAGTATCCGACTGTTCGTGGTATCTGAAAAAAAAAATTCGCCATCACCAACACAAGAGCCTAGACTTTTGTCAAATTGGTGGCAAAGAAGTTTGGCACTAGTGATGTGAGTAGATTTAAATGTCTCTTTTGGAGTGGGTTCTCAAAGCGGAAATTCGGTAAGTGTCATTTTTGCAAAGCATCCTTAGTATCAGATACCACGGTAACTGCAAAAACGACAAAATATATATCCAGTTACAGCGGTGTCAGATACCATGGTAAAGACAAAATCCAAATCACGGATCGCGCGATTTTCCAACCGAGCACCCCTGGCCGAATAAGTAAGATTGGAAACGCTACTTCGAACTGAGGCCTGAAACTTCTCGCCAAAGCTAAGGTTTCATATTATGCTGTTTCGGTTACTGTCATTTACTATTTCTATTAGCAAATTACTATTTGCCATTCACTATTACTATTCGCTTCCCATAGTTTTCTTTAATCTGGATTTTCAAACAATCATATGGATTATACCAATTGTCGAGTTTTGCCGAACTTAACGGTCGTTAACAGATTCTTAACAGTTGTTAACTTTTTTGCGTTCCACGTTTCTGATTTCGAAATTTAAGCTCCACCCACCTACAATTTCCGTTCCAGAGCTTAATGATTGTTAACTCTTATTAGCAATTGTTAACTCATTAGCAACTGTAGAACTGGGAAAAGTTAACGATCGTTAAAGCTGAAGTTAGCTCCGCCCCGAAGTAAAGTTAACGATTGCTAACAATTGTTAAGTTTCAGGAACGCAACCTAAGTAGATGCAGACATCAGTGAAAGGCACTATCCACATGTCCTACAGCAGGAGATGCCTTGGATTTTAAGTCCTCCATTAAGCTGACTTTCAACACAGTCAGAGACAAATCCTCATTTTTTGGACAGAGATGCTCCAATGCTAGGGTATAAACCCCATGTATAAGCATAGTACCCTAGAGCAAGAGGACAGCAAACTTGCAAACATCGTATGCACAATGCACACCCGTTAAAGGACCCCTCGCACTATTTACTCTTCAACTTACAGTATTTTAATATATTTGAATACTATAAAACTAGGTGGTGCATTCAATAAAGAACCCATGGTTTTGCTGTTTTAAGCCTTTTCCGAACCCGTTGACTTACAGTGAAAACAGGGAAAAAAAAAATTACAAAACCGGTTTTTCTGATGGAAAAACGTCTCGCAGAGAAGCATCGACAGCGATATACACATTGACGGTAGCAAAATACGGAAATAGGTTGCATTAGTATTATAGGTAAGACAGGTCCTTTAAGGTTCGCGCAACACAGTTGTCAATCTTCTGAAACTCTGCCCCTCGGCCGGGAGTTAGATACGTGGAACCGAAAAATCATCTGGCGCTTCCCATGCCTTTCCCTACATTTCTTCAGGTGCCCATTTGAAGCAGAGTGAACTAAATATTCCTTCAGTCCAAGCTGACTGCGAATCATATTTGATAGTGTAAACCGGATACGTCAGCTGAATTTTATTGGAGCTATATTTCGGCCCTTCTTCGCAAGGGTCCTCTTCAGGCTCAAAACCGCTCAAGTTGGAATAACGAACTTGTGACCAATATATATAACCACCAATTATATATAATATAATTTCTTTTTCCCACAAGTTCATTTTTCCAACTTATGCGGTTTTTAGCCTAAAGAGGACCCTTGCCAAGAAGGGCCGAAATATATCGCCAATCAAATTCAGAGTGAACTTTTGCCGTGCCTTACGGGAGAACGCCACTAACCCTCGCCCTACCCGATAATTTTTTTTCAGGAATTACTTATATGATATGATATTTATTACCCTAAAAGCCCAAGGGTCATATCAATACAAACAGAAGGAAACACATTTCTACAACTACTAAGACTACAAAATTTTTTCTCTGTGGATCATTGAGAGCTTCAGCAATCTACCCACTTTCTTACTCCATCCATTCCAGATCACACTCATTTACTTAGCATACAGTAGTAACTGTTACCACTACATGCTACTATTGGCAAGACGGGATGCTATTATAGCAAGACAGGATGCTATTGGATACTACTGGTTAAGATTGTCCCGGTATGAGGGACAATAAATGATAGTATTCTGTACTGCTACATATCAAAGCATGCAACTTTTTCGTACAACTATCATACAACTACAGAGGCTACAATTTTTTCATCGGGTAAACCAAACGGTCAGCACAACGGAGACTCGAACGACTTTTCGCTAATGAGTTCGGCGCGCCAACCCATTCCGCCAGGATCGCACCCACATGAAAATCTGTTAGTGAGGATTTACAGATTAAGAGATTTTACCATTTTTCATGGGGGTACTGTACTCCTATACAGTTGGGCATACAGTGAGTGCATAGACCACGGCGAAATTCAGAATAGAGTTTGAGCTTGGACCTTCCTGGAGCAGAATGTAGCACAGATATCGGTGGTAGTACAGTAGAGATATGCTTATATGAACGTTTGTTGACAGTGGACTTGGCCATTTTCATGCACTTGTTGTGTCTAATGCTAACTACCAGTTAGCCAGAGTAGGTAATTATGGGCATCTGAAAAAACCTGTATAGGTATTTTGGATCTTCATTTTACCATTTGGCCCAAAACTGCACTGTTCACATTAAAGTAACTGTTCACATAAGCATACCTCTACTATAGACATTGCTCAAGGGATCTTTGAGGTCTGACGTGGTGATTAGTAGTTGGACGTGGGTCAGTCAGTCCGAAGCCGGCTCTGAAACGAGTTCACGACGAGCGCATCTCCGTGAGGCAAAACTGTGTGTGATTCGGCAGCTAGGTTGAGGAGCCGGTTGAACTCTCGAAATCGTCGTACACGAATAAACCTTGAGAAGCGGATGGGTATACCCGGATTCAAATTTCCGGTTCCGACTTCAATTTCCTGTTCCGGATTTATTTCCGGTTCCGGATTCAATCGGGAAGCGGATGGGTCTTCCCGGATTCAATTTTTGGGTCCGGTCCAAAATTATGACAGGGGAAACAAGATTCAGTAATCATACCTTCCAAAGAGTTTTCTAAGGCCTTTGCTCTTCCCTGCACTTCCTGTTGGCGAAAGATTGGAAATGGAGGAGGGGGTATCTGGGCTTAAGGGACTCAGATCCTCCGAACCATCGTCCTCGTTTGGATTGACACGTTCAGTTTCAGCTGAAACGGAAGAATACGTATGAGCCAACAGGTCTTGTTTTTTTTATTAACCTCAAACTAGCGATTCTCTTGCTAGCACTTGTCAACTATATGAATGAATGGATGACTGTATTCACAGCCATTTTTCAGGCTGTATACATACATATACAACAACAAACGACTGCCAAACAAAATCATGTAACGCTCAACTTTCGAATAATGAGACATTTCCGGAAAAAATTTCCAACTGCTACTACATTTCCTTTCGACGTCGACTTCAAATTCCAAGAAGGGGATCCCAACCACCATCCCCAGATAACTCCCTCTTACCTCGCTTAGCCCCTGCCACCTGAAAAGAAAATGGTCCAGCCCATCAAAATCACCGCAGATAGGGCAAGTATACCGCATTTCCGGGTAACACCTTTGCACCCAGCCTTCATGCTCTCCGACGCGGCGGCTGGGTGCAAAACATTGGAAAACTGTGGGAAAAGTGGGAAAACTAAGCAGATAAAAGAAGTAATAAACAGAAGATTATCAGATCCTTATGTGTGAAAGAGTCGTCAGTGGACGTTGAAGATTCCGGCAAACTTTTCGTTGGGTGACGGGATAACTCGGCAAGGCGGAAAAGCGCTAAATATTGGTAGTTACGAAGCGAAAAAATGGAGAAAGGTGGAGCTTTTAGAAGCTTATAATTCCATAATTTTGAATAGTTGCCAAAGTTTGGTGAATTTGAAGGATAAATTTTTTCGAGGGGGTGCACCGCTGCTCCCTGGTATTTTGGGGACTACTTCGAGAGATTCAACTATTGCATGTTCTTTTATAGAGAAAGGCTTGTTGGCGCGGAAGGCAGCGACTTGAACATGTTGAGTGTTAATGTTTTCTTTTTTATTTATTTGTGTGTTTTTAGTTGTGTATATGGCCACTGGCTTTTAAATACACGTATATATATATATATATATATATATATATATGGGTGCTAAGTATATTATAAAAGGCAGAATAAGCAAGAGGGGTCCTTTAACTTATGTAGCTGTGAGACTTGAACTCTAATACGCGTACGTCTACAGTCTACTCGTTGACGTAACACTAATAAAGCAGGCGAGGAAGTAGTTATCAATGTCATCAAGACTACCGAAGACTACAAAGATCAAAGCCGATGTTAAGTTAAGGCGCGCAAGCTAACAAAAGCATGTACCCATTGTACCCCACTTCGTACACTAATTTAATTCCATGCTGTGATTTACTAAACTAATTGACGCAGTAGGCCTAAATGATCGATTTTTTTATTTTCAAAGTTATTTTTCAGAGTTATACTATAAGTATTAGTTGTTAGACCGTGTGACGATCGAATAAGCAAGTTTGAGCTAATAAGGAAATATAACGTCTTGACATTTTTTTTCTTTCACTCAACTATGATTCGCGGTCAGATTTGGCTGAAGGAATAGTTAGAAATATAAGGTTTTTTATAAATAGATTAGTCGGTGTCCTACAAATAATCAGTGGGCATCAAGTCAGACAGTGTATAAGTATATAGGCCTACTATACGATACCTACGGTATAGGCCTACCTGACCCCTCTGAATCCTGCGCCAACCAGTGCTTGCACTCGAAAATTTTCAAAATCATGAGCAGGGATCCAGAAATAATGAGATTCCCGACCCCGGAGGACCCCTTGGGCTTTCCTACCAATCGAACCAACTTTATTACCAGCGATGTTATGAACTTCTGTTAAGAAATTTAGAATGTGCGTGTAACCCTAGGTTCACACACACGTTCACATTGAGGCGATATCGGCCATCGCCGAGATTTTCGTCGCCAAAATCGGCGAGATCTGTTGCTTCGTCAGGCGATTTTCAATGTTGGGAAAATTCAACTTTAATCGGGCGACAGTACAATTTTATGAACGCAACAGCAACATGGACGACCCTTTTGATGATTTTATTATTTTTTTTATTATTTTAAGGGTTATTTTTAATTATTTTAATTTTTTTTTGCGATTAAATTCTGTCGCCGACGAAAATTTAGTGTGAACATCCAGGCGATAAAAATCTTCTGTCGCCGCGACTGAAAAATCTCGTTCATCGCCGCGATTTGCTCTGTGTGAACCTAGGGTAACTGACCAAATCTGGCTCAAAAGCGCCGAATACGAAAATGCAAGAATCAGTATGAAGTTAGCGACGACATAACTTGTACTGAACTTATGCCCTAAATATAACAAGAAAATCTTTCAGAATCACCACCATCAGAGGTTCGGAATCTCAGGAATAAGAACAAGTGGCTGTTAACGAAAATCCCATTTTCATATCAAGACGCGTTCACATTGACGCGTCGGTCCGAAGGGTAGCGTATGCGTTTATCTTGCGTTGCGTATCTTTCAAGCCGCGTTCACATCGACGCGTCGTTACGTACAGGTTGCGCTGCATATCTTCACACCTGCGCGAGAAGCTTTCGCGCTGGATGCTCATTTAGATTTCCTTTCTTGGTTTCGTCTGTTGAGTTTTAATTTCTTTCACTAGTAGCAAGTTTTTTTTCATCATGAGCATGTTGTTGTTTTTGGGATCCCAAAACGTAAGTGGAGGGATACCTATGACATCGCAAAAGTTGTCCGTCTGTCCGTCCGTCCGTCCATCCGTCCGTCCGTCCGTCCGTCTGTCTGTAAGCACGATAACTCTCGAAGGGAATGAGATATTTTGATGAAACTTGGTGTGAGGGTTCGTTGGGTCGTCGGACCAGTCAAGTTCGTAGATGGGCTTTGTAGCTCTACGTTTAGGGGTGGGGGAGGGGATTCAAATTAAGGGACAGACAAAATATTTTGAAACAGCTAATGTGATAGTCGATTATGGGGTAAGAAGACATGCTGAACACGATGGTGAAAACCATTTTGTCATCGAACAAGTAGTTCGCCCGGAATCCGGCCAAAACCGGAAAGTTTGTTGAAAGTAAAAGTTTTATTTGAAATTGATTAGATGTTCGATTTAGGGGTAGGAAGACATGCTGAAGACGATGGTGAAAACTATTTTCTCGACGGACAAGCATTTCGCCCGGGATCCGGCCCAAACCGGAAAGTTTGTTGAAAGTAAAAGTTTTATTTGAAATTGATTAGATGTTCGATTTAGGGGTAGGAAGACATGCTGAAGACGATGGTGAGAATTTCTCGACGGACAAGTATTTTGACCGGAATCCGGCCCAAACCGGAAAGTTTGTCAAAATTAAAAGTTTTATTTGGAGTTGATTAGATGTTCGATTTAAGGCAAGAAGACATGCTGAACACTTATGTGAAAACAAGTTTCTACCCGGACATATAGTTCGTCCGGAATCCGGCCAAAACCGGAAAACTGTTGGAAGTCAAAGTTTTATTTCTAGTTGATTAGATAAGCGATTTAGGGGTAAGAGGAGATGCTGAGTCCCTGTATGACAATCGTATTTTACCCGGACATATAGTTCGACCGGAATCCGGCTGGAATCGGAAAATTTGTTATAAGCTAAATTTCTATTTGAAGTTGATTAGATGTTCATTACTGGGGAAAGAAGATACCCTGATTTCGTCTTTGAGCTTTCTTATTCCGCCGGACAAGTAGTTCTGGAGTTCGGCCGGAACCGGGAAATTGGCAGAAGTGGCAGGAATTTTTCGTCAAAACAGATATGACTTATAGGGGTAAACACACATGATGAATCCATTTCTGAACTTGGTTTTCTCAGATGATTAGCTATTTGGCCTAATCTGTTTCTGAATTTTAATTGTAAAAATGTTCAAGGAGTCTGGCGATGACTGGATCGGGCTAAGACAAGACCCAGTTGTCTGGATCAGACATTGAATTTTTGGGTCTGCCCAATTTTCCTTTCTTTCATCAATTAATAAGTTTTTAATCATCATTAGCAGGTTTGTCTTCATCGCTCGTAGGTTTTTCAGTCGTTTGGCACCTTTAAGACCCAGCTACAAACATTTTTGGTTGATAAAGAATAAATACATTCGGGAATATATATTTTGTGTTTTGAAATAGGTAAGATCAATAATGAGGGTAGGGCGACATCCCTGGATGCTAGGCTTGAGTATATTTTTATTTTATTTTATTTATTCAAAATTAGTGATTGTGGGAGATCGGCGCAGACCTGGAGGTGAACTTCAAGGATGGAGCGGTAAGTAAAAATAAAAGAAATTCTTCAATTGTTCTCTTTTTATTTTATTGTAATAGAGACTCGTTCATTTGTTAATTATCGTGGTATTAACCCCTATGTAACGGGCCATGGAGCTTTGTAGGGGTCGAAATTTATTTTGTTCCTTTATTTTGATATTAATAAAATTGAACTGAACAGAACTGGTCATTTTTCCAGTTTCTCTTCAAAAACTTCCAATTTTCTCTGAAAAGTCTGATGCATAACGCGTTGACGCAACGCAAGAATAGAACTTGGTTCTATTCTTACGTTGCGGTTTATTTGTCTGCGTTGCAGAGCGTTGCACAGATTAGTGTGAAAGGCTCTATGCATCAATGTCAAAGCGGCTTTAGTATCTAACATCTTTACTATCAAAAGTAGCTGCTTTCTTTGTCACGGGAGTTCTCACCGGTGGTCTCCGGTTTTTCTTATAAGCCGTTTTTGCATCCACCGGTGACTACTCACCAGTCTTATAACCCGTTTTTGAACTAACCAGTGTTCGGTTTTATCTCACCGGTGCGGGCTAAACAGAACCTGCTCGGGAGCCCGGCTTCAGCGGGGAGTTAGCCAGGTTCCATCAACTCACCAGTGAACCAAAAAACGCGTTTTAAGAGAAGAACCGGACACTGCGACAAAACACCAGCTAGTATTATGTATGTATGTATGTATGTAAGATTTTATTAACTAGCAATATCATTACCTAGCGGACAGTATGTGCGGCAATATGAAAGAGTCGATGGTGGTCGTATGGCGGTAGTAGACAGTGGTGGTATCGTAAACAGAGAGAATTAGACGTGTTTTGGTAATGGAAAGAAAAGTACACGGACCGATAGGTAAAGATAAAATCTAATTATTAGGATAAGAATTTAGAGAGTGAAAGCGTTTATCATAGTTGGCCGGGATATCGCAGGGTATCAGTAAAATAGGTACGACGGGTCCTTTAAATGACCTGTCTTACCTATAATACTAACGCAACCTACTTCCATAATCACTCCATATATTTCTAAACCCGGAGACCCCACTTTCGTACGGTACATACTAACCCCTCTAACAAAACCAAGCTGATTTTCCATCAGAAAAACCGGTTATGTAAATTGTTTCACTGTTTTCGCTATAAGTCAACGGGTTGCGGGAAAGGCTCAAAACATCCAAAACCGTGGGTTATTTACTGAAAGCACAGCCTAGTTTTAAAGTATTCAAATATTTAAAAATACTGCAAGCTGGAGAATAAATAGTGCGATGGGTCCTTTAACGATTAGTTGTCTTACTATGTTCCCACAAGCGCCTTACGCATTTTTCTTCAGTTTTCACTAAGGAAGGAAGTAAGAACACTGTCGTGGATCTCGCTTAGTCGGCCAGAAAAGACTTCGTGCAGCACGGACAAAAAACAAATATCGTTAGTCTGTATAGTGAAATGCATGGAGGCGGATTGCCGAAAACGTATCACTGCAAGCGGCATGCGGAAAAGGAAAGCGACCATCACCTAAATTCGGCGCGGAACAACTCCGCTTATCTGCCGGTTTAAAGAAGCTAAGTCCTTTACCAAAGGCGACGCCTCGTTTCTGTGTCGGAGTGCGGCTGCTTTCCCGTGTTCGATCCGGCGAAAATGCGTTCCGCGGCAAAGTTCCGCTCAGACTGGCGGACATGTCCACTCTGCGGAAGGTGTTGGCTGGCGGTGTCTGTAACAAAAGAACAAATGAATAACCTTGTCAAAACTTATCTGATGAAGTTAAATGGACAGATCAGCTACGATCTACTTCAGCGGTATCATAATCATTTGGATTTGCCCAATATCTTTACACAAGGGGAAAAATAACCTGGGAGGTGAATAATTTATACGCGTCGTGAAATACGTAAAATAACATTTACTATATACAATTGATTTATATCGTGTCAAAACGCTTCATTATCTTCTTTTCCTTCTATTCTCAAATTGTGATGACGGATGAAATATAGCACGAGCGACTTTGTGTAGCGTTGCCTTAATTTTGTCGGTGGTGGTTGAGGATCGAGTCCCTAAGTTTTTCGGAACGGCGTGTTCGATTGTTAGGAAGGGGGGTGAATTCACTTCAGCCCTTCTTAGCAAGGGTCTTCGTCAGGCAACAACAAGTTTGTAGACATGATTGTTGGTAGTGATTCAAGGTTTATAATATAATATATTAGAAGATTAGATGGAAGGCCGTTTGGCCTCTACAGCAATATGTTTACTCAAGGGAAACAATAACCTGGAAGTTGAACAATTTATACGCGTTATGAAATACATAAAATAATACTTAATATATACACTTGATTCATATCATGTCAACTGCTTCATAGACTTCTTTTCCTTCTATTCTCAGGTCGTGATGATGGATGAAATATGGCACGAGCGACTTTCAAGTTTCATCAAAATATCTCATTCCCTTCGAGAGCTTCGTACTGACAGACGGACAACTCTTGCGATGTCATAGGTATCCCTCCACTTACGTTTTGGGATCCCAAAAAGGTCGAACAAGTTCGATGACACCCAAAGGAATGAGGAAAAAAACGAACCTACCCTAGGCTGTTTGATGAGCATTGGAGACCTGTCCAAATTCGGTATGTCCATAGAGCCACCAAGGTTTCGGCCTGGAGATGTCTGAAGGTCACTGCGTAGGAAGTCCTTGGCTGATAGGGGAGTGGAGGATGCTTCCGGAGATCTAACGCGGGCAAATCGTTCAGGAGACAACTAGAATTGTTAAGTTTAACCGAAAAGGATGTGATGAGACAACCTAGTTACCTGTGACTTATTCACTTAACGAGGCTTGAAGACCCGATGAAAATGCGTTACTTCGTTGCTCAGCTATTCACGAATAATCGATTTTCAAATAGTGGAATTCCCCTGTCTGATCTGTGGTATCTCTATGCGCTTGTATCTGTGTTGTATGCTTGACGAAAACGATTTCTTCCTCGAGCTGATCACTGACCACTGAAAAGCCGCGTTTCGACTGGGATTCAAATTTTCCACGTCGTCGTAGAATTTCGCGTTCTGAGGACGGCTGTAGATATTCTGAACGTTATACTAGAGCAAATAGTGAAAAAAAAAATACTTAGTACAATCAAAATAATCCAGTGTAGATACAAAAATAAGTTGGCTTTTCAGTTAAACTTTAAGTTGTTCGTTACTCGTATTACATTTCAATGTTTGACGACCAATCTAATAATATCTACATTTTTATATTTGTATGTTAGCCCAACCGTTTTGACATATATTAAAGTTGTAACTTGCTTGTAAAATTCAAATTACATGTTTAACGTTACAGTTTAGCATGTTCATATTAACATTGATTTGTAATATAGACTAGGCCTTATTCCAAACCATTCCGGATTATTCTTGACCATTCCGAATTATTCCTGACTATTCCGGATTATTCCTGACCATTCCTTCGGGACGTCTACACCATTCCGGGACAGGCGTGGACCCCTCAGCCTACAAATAGGGCTTGTGACTGACCTGCCCGCCAAGTCCCGTCTCGATTCCTCCATTATAGGCGAGCCACATCATTTCCCTTCAACTCCCATTTTCGTTGCCGAACCCAGTCCACACCTGGAAATCTTTGGGATGTATTCTTGCCAGCTTTAACTTTTCAGTCAGATAGAGTTATCGTTCGAGAGTATGCATGCCATAAGCTCTCAGAAAAACGTTCAGTGTTGCCTCCAACCGATTAGGTGGCATGAATGTCAGGTCTAGAGCATTTGCTCCTAGCACTCACCAAGTTTCAAGTAACTGATGACTTCCGAAGAACTCGCGAGACCCCCTTCGTCTCCATCCACAGAGCTTATCTCGGGCCCATGACCTTTTTGCCGTCCAACTTCATTACTATCCCTCCCCCTCCTATTCGTGTCACAAAATTTCCGGGACTCAACCCACCGTGTCCAGAATGTCCTTTGGACACATAAATATCAACTCTACGGCCTTTGACTCTACCACTGACCATACGGAGGAGCAAAAACAAAGGGCAAAACACCTGTTTTGGCTCCGATTCAGGTCTCACTCGAACTGGAGCACTTCGGAAAGTTGTCCGGTGCCACCATCAGCACCTCCCGCCACCCGAGGCCGGATCCGGTCTCAAGAAAAGAACTATCTTTGTACCGCACAATTCTCATCCCGATCCCTTCCGCCATTTGGCACATATGCGTAATTAAAAAATCCCCCACCCCACTCCCCCCACCGTGCCCAGAAGCGAATCGGATAAAGACAAAATTGCACGGATGGTGAACCTGAAATTTGCGGAAGCATACACTAGGACGATGGTTGGCAAGCAAACGAAGGATCCGGCCAAATGCTCTTGGAAACTTTTTTTCCCGAACCCGATCGTCCGTGTGGGGAGGAAGTAGTTCGAATCTTGTGGTACGCCTCTCTGAGAAACGGTGATGCGATTTGAATAAAACGTGACGTATGGTATAAGAAGAAACCCAAGATGTGCCATCTGCCCAAACAACTTCCGGCCACGCTGGAGTGGGGGGGGGGGCGAGGGTGTCCCGCAAGTTTTGTGACACGAGCTCAAGAATCAAACTGAACGAGGAATTGGGATGAGCCTTGGACCTTACAAAGATCATGAGCGTGTTCCAACCTACTTACCATAGTAACTACACATACTACAGACAGAGTTAGGATTATATATGTGTCAAAAAAATTTAATTTACAAAGAAATCCAGGTTTGGTTAGCTAGGATAAGAGATAGCGAATATTTTAATTTGCATGCTAAAGAGACTTGGGAGAAGAAATTTATCTCAAAGCGGGTCCAAATAAAGAGGAGGTGAAACTAATTATAAATCTGAGGGCAGATACTTGGTGAAAGAAGAAAGTATTTGGGTAGTGTTAGGAGAAATCTGGTCCTTACTTCTGTCCAATGTGCGGTGAGGGAGATGAGGGAGGATCTTATTCCTTTGATGTGTGGTTGTGATGATCTGGAGGAATTCAGGGAGGAAACTTTTAAGGAATGAGTTTATGGGAGGGAGTGGTTGTTGAAAATTGTGCGGAGTAAGTCTTTTCTTAGTTGAAAAACCTGGCGAGGTTCCTCAGAGTGGCCAGTATAAAGAGGGAAAAGTGTTTGATTGGGGTTTAGTGAAATACCAGATGACATTTTTTTCGAGCATTAGTCGTGTGGAATTGTATGAAGAAGTAGTATGCAGTAGTAACCGTTGCCACTGCATGCTACTACTAGCAAACTGGATGGTACTACAGCAAGAATTGATGCTACCGGATACTACTACTTAAAGCACCCCTCGCACTATTTACTCTTCAACTTACAGTATCTTAAAATATTTCAATACTTTAAAACTAGGCTGTAAGTTTCAACAAATACCCCACGGTGTTGGCTGTTTTAAGTCTTTTCCGAGACCCGCTGACTTATAGCGGAAACAGGGAAACAATTTACATAACCGGTTTTTCTGACGGAAAAACTTCTCGCAGACAATCGTCGACAGCGTGATACACATCGAAGGTAGCAACACAAGGAAAGTAGCATGGTTTTGTTAGAGGGGTTAGAATGTGCCGTGCGAAATTGGGGTCTCCGGGTTTAGAAATGTATGGAGTGATTCTGGAAGTGGGTTGCGTTAGTATTATAGGTAACATAGGTCTTTTAAGCTTAACCCAGTCGGAGGCGTGCTAACTCGAAGTATTCCATACAACTAAACAGTCAAAGAATGTTTCATCGGGTATAGTAGTGTGACAGTTTCTTTTTGTATTTACATGTATTTATTTCTGATTGTTTGCTATGGCCCTTGGGCTTTTAACGTAAATAAATATCACGTCATATCATATCATGACGCCACAGATTCTGGCTTCTTGACGTCTGGAGGTAATTTTTCTATTTTCGGAAAAAATATCGCGCCATGGGCTAATCTGGTCAATCACGTGAGAGAGATCATAGTTCACACTTACTACACTTGGTAAGCACATAGTTAGAATTAATTACTATTCTTTTCATACATACATAACTTTTCACGAGGTTGGAACGAAAATAGTAACAAATAGTTACCAGAAGCATTAGTAGCCAAAATGTTTGGGGAAGGGGGGGGTGGGTAATTTTTACCGACAGTTTTTGCAGAAAATCGACGGTTTTTTTTTCAGAAAAAAAACTGTTTTGACGAAAAATTGACTGATTTTCAGAGAACCGACTGTTTTTTAAGATAAAATCTACTACTTCTACCAAAAATCAACTGTTTTTAGAAACCCACTGTTTTTTCAGAAAAATCGACTGTTTCCAAGAAAACTGTCCTCCCCCACCCCATACGTGAAGCCCCCGATAGTTACTATTGTTAGAAGGGTGGAACACGCTCCGTATGTCCAAGATGAGACATTAGGGGTTCCCGGTGTGGCGAGATAGCGGCAATTAAAAAATCTTCAGAATGTTCATCTGTATGCTACTTTATGAGCGTGTTCCACCCTACTTACCGTAGTTACTACGCATGACCTCACGAATTCTGACTTTTAGCCGACAAGGCTTGAACGATTTTTCTATTCTCCAGCAGAATATCATGCCACGGGCAAATCCGACCAATCACGTTACAGAGAACCGTAGTTACTAAGCTTACTACGCTCCCGAGCGTGGTAAGCAAATAGTTACTATTAGTTACTATTTCGAGAAGGTTCGAACGGTCAGCATAGTAACTTTTGGTGACGCTGGAACGGAAATAGTAACTAATAGTTACTATTCGTAGTAGGGTGGAACACGCTCTATGTTGGTGACGAAGTCAAATTCGCCATTTTAGTTGTGAAAGCGCATTAAATTCAAACCTACACTACTCAATTCTTGGTCAAGCACATTACAGCTACGAGTGGGATTCGGCCGGAAAATGCTTACCTTTGATTCCGGCGAGGTATGTCCATTCGACTTCGACTCTTTCTCAACAGAAACACCACGCAGACGAAGAGATGACAACTCTTTCGCCAGTTGCACCTTCTGAGTTTCCAATTGTGATCGGGATATAAGCTCCTGTAAGATATCGATCAATCAACCAATTTTAGTTCAACCCTAATAGCCCTAGGCTAACACGGCGGGAACTGGAAAAATAAACACTCACCAACAATTCAAATAAACTACAAACTAACAAACAATAAATACGAAACGAACATAAATCATGAACAGTTAAAATTTTACTGAAGTATGGAACGAATGAATTTAGCTATCTTTCTGAGGATCTCGTAGGTGGCGGAAAAAGCTTGGGTTTCGTGTCCTTCTTGCTTCGCGTGTTAGGTCCATGAGAGGGTGTAACGAAGTCCGGAAGAACGAAACAGTGACGAACGATACATTTTATTAACCCACTGAACTACACGGAGACTATTGGAATATAAGACGATGAAAGATTCTTTGACTGTGTAGTTATACGTTATACGAAACTACTGTGCCTCGTTTAGAGCCGGTGGTAGCTTTGCAAACAAGATATGCTCAGAATTTTGTCCCCTCATTTGTTCGTTTATATAACTCGGAGCGCTTTTCAGTGTTAATTTTTATGTTATTTATATTTTAATAACTGTAGTCTACTATGTCATTGATAATATAGATGGCGCTTTACACAAGGGAATTGTACCGTGACCATACCGTAAACAATTTTTCAAATATATAGAAGTCTAGGACTCCCTTGTCGCAGCCACGTAGACAAACCAGGACCCACAAGACGGGGTCTCATGATGAAAACCAAATTAAACCAAATATATAATTTTAATGGGGAAGACGCCCTTGAAATGGAAACATTTGTAAGTAGTGAACTGATAGACAAAAATGCTCCTCAGCCGGGATTTGAACCCAGGACCCTCTGCTTACAAGTTAGTCACTCTACCACTGAGCTACCGAGGGGCTTGTGAACAGAGTTCGCAAACTACTACAATAGTCTAGTAGAAGCCGGCCATAGGAACAGTGATCCCGCCCGAAGGAGGGATCCGACAAGGGAGTCCTAGACTTCTATATATTCGAAAAAAAAATACGGTATTGGTGACGGTACAAGTCAATTGTGTAAAGCGCAGTCTATATTATTAATTTCCGTGACATGGGGATGTGAACTGGTTAGATGAATTTGCCTTCGGGCGGGATCACTTTTCCTATGGCCGGCTTCTACCAGACTATTGTAGTGGTTTGCGAACTCTGTTCACAAGCCCCTCGGTAGCTCAGTGGTAGAGTGACTACCTTGTAAGCAGAGGGTCCTGGGTTCAAATCCCGGTTGAGGAGCATTTTTGGGGGATCCCAAAAGGTAAGTGGAGGGATACCTGTGACATCGCAAAAGTTGTCCGTCTGTCCGTCCGTCCGTCTGTAAGCACGATAACTCTCGAAGGGAATGAAATATTTTGATGAAACTTGGTTTGAGGATTCGTTGGGTCGTCGGACCAGTCAAGTTCTTAGATGGGCTTTGTAGCCCTACATTTAGGGGTGGGGAAGAGGGTTCAAATTAAGGGGCAAACAAAATATTCTGAAACAGCTAATGTGATAGTCGATTATGGGGTAAGAAGACATGCTGAACATGATGGTGAAAACTATTTTGTCATCGGACGATTAGTTCGCCCGGAATCTGGCCAAAACTGGAAAGTTTGTTAAAAGTAAAAGTTTTATTTGAAGTTGATTAGATGTTCGATTTAGGGGTAGGAAGACATATTGAAGACGATGGTGAAAACCATTTTCTCGACGGACAAGTAGTTCGCCCGGAATCCGGCCGAAACCGGAAAGTTTGTTAAAATTAGAAGTTGTATTTCGAGTTGATTAGATGTTCGATTTAGGGCAAGAAGACATGTTGAACACTTATGTGAAAACAATTTTCTACCCGGACATGTAGTTCGCCCGGAATCCGGCGAAAACCGAAAAGTTGGTTAAAAGTAAAAGTTTAATCTGAAGTTGATTAAATGTTTGATTTGTGGGTAAAAAGACATGCCAAACATGATGGTGAAAATCATTTTCTCGCTGGACAACTAGTTAGCCCGGAATCCGGCCAAAACCGGAAAATTTTTTAAAGCAAAAGTTCGATTAGATGACAGATTAAGGGGTAAGAACAGAGGTTGAGTCGGTTTATGACAATGGTTTTTTACCCGGACGTAAAATTATTCCGGAATCCGGTTGTAACCGGATTTTTTTTTAAGTCAAACTTTTATTCAAAGTTGATTAGATGTTCTTTATAGGGATAAGGAGATACGCTGGTTTTGTTTCTGTATTTTTTTTGCTGGACTGGTAGTTCGCTCGGAAATCGGCAGGAAGTCTTGGTCAGTATCGTCAAAATACATATGGCTTATAGAGGTATAACTGAACTTGGTTTTCTCTGATGATTAGCCTGTCCAAGACTGGATCTGGCGAAGACAAGACTCGATTGTCTGAATCAAATATTAGATTTTTGGGATTACTTATCCCTCGCACATCATCTTAAGAGGGATAACTAGCTGATCAAGAAAAAAAACCGAAAATCTATTTTTTTTTTTTTTTCTATTTTTTTTTTACTGTTGGAATATCGAAAGAAAAAAGAAAAATACAAAATGATTAGACACAAAAGCATCCAACCAAACAAAAGCAAGTCTCAAACGTAAACTGATCGTTTCTGCAGTCTCATCCGGGCGCAAATCGGAAGTACAAGGTAAACAAAAATCTTGCAGTATTTGCTATGGAATTAATCTTGTCTTTATCGAGAAAAGATTATCCCAAATTCGGATCAATTTTATCCCAATAGAGATAAGATTAATCCCAGTAGCAAATACTGCATCCTTATTCGGGGAAACATTTTACAGTGTAGATACTTTATCTACTGGAACGTTCAAACATAGCTTATCTTTTAAAACTCTGCTGTTTCCAAATTACAGAAACAGCTTTGCCGTTTTTAGTGGTACTCCATTCCCCTTGGGTCTGAAACCAAAAGGAGATTTCTTTACCGTTTTCAATAGTTTACCATAAACCCATGAGTCTGGGGTGCCCTAAGCCAAATGCTGGTTTCCTTGACCCAATAAATATTGATGCTTTTAGTGAAGTTCAGAAATCAACCAATCAGAATTCCATTTATGGTTGAGTTGGTTGGGTTTGGGGAATCCAGCGTTTGGCATAGAGGGTGTCCAAAATATTCCTGATTTGTGGTCAGGGCCGTAACCGGGCAGGGGGGGGGGGGGTCAACCATCCAAACATACAAAATCAGTCCTTTCCAAACATACAAAATCAGTCCTTTTTTAAACCTATATCTTTTTTGCACTTTTGGCTCCGAACCGCAGAACACCCCCCCCCCTCCCCTCCCCCCAAAATAAATTCCTGGATAGGGACCTCTTTGTGGTCACTAACAGTTTTAATTTAATTTAATTTCAAAATAAATGCGGCACAACATTTCATGCGCGAGCAAATTGATTGGCACTTGTCATTAACCTACAACTAAAGCATATATAGCCTACAATTGTCATACAATAAATACAGTAATTCAAGTAAGGTTGTTATGATACAAGGTAAACTGAGGCACAAAACTATTACGGTACCTTTCAGTTTTACAAGCGAGAGGTGTGAATTTTGGTACTTTCATAGCTACTTCTCTTGGAGGTCTGTTTCTTTTCGGTTTAAAAGGTGGAGGAAGCATATTTCGGTAGAAAGGGTGGGATAACAGATTTGTTCCGAAACGTTGGCGCAGCTGTCCTCTACGAACAGAAAGGGGCTCCAGCTTACACTCCTTTAGGAGATACGAGTACGGCATTTTATGGCCACCAATTATAATTTGAACAGCACGTTTTTTTTGGATTCTTTCCAACTTATCTGAGTCACTCTTTGTAAGTCCGTAAAGCCATGCTGGACAAGCATATTCAAGTAGTGAACGGACAAACATACAATACAAATCTTTCATTCTTTCTTTAGGAACTTTTAATTTCTTTAGGATTTTTAACATACTCATGGAAGAGTTCGCTTTCTTTAAAATATACTTGGTATTTTCCTCCCAAGACATATCAGAAGATATGATAACGCCAGTGAGTGTAATTTGGTCAGAAGCAAGGTTATCAGGAATGTGAGGGTGGAACTGTGGGAGAGTTTTAAGAAATGAGATTGTTAGTATTGTAGATTTGTCACTGTTCACTACCATATTCGACCGAGAAGATTCTGTTAGCAATATCCTGAATTATACCAAAAGACTGACTTTTTAAATTCTTTCCCACAACTTCTACCAGTGATAAATCGTCTACGAATTTCCATCGCTCATCAATATCCTGAGCAACATCATTTACCATAATAAGAAAACACAGACGACCAAGGACAGTTCCCTGGGGCACCCCAAAAAAACTGGAAGCGAGTCTGAAATGCACTGTTTATACTTTACAATTTGTAATCTATCAGTTAAAAATCCCGTACTATATTTACAATAAATTCAGGCACATTATTCTCAATTAACTTATTTAACAGTATTTGGTAGTCTACAAGATCAAAGCCTTCTTAAAATCGATAGCTAAAAGGTTAAGCCATTTATCTGGGGTGTCCAGATTCTTCAGGATAAAATCTATAATACTTACTGATTCTAATGACTGATGCTAAATATTTCTTCAACCATGCAGCTACAAAACCTTCATACACGCGGCTAAAAACTGAAGTCACAGAAATTGGCCTTACCCCAGTAAAATCATTAGCACCACCCTTCTTTGGTATTGGTGTAATAAACCCCACTTTCCACTTTTTAGGGTACTGGCCACTACGTGATATTTTATTATAAATGTTGGTCAGCGGAAGGGCCAATTCAGCTGCAAAAGACGTAATTAACGTCACTGGGATATCGAAAGGCGTAACTGCAGTTCTTTTTAGCTTGGACAGCTTAAGTTTCATCTCGGATATCATTATTTCAGGGATATCATTATTTCAGGGATATTGATACCGGGGAGGTCTTGAGGAGGTATACTATGTACTTGGGATATAAAGGGCTCATTAACAGAAGGGGTAGGGTCTTCGGAGAAAGTGGTGGGTAAGACTGAACAATCGCGGCAAAATGGGCATTTAAATCATTGGCTGTTTTGACAGGCAGTTCATCTTTTTTAAAATGAACTGGTGGAGGATTTCTACCAGCCAGCTTTTTTATTTCTTGAAAGAACTTCGCCGGTTTAGAAGCTAAAAGATTATCAACTTCTTTCGAATAAAAATCAGCTTGGGCTTTCTTATTTTTTTTCTTTTTTTCATGTCTCAGCTTGTTGGCTTCTTCCCGCTTACCTTCTCTAAAAAGTTTTAATTTCTTCTTTGTAAGTTTTTTTGTTTCTGAATTTAGGTAAGGTTTGTCAGAACAGCCTATGCTGTACCATATGCAGTCTATAGACTGCAGTGTAGACGTGCACTGTTTGCTTCTGGGATTAATGATGTCTCAAACAAAGATAATCTTATCTTAATTCGGATTAATCTGGATTAATTCGGATTAATCAGTAGAGATAATATTAATTCCAGTAGTAAATACTACAGTTAACTTTAATTCTTACTCGGAGGAACATTTTGCAGTGTGGTTCATTGAGCAGAACTGAGGAGGGTCCGAGGCTCTCCTGATGTGTCTGGTGTTCGAAGTCTTTCACTTGAATAGATCGTTCTTGGATAGATGGCATGTAAAATTATTCTATTCTTTTACTTTCTAAACTGATTCATTCAAAACTGTTAGAAAATAGTTTACAGTGGAAACTGGAAAACCAAGAAGGACAGAATTTGGAACAAATAATTTAGGCTATAACGAAGAAAGTAGAAAGTTCAGCAAGAAGGAAAGCCGTATTAACAGAAACCAGGACATCTCTGCCTTAATCACGTAATCGAAAAATAGGGTATTGACTAAACTCTAGCCGATTATCTACGGGTCGTGACGTCACCCGAAAAGTCTACATTTTCCATTTACTAACGAAACTGATTGTCCCTAGAACGGTTTATAAGTGCAAACCCGTCCGGCGCCTCGATGGCCGCTCGGCTCTATATAGTTGCAAATATATATTCTGCAACATTTTTCACGACGTTTTTCATAAAACTGAATTTGTATTTTACATAGTTGTGTGTTAATCTACGTCTAAATTACATAAGTTACGATTTTTCAGATACTATGGTATCTGCTGCAACGGTCTAAAAGTTGTTTTCGCAGTTACCGTGGTATCTGATACCATGCTAAAAAGGCTTGTTGCAGTTACCGTGGTATCTCGCCATTTACCGTGGTAACTGATATTTAGTTACCACGGTCACAACCGTGGTAGTTAAATTTTATTCGTAACCCGACTCGGTAAAGACGGAGTATGGTAAAAAATGAAAAAATAAAGAAACAACACACCAACAACGGATAGATAGATAGACAGAAAGTGATAGAAATTGACTTCCGTGGTTATAAACCAAATTTGCGATTATTGTAAAAAAAAAAAAAAAAGAAGAATAAATTACAACACATGTGTCAAATGTAAGTACACCTAAAATCTTCGTCCTGTTGGGGAGGGGGACTGGGGGGGGGGGGGGGGGGACAGGGACTGCCGTAGACGGAACAGCTATTTTTCTTTATATACTCCGCTTTTTCAGTTCTGTAAGTGGGCAAAAATAAATATATATATATATATATATGTATGTATATATTTATTGCCCATCATAAATGTAAGAATAGAACGCCGATGGAGTAATAAAGAAAGAAAAGCAAAGGAACAGAAACGAATAGCTTCTGACGAATATAAATGGGACAAATAATGTCAATCTCATACATGGGCAGACACAGGGTCAATGAAGGACCATTTCGAAGGTGCTTACACCATTAAGCTGTTTCCGATGTCTCTAGTTTCTTTTGCGGAACCTTTATATATGCGGAACCTTTCAATGAGATGGCTGTTCTCGTCCAGGATATGAATTCTCCATATCCCAGTTCGAAGCCACCATTCGGTTTAGTCAATATTGTGACAAGTAGCCTATAGCAGAGGTATGCTTTAATTAAACAATTCTCTATCTGAAAAATCTATCTCACTTTCACCATCACCAACACAGGAGCCTGGGTGATGTCAAATTGGTGGGAAAGAAGTTTGGCACTGTCATCGAGTGGACATTAGTATTTCTTTGGGATGGCTTTTTCGGCAATTGTCTTTTTTGCAAAGCAACCGTAGTACCGGACAACACGGTGACTGCAAAAATGACAAAATGCAAATTCAGTTGCCGTGGTATCAGGCCATGGTATCTGCAAAAACGCAACCATTGTTTTTATGTATTAAAAAAATCGTGTTCCTTATCCAATTTAAACTGTCAATAGTTGCATTTTTGCAGATGCCATGGTATCTGATACCACGGTCTGAAGTCGTTTTCACAGTTACCATGGTATCTGATACCACGGTGAAAAGGCGTTTTTGCAGTTAAAGTGGAATCTGGCCAGGAACCGTGGTGTCTGATATTAAGATACCACAGTACTGATCCTGATATCTAAAAAACTCATCTCACTTTCATCACTACCAGCACAAGAGTCTAGTTCGTATTCAAATTGGTGGGAAAGAAGTTATGTTACTCTATAGATGTCAGTGGATTGCTTTTTGGATGATTTCTAAAAGCGCGAAGGGCAACCCTAGTATCAGATACTACGGTAACTACAACAACGACAAAATGCAACTCCAGTTACTGTGGTATCAGATACCATGGTATCTGCAAGAAAGAAACTACTGTTTTCGTGTATTCAAAACTTTGTTGTTTTTATTAATCTAAACTAACAATATTTCGTTAAGACAAGATCAGCGAGAATTGATTTATGTGCAGACTTACCTTTTGCAGCAGCTCTTCCGTCCTGCTCAACTGCGCAGCCTTTTCTTGCAGCTGCCTTTCCATTTCTGATATCTTGTCCGTCTGGACGTCAATCTGCTCCGACAGAATGGAGACTTGCATCTGCAGCTGATCCTTGTCGCCTTCTAATCGGCGGAGTCGCTCTTCCACCTCGGGCTGAAGAAGAAGAAGAAATTCATTAAACTGCGATACACAACCAAGTTGGGTTATTTTGAATTTTTAATTTATAATTGTAAATATGTTTTAGGAATGATTTATTTGGACTGTAAAACAAGCATTTTAAGTATAGCTGGCAAAACTGAAGCGCATTACTGGTGTAGCTGAAATAGGGGGAATGTTGGCTGTGAGTGAAATGAAAATCAGGGTGGCAAGGATCTAATCTATGCTCCTTCTTGGCCAAAGAAGAAAAGAAAAAAAGAACTGAGGAGACGGGGGGAAAAGAGAAGATATCCTGAAAGCTCCATACAAATACTCAAAACAACACACAGCCGAAGTCAGGCTGAAACTGTACAAAACAATGTATTAAATATTCTTTGAGCCGAAGCTGACTTTGAAACATATATTCAAACAATGTTTACAACGGATATACGTCAGCTATGATTCTTCATCAGAGATATTTCGGCCATTCTTGGCAAGGGTCCTCGTCAGGCTGTCAATCTTCTGGGTAAACGTCGAGGAAGGAAACAACCTGTAAACATTGTTTGAACAATGTATAAGTATGTATTTGTTCTCAAAAAACCCAAAGGGGCACGGTACATTAGAGTTTGCTTATTTGGAGATCTATCTGAATGTGTGTACACCCTGGTTCCGTAATAGAAGTGAACTGCAGTTCGTATGCTGAGTGTGAAGTGCTGGCAAAAACTTCTTTGAAGAAGAAATATTATAATAATACCAATTAATATAATACCAATAATAATACTACCAATAATATAATAATACGATTTCATCACTGGACTAGCCATTTGTGACCCAATCTCCAACAGAAAAGGCATTGATCAGCATGAAAGAGCATTCAAAAAGAATGCATAATGGCCCTCTTTTTCTCTTTTTTTTTAAAGTATGTGAAAATTAATGTAACGTGAATTTTTTTTTTTTACTGCCCCCACAGGCCCATTCGGGCTTTCATGCAGTCAGAAGTATCAGCTACATGTATAAAGGATATGTTAAGAGGGTTATAAAAGGTGTATTTATGTAGTTTAGCATGTAAAAGTTGATTTGTATAATACAGAGTATTAAACTAAACTAAAGTAAACCCTGGTATAGCCTACTGACCCTATACCTTATAAATCGGCCTCCAATACTGCGGGTTGGGGGTTGATGTATACCCGTTGGGGGTCGGTGGATACCCGTTGGAGGTCGGCGGGTACCCGTTTGGAGTCGGCGGGTACCCGTTGGGGGTCGGCGGGTACCCGTTTGGGGTCGGTGGATACCCCATCTCCGGCTTTGGGTACCAACAAGGTGATACAGCGGGGCCCATGGGACCCAGGAACCCATAAGGCGTATGGGCTCTCCAATCCGGAAACCATCCGTGTTGCATAACACTCTCACGCCCATTGCTATAGCTCGACCAATCATGAAGCTCTCTATCACTGCAGGAGCTGTGGCCCCGCGCACATCCACCCGGACTAGAGGCGGCGGAGCGAATATCTCGTTTCCGGTGGCGCACTTTCCGGGCACACGCGCCACCACATGGCTCGTCTTCACAGCATTCGGCGTGTCGCCGTCGACTTTGTCGGGACTGGGAGGTCCGTCCTGTATCGCAGTTTACAAATGTATGAGGTGGCAACGCAGGCAAAAGCAACGACAATATGCTGCTAAACAGAGCGGCTAAGGATTGTTTTTGTACTCCGTTGTAAGCATTTGTATAACTATCTGTTTATTACACCTAAGTTGTGATTACAGTCTTTTTCGTTATTTATTACTATCTCATAATCACTGTACACCGTCTAATCTTCTTCCATTATGCGATGGTGACGACAAATTGTTTACTCAGTGGCTTTTTGCTTCACATTTTAATGACAAGTTTTTAGGCAACATGTGTTAGTCGGACCGAGATTGAGTTACGTTCTTTAGTTGTGAATTCTGTCTGTGATTTTAGGTTATTTGCTCTTATCTCACAACCATGACACACCGTTAAATGTTCTTCCATTTTATGATGGGTGACAAAAAAATTAATTGTCACTCAATTCCCTGCTCGGTTACATGTATAAAGAATAATTTTTATTCATCACATTTATCACTAGCTTAAAATTCCATCTTCAAGAGAAAATTCCATCTTCATTCCATCTTAGAGTTTAAAGTTTAACCGAAAAGGGCTAGGATACGACAGTCTAGTTACCCATCACTTGTTCGCTTATATAATCTTGAAAACCCGATGAAAAAGCGTTAGTTTGTTTTTCTGATATTTCCAAATAATCGTTTATCCCATTGTGCTTGCCGCTCTTCCCGTTTTTGTGATATCTCTATGGTGCCTGGAACATTTGGCAACAATACCAGCAGCAAACGAGTAAATAAATTGTGTATCAAATAAACAAAGAAGTGTCTGCAGTCTGCAGTGCCAAAAACTAGTGCTAGCTAGTGATAGTGATAGTGCAGTGATTTTCGCGGGCGAATTGTGGACGGATTCACCATGGGAAAGCGTCCACATTCCCAACGTCCCTACTGAAGACTACTGTGGACAGAATGAAAATCCCTAATGGGTGTTGTAATAATTCAATGTGTTTGAATCTAAGATGTAAAAATAAGTTACCTGTTCAGTTAAACTTTAAGAGAAAATTAAAAGAATATTTAATAAAATATGGTTGAGAAATGTATTTATTTGTTAGGGGGTAGGGGGTGGTAGGGAGGAATTGGTGGATGGGTGGTCGGGGTGGTAGGGAGGGAGTAGGGTTGTTGGGAGGTATATGTTTATTTTGGAGGTGATAATGTGAAGGAGTTTGGTCTGTTATTTTTTTTTGGGGGGGGGGGGTCTGTTCTTTTCTTTTTTTTTCTTTTTTCAATAGTTACTTCTTATGTTATTTGTTGGTGTGTTTAGAAAATGGTTAAAGTTTACTACTGCACGCCAGCAAAAACGTAGGTTTTTCCATTAGTGCAGTAGATGTAAATACAGAAGAGTTAAACTGTGTTTATTAATAAAATAAGTATCCTATCCTAAGTATCCTAAGTATCCTATCCAATAATAGATCCCTGCTCAGAGACATTTACAAAGAATAATTTTTATTCACCACATATGATTATGTTAAACTTCCATTTTCAGCAAGACCAAAACTTTCGATGGGATCCCAAAAAAAGTAATATTTGAACCAGACAATTGCGTCTTGGAGATATCTAGTTTTCGCCAGACTCCTTGAACATTTTTACTATTAACATTTAGAAACAAACTGATGACAATGGCTAGTCTTCTGAGAAAACCAAGTCCAGGTATGGATTCCGCATGTGTGTTTACTTATTGGTCTTATCTACTTAGACAAAACTGATCGAATCTTCGTGGCTTACTTCTGCCAAATGTCCCGTTTCGGCCGGATTCCGGATGAGCTACTTGTCCGGAAACAAACCAAAGCTCAAAACGAATTCAGCATATCTCCTTATCCCTACATCCAACCTCTAATCAACTTCAGACAAACTTTCTTTTAACAAATTTTCAGGTTCTGACCGGATTCCGGGCGAACTATTTGTCCGGCGAGAAAATAATTTTCCTATATAGATTCAGCACGCCTCTTTACCACCGAATCGAAACTCTAATCAACTGCATATAAAACTCTTAAACAATTTCTGGTTGCGGCCGGGTTCCTGGCGAACTTTATGTCCGGGTCGAAAACAATTCTCATATACTGATTCCGCATGTCTTCTTACCCTCGAATCGACTATTAAATCAACTTGAAATAAAACTTTTACTTTTAACAAATTTTCCGGTTCTGTCCGGATTCCAGGCGAACTAATTGTCGGTAGAAAACGGTTGTCATATACGAATTTAGAAAATCTTCTTACCCCAAATCACCCCAGTTACCCCAATCAACCCCACATAAAACTTTTACTATTAAAAGATTTTTCAGTTTTAGCCGGATTCCGGTCGAACTATTTGTCCGGCTAGAAAATAAAGTTTCAGATACGGATTCAGCATGTCTCCTTACCCCTAGATTGACTATCTCACTGGCTTTTAAATCATTTTTGTGTCATTCCTAAATTTTAAACCCCTCCCCACCCCTAAATATGGGTCTACAGAGCTCATCTACGACTTACCTGTAATTTTACCCAATGGATCCTCATACCAAGTTTGAAGAAAATTTCTCTGCCCTTTCGAGAGTTATCGTACTGACAGACGGAGAGACTTTTTTTATTTACGGCCTATCTTCAATTATAAAGAAAAAATATCTTCATTCCCTCCATTCTTGTTTTACCCTTACACAAAATTCCTCCTTTCCAACCCCCTTGGTGCAAAAGCACACATCTCATTTCGCGCTACCAGCGTCGGGATATATCGCTGAAACTTTCGGCCCTAAGTAAACAAGACCAAAGGTTTCGATGGGATCCCAAAAATTCAATATCTGATCCAGACAACTGGGTCTTGTCTTAGCCAGATCCAGTCATCGCCAGACTCCTTGAACATTTTTACAATTAAAATTCAGAAACAGATTAAGGCCAAATAGCTCGTCATTTGAGGAAACCAAGTTCAGATATGGATTCAGCATGTGTGTTTACCCTTATGGGTCATATCTCTTTTGACGAGAACTTCCTACCACTTCTGCCAATTTCCTGGTTTCGGCCGAACTCCATAACTACTTGTCCGGCGAAAAAAGAAAGCTCAAAAACGAAATCAGGGTATCTTCTTTCCCCAATAATGAACATCTAATCAACTTCACATAAAAATTTAACTTATAACAAATTTTCCGACTCCAGCCGGATTCCGGTCAAACTATATTTCCGGGTAAAATATGATTGTCAAACACGGATTCAGCATCTCTTCTTACCCTTAAATCGGTTATCTAATCAACTAGAAATAAAACTTAAGCTTCTAACAATTTTCCGGTTTTGGCCGGATTCGGGGGGAACTACATGTCCAGGTAGAAAAATTTTTCACATAAGTGTTCAGCATGTCTTCTTGCCCAAAATCGAAAATCTAATCAACTCCAAATAAAACTTTTAATTTTAACAAACTTTCCGGTTTGGGCCGGATTCCGGGAGAACTACTCGTCCGTCGAGAAAATGGTTTTCACATCGTCCTCAGCAGGTCTTCCTACCCCTAAATCGAACATTTAGTCAACTTCAAATAAAACTTTTACTTTTAACAAACTTTCCGGTTTTGGCCGAATTCCGGGCGAACTACTTGTCCGATGACAAAATGGTTTTCACCATCGCGTTCAGCATGTCTTCTTACCCCATAATCGACTATCAAATTAGCTGTTTCAAAATATTTTGTTTGCCCCTTAATTTGAACCCCCACCCCTAAATGTAGGGCTACAAAGCCCATCTACGAATTTGACTGCTCCGACGACCCAACGAATCCTCACACCAAGTTTCATCAAAATATCTCATTCCCTTCGAGAGTTATCGTGCTTACAGACGGACGGACGGACGGACAGACGGACAACTTTTCCGATGTTATAGGTATCCCTCCACTTACGTTTTCGGATCCCAAAAAGTCTCCACAACGTCCCATCTTAGCTCGCATATAGAGGAATCTCCCCTCTTCTTTACTAAATTTTAGTGTTTTTTAGTGTTGTGTTCTTTTTCATTGTTTGTACTCCGCTATTCTGTCTTTTCAGCGGGTTATACGAAGTCATAGGTATCCCTCCAGTACGTTTTGGGATCCCAAGAACAGATCTTTGCAAGTCATCGTGGCCCCCAATTGTAGGCCACACACTTCTGAGTGTTTGTCGCGGAAACACGATATTGTGCCACAAAGTCGAGCCACAAGTTGAAACACAAGTTTTGACTATTTGTAGGGCGTTAATTTCAAATCTCTGATAATAAAAACAAAATTCAGTCAACAAATAGAACTTCAGGCTTCCGTCCTTACGATTTTGAGCAAATAGTATCCTCAATTTTATTAATTTGACATTAATTTGCTACTAAATTTGAATTTCCCGCCAGAAACGAGCCACAAAATCGACAGTCACCTCGGCAGTTGTTTGTCGAATTGGAGCCACAAAGCGAGCCACACAAGTCTTGTCAATCGCGGAAATAAACTTGTGGGCCTCACAAAAGACCACGGAAACGCAGGGGATTGTGATAGATAGGTACCAGGCTCTAAAGTCGCTTTAAATGAAGCTCATCTATTCTGGCGAGAAGTTTCGATACAGACGGGTTATTCTATGACTACAATAAACACGCACAAAGAGCCAAACTCTCCCGATAGTTTTCATGTATACCCCCTCCCCCCCCCCCCCCGCCTCCGTCTCGGCTAAAGCCCAAGTCAGCATAAAACTCGGAACTTCCGGACTCTTTAAGAGCCGATACGTATCTCCAATCCTGCTTACTCTTGATTTATCACAATCCAGGTAAAACTAGGTCATTGTGTCTCCCAAAGATTAAAGGGAACGTATTGGAAAGCCAGCGAGACTGAATCTATCGAGTTCTTTGGAATATCCGAGTTTGGGGGGATGTTTTTTTTTTAGTTCGTAACAGCGAAACCAAAATCAAGCAGTGTACAATAAGTGAGAAAAGACGCGGGCACAAAAACAGTCGCAGAGGCGCAGTGACAAACGGGATGAGGTTACAAAAGGTAAATATGACCATCGGAAAGATTTCAAACCCGGTCCTTTTGGTATCAGCGGGTTCTCTTTTCAGGTGCGGCATTTCAACTGAAAATACTGCAATCAAGGCCGCAACACCCTACCCCCCCCCCCCCCCCCCGAAACATACAAAAATAATGATTTTTATAGGCTTTTCCTTCTGATCTATGTCTTTTTTGTCCGACCCGCAGGCAACACCTTCCCCCGAAAGGCGACTCCCCCCCTCCCCAAAATAAATTCCTGGATACGGGCATGACTGCAATGCTCAGGGCACCGACATTTGTAAACTGCGATATCAACCTGAGTCAGATTCACTGTCGCTCACTTCCTCACTAATTCGGCTGCTCTCGAGTTTACGACTTCTGCCGCTTGGCGGCTTTCCACTCATCGAAAAGCTGTCCTCCATTACAAACCCTCGCTTCGTAACTGACGAAAGGGCGACTTCAAGGACAAATCAGAACGTACAAATCGCAGTGGGAATTAACAGGAAAACTGGAAAGTTCGTAATCAAGTCAATTCCTGAAAGCTTTCCTAGCAACCAGGACAAGTAGGCAGACTTTGAACTTCTTTGCTTCTTTCCACCAAATACGATCACAGCAAGTTTCTACCACGTCATTTATTTTAACTCGTTATTCTTAGGGATACTGAGCTTCCTGCCAATAATGCATGTCCCCAGTTTCAGCAGAATGCTTATTTTGGAGCCAAAAAATTAAAAAAAAATAAATTAAGCGCTCTTCGACTTTAAGCTCAGTTCTCATAAACAGACTTTCAACGATCAATTCGGTGTTTCTTTCAGGGTTTCAAGCTTTCTGCTTATTTGGGAATCAACATCTACTCGAAAACTCAAGCCTATTTGACTTTAAAGTCTATGTCCTCAATCTTCAAAAGTTGAAGGACAGTGGCACCATCTAGGTTCTCACGGAACAACTGACCTTCCAGTCGAAAACCACAGTAAAACGTCTTCAAATCACCCGACAGAGTTAGCACAGGTTCAACAAACGGCTTTCCAATCTTCAATATTCACTGCCGAAAATGAACAGCAATTTCTCAACACAAAGATGTGTGGGCTACCGCTCCACCTAACACGTCAAGTTCACAATCCGACAAATTCCGGAAGTGCGACAGTCGACAGCTTCGTTTTTGTCACTCTTTACTTTCTGTCATCTCTAATTTACCCCAACATCCGGTGAAACCAGAGACCATGTTGTGAACGCAAAACAAATTACCCGCCACTTAAAAACGATCAAGTTCCTGCGATACTTCACATCTGGGATACATCATCGTTTGACACATAAGCCAAAATTCCAGACCTTTCCTGGTATATCGATAACCCTGAAAAATTCCACGATACGATTTTCCAATGCATTCGCACACAACTTTATGCCTTGGATTATGCCACTTTCAGCAGGTCACTGCAAAGTCAACTATCATACAATTGTAAAGGCAGTAGGCTTGTAGCTTCCAAAATATGGCCAACCTTACGGCAGAACAATGTGTGGAGGTAACAGCTAAACACAGGGTAGCGTACAGCAAATAACATCTATTTGCAGTCTTTGCAGTGTCAGAAAAAGAGCTTTCTAGCACTGACAACACCTCACAAAACTAGCGAGCTTTCCAATGTTTGGCTATGGATACTCAGACGCACATAAAGCAGAATCAGGCGTACTGAAAAAATAGATTTCCAGTCTCATGAGACCTAGCTTTAACACCTGCTTGTCCTGTCATAACAATGCCAGCTATTGGCAGCTTTCCACACCGAAAAAAATAATCAACACAACAACAATCTCAACTCCCATCGCTCCTTCGTCTCTCACCACACTGATTCGGACTTTCTATTATGAAATCCTGGCAAACCGTTCCAACAATTTCGGCCTGGAACTCTAGAATCCACGGAGATGGAACCCAAACCACTGCCAGAGGAACACAAAAACCCGAAAACCTGTCCGAACCACTGACCCTGGAGAGGTTAAGGAGAAGGGAGGCTTGTCTAGCAGTGAAACTTGGTGTACGCTTTGCAACCTACATTGGGTTTAAGAATATAACCAAACTAAGACGTTTTAATTAATTCCATCTTCAGCTTCTGCTTCATATGAACCAACAATCCAGTGTTGCCGATGATGAAGATGGGAGGAGCTTCAAGGCAACGATAATTCCCTTCCTAACGATGATTCCCTTCGAAGAATTTGTGCCGTCTTTACCCTTAGGTTAGGCACGTGCTGCGAGGCCAGGGGAAACGACAGGCGAAGTTCAGTTCAGTTTATTCATAAAAATAAAAATCACCATTAACTGTTTATGGCCCCACCATAAGGCCTAACATAAGGCCTGGCAATGGGCGGTGCTTATTCTTTGTTCATATAATCTTAGGGAAACAAACCATAACTGCTGAGAAACCATGCTACGGTTGCTAGCCGTATTGCCTTGTTCATTACCATCCAGGAACCAGGTGTGACCAACTACGTTGCACCGTCATTTACGTCACCGAAATATGCTCAGATTTGACCACTGTGACTCGACCCAGAATCCTGTGTGCTAATGTGCTGGCGCTTCTACAATTTTGATTCATGAAAAGGGGCCAAAACCCATGGATGACCTAGGGTCCACCAACAGTAAAAGACGGCACTGCCAAGAATGATGAAACAAAATTTTTTTGGATTATTAAAGTAGCATGGGTACATGCTCGTAAAGCATACGGAATCCTTGTTTCTATGAAATTAAAATTTAATAGATTTATTCTTGCTAAAATGTATTATTCCTTTATTGTTCCGCATGTTATAGCTTTGGCACCTTTTTGGAAGCTGCTCAGATATGAACGACATTCGTAAATCTTTTTACAAATTTGTAAAGTATCTGCTAACGGTTCCACTTTGGACAAGTAATAGCAGATTTTCTTCAAAGTATCTGTTATTCCGGAAAGTCGAGAGCGCCTTAATGTACCTCAGCAGATGCTTTACTCAGTGTAAATTATGCCAGTATGTGTTGTTTTCTTTAAGTTTCTTGCGTTATTTCCATTATTGTTGTTGACAGTAATGTTTTTTTTTTCAATTCTTTCTTCGTTCTGTTTCTTCTTCTTTATTTAATTACTCCGTCTTTTTGTACGTTTGTGCATTATCATGGGTAATATATCTATTTTATTATAACTATTCGTTATGATGAATTGTTAACTTAAAATCTGGAACTCACAAATAAAGCATTACAAATTATTTGCTGACGATTATCTTTGCGTATGGAAGAATTTGAAGATCTTGGTGTCGCTGACAAACAGAACAGAGCGACAGACGGAAGAAAAGGGGTTATTAGCATGGATACAATTTCAATTCATCTTTTCTTGACTAGTCAAAGCAACCAATGCAGGTGGCGATTTGATTAAAGCTGTATAAGAGCAAATAGGATCAATTTCTATTTTTGGGATCCTAAAACGCAAGTGGAGGTATACCTGACATCGCAGAAGTTGTCAATCTGTCCGTCTGTGCGCACTATAACTGTCGAAGGGAATGAGATATTTTGATGAAACTTGGTATGAGGGTTGTTTGGGTCAAGAGTAAAGTCGAGTTCGTAGATGGGATCTGTAGCCCTACATTTAGGGGTGGGGGAAGGGTTTAAATTAAGGGGCAAATGAAATATTTTTAAACATATAATGATAGTCGATTATGGGGTAAGGAGACGTGCCAAACACGATGGTGAAAACCATTTTGTCATCGGACAAGTAGTTCGCCTGGAATCCGGCCGAATCCGGGAAGTTTGTTAAAAGTAAAAGTTTTGTCTGAAGTTGATTAGATGTTCGATTTAGGAGTAAGAAGACATGCCGAACACGATGGTGAAAACCATCTTTTTGCCGGACAAGTAGTTAGCCCGGAATCCGGCCAAAACCGGAAAGTCTGTTAAAAGTAAAAGTTTAATTTGAAGTTGATTAGATGTTCGATTTAGGGGTAAGAAGACATGCTGAACACTTATGTGAAAAGTATTTTCTACCCGGACAACTTGCTCGTCCGGAATCAGGCCAATACCAGAAAATTTGTTAAATGCAAAAGTTTTATTTGAAGTTGATTAGAGGACAGATTTAGGGGTCAGAAGATACGCTGAATCTCTATATAACAATCTTTTTTTTTACCGGGAGATATAGTTCGTTAAGAATCACTGGATTCCTTTTATAAGGTAAAGTTTTACTTGAAGTTGATTAGATGTTCTTTATACGGATAAGGAGATACACTGATTCGTTTCTTAACTTTTTTTTTTTTTTGTGGACAAGTATATGGTAGTTCGTTCGCAATTGTCTGGATCAAAAATTAGATTTTTGGGATCCCATCGAAACCTTTGGTCTTGCTCTTACTCACGCTCGTCACATCCTCGTCGCAGTATAAGCTGACGTGTATAGCTTTCACGCATTCAAACATTGTTTACAACGGATATACGTCAGCTACGATTCTTCATCAGCGATATTTCGTCCCTTCTTGGCAAGGGTCCTCGTAAGGCTTCAATCTTTGGTCAACGTCGGGAAAGGAAACAAACCTGTAAACCTTGCCAAGAAGGGACGAAATATCGCTGATGAAGAATCGTAGCTGACGTATATCCGTTGTAAACAATGTTTGAATATATGTTTCAAAGTCAGCTTGGGCTCAAAATGTGTGCTTTCATGCAGCTTATTACACCAATCTAAACCATGCTTCGGGCGTTCTATGCCCAAGCCTATAGGATGCGAATGTTTGTGAAGTCGTATTAGTTAGATATAAGTCTAAGAAGACTTACACAGGTGAGTGAATTTACTCGAGCACATTCTGAGGTCATTTTTAAGCTGAAACGCATATGTGCACTGTTTTACTGATCCGGTATGAACAAAAAAAGAAACAACGGAAGGTTCGTGAACAAAGGAAAGAAGAACACTAGCATTCAGATTTCAAACTCATTCTTTTACAAATGAAAATAATAAACTTCCTGGAACAGAATGGGTTATTGGAACCATACGGGTTTGAACAGACAATTCCAGTTGCAACTGCATTCTAATAAAGGAACCTATTCACATACGGTTCGAGTTCCTCTCTCTATTTCTGATAGTAGGAAAAGCTCTGCAGAAATTGCCTGCCTGTCTGGAAAACACGAAAAGATATGTCAAGTGTGTGCTCAAATTCCCGAAATCCATCATGAATTAGACAAGTGAAATAAGCAATCTATCAACGCGGCAGCACCACAAAGACCTAATTAGTTAATCAGAGACGACATCAGTACCAAACCTTCCATTCAAACCTTCCCTGTAAACTTTCATAGCATCGCGTCGTCAACACGCCACACAGCCCTATCGCTAGCAAAACTCACATTTTTTTACAAGTAATTTTGCTTGACCTTTTATTATCTGTAGTGTATCCATGATTTGTTGAATTAAAATGAAACCCATGTAACTCAGCAGTTATGCTGGACCTTCTATTATTTGTAGTGTGTTTGTGATGTGTTGACGTAAAATCAGCTAGTCGGCTCGCGCCGTGTCAAGATTTTTAATGAATAAATTAAATGAAATGAACTGCGATTTCAGGTAAACCTAGGGTAGTTTAAGGTAAGCCAGAGACTGAATAATTTACCCTGTATGTCAGCCAAGATCAGAATTTTTTTTTAGCCTCAGTTCCCGTTAGGGCTAATCTTTGTTCACTCGGGAAAACTAGGACAACCCTGAGGACAACTCTATAGCTAACTCTATATCTAAAGGCCTATGAACATAGGATTATGCTTTCATCGGTCCAGCTTTTTAATGCCGGGTCCATACTTTAATCTACTTGTATTTTAATTACTAATGTATTTTATTAACACACCACACCTGAAATAGTAAACAGAAAAGTAAGTAAATTAAGGGAAAGAGTAAGGAAAAGTAGAGAGAAAACACAAAAAGGAACATAAACAGGAAGAGAAGTAGAACTTCACTAAAAAGAAAACTAAAAAAAAGAAGACCAGCACCATGGATAATATTTGTCAATTGTTGTTATTTCCATGTAGACTACAGTGATTTTTGACTTGTAAATCAGTGATTTTTTATCTTTTTACTGATTGATCTTGGGACAAAAAAAAAGTCCTACTAAGATTTTTTTTTTATAAATAAAGTGAAACTGAATTGAAAGAACAACGTCTTCGCTGGCTTGTACATCTACTTTAAGGATTAAGTGGGCATACTAAGAGATAAGAGCATATAGCGTGTTCCATCCTACTTACCGTAGTTACTACGCACGACGTCACGAATTATGGTTTTTGCCGTCAAGGCTGTAACGACTTTTCTATTTTCCAGCAGAATATCATGCCACGGGCGAATCCGACCGACGAAGTTACAGAGATCCGTAGTTACTACGCTTATTACGCTCCCGAGCGTGGTAAGCAAATAGTTACTATTTCGAGAAGGTTGGAACGGTCAGCGTAGTAACTTTTGGTGGGGTTGGAACTACTATTTGTCGCAGGGTGGAACACGGTTTCTTGGTTCTTGGTTTCTTGGTTTCCACGTCAGTTTTAGTGACATGGAACTGCAGTAGAGGAGTCCTCATGTGAACTTCTGCTAACAGTAAACGACCCCCGAAGAGAAAATTAACACCCATACAAGGCAACTTTTACGGCAAAATAATTGCCAAAAATGTTTAATTCACATCCATTTCAGCCATATTCATCTTATTTTAAAAATCTTCCTGCCTGTTTAGGCAGCTGTCTGTTAACTGCCACCTGGAACGTATTCCATCCTACTTACCGCAGTTACTACGCATGACGTCACGAATTTGGGTTTTTGCTGTCAAGGCTGGAGCAATTTTTCTATTTTCCAGCAGAATATCATACCTCGGCCGAATTCCACCAATCACGTTACAGAGATGCGTAGTTACGACGCTTACCACGCTCCCGAGCATGGTAAGCAAATAGTAACTTTTCGTGAGGATGGAACGGAGATAGTAACTAATAGTAACTATTATTAGAGGGGTGGAACACGCTTCTGGTGTTCAGTTCAAGATTTGAATCTGGTACCGTGTCTTCAACAAAGAGGATGGCGGTTAAAGTTAACAGATCCCTCAGATAGAAAAATGCACACAACTGAAAATTCTAAACAAATTAATCGCCGCACCAGTCAAAATTTGTCAAATTCCCCTGAACTTGATGATTTTTAGGGAATCCAGCAGATTATGCTCAGGGAGCCTACCGGCATTTTGCTCAGGGAATCTACCGAAATCTTGCTCAAGGAATTTACCGGAACTTAACTCAGGGAATCTATCGGAACTTGTGTCAAGGAATTTACTGGAAGGTGGATCAGGGGATCTAGCGGAATTTACCCCACGGAATCTACCAGAATTCGGCTCAGGGAATCTACCGGAATGTTGCTGCTTTCTGAATAAGTATAGACTCACAGTTTACCGGAATGACCCCGACACAAAACTTACCGAAGCGATTCGTGCAGACAAACAGCACGGCGTACCGGAACCTTCACTGAGTGATCTGGTAATCTCTTAAATTTATCTAGCTTTCAAAAATTAGGTAACCTACAGAAATTTACAACATTTCCAACTACAAATACTGTTCCAGGAATAATAACCAGGTACCGTCTACCTTTCCGGTAATGAGCCGGAGAAGAGTTCAGAAACGAGTTAACCTTGATCCAACATAATCCTGACAGTCGCCAGGAGAGCCTCGAAACAAATAAAAAGCTTGAAGATACATATATATAAGATACATATATTCTAAGCAGGGGCGTCACGACTGGGGGGAGGGGGGGGGGGGACGCCCCCAATGTTGTTCGCCAGTCGGTAGAAAATAACCGAGTCGCACGATTTTTCGTCAAAATAGTTGATTTTTTTTATGAAAACATTCGGTTTTTCTGTATATCAGTTGATTTTTTTTGTCAAAACAGTCGTTTTTTTTAAAATCAGTCCATTTGTTTGTCAAAGCTGTCGTTTTTTTTCTAAAAAACAGTCATTTTTTCTGCAAACAGTCGTAAAAATTACCAGACAGTCGGTAAATGCCTTGCCCCCCCCCCCAAACAAAAAAAAACAAAAAAAAATTGTGCAATTGAATTGAATACACAGAACTATTTGGATTCTGCAAAGGGATTTGTTTATTTTCCACTATCTAATAAATTATGACGTTCAGAATATCCGCACCCGTCCCCACAACGACAATTCCAATATGACGCGGGAAATTTTAATCTCAACACAAACGCGGCTTTTCAGTTGGCAGTCGTGAGATTGGCGAAGATTGCTTAGTGCCCGAACAAAAAAAAATCATCAAAAATACAAGCGCATAGAGGTACCACAAATCACACAGAAATTCCACTATTTGACATCAATTATTCGTGAATAGCGGAATGGCGAAGTAACGCATTTTCAGCGGGTCTGCAAGCCAATTTTAGTGAATAAGTGATGGGTACCTAAATTGCCCTATAAACAGCCCTTTTCGCTTAAACTTTAACAAGCATAATTTTGTTTACAGTCGATTGCAACGCATAATCGTAGTCAGAACACAACAGTATTCTAGAGTTTCTGCAGAGATAGTCACTGTGGAGAATTTCCGGTAAAACCTAAAACAAATCCGGTAAAATTCTGCCCCCCCCCCCCCTTCCTATCAGAAAGGTGTTGAGACGTCCCTGATTGGTCAGAGCAGGCTCGTTTCTACCAGTCGCGATGTCGTCCCTGAAGTTTAACAGCCTAACGAGGATCCTTGCCAAGAAGGGCCGAAATACCGCTGTCAAAGCATCGTCAGCTGCGACGTATCGACAGCTGATACGTCGCAGCTGACGTATCAGCTGCGATGCGATCAAGCAATCGTTTGAACATATGTTTCCCAGTCAGCTTAGGCTCAAAGAGTATTAATTTTAAAGCAGTTTGTCTTTTCTTCTTGTGGAAATACTGTTATATTGGCATATTAGGTATTTTGTCTTATAAGCCTTGGTCTTAGGATTTATCGTCCGCAAAATATTTGTATTGGCATCTTATATATGCAATTATATCATACATATTTGTATTATTACTGTGTCGGGTCTAATGTTAATCACCGTCATGTCTTTGGGTCACACCCTCCATTATTTCTGTTATCTCAAGAATGTTATTATTAAACCTATCTATTTGTTTCTTCACAACTGAAACTGACCGAAAGGACTGGACGTCCAAGAATTTCTAGGGCCGCGACAACCTGTCAGCAATTCATTACGTCAGAAGGGAGTATTCCTGGATTCCCCGGCACTCGATGGAAAAGCGCGGTCACCAGACTACGAAGGCTCGGAGTGTCATGCTACACACTCTGTCCAGAAGGAGTAGTGCGTCGCTCGAGACATCTAGTAACTAAGTCATTAAAAGTGGCGACTTTTCAGCAGATGGCGCGACCGAGCTTGGTCCATCAGACCAATGAACGCGAACTTCGTTCGTAAACGGTTTTCAAACATTATTCAGAAACTGCGCATCTAGTAACGGGGAATACTATTATAATATAACAAACAGGGATTGCAAAGAAAAGTTATGATGTATTTTTCCCGATTCCACAAAGCGTTTATGGCTCGATTACGGCCAGCGTTTGTGGCTCGGTTACGGCCAGCGTTTGTGGCTCGGTTACGGCCAGCGTTTCCACTTTGACGGATTATCCGTCAAAAACGGATTTCTTGGATCCTTAGCCGGATGAGAATTTGTTCTGTCGGATTTCCGGATTTTAGAGATCTTGCCTAAAATCGTAAATCCTACTTAGTTGATCTGAATTTTTCATAAGTCTGTGGAAGATCGAATTTCACGAACATTTTGTCATCAGCTACTATTCCTAAAAAGACGCTGTGACTACAAATGGTTCTAAAACTTATCATGCGTTGCCTTTTAAAGTAGCCTATTCTCCACTTAGTGGAAGGGCGCTTGTAGGCTTGGGTTTTGTTTTGACTTCGAATGAGAAGTAGCATAGTTGAATTTTTTCGACGTTTGTTTTGACGGATTTCGCGTTCACAATTGTCGGAATTTACGAGTTTTTGGACTATCAGAACGGAAAACATGGCATCATGAAGTGGAAACACTGGTTACGGCTGAAAGAGAGCGATTTTGCGGTCGTTTGTGTTATCCACAAGTGTGTTTCTCACAACCTTTTAGCCACATCAGAATCGTAGATATCCCTACGACCGGGAGCATTATATATTTATATATTTTTATACATTTTTCATTATATATTTTATACATTTGTACGATTGCCTTCCAGTTGCTATGTAAGAAAGAAAGTCCATAGACGAGAAATTGTAATTTATAGATACTGCTGAATATGTATTTGAATATATATAGAGAGAGAGCCGAGCGGCCATCGTTTACATTTATGAACCGTTCTAGGGAGAATCAAACCTTACGCAGCTTTTTAAACTGATGACTTCACACTTGTAGGGAATTTCGATTAGAGTTAGGCAAGATTTTTAGTCAACAGCCAAATGCAGTTGGAACTCCATATAGGTAGTTATGAATTCTCCATATTCCCGATCAGCGCTTCCAAGCGGACTAGTTTCTGTTAGTCCCCATATGTCTCACCATCAGCACATATTGACAAACATAGTAAAATAGATTCACAGGTTTGTGAGTAGAAAATCTGCAATCTGCTGCCCAGGTAATGGAAGTTTTGCATATACCTCAGTAGTGAAAGTCTCCCCCTTCCATATGGATCCGACTTTTTACTATATCTACACGAGTGTTGACTATAAGACGACTCAGACGGCGTTCGTAAAGTTCGTAGTTTTTTGCAAAATATGCTACGTAAAGTCTGTCGCCGCTCAGACGGGAATTTGACCTAGATAACATTATGAGTTTTTTTGGGGGTAATTTGTTGTAGAAAGAAAAAATCCAATTACTAGAGATTACTATTATCAAATATGAACCAGAGGTAGATATGTATTAACACTAAAAGCCATAATAGGCCCTGGTTAATATCCAAATACAGGAAAGGAACCTCCAACAAATAAATTAGAATAATCCAAAACCAAAAATAATATAAACAAACAAATCCGCTCAAAACAATTTAATTAAATAAGTAATTTTGTCTTCCCAGCTCACCTGACAACAAGACCAAAGGTGTCGATGTGATCCCAAAAATCTAAGATTTGATCCAGACAATTGGGTCTTGTCTTAGCCAGGCTAATCATCAGAGAAAACCGAGTTCAGATATTTTATCTACCTATCTATCTATCCCTCTATAAGCCATATCTATTTTGACGATACTGACCGAAACTTCCTGCTTTACTACTGCCAACTTTGCGGTTTCGCCCGAATTCCAAGCGAACTACTAGTCCAGCAGAAAAAGAAAAATTCAGAAACGAAACAGGCGTATCTCCTTATCCCTATAAAGAACATCTAATCAACTTTAAATAAAACTTTGACTTAAAAAAAGGCAGGTTCAAAACGATTCCGGACTAATTATATATCTGGTTAAAAAATGATCATCATATACAGACTCAGCATCGCTTCTTACCCCTAAATATATCATCTAATCAACTTCAGACAAAGCTTTTGCTTTTAACATATTTTCCGGTTCTGGACGGATTACAGGCGAACTAGTTGTCAGGCGAGAAAATGGTTTCCACCACCAGGTTCATCATGTCTTCTTACCCCTAAATCAAACATTTAATCAACTTCAAATGAAACTGTTACTTTCCGGTTTTGGCCGGATTCCGGACGAAGTTCTTGTCCGGCGAGAAAATGATTTTCACCATCATGCTCAGCATGTCTTCTTACCCCTAAATCAAACATTTAATCAACTTCAAATAAAGCTTTTACTTTTGACCAACTTTCCGGTTTTTGCCGGATTCCGGACGAACTACTCGTCCAGCGAGAAAATGGTTTTAACCATCGTGCTTAGCATGTCTTTTTACTCCTAAATCAAACATGTAATCAACTTCAAATGAAACTTTTACTTTTAACAAACTTTCCGGTTTTTGCCGGATTCCGGACGAACTACTTGTCCGGCGAGAAAATGATTTTCACCCTCGTGTCCTGTATGTCTTCTTACCTCATAATCGACTATCACATTAGCTGTTTAAAAATATTTTGTTGGTCCCTTAATTTGAACCCCTACATGATGGGCTACAGAGCCCATCTACGAACTCGACCTTACCCTTGACCCAAACAATCCTCACACCAAGTTTCATCAAAATTTCTCATTCCCTTCGAGAGTTCTCGTGCTTACAGACGGACGGCGGACAGACGGATGGACGGACAACTTTTGCGATGTCATAGGTATCCCTCCACCCAAATGTAGGGCTACAAAGCCCATCTACGAACTCGACTGGTCCGACGACCCAACGAATCCTCACACCAAGCTTCATCAAAATATCTCATTCCCTTCGAGACTTATCGTGCTTACAGACGGACGGACGGACAGACAGATAACTTTTCAGATGTTATAGGTCCTCCACTTACGTTTTGGAATCCCAAAAATAGTAACGATCGTAACTAATAATAAGTTGCTGGAACGCTGCCTTGGTCAGTGGTGCATTTTTGTGTATTTTCTGGTACATTTTCTTACGAAGCGTTGGCAACACAGGTGTAAAGATATGTTGTTCAAACTTGTATTAGGATTCATCGGCAAATTACAGACCAAGTTGTAGATGTGTCCTTTTCATTTTTAGAGGCAGAGGAGGTGGTTTAGAATTAAGGGTAAAAAAAGGTATGTTGTATAAACTAATGAAATAGTTGTGTAAGGGGTAAGGAGGGCTCCTTACCCCTTATCAATCCATATATGATATGATATGATATTTATTTGTCTTCAGAGCCCAAAGGCCATAACAAACACACATAAATAACAACATGTAAATACAAAATAAACGGTCACACTACTACACTAAACCCCACTCAAACACTTTTCCCTGTGCCGACTGGCTACTCTGAGGAACCTCGCCAGGTTTCTTATACTAAGAAAATCCCTACTCCGCATAATATTTACCAACCACTTCCTCCCATGAATCCCTCCCTTAAAAATTTCCTCCCTCAGATCCTCAATTTCATCACAACCAGACATAAAATGAATTAGATCCTCATCTCCCTCACCGCACATTGGACAAAAGTAAGGACCAGATTTCTCCCTTATACTTCCCAAATACTTTCTTCTTTCACCAAGTGGCAAGCTATCTGCCCTCATATTTAAGATTAGTTTCATTTCCTCTTTTTTTAGACCCGCTTTAAAATAAATTTCTTCACCCCAAATCTCTTTAGCCTCTGCATACAAACTCAAGGATCCACTATCTCTTATCCTAGCTAACCAAACCTGGATTTCTTGGTCAATTAACCTACTACTAACTTCTTTTGAAACAAATCCTAACTCTCTCCCCGGACCCTCCCCTCTATTCCACATATAACCAAGCCCGCAACTATCTAATATTGAACGAATCTGGAAAGCCCAGGAGTCGTGTGTTTCGTCCTTCAACGACTCAAGATACGCATCTTAAAAAACGCTTGACGATTTTGCGTGTCATCCTTGCGCAGGGGCCATGCTAATCTTCTCTGTATCGTTCCAATTTTAGTATATGTCCTCCCGAAGGGAAACTTAGTCTTCTTGTCGAACAAATTAGCCTGTGCCTTTACTGGCCGGACACGTTAGCTGAATTTGTTAGAGCGTCGGTATTTCTAAGCCAAAGGTTCCGGGTTCAAATCCCAATTTTATTTTCCAGTTACTACTACAAATCCTGTTGTTTTTTTTGGTGGGGTATACAAATAAATACATATATTGTGCTGACTACGACGCTAGGGCTGACCATGACCAAGAACAAATAAGAAGTAAAACCTTCGTCTCCCAGTCTCTATAACACGACCATGCGAAGTGGAATGGATTCCCGACGCAAACCAGCGAAGGACAGGAGCTACGTGAAACATCACAATTCATACATCTACAAACAGGTTATCACAGTAGAGCACCGGAGAAGAAAAGCCGAGAGTAAACAAACTGATGGTTGTATACCATTGTGAAGTCACGTGTGACGAGCTGCATCACTATATCATACACGCCTGATGCGGTCTTTTCCTCTCGAGCGCACAGCGGCTAAGAGGGAAGTTGACAGGCGTCAACTCAAGCCCAGCAAGTAGCTCTAGCTAATGTAGCGTTTACACGGACAAGAAATTCCGTCGAGTAGAAAGGAATTCTGGTCGACTCGAAAGGATTCCGTTCGTGAAGACGAGTAGAAAAAAAGTCTAGCAGGACGGGAATCCTTTCATGATGAAAGGAATTCCGGTCCACTTGAAAGGAATCTTAACGGCGGCGCTGGTAAAAAGTACAAAAAAAAGGCTAGCTAGCTTTTGAGAGCAGCAATCATCAGTACTGATGTCATAAATGCTCTCAAAACATTTTTTTATTTGATAGTGCATTTATTTATGTCAGATTTTCTGGTTTGAAGAATTAATTTGTTTCCCTCTGCGTGTAAACATAATCTTGTCACCAAGATCGGATTCTGTTCAAGTTTTCCTGTACTTGTAAACGCTGCATAAGCCTAGTTTTGTCGGGGTACGAACAGTCGGTGCATGGGACTTAAGACGGAAGTTCTATTGGCTTTTTTGTTCTTGCTATGATTGACTGACTGACGCACTCTCAAAGGAGGTGTAGCCTGCTCTATAGGGAGTAACGAATCTTTGATCGTCGGAAAAGGTAAACGAACTGGAATGACACAGATTGACAACGCAAGATCCAGGCGGATCCAGGAGCCCCTCAGCCCCATTATCTCTCGCGACATTATACGGGTGCTGGATTTCTCATCACATGTTACAAATCTAGCAACTCGTCCAGATTGGCCTTAATTAAATATGACATACGATGAATGATTCGGACCGACATTCTAAATTCCAGCAAGTGTCTAAGCACCAGGGAGATACCACAGAGGTTTCTCGGAAAGGCAAGAAGAGTGAACTGACTCTTAAAGCAGAAGTCGCAGCAGATACAGCTTTTGGTCCAATAATCGGACTATTGAAACTGTGGATTGTTAAAAAAAAAAAAAGGAAAAAAAACACCCTGGAAGCCTAGTGTCAGACAGTGCAGTCCCTCTGGCTTTGATGAGAAACAAGGAGAGAACTGAGATGTCGGTCTTTCTGACCAATGAAGTCATCGGGAGAAACAAGACCAAAGGTTTCGAATTGGGATCCCAAAAATTCAATATTTGATCCAGACAATCGGGTGTTGTCTTCGCCATGTCCAGTCTTCGCCTGACTTCTTGAACATTTTTACTATTAAAATTCAGAAACAGATTAAGGCCAAAGCTAATCATCTGAGAAAATCAAGTTCAGAGATAGATTCAGCATGGGTGTTTACCCCTATAAGTCATATCTAATTTGACGAAAACTTCCTGCCACTTCTGCCAATTTCCTGGTTTCGGCCGAATTCCGAAACTACTTGTCAGTCGAAAAAAGAAAGCCCAAAAACGAACTCAGCGTATCTTTTCCCCCCAATTTTGAACATCTACTCAACTTCAAATAAAAATTTAACTTGTAACAAATTTTCCGGCTCCAAACGGATTCTGGTCGGACTATATGTCTGGGTAAAAAATGATTTTATTACACGTATTCAGCATCGTTCTTACCCCTAAATCGGATATCTGAGCAACTAAAAATAAAACTTTAACTTTTTCCGGTTTTGGCCGGATTCCGGGCGAATTACTTGCCCGGGTAGAAAATTGTTTTCACATAACTGTTCAGCATGTCTTCTTACCCCTA